>CM070646.1:16348086-16966186 GCA_036346575.1 Dendrocalamus sinicus
TAATCAGCCAGAAGATGGCAGAATTCTCACCGAATGTAAACTATTCCCTCTAATCTTCATCAGCGGCATGCTCAAGAAGATAGTTTACAGCTAGTTGCTCATTCCTGTCACAGGCAAAGAATGCTTCGATGACACGTGCTCTGTCAAACCCCATGGCCTCAAGCTGAAATATGACAACAAAGCCAAACGTGGTGATAACGTGATGCGATGCATGTATTTATGCAACAAGAGGCAAGTAAGTTAACTATGTCATACATACGCGTCCAATTGCCTCTTGCTCTTCTGGTGTGACACTGATAGCATGAGGCATCTCATCCTGGTCAGGTTGGTCTAAGAAGTGCCTGGCGATGTCAGGGTAGGGTAGGTAAGTAGATGAGATATCACTATATCAGTATTCATGGGAAAATCCAGGGAAAGGAATTTCATGTCCACGGAAGCAAGAGCATGCAAGTAACAGAGGGAGAGAATGCAGAAATTAATTGAAAAATAAAAATAAAGTAGCATACAGGTTCTTTAAGGCACTACGTTTCGCTAATATCATACCATATTTTGTTCAGAACTTATTACCAAGATGGCATACTTGAAACCAAAAAAAAAAGTTCAATTCAAACCTGAAAACTAGAGATACATCCTGGTGATAACAAAACAAAAAAATTGAGCAAAATCTACACCAGCTGGCAACTGGCCGTGAAGCAGACAAAGAACAGATCAATGAAATTTCAATGTTATAGTTAAGAATGCAAATTTAGTACTAACGATACTTGTAGCCCAATCAAATGAAACCAGAAAACTGAATCATGGCAAGTGGCGGTGAAGCAGACAAAGAAAAAGATTGATAATGTTTCAATTTTATAATTAAGAATACAAATTTAGTACTAATGAATCCTGTAGCCCAATCAAATGAAACCAGAATATTGAATCAAGCAAATAAAGAATGCTTACCCATCGCCACCTTCAAAGGGTTCATTTAGTAATTGAAGGAAGTCATCATGATTCTCCTGAATCAACCTCAGAAGTTGAGGATTCTGCTTGCTCAATTCTTGGAGCATAGGCTATAACATGATACCAGCACAAAGGTTAGACAGGTGATACACAGGAAGCCATAGCATATAAGTCGAAACAAGAATACAAAACCTGCAAAATTTGTGGATTTGTATGGATCATTTCCCGAAGTGCTTGAAACTGCAAAATAATTAAGATAATATTATTATAATTAGAACAACAGCAGGGTATAGTGAACAGAAACTTCATTCTATCAAAATAAAGTGAATGGAAATTCCCGTTTACTTTGAATGGAAATAGGTACTAGTTCAAAACAAAAAATGAATGGAAGTTTCAAGTTGACGCTCACATCATATTGGGTCAAGGTCTATTCTAGCACAAGATGATAGGGTGTACTATCGGGATACAAAAAATAGATCAGAAATAAGGACATGCTAACAGCAATTTCGAAAGGGTCTTATCATGGTTACAACGGTTCAATTACTGCTTATAAAAAAGCTAAAAGACAATATCACAGCAGAGAGTATTTGCTGCTCACAGCAGAGAGTATTTGGTGCTCAGGGGTGTGGGGTCTTATCATGGTTACAACGGTTCTATTGCTGCTTATCAAAAAGCAAGCTAAAAGATAATATCACAGCAGACAGGATTTGGTGCTCAGGACCAGGGGTGTGGGAGTCTTATCTATAGTGCTGGGGGAATAGGGCTGTAAACGAGCTGAGCTCAAGCGAGCTTGGTCTTCCAGGCTCGAGCTCGGGTTAGGGTCCGAGCCTGGACTTGAGCTCGAGCTCAGCTCGTTGAAGCTCGACAGCAATTAAAATAATTTATTATGCACTATTTTTCAATAATAAGAAAATTTTGAGTTCAAGCTCAATAACAGTCAAAATAATTCAAACATATACTAATTTTCAACAATAACAAAAGCTTGAGCTCGAGTTCGACTCGAGTAAACTCGGTAAGAGTTAATATGTATCACTATTTAAATTCGAATTGAGGCTCGCGAACTATTCGAGCTTGGCTCGGTAAAGCCCGCGAGCTCGAGATTAAGCTCGAGTTCGGCTTGTTTAAAGTTCGAGCCGAGCTCGAATCAATCCTAAAACAAACCAAACTTGAATAGTTCGCAAACTTCGAGCTTTTTTTACAGCCTTACCGGGGAATCAATTATGACATAATGACATTCACTTTACAAATAACTATACTGAATACATTAAATGCTATCCTACTACAATTTACTTGACATCTACACACAATACTCATAAACTCGTCCAGGCACACATTTTCCTCTACCATAAATGATATGAATTTGAGTACATACACAAACAACTTCCAGCATTTAGTTCATGCACAAGTGACGACACTGTTCTACTGCGTTAGAGACCATCACCTATCTCGATGAGCATTGGTGACAAAAGAGAATGGATTGGCACAAGCCCACGGGCACCATTGTATTTCCTAATATTGTATTTTTGTTGAGGAAAATAAAAAAGAACCAAAGAAAAAAATATTAAGTGACAAAACAGAAAGGATGACAACCTGTTGGTTATTTCTAAGAAAATCAAGTGGTCCACCACCAGCACCACCTCCAGCATTGGAATCCCCCTGCTCCATTGTTCAATTGCTTAATGCATGCTCCCATAGGAAATGGTAATGAACGGACCATATTAGCAAATAAACCTGTGGGAAAAGATTTAACGGAGCTATGTTTGGAATTCCAGAGAGACTGGCTTCCCCAGTAGGAGCTGGCTCAGTTGTGTTTGCCCCTTGACCACCAGATGGAACAGCAACTTCAGCTGTTACTGGAATACCCTGATGTTTGGGAGAAACAAACATCATCTATTAACGTCAGAAAATTGGATCCAACTTCAATATTTAGAAGGGGAAAAAATACACACAGAATATAGATATTCAACGGCACGCTCTGGGTTGTTATAAGCAGCACGGAGAGCCCTTTGGACTTTATCTCTGTCCCAACTGCCACCGCCCATCTCCATTAGCTGGTTAATCATTGTGTCAAGATTGCTTCCCGACAGTAGATTTGATGCTGCATGACCAGATGTGTTCGAAGAGGTCCTGACAAAAAGAAACAAGTAAAGAAAGTTAGTTAGTAAAATAAGTAGATTTAATTGAAAAGGAATGGAGTCCATATTCATAAGACCATTCCAGATCTATCTTCCATAGAGTTACTACATTCCCAAAATCCAGTGGGAGTGAGGCCTAACTTCCTGTTGACCCACTCGGAACAGATTGTGGTTGTTTCATTTCAATAAAAGTGGAATGGGGTGCTTTTGCCCTCTGTTTCTAAAAAAACTCCCTGTAGAGCAGCTCAGCAAATTGCTGTTTCAATGGCATTTGGTTTTCATCCATTCCAGAGTTTTACCTAATTATGTTATACGTTTCTAACTTCCTATCTAGATTTGCTGCCATTGACCATTCACCTATGTTTTAATTCACTGCTTCTACCACTATAGGGCCATGTTACATTTTCATGGTGAAGTTGGGAATTTGATTTTTTTTCTCTTCTCCCTGGCAAACCGCAATCTAATAGTTGACCCACTGCTTGTGTGTGTCCAAGCTATCTGCCACACTTCAGTGGACCTTGGCCAGCTATGCTCATTTATACAAGGTTGCATGATTTAATTCTGCAAGAAACTTCAGAAGTGTGTGTTGTGAAGGTTAAAGACAGTTTTTTCCTTGGGAGGGATACATAAAGAAACTGGATTTTAAATGGTAAATAAAGGCCCCAAATACAAATATTGGCAGACTGCAAACGTACTCTGCAGATGGTCTTTCAGGCTGAGAAATTGTAGTCCGTGCAACCCTGAAAAAAGGTGATGCGTCCAGCTAATTTAAGCAAATCCCAATGTAAATGAAGGAAGAGGCAAAGAAGAAAGCCAGTAGGAGACTCACAGGGGTTGAGGAACTTGTCGTGGAGCATCTCGAGGAGGCGCTTGCCTGGTTGGAGTGCTTGAAGGCTAGTAATGGTTCACACAGTCAGTAAATAGGCCCAGTAATGCTGTTTCCATCCCAAAGAGAATAATTTTACCTGGGCAGATGAAGCTCCACTAGAACCAGAAGCTTTACTCTGCAGGGGTTAAGTAAATAGTCATCTTTAAAAGCAACAAACAAGAGTACAGGCACGAAAGAAAATGTTGAATAATGTAATTATAAATAATGGTAACAACAAACATAGCGGATACATAATTCCTCGCAACATGCATATTGTGCATGGAACAGGCAGAATCAGAAATAGTGTAGCATTTTTTGTACTGTGACATAAAAGGAATATTGTATAGTATAGCTGCTACATAGGAAGGAAGAATCTTATTAGCTTATCCAAGATGATTAGTAAACTGCAAAGCATCAAAGAATGCCAGATAACGTTCCAGGAATATTCGTCATTGGTGAATAACTGTTACATTTAATATCTAAATTTACTCTTCACGTGTTACAGTTTATGCTATTATTCGGGTAAATTCCATGCCAAGTTTTTCTTACTAAATCAGGTTGTCACAATTATTCCACCCAGTGTTCAGTTGGTCAAACAATTTAATAAAGCATATTATGTAACTGAAACCATTCCTATTATGTAGAGTGAGTAAGCAGCGTACCTTACTAAGCATGACAACTAGAAACCCATCTTCACTGACTTTATTCTCTTCCAATGTACTTTCATCTTTCAAAACCTTGCCATTGTGAATCAGCAGTTGTTGACCCCATGGATAGCTATCCTTCCCTTGTATCTCTTCAATGTTCTTCTTCACAGCCATAATCTGATTCAAAGCAAACAGTCAGCGAAATCTTGGAACAATAATAAATGTTACAAAACCCTTTTAGCTATGATTACAAAACGGTTTGCAAACAATCGGTATAAATCTAAGCCCCTTTTGCGCCTGCACCCCTCATGGCCAAGGGAAACGGAGGTGGAGAAGAACAGCGTACAACAAGCCATTCAAAGGACATCTGGTGGTTGAAGATGGGGCAGCGCCAACAACAGCTAGGGGTGCAAGTGGGCATGTCCGTGGTCAGTCCGGTCACACCCGCATCAGCCAGGAGACATTTTGCGGGCAACACTATACGGGCTTTGCGGCACTGTGGGTTGGCGGTCTTCGTGGGTTGCCACTGGCCGCATGCACAATTGCACCAAACCAGTCTGAACTCTCCAACAATCGTGTACTCCAACGGCAGGTACTACGACAACTACTACCACGACTTCAACGACAACATCATCCCGTTGTTCATTACATCGCGGCACCTCGGCAGCGAGGTGCAGCTGCTGATGACACAGAAGTAGGGGTGATGGTTCAGCATGTAGAAGGAGATAGTGAAGGGGCTGAGCAACTACAAGGCAATGGATCTCAATAGGGAGGAGCGGGTGCACTGCTACCGGGGCGCCGTTGTCAGGCTGCGCAGCCACAAGGACCTGAGCATTGACCCACGGCAGGCACTGAACAACTACTCCATGGTGGACTTCAAGTGGTTCTTGATGTGGCGCTACTCACTGCCGCGGGAGCACGCGATCCGAAAGGATGAGGAGCCCGGGAGGAAGCTGTGGCTGCTGATCATCTCGCGGCAGTCTCAGTGGCGGTTCGTGAACGTGGAGGAGATCGTGGCCATGGCGGAGGGGCTCAGGTTCAAGGTGACGGCAACGGACGTGCTATCCAAGGGGCAAGGACGGGGACAACCAGCACGCGCGGCTCCTGGACACGTCAGCGATGGTGAACTCGTTCGACGTGATGATGGTGGTGCACGGGTCCGAGCTGACGAACCTAGCGTTCCTACCGACGAACGCGGTGGTGGTTTAGGTGGTGCCGCTGGGGAGGATGGAGGGGCTGGCCATGGACGAGTACAACATGCCACCGCGGGACATGAACATGTGGTACCTGTAGTACAACATCACGGCGGAGGTGAGAACGTTGTCGGAGATGTATGTTGTCCATCTGCACATAAGGCTAAGTGGGCTGTGGGCATGTCCGCGGGTGGCCACATAAGTTCACCAAAGGTAGAAAGTGGGCTTGCGGTGCCCATGTAACATTTTTTAAGGGATGGGTTAAGTGGGCTCGCAGACGGCCGCATCTGCTTGCACCCCTAACAACAGCACTCCCAAATATCCACCTTGCGACACCAAATCGAATCCTAGTCCACGAACAACACTTGTCATGGACCTAAATCCCCACCAACTCCAACCCTCCATCCTCCCAAGACCACAGACCCCGAACAACTCATCATCAGAGCACCTCCATTCATTGAAAAAAGGGCATAAACAGACAAACAGTAAGAGCAAGTACAATAATGCTGACTAGGTCACCTCTAGCGAAATCCACGTCAACACAATCCTATGTGGAAGAGAGAGAAAAGAGGAGAGAGAAGCAAGCTGCCCCTTATATAAGAGGTAACCTCTAGCACATCATACAAGGAGAGAGAGGCAAGCTGCCCCTCATGCAAGAGGTGACTCCTGATATATTTATGCAAGTATTAAATGTTTGAGTGCTTTAGTAGAGGTAACCTCTACTCAACTTATTGTATTAGCTACCTCCACCATGAGCCACGTGTACTCTTTTTGCTTATTTGACTAGTCCTAGAGGTAGCAGCCACCTCCTCTTCTATTAAACTTGCTCTAAGTTCTCTATCAATCCTGTCCATTGGAGCACTGCCAAAGTTATTTGCCTACAATAACACCGTGACGCTAAAGCCCTGATAGCGCAACCCATCCTTCATAAAAACTCATCCCCATACTTCTCCGTTCTCCTCCCAACAGCTGCATATCTCCGTGCTCCCGGTCGGTCACAAGCACTCCGAGGATACAACGCAAATAGCATCAGGAGCAACTGCCAGAGCCAAACCTCCCAATGGCGGCAGCAGCACACCCAGATCCTTACCTCGCGACACCACACTGAATCAAACGAGCTAACCCCCACCCCGCAAAACCCCAAATAGAACCTCATGGCCTCCATCCACGCTAGACCACAAGCCCCGAGCAGCTAGCTCACCATCGACTCACCTCCATTGTTCGAAATGCTAGCAAGCTCCCTAAACACCAGCGAAAATCACGAACCCCGTTCGAGAGAAAAACACCAGCACCAGAAAATTCGGTGCGAGAAAATTTCTGAAACGAAATGGGGGGAACGGGTGGGGGATCTCACGGTGTCGGCGGGCTGCACCCGGATCTCGAAGTGGGTACCCTTGAGGGTCTTCACCGTCAGCTTCATGGCGGCGCCGCGGCGGGCGGGCAGCCGGGGGATCGCGGCCGCGAGAGGCTTCCTTCCTTCTCTCCCGCTGCCGCTGCTCGGACTAGGGTTTTAGCAGGTGGCCGTCGCGCCGCGCGGAAGCCACGGGAGTTTTGGGAGGAGCCAGGAGAGGACTGCAGGTGAGGTGTGTTGTGGCGGTAGGGGTGTAGCCGTGTAGGTGGGCTGCAACACCACCTGCCAAGGTTGGGCCCAAACCATCCAAATCAATTGTGGCCCAGCAAAAGGAGTTAGGGGTCCACGAGACAGTGTCCGTGTGGCGACAATGGAACTGTTCACTTAACTGCCACTACACTTTTTTTTCCAAATTTGATCTTGAACATATATTTTTATAAATCTAACTCTTTTATGGACCAAATTCGACAGGTAACTACTGAGTTAGACAGACAGCTTGCTCGCCTACCGAGCCACCCAGTGCTGCAGCAAGCATGCACGTGGATTAATGCTTAATTAACTTCATGATTAGCGTTAATTAATTATAAATATTACTAATTAAATGCAATTAACATAATTAAAGCATGCACCGTGTTATCCGTTGACTTGCTGTACATGGGGCTTAGCAGGTGCTTATCAAGCTACTATAGCTCGGCAGACACCTACCACTGTCAAGCTCCCCTGGCTTGGTAGATCTTGTTGGGTTCAGTAGAACCATAGAGGAAGATATATTTACAAAACAAGTCTTTAGAGATTAAATTTTAAAAAAATAGCTATCGTGCTATTTGTGTAAATAGCTTGTACGAATACTGGAGAAACTTTTTTGTTCAGATGCAGTGGTGGTGTATTCTCCCCTTGGTAGCGCGAGGTAATGCTGTGATCAAGATCCTATGTGTAACAACGCACAACGGTCACAATACATTCTGGATGTGTACGAAGCAAGTTCAGGGCAAATGATTAATAAAGAGAAATCCTCTGTTATGTTTAGCAAAAACATGACACAAGCAGCCAAGCAGGAGGTGATGAGTGCCTTGCACTTGACATCAGAAGCCATAAATGAGAAATACTTCGGTCAGCCAATTTATATTGGCCGATCCAAATGGAAGGCCTTTCAATACCTAAAGGAAAAAATTGGGGGAAAAAACTTCAGGGTTGGAAGAAAAGTTGTTAAGGGCAGAAAAAAAGAAATTCTAATCAAAGTGGTGGCTCAAGCGACTCCGACGAATGCAATGTCGTGCCTTGATTTAACAAAAAGTTTTTTGTGATGAGCTAAGCTGGATGATTTGTCGATATTGGTGGAGCCAAACAAGATAATGAGCACAAAATGCATTGGGTGGCCTGGGAGAAGATGATCAAACCAAAAAAAGCAAGGTGGTCTCGATTTCTGTGACCTTCACGTCTTTTTAAGTTCTTGTTCAAAGGTAGTTTTTTAATTGATTGTGAGATAGTTTGAGGGAGTAAAGGATACTCGTGTTGAGAAACCATTTCGTGCAAAGTGGCTCTTGCAGTGACTCTTATAAATGACTTATAAAAATCACATTAACAAACCGCTCCGTCCAAAAACTAATTTCTAAAAAACAAAAGTCGGAAGCTATTTGAAACAAAGTCTAATGTTGCTATGCTTGCTAAACAGGGATGGAGGTTAATCCAAAACCCGGACTCACACATGTACTCTGGGCCAAAAACTTTCCAGATGGCAATGACTTGCAAGCCGGGGCAGTGGATGGTATGTCATATGCCTGGCGTAGCGTGTTAAAAGGAATAGAGCTACTGAAAAAGATGTTTATTTATTTAGCTCCATTTGCCATGTAAAACACCAAAAAATAGTAAATCCTAATGCAGATCAAGAGTTAAATTTTAAAATTTTAGAAATTAAAATTTTGCTTAGATCCTTTCCTCTCTCTTATCTTCCTTCCCTATGGCAGGTGGGCCCTTCCTCCTTTTCTTTTCTCCCTTTTCCCCCTCTCTCTCTTCATTCACTGACAGCCGGCCCAATCTCTCTCTCTCCCCCTCTCTTCTCCCTTGCACAGCCGGACCTCCTCCTTCGCGCGCCCGCGCCGCTCCTCTCTGCTGCGCTCAACTCCTTTTCTCCGCGTGGCAGCCATGCTCTAGCCCTCGCCCACCGATTTCCCCTGCCGCCCCCGGTTTCTCTTGCGTCGCCAGAGCCGCACCTCGTCCGGTCACATCGCGCGTCAAGCCCCGCGCTGGTCGTTGCTCGCCAGTCCTCTGCCACCGGGCTTCCCCGCCCCCTCTGCTGCTATAAGACGCCACTAGCTCTCCGTTGTTTCCCCGCGCCATAGCCTCTTCTTCCTACCTCACCTTCCTCCTCCTTCCCCAAAATTGGCCGCCGCGCCTCCACGCCGTCCCAACCGCTCCGACGATCTCCGGTCAAGTGCACCCCGCCAAATCGCGTCCCCACTTCCTCTCTCTCTCCCCTTCCACCCAATCGGATTTTCGGGCGCCGAGCTCGTCGGAATCGCCTTCCATCCCACCGTCGGCCAAAACCGCCGCCACCGCGCCGCACTCTCCCCGGTGAACCTCTTCTCGATTCCTTGGGATGGGGGCGACATCTCGGCACCTCGACGCTATTCCCGCCATCGGCCGGAGCCCTTCACCGCCCGAACTCCTCCTCCACGACGACTCGACCACGCCGCCGCCCAAGCACGTCGCCGGCCTTCCCTGAAGCTTCTCCGGCCAGGCCAAGCGTTGGGTAAGCATGCTCCCGTTGCCCACATGCTCATGCGCCCTTGCGTTCTTGCCCTCTTCCATGCCGGCGCCACCACCCCGCTCCATCCCCGCCTCCGGCCGCTTAAGCCGACGCCGGTCGCTCCCGACACCCCCACTACTCGTGTAGACCGCGCTAGGAGCTCCCTCGTACCCGTGGGGACACATTTTGCAGGTCGCCGGCGTCTCTCCGGCCGCTCCCCGCCGGCGGCGCCGCCCAGCCCGTGCGCTGCCGGTCTTCCTCTGTTTTCCCTGCATGCTCATTACCTTTCTAAAACATTTCCCCCTTCCTAATTGCATGTGACAAGCCGCCCAGTCGGTTACCCGAGTGCACATTGCTTTTCAGACCCCAGGTCCCGAGTTCGATCCCTGTCCTTCCCCCATTTCCATTCTTTTTATTTTGTTTTTGTTTTTGTCTTCTTTACTCCATTGCAATTAAGAGAAAAGTAAGAAAAAAATATATATGATATTAGTCCCTGGAAGCCAGCAAATTTTATTAGGATTATGTAAGATTTAATATTTGATTAGTTACCATACATACATAATTGATGTGTCTTTATTATTTATCTTAATCTAAATAATTAGGTGCAGACATCAATAAAAGATGGATCTAAATTTAATAAGGACACCCAAGTTGAAGTTAAGGAAAATAAATGGGATACTATGTTTGACTATAAAAATAAGGAGTTAAATTAAAGGTTTCCCTTAACAAAAACTAGAACATGTGCTCCAACCTTTAACATGCCACCATCAAATAAATACCAATGGTAAGGTTAATCAGGTAGCAAGCCAGGCTATTACCTAAAAATAGATATATATAATCTTTTCCTTTAAAAACTTAATCTGCACTAAACAACAACTAAAGATACATAAAATGTTGAGCCATAAAGTGTTATAAAACCGGACTCTAATATTTAATTGGTAAACTAAAAATTATATACATCTCTATATATAACATATGCCCTAAACATTAGCACTCAACAAAATACACCAACTCATAGGTTTAACCTAACTCATGGAACTTCGTTGATAAATACAAAAATAATAAAAGAGATTATTAATAAAAAGGTCAAGCATCGCTTTTCCCCAATCGGCCATGTATGGCCACCTTCCTTTCCCAAAGGCAGATAATTCCTGTAGGTACATCTTCACTTTTGATCCCTCGTATTTCTAAAATTTTCTCTCATGGTAAAGCATTCAGACAACTCGTCCTCCTGCTCAAACCCAGCTACCGCTATGCTGACAACACATCAACATAAATCATCCTTCTATTCTCCAACCATAATAAACGCTTAATTTAAAGTAAATCAGGTATTTAAAGTGATTGGATTTATTTGGATCTCTTGAGTTATTTGTTTTTATTTGGATTCAGTCGCGTATCGCATAGTTAGAAACTGGAGTTCCGAAGAATCAATGGATCAAGCAAGACCAAGATCAAAGTGTAGAAAAGACCAGCAAAGTAGCCCCCTCAAATGAGACAGCTTTGAGAGAGCACAAGACCGCGGCAAACCGCGCCGGGCGAGTCAATACTTTGATCATGTTGAACTTACATTTTCTGCAAATTACTTTGGTTTAAATTATCAAATTGCATGCTGTTACTTTATATGCAAATACATGTTTAATTTAATATTCTAGTTATGTGCCCATTGTTTACCTTGAATAATATTACCCCTCCTTTGGAATATTTGAATGTGTGAACCTTGTCGCCCTAGCAAAATTACAATAGTAACTTTTCGAAAATAAGTCCGTAATTTATATGTCATGCTCAGTATTGTTTAGGTACTCATGGGCGCGAGAGCGTCCAAGCATCACTTTTAATCCTGAGAAAAATTGGTTGGGCAGTCATGGAGGTAATGACTGGTACATTTGATATGAATATTTTATACTCCCGAAATCTCCAACTTGCTTAAATATCTGGGCGGATTGGTTCGAGGGTATGAGTGTGGTGCAGTGGATGCACAAAGTGGGTTGTGGTAGGCCGCCCAGATACCACTAAGGACGGAATCTTATCATGACCTCCTGTGTAAAACAGTACTACCACAAGTCTGTAAAATACAACTTGGCTAAATAAACTTATCAAAACCCCGGACTCATCTCACTGGTAGTGGATAGAAGTGGATACGCACGGGCACGGGGGCCCTAAGGGACACCAATGGAGGGTGAAGTTTTCCCAGCTGTTCTAAGCGTTGTGGGAAGTTGAGAAGCCCAGCTGCGTTAGTAACTGTGGGGAAACATCCCGTGCATAGATGGGACCCACCGCAAGTGGGAGAAGCCCATAAAGTGATATGACAAAAGGGACTAGATACTTTGAAAATTCACTGTGACGGTCTGCTCAACTACACTTCTAAGGAATCGTGTGGGGCAATGAGTTGATTGCCTCTTGTGGTGAAAGTGTACAAACTCTGCAGAGTCAAAACTATTCGAATAGCCGTGCCCACGGTTAAGGGCGGACATGGGAACTTAACCAGATATAGTTCTATTTCAAAAACTTTGTGGGTGGGAATGACAAAGTGGAGGGTAGTGGAAAGCCCTGATTTGAATTGTCCTGGGTGTCGTCCCAGTGGTAAGTTAAGCGGCTATAACGCTGAAAGATGCTATATGGTGCGGATGCCATGTAACGGTGGATGGAATCTGGATCGCTATTATTATTGCATTTTCTTGAACATTATGTTTTTGTTCAAAACTGCTAGGTCTCAGGAAATTTTTATGTATCATATTGCAAAAGTAAAATATTTTCTCTTCTCGCAAAGTAAAATATATGAGGAAATA
This sequence comes from Dendrocalamus sinicus, assembly GCA_036346575.1. Classification (NCBI taxonomy): domain Eukaryota; kingdom Viridiplantae; phylum Streptophyta; class Magnoliopsida; order Poales; family Poaceae; genus Dendrocalamus; species Dendrocalamus sinicus. The sequence goes on from CM070646.1 coordinate 16,360,755, forward strand.
AGTAGAGTCGGGAGTAATGAAGATGAAAGTTTGTGGTAAAAACATAAATATATTGGTGGACTCATGTCGATTATAAAAAGAAAACGATAGTGTGGATTCTGGGAGAAATGAGCCCAAATGGATATCTAGACTAGATATATGATTTATATGATCTTTGGAGTAATAGGAAGTGCAAGGGTATTGGTTGGATTACAACACTGATATTTGATATAAATTCTTGGGAGATGTTGACAATATTTGTTGTGGTTACAGACCAAACAGAGAGAGAGAGAGAGTAGTGGGGAGTTGAGTAAAATGAATGGCTTCCTCCCTCCCCCCGTGGCCTATGCCACATATATATATTCACATGGGGAGTGCTTGTACAGTTGTACCCTTACACATGAGTATTCCCCTCGGGGGCTCTTATGTCATTATACATGTCCTATTTCGGGCCTTGCACTCCTGAAACAGGCCTGCTGGGCTTAGGTGGGGCCACCCCTACAACAGGGATTAATAGGATTTGAACGAGTTCTGGATGGATGAATTGATCTTGGGAGTTTGGGGTATGATAACAATTCCTGGAGTATAAACTTGATCAATGATATTCTTGGTGGATGTATACTCATGAATTATTTAGAGATAGATAATGGAAAAAATAAGATTGATTATTGAAGAAGCAAATTATGGTTGTGGATCAATAACGAAAGAATTGGATTGTTAAGAATTTAGAATGCAAAAGATACTGGTGGATTAAATAAATGATATTAGATAAATGATATCGCTAGCTGTTTGGAGTTATAGACGGTAATTGATCAGTAGATTATATAAGTTATGATACTCGCTATGTGGGGATTTAGGCAGCAATGAAGGTATGATTGGTGGATTGCATAATTGATGTCATTCGCTGTTTGGAGTCTTAGACAGCAATCAATAAAGAAAGTGTATTTTGGTGGATTAAGTCGATTATGGTAGTCGCTAGGTGGAGTATAGGCAGTAACAATAACACTATGATTAAATAATGACAAATCTAACAAAAACAATTTTTCCAAATAAAATAGCCCGAGCCTCTCCTTGATAAGCCATGCATACTATTTATTTGCATTCTGTGTATTGGCTCGCGGAGCACGGGGTTGGAGTGCTCACACTCGCTTTTGCAATAAAATTCAGCATCAAGAATCAAATCACATCGCCTCAGCAACAAGATTGGTCAAGCTGGCAGAAAAGATGAAGATGTCAAGGGCTAGGTCGCGCACCTCCAGTTGGCTGCCTGTGGGCATGTCCTGAAGGTCACACATGTGTGCTTCGTTCTTCCACTGCTGCAATTTATTGATTTCGGCCTAATCGGCCCATGAGTAAGTTTACTATTATATTTACGCTTCCGCATGATATGTACCTTGATATTCGAATCAGAATCGTGAGCACTATCTACTGATCCAGGGAATAGTGCGGTGGAATCACAGAAGATTCCGGATTGTAAAATCTGGGTCTGACAACAAACCGCTCCGTTCAAAAACTAATTTCTAAAAAACAAAAGTCAGAATCTATTTGAAACAAAGTCTAATGTTGCTATGCTTGCTAAACAGGGATGGAGGTTAATCCAAAACCCGGACTCACATGTGTACTCTGGGCCAAAAACTTTCCAGATGGCAATGACTTGCAAGCTGGGGCAGTGGATGGTATGTCATATGCCTGGCGTAGCGTGTTAAAAGGAATAGAGCTACTGAAAAAGATGTTTATTTATTTAGCTCCATTTGCCACCTTAATTTTAAAATTAACCTCATGCTATATAAAGTTACAAATTTAGCCTCATTATTGATCGTGGAAGAACCAGCGGCCGACGTATGCCCCTACCATGCCCCTATAAAACACAGCATCCGATCTGCCCTGGTGCGTGGTAGATGGTGGGACCCACGAAGATGCTCACCACCTGACCGCGGGAAAGTGCGCGCTTTGGTTCCGTGGCACCATGCATGCCAACCAACGCTATCGATGAGTTGCATGCGTGCATATTTCTTGTTGATTAATTCTCAACCACTGCATGCAATGAATAGCACTATTGCCATGCATGCATATTAGTTCTTTGCTAGATGTTTCATGCTTAGGCTAGCTAGCTATATTTGTACATCCGTTGAGTATCTAGCATTACCATACATGCAAAGTAAAAGTGCAAAGATATTCGGCTGGAATGTTAATTAAGAGTCTAGTTGTAAGCGTTTATCTAGTTGGCATGCATGGTGCCGTAGAACCAGAGCGTGATACCTTCCCGGCACCCGCCGCAGTCGGGTGACGCGTCACCTTCGTGGGTCCCACCGCTGCATCAGGCCAGACTATGCCGCACTGGGGGTGGCTACGCGGTGGCCAGATGCTACCGCGGTATAGGGGCGTGGTAGGGGCCACACGTTACCTGTTGGTCCTTTCGTGTTTGATAATGGGGCTAGATTTATAATTTTGTGCCGTATGAGGCTAATTTTGAAATTAAGGTGGCACAATGAGGTCAAATAAAATTCATTAAAAAAAAGGAATTATATGGCATGTGGGGGACACAAGTCGTACTAAAATCTGGGAGTATCCTGGTTGCCCAGAGGAATTACAAGGCGTCCAAGTTCTTTTTAAGGTTGGGTTGAAGAGTTGATAGATCCTATTACTGGTAGCTAGGATGTCAAGTTGGTACAACAAACTTTCAATGAATCGAATGCCCAAATCATATATTGGCAATCCCTCTACCAGATCAAAATTAAGATTTTGGGTGCGTTCTTTTTTACAACGACTGATAGCTTTTGACCATTGCATGAGCGTTTTTATAGATAATCGAATGCCAATAAACTGCTTCGAGAAGGCTTTCTCAGCCTCTTCGAAAAGTTGGTGAAGAAGCCATCCAATTTGTTTGCTCAGGGGAAGGCATAAGTCATAACTTGGGAAAATGGGGCCTTTGTTTCTTGGCACTTTGAACCAAAAGGAATTTTTCCATCATATCTATTCAGTTGCATGCACCAACTAGTTCACATAAAAGGTAAAGCTAATGAGCAAAGACAGACCAGAACCGAATCTCAGCTACCGAGACTAGGTCCATTGTGGCATGGCATGGATCTAGCCGGTGGAGAGCCGAGGCGGTGGCCGATCTAGACCAGAACCGAAGGGGCGGCGACAAGGAAGAGATCGGGGCAGGGATGCAGTGGAGACACAGGAGGAAGAGATAGAGAGAGATCTAGGAAGGGCCTGCACGGGGAGGGAACAGCAGCGCACCACCAGGCAGCCATCTACTTGCCAATCGAGAACCGACAAAGGGGACAGCTGTGATTGCCCGCTGAGTGGAGTCAGCAGTAGGGAGCGAGCAGAGTGTGTGAGAGAGGGGAAAGGGAGAGAGCAAAATGCAAGAGAGAGAGAGGGAGAGGTAGCAACGAGGTTAATGGGCCGAGGCCCATTCGGTCGACTGGGGGTAGGAGAAAAACGAAGAAGGATACATGTATATGTAGGAGTACCAAGGGTGCAAGCGTATACATAGGTACATACATACATGTAGATCTACACATATATATAATTAATCAGTTAATATCTAACCTACAAAAACTAGACCTTAATTATTTTGAAATACTAAACTAAAATAATCTAACATCGGTAAAAATAGCAACAAACATTGGGTATAAAATAGGATCTAATTATAAATACTACAATCGGTTTAATTGACCAAAGAGTCACCATAGGAACATCTCGACATAGCATATCTTATATGTCTATAAATTAAACCAAAGCATGCGCAATAAATGCAGGAGATGAAACGGGTCCGGAGGAAGGATTTTATACGAGCACACTTGAAATTGGGACCTACTACCCAATACCAGGCAAGCATACCTTGATCATTTAATTAGAGTAATTTGGTATAAAAATTATTTTTCTAGATTAATACCATTCTCTACATAAAATAAATTTTGGAAGAAATCATATGCTTGACATTAAAGATGATGAATATGTGTTTGATGGTAATGATAATGAATATGGTAGGGTAAGCAATCAGAGAAGCCAGTGTTCTACAAATAAATCATAGGTGGGTAGAGGGTGCCCGGGAAATGAAAGATAGTGGCAGAGGTGGGGCCCTCTACATACGGTTATAATGAAAGGACTAACCAACTCTCACTCGTGTAATAAGCCGTATTGTTGTATCGGCCATGGTCTTATTTAGGATGGGCAGAATATGTTACTCTACAGGTTATTATACACTCCACTTGGGTACGCAGTATACTATTGAATGGGTAAAACCAAGAGTGGCAAGACCCCAGGCAGTTATATAGACCATAGTGGGTGCTGGTTGATGGACATGCATCCCTAGCATTTGTCCGGTGATGGAAAAGCCCCCTGACACATCAGTTAGCATCGTGTGACCCTATGGTGGCTATATGGATCGTGGTGGGTGTTGGGTGATGGACATGCCTCCCTAGCACGTATCGGGTGATGGAAAAGATTCTCTATCATAGTGGTTAGCACTATGCTAACCGGGTGGAGTTATAATATATTGAAATAGAGAAAATGTTCTAGACTCCGACTTGAGCATTGCATCTAAGTAAATACGAATAAAACGGTTGTAGTTAAAGTCGAGGTTGTTATGGGTACAGTGATACAAGCCTGCGTAGCACTAAATAAACCATGAATTCACATTGGTCTCCTAGACTAGAGGCTACGAAAGTCTACATGGGGTCTTTTCTCTGATTATGAGTGACTAGTAGCTTTAGAAACTAAAAACCTAACAATTCGTAACTTAAAAACTTATTTTAAGAATGATGATGAGAAGGGATATGAATTTTGATATGATGATATTTATCACGAAGCTGCATATTTACTATTAATACTTGCTGAGTACTTTTGTACTCACTCTTACTGTTAGTCCTCCTTATTAGAGGTGAGTTAGTACAACAATTTACCCAGTTATGCTAAGGTCTACGCAAAGGACTGCTATACCAAGGGAAGTGGGATTGGTCCAGAGTACGATGCGTGTGAGACGGATGCCCCTTATGGAGGTTGGGATGGGTAGGTGATGGCCGGTAGTCGTTTATGTGATCCCAAGTATTTTAGTGTGTCGATATCTAGTAGCTTCAGTACTTGTATAATTATTAGTTGGTACCACTTCTGCCTTCAAGTGTTATAATATTCAGGCAAAACATTTTAGGCCCTATTAAAGACTAAAGCCTTGTGTGGCAATGGTATTGCAATGATACTATACTGTCTCTAGCTATTGTTCCGCTACAACACTTTGATGTGGCTTATTATTCAATAAAACAAAAATTTATTCTATTTTTATCAGGTAATAACCACAAACTAATGCCGCTACCTAAGGTAGTGATGGCACAAGTCGTCACAATGCACCAACCAATTCATCAAAAACTTAAGCTAATGAGGAAAGATGGAATTCACTTATATTTCAACAAGATTAGCCTACTAAGTGTTTGTCGATCATGAAGAACATATATCTAGTTAGGGTGAGAGTAGTACTACTCATGAAGAACATATATTTCACTTGGAAATTGGCACACAATAGCCTTCCTCCACACACAAATGTTCACCAGAGGGGCATTGATGTAGATATGGTTTGTCCCATGTGTCAGCGTTTGGATGAAGATGGAGGTCGTGTTTTTTTCAAGTGCAAATTGGTGAAACAATGTTGGCAAATTCTACAGATAGAAAAGTTTAGTTTCTCTAAACGAGTGATCCTTGTCCCAAGAAGTGCTCTCTCGAATCCTAAACATGCCTCCTAACCAATCTCGAATCATCACATTTCTACGGGTCATGTTGTCTGCTAGGAATGGAGGAGATGCTAGAGAGAAGGCCAAGTCTATCTTTGATATCTGCTATCTGACACAGAGCTACACATTTTTAAGATGAAAAGATGTGCTATAAAGAATCATAGATGAATTCTAATATGATTATGATTCCTACTTTTTTTTTCTGAAGTAGGATTACTACATCACTTTAGATGAGGCTTAGAGGGACTATATAAAGCTACGAGGGGTAGTCATGGAGAACTGAATCAAGCAAGTAACAAAGCAAAGAAGACACTCATCTAAACGTAGAGATGCATGAGAGGATTAGAGGCAAGGTTATTCTTTAGCACTAGATTATTGTATAGAACAAGGATCCGAGAGTCCTAAAAGATTCAAAAGGGTTGTGAAAGTGATAATCTCTTGTACTCTTTTGATGTTGTGCTTAAAGAATTTGCGGTCGACTTCGCCAAATCTTTTTCTCTCAGCGTATTGTTTCAACGTAGTTATTTTAGTTCTCTCTATGATATTCATCTTCTTCGTTCTTCACACCGTACACGCTCGTGTGTAAGTTCAAACATCATTAAATTGGTTTTGGTGATTAATGATAAATCTAAATGTGAGACTAACTTGTTTATTGAGTATGATATTGTTCACTCTTATTTGAGTGAAAAGGTGAAAATCATGGAGGTATGCACTTGCCATCATATTCTTATATCTTTTTGCATTCATCAGATCCAAAATGTAGGTTGAATTCTACTAAAAACTTAACTCGAATATGTGCATATATTTTTTATTACACATTCATGTATGCACATATTTAGAGGAGTTTACTCTATATTTTGTGGTTTTATTAGTATTGATCCATATTTTTTATCCACATATATTGGGGATCTCTACTTTAAAACATATTCTTTGAGTATATAAAACTTGTGTAGTTTATATATACAAATATTAATTTATATCCAATTATTTACAATTGCGTGGTTGTCATCAATTACCAAAAAGGGAAACATTAAAAAATCTAGACCTACTATTATGATTTAATGGTATATTTTGGTAATTAATGATAATCACATTATGGAACTAACATTTTCTATGAGTTAGATGAGTAGGTTATGTTTTGTTGATGATGGAGACTTTGGATGTCATCATGAGTTGATTATCATCAAGTGAAAGTTCAAAAAGAGTATGCATCATGTGTTGATGTACATCAAGAATCCAAAGAAGAGATGGTCATAAGTTGATTATTAAGTCAAGAGAAGGCCCATCATATGTTGATAGAGGGCAAGTAAAAGATGTATCATGAGTTGATGCATATCAAGATAATAACCTGGACTTGAAGGGAAGATGTGCGTCATTAAATTTTAAGAGGATACTCAAGGTAAAGATATAACTAACTAGGGCTAAGGATGTGTTTCTACTCTTGTACCGATCTTGGTGTTTGGTAGAAGGCCGGTTTGCTAGTATAGGATTATTGTACTATTAAGATGGGGTCTTGTCTAGTACCTTGAGTCTCATCTTGTGTTGATATCTCAATCACACTTGCTTTAGCTCTCCGTGCCATAATATTATTATTTGCGAATGTGTTTTGCAAATAGTTGAGGCTGATGCATCTAATTCTTGTAGCATGTGACTATACTTTATAAATATGTTTTACAAATATTTGAAGTCCATATATCTACTCCTTGTAGCATGATCTAAGTTTACAAATGTGTTTTGCAAATTGTTGGAGTTCATGTGTTTTCCTTTAGCATGGTCTAAGATTTTTAGTAGCTACTTTCTTAGATGTAGACTATGTAGTGACTTTTTAGAGTTCTTATGCTTTATGTATTGATCTAATGTGTTTAAGATCATGTAAATATGTGGGTTATGTAGCCATCTGAATAAGTTTTTCATAGAGTCCAAGATCACTCAATTCCAACAGTGGAGTCAAAAGTTATAACTATTTTTTTGAGTATCGTCTGTGCTGAAATTCAGGGCTGGTACTATCGCCCTTATACCTATGATATACCGCCCGTTTGCCTGTGGTACTACCTCTTGATATGATCGGTTGGTCTGACAAGGGTCTCTGGTATGACCAGGCTTTGTATGGTGGTTGTTTTTTTTCAAAGAGCATGTTTTTAAGCTCTTCTCATTACTTTAGACTGGTATGACTGTATTCTGTGTGGCGGTACAACCACATCTTTTGTAACAGCTAGTTTTGAGTGTTTAATACTAAAGTTTATAGCTGTTGGTACTGTAGCATGGTAGTACCACCATGTAAACTGTGGTACTACTGCTCCTACTGATTTTTGCTGATTTCATCTCCAACGACTAGTTTTTATGGTGGAGGCTATAAATATCCTATTGGCCAGTTGGGATATAATCTTTTGGCACTCTGTTTATTTTTTTAGCTTGTATGAGCCTCTTCTCCCAATTATATGTGTGTTGCATCTTGTGAGCAAGGAGAGATGTTTCTAATTGCATGTGTTACATCTAGAGATGGATTTCGTATCCACTTGAATTTGTGCATTTGTTGCACGTGGTGAGCATCAAGCAAAGGGCTTGACTTGTTACTCTTGAATGTTGCTGACTTCTAGATAGGGTTAGAGGCGTCGTGTTCGATGGTCTCTTCAAAGAAGATTATGAAGAGGTCTGACATATTATGAAAGTTGGAGCTCACCTACCCAAAGGGGAAATGGGCTACTACTAGTGGAATTGATGTGCTTGGTTTAATTCATGCAGCGGTCTAATTTATTTGGGCTTACCTCAATGTGGACTAGGGCAGACCGGCAAGTCTCTGAACACCACAGTAAAACATCGTTGTCAATTATGGTTTGTTCTCTTATGCTCAATCTACATTCAAGTAATTTATATTCATAGAATTAAATTGACGGTGTCCTAGATGCTGTAATGATAGTCGCCTCCCACTGCAGAACCAGCTTGTCATACCGTGTAGTGGTAGCCTGAAAGCATCTAGGCCCCTTAAAATATTGGTTTTGCTAATTAATGACATTATATGATCATGGGACTAACATGTGTGTTGAGCATTTGAAAGGATAAGTTCAAATGGCGAAGAAAGAGGCTCATAAAATATCTCACGAAGATTCAAAGATCTCAAGCGCGACAAGGTAAATAGTTTATGGATCTATTTTAATTTTACCGGTCTTGGTGAAAGGTTGGAAGACCGGATTATAAGATAGATGTCGTACTATTAAGAGGGATCACGGTGATTTGCTTGATCATATTTAAATGTGCCCTATGGATCAATTTAGGATCATACATACACTTAGAAATTATTTTTTCAATCAGAACTGTGCTTTGTCAGAAAATTCAGTAGTACCGGCGTTCTACAGGCGGAACTACCGTATGGCCGGAAGTACCGGGCCTCTGAGCGGATCGTTTATTCCAGAGAGCGCCTGGAGTTTGAGTTAGTCTCTCGGAAATCGGAAGTACCGCAAGTTCAACTGCGGAACTACCGCATCTGCGGAAGTTCCGGGGTCCCGAGCGGAACTTCAATTCCAGAGAGCGCTCTGAGTTGGAGTTAACCGCGCTGAAATCGGAAGTACCGGGGCAAGGAGCGGAACTTCCGTTTGTCCGGAAGTACCACGATTCTAACGGCGGTAGTACCGCACTCATTGTCCAACGGTCACTTCTGACCGCCTGACATAGCCGTTCTGTTGCGACGGCGGAAATCCGGTAGTACCACCCATATAACGGCGGTAGTTCCGTTTTTCCTGAATTTTCAGAATTGTTTTTTGCAACGGCTATTTGAGGTTGGTGAGGGTATAAATACATCCCTACCAGAACTTGTAGTTGTGGTTGAACCCATATTGAACATCTTTGAGCCTAGAGCAACTTCTTACACCTCTCTTTCACTCTTGTGCATTCAATAGAGGTAGTTGAGCCCAATTCAAGTGCATTGCATTCTAGATTGATCCAATTGGCACTTGTGTGTGATCAAGCCGTTGTGGTTCATTTCTCTTGGTGCTTGCCGGCACCTAGACGGCTTGGCGGAGGTTCCGGTGATCTTCTCAAGAAGATTGTGAGAAGGCCCGGAGGATTGTGAAGGCTCGGAGCTCGCCTACCCGGAGAGGGAAAGGGCTACCGCTAGTGATCGAGGTGATTAGGCTCAATTCGTGGAGCCGGTCCGATTTGTTCGGGCTTACCTCAATGTGGACTAGGGAGACCGGCAAGTCTCCGATCACCACGGTAAAAAGTAATTGTGTCAATTGTGGTTTGCTCTCTTGTGACTATTTTCTTTGAAGCATCGCTTTTCATTCATACTACTTGATTGCTTGTTTAGTTAGAGTAGCAAACTTGGACTTAGACTATTTGGTATTTCTCCTAGTCAATTGCTTACTAGTGATCACTTGAGCCTTTCTAGGTTGTTTAGTTGTACTATTGTTAACTTGTTTTAGTCAATTAATTATGTTTAAAATTGTCAATTGAAATTAGACGGAAAAATTTTAAATCCGCCTATTCACCCCCCTCTAGTCGGCCTCCTCGATCTTACATAGCCCCATAAGGGTGATGAGTATGTGCCTTGCTCTTGCTATGTTGTTAGTGGTTGAGTTTGATTTGTGCCTTTGTTTCTCTGGTTTTTGTTGTTAGAGTGAAGGTGATTCTCTGGTTTTTGTTGTTAGAGTGGCGGCAGTCTGACCGATACTGGATGTTGGGTGGTCTGATCAGCATGGGAGCCATGGTCAAACTGGCCTTTCTGGTTTTTGTGCCAAGTTGAGTTAATTTTGATTGTGTCATGGCAGAGTTCATGCAATTGTTAGTCATGAGGTTTCCATGCAAATGTGAGTCATGGCGTAAGCCCATGCATGTATTAATTTGTTAATGAGAGTCAAGTGCATATCATTTGTGCTTGGATTAATTGCTTGTTCTTTGATGTGCATGTGCTTGATGATTATTACAGCCAGCGGCCAGACCGAGGCTATGGAAGGTATCATGAGGCCATGGCTTGTCATGTAAGTCCGGGTGAAGCATCATCTTAAGTGTAGAAGCATGAGAGAAAGACAATAATCATGAGGAGGCAAGTGTATGCCTGTGGTGTGCCAATTAAACTTATGCGTTTCAGCGGTGACGGTTCTTAGAGTAGACGTACGATCTTAGTGGCAAGTACTTAGTCATCACGGACTATGGTGCGATGTGGTGTGCCATAGGATTTGAGCGTTTCAAGTGGTGACAGTCTCGAAGTAGATATACGATCTTGGTGATGAGGCATTGTGCATCGCATCTTAGTGAAGACCATAGGTGGCAATTGAGAAAATTATTCAATATTGGGTGGAGTGGTGCTTTGCAAAACCGCGGCGTTGGACTAAGTGGTTTAGGTCATGTCTTTGAGGATGGAGTGCCTTATCAGCTTTTAGAGCCATGTTGAAGTCGTACTTTGAAAAGAGTGCAAGTGTATAAAATATAAAACCCATTTTGTGTGGGGGTTATGGGGTTTTCTCATGTGTAAGTGGTGTGATCCACTAAGAACGGCTAGTTGTTTAGGGTTTGGTATAAGGTGAAAGCCTCCATTATATAAGCTTTGTGTGTGAAGAGAGAGATGAATCAACTATAGGAGAGATTAAGGTTTCCTTTGTGTGGAGTCTTGTGTGTGCTATAGGTTTAGAGCTATGTCATCCTAAGGGAATAGCTGTAAAACATTCATCTCCAAGTGAAATGAACATCCAAAATTTGTCCAAGTGAGTTGTGGCATAGATTCTTCTTTATACTTTTGATTTTCTTGCTTTCTTGTTTGGATTTCTCTTTTCTTAATTTTTCCTGGTGCCAAGACGTATAAGATGTGGAGATATCTCTTAAAAATTAGATCCTATCCATCTAGACACCTTCTGGGGAGAGTTTTTGAGTCTGTCCGATTTTTCTCATGATGGATGATTTTGGGGTTTTGCTCTTGTGAATGATTTGGATCGAATTTGTGTTATAATCTAGCTTGTTATGATATATGAGAACTCTTCTAAGGTCATCTAGAACTCACGACTAAGAGTAGATATAACCCTTCTAAGGTCATCTAGAATTTACGAGTAAGAGTAGATTAAGATTTCTCTCTTGTATACGGTTTCGGTACAATATTCACTCCGCCTGTTATGTCGAAAAGTGGTCATCGTTCGACGGCAATCCCGTTCTTCCAATCTTAGAAAAAGCGCGGGCGCTCAGTTATTGCGGTAATTAATCATATTTTTTTGGTCATAAAGCAGTAGTTCGGTTCATTAAAATATACTAATTGATTCCTTCAAAGTAAGAGAGTACCGGAAGAACTAAAGGAAGAATTACAACGTGTGATTTGTGTGCTTGTTCTTTTAAACAAATACAAAAATAGCAAGGTGCATGCTTGTCGTGGCAGCCGCGTGCGTAGTCCCCCCGACAAATGGGCAGCGGTGCTTCTTCCACTTATGAACACGGTTGCATCATGCCCGGCCGGGCCGCGCCGGCCAACCGCGTGAGCGTAGCCGAAGAGATCCACGGCCACACACTTCGCCGGGAGATCGGATCCATCGAGGTGGCCATAGACAATGGGCCGCTTAGGCGGTTTTTTAAGTTTTTTCAGATGGATTTTAACTTTAATTTCTTTCTATAATTATTATTCATTATATTAATAACCCATAGCCAAAAACTAAAAACCATTGTTTAAAAGAACGCGCAGTTAATACTCACTCCGTTCTTTTTTTTTTACTTGACTTTCTAGAATTCATGCTATCAAATTTTGTAAAATTTGACCACCAATATATTTAAAACTATCAAGATTCTATAAAAAAAATTATATCATTAGATTTATCATTAAAAATAATTTTACAATATTACAGTTTTATTAGTATATTTCAATATAAAATTATAAAAAGTAACGGTCAAAATTATATTTCGAACGAGATGAGAAGATAAAATCGTTAAGTAAAAAAAGAACGAAAATAGTAGTTAACAAAGTAGAAAGTTAATTAATCATTTAATCGGGTTAACTAGCTAGCTAGCTAGTACTGGTAGGTGCCAGCTTAATTTGAGCCTTTCTTACGATTGATGCGTACATGCAGCCCGCAGCCCGCGATTCCGGCCGTTTCGACGGGCGAAAAGTTTACTTGCAGCAGGTGAGTGCGCTCCAGCTAGCAATTGCCGTTGCACTAGCTCGTATTAACTAAATACTTATTAGTGTGCTAGCTAGATAGAAACGTGATATCCATTAGTGATTAGACCATTAACCTCGTGCTTAAAAGGAGTCACTACAACTCGTGTTCCTGCAGCTCCTCCACTTCTTCAGATGCTACGTACGCATCACAGTGCGTATATACTTTTTATACGCGTACATATACGTGCGTCAACACTTGCATATATACCAATATACGTATTAATTGCACAGCACAAGCCCCGTTGTTTAATTAGCTAAGCTAGTTCTCCGGTCCCGAGCAGTTGTTGCAATATACCAACCAGTTAACCGAAATGTTCAAGCTACTGAGACAATGCGAGAATCTACTCGTATTACAGGGGGGAAAAATTCTATGCGGCGGTGCCGCACTACGCAGCTCGTGCGACATCGCTGTGCTGCCGCCGCGTGGACAGAACCATTTGGACGGCGACGGTTTAAATTCCTGTGCAGCCGTGTAGTATGTTCCTGTGCACATATTCCTGAGCAAAACAAACACAGGACTGAACCATTTGGACGGCGACGAGGAGCGGATGGATCGTGCCGCCGTGTCGCTCGACGAGCTCGCCCAGAAGGTACACGCGCGCCGTCTATAGATCCCGTCGTCGTCTCCTCGTCTGCTACCGCCGCCAGCTGCTGTCGCTCAGGCTCCGCGAAGCGCGGACGGATCGGAGGCGCGCGCGTACTTTGTGGGCGAGCTCGTCGAGCGACACGGCGGCGCGATCCATCCGCTCCTCGTCACCGTCCAAATGGTTCTCTTGTGTTTGTTTTGCTCAGGAATACGTGCACAGGAACCATTTGCACATATTACACGGCTGCAAAGGAATTTGAACTGTCGCCGTCCAAATGGTTCTGTCCACGCAGCGGCAGCACAGGCGGTGTCGCACGAGCTGCGTAGTGCGGCACCGCTGCATAGAATTTTTTCCCGTATTACAGCACACATATGGCGCGTCATAATTAACGAGAAGAGTAAATGCATGTTTCTAATTGGCTGCAGGATCATCTTATCTGATCTAATTTAGGGGCTTATTATTTTTGGCTGCAACTTGTGCCTTTTAGCTGTGATTTGTGGTTTTTAGGCTGTTTGTCTGATAGATTAGAGAGTAACAGAAATTCACGTGCGATTTTTGCCAATATAAATGAAATCAGTAAAGTACGTATTACAATTAACTAGTAGACCCTATCTTAAAAAATATTCCGTTTAAAAGCTAATTACTGTAAAAAAAATCAAAAAGTAGCTTTTAGAAGTTGAAAAGAACAAACCCTAATCTAATCAAATAAAGAACACTGGTCTTGATCTGGTCTAATCTAATCTGTTCTAAGATACAGCTAGTCGCGCATCAGCTGGCCGGCCGGATTCTGCCCATGAAGCGTTTACTAATTAATATTTGGTTCTGACTTTCTATTAGCCAGGAGAGGAGAGATGAGTTTATAAAAAACGGCTGTATAAGTCGACAGAAACAGGACCAACTTGTAGTGGCATTGTATATGGGAGCGTGCGTACGTGTTGACTTAAAACTGGGTCTGTTCTTTAACGTCTTTTAAAAGCGACTTTTAATTTTTGCTATAATAATTAACTTTCAAACGTAGTATTTTTTAGACGGAGTCTATAAGTTAATTGTAGTACACGTTAAAAGCCTAACATCTGTATCAACCAAAATTACAAACAAGTATATATCTCTTTTCGTAATCCATGTTACAAACAGCTAAAATTTAAAATTTTCAATCAAAAGATATAAACTATAGTCATATCAAACAGGCCCACTTTCTGACAGAAAAAGAAAAAAAAAAGCACAGAACACGTACAATCAGATGTAGGAATCAATCCAGCATGCATTGGGGCTGCTCTTTTGGGGGGAATATATATGGCCTTAATTTCGTAAATCACTCATGATCAGTACTCGTATTATAATTGCCCATTTCTGATCTTGCCACAGTCAGTAGCATAGGAGGTCGGGAGTACGTGGCCATGGGTTTTTGACAATAATATAATAGCAAAATAATAAAAATTATCCATTATGAGTACTTTCTAAGACAAATATGACATTATTTTCATGTGGTGAATCCATATACTTCAGCATATATTGAAGGTCAGTCAAAGTTTCAAAAATTAACCGCAAGAATCCACGACAGTATATGTTTAGTGGCAGAGGGAGTACACAGTATACATATATAGTTCTTCAGTGTTGACAGGGCTGCATGGTAAACATGCAAATCAATCAAAGTTTACTTTCAATCGATCTCTTAAATTGTTTAATACATGCTGACAACATCATGTGATTCAGCAATCGATAGAGACCCCGATCGTTGCACAACTCTTGTTGTAACGTTTCGTGTTTTTTTAACTAATCTAATCGACGTAATCGGTGTTAATAATAATGATTAAGCGGTCAAATTAACATTAGGGATTAAATTCTCTAGTTCAATTATCGCCGAGGGAAGTCAAAGTAACAAATACAATTAAATAAACAACATAGGGTATTGCCAACCAAGACACATTAATTCATTATCAATAATACACAATTACAATAGAGAGAACCAATTACAAATGTGGATTCATCTCATACATATTCATATGCATCCAAATTAACAGAGAGTACAAATTACATTCAAGTAATATACATTATCATCTATACATCAATAATAAAAGAAAGACGAAATTACACTTATGTCATTGCATACATTAGAATCCGCCGTCGAACCAACACCACACTGCAATTTTTTGTGAGCAAATCAATAATTAAGACACCAAAAAAGACCGAACAAAAGAACAAATAAAAATAAGTGAATCAAGAAAAGGGGCGAGAGATTGCCGTCAGAGCCCTAGAAGTTAAGTTCAAGTAGGGCAGTCCGTTCATGGAGATACCTAACTATCCGAGGGCCAGTCAGCACCCCTTACAACCATAGGGTTATCACTCGGTGTAAACAAACCTGAAGTATATTTAAAATACCATAGCCACCAGCCAGCTGATCAATTACCAAAATAACCCTCAGCAACCACATGGCAATAGTAAGGCTAGCACCACATCCTCCAGAAAGCCAGCAAGGCATCGAGAAAGCGCAGCCGACCACAAGTAAAAGAGCACACGCAGCCAAACGAGTAGAAGGGAAGGGAGAAGAAATACCACAACTCTGGCAAGCCAACTCTGTCTTCCATTCCCATCCCCTAAACCCCCATCACACAGCCAAGCGTCACCGGCCACCGCAAGGCCAGCATCAGGACAAGCCGACGAAAGCAAGGAGACAAGCCATAGAAGGACATCCATCCATAGGAGGGAAGTCACCATCACTACTAGTAGCATCGTACCGCCAACTGAGAAAGCAACCACCAAGGGCATCAAATCAACAATTCTCAAAGCCACCCGGTAAACCAGCTGACAAAGGTAGACCCATCCATCCTCAGTTAGAACATCACATTTTCACTAGTAGACCATGCATAGTTCATAGCAAATAAGGAATCAACCGTAGGGCATACCATCATCAGGGCATCACTTAGGCACTACTAAGTTTAGGTGCATAAGTTAAGGAAGTAGCGGGGAGGGAGGTTACTGTAGATGAGTATTGGCGGTGGCGCACTACCTGTAGCTTAGCACTCATTCCCGACAACCATTGCGCACTCCCCCGGTGTGTGAGTGGCTTCAAGCTCCATTGTGATTAGCCATGACAACACACCTCCATGCCGTCCTTCGTCATGGACTAAAAATCCAAGCAAACCAAAATAGTAACACCAGCTACACATAGGAAGGAAATATCAACGAGAAGAGAGCATTGGGGGAGATGCATCTGAGTGAGGAGGTGCCATATCTGGGCCTTAGGCCACGGATCTGGTGGTCGCCACCCGTGCGAGGGACGGGAGGTCAACCAAGAGTAGCCACGATGACGGCGCCAGGGTAGCACAGCGTAGAGGAATCGGCGCTACAAGGGGCACGACGCAGAGGGAGCGGTGGCACAAGGGGATATGCTATTAAGGGAAGTGAGGCAGCGCAGGGGAAGATCTAGGGGAGGCACCGCGAGGGTTGGAGGAGAGTGCACTGGAGGATGGCTAGGGGTTGAGCAGCGATTGGTGGCACACGCCAAAGAAGGGGAGGTAGGCAGAGGCAGTCGACCGAATGGATAAGGAGCGAGAGGGAGAAAAATAAGGAGAAAGAGAAAAGGGAGAAGAAGAAAAAAGAAAAGAGAAGAAATAGGAATAATATAATAAAACAGGTAAAAATAGAAGTTGTAGGTTATATTTTGGTAAATTGAGAAATACTCGCTAAAAGCAGTGAGATGTAAGAACCTCGCCACTTAATTGTTTTGCGTAGTTAAATAAAATAACGAGGAGCACCAGGAACTAAGTAATTAAATCTTGACTGCGTAAAAATAATAGAAATTCGTGTGATAACTATTTAAGACCCAGTCAAATAATGCCCATTTGTTACCTGGCAAGTAAAATATATAAGAAGCCCTAGGAGTCCGTTAATAAGCGAGGTGGAAACCTATCAATCACGCAGGAACATTTTAGTATAATCTGCTTATTCATTTATGCTATATCATCTCTTTGATGCCATAGATTAAACCCTAGTACTCATATAATTTGCAGGCAAGGTATCAGGTCTTCAAGGAAAATTGTATCCGGGTAGCATGGAGACTTAAAGCTTTGTTTTAGACTCAGGCAAGCATTCCTTTGAACAAATCTTCGGAGTATATTTCGTAAAACAAATATTTTTTTTATTAATCTAGCATCACCCTGCATGAAAGAAATAAAGAATATTTAAATCGAGTAAAGGCTATAAAAGATAAAAGAAAAGAGATTGATGGCAACTGATGGAGCAGTTGAGGTTGCCTTGGCAGGTGAAAAAGAGGCAAGTTTGGGACCTCTGCATAAGAATAGAATGTAAGGAGTCACAAACTTCATCCGTATAAACAGACCGTACCAAAACATATCAACCAACATCCCATCTAAGGACGGACAAACTAATAACTCTTTCAAGGTTATTATATTCTCCATATGGGTAAGTATTAATTAGAGGAAAAACCCACAAGAGCCGGATCAACACCGGAGTGGGGGATCCACAGCCACAAGAACCCAGAACTAGTAAGTAAGCCAGAAGTGGGGATGCAGATTGTAAAAACTTAGGACTAGTCAGATACCAAAAGCGGGGTACGCGAAGGCGATATATTACGCAGTTGGATGTTGGGCGAGGATCAGAAACCACCCTAGCCAACAGTTATGTTGCTTTTGGTGGGTCTGGGTGAGGTTGGTACACCGCCCCAGGCTACCGCCTATGAGTAGTTGGGTAGAGATATAATATATTGGAATAGATATAAAAGTATTATACTATAGTCTAGGTGCCGCATCTAAGGAAATGCGGAGATCTGGGAGATACTAGGATCAGAGTGATGATAGGTAAAGTGGTACAAGCTTGCGCAATGATATACAAATCATGAATCATGCCTATCTCCCAAAAAGGAGAATTACGTAAACTTATGAGGGTTTCTGTTGTTCATACGAATACTCTGTAGTTTTCCAAAATAATGACTCCAAAAACTTTCACAGCTAAAACCATTAATTTCTATGAATATGAGAATGGGATTGAGTATAAAAATGAGAAAGGGAAATAGAGGTGGAATAGGAACATACGATGCATACTTGTTATATAAGCTTGCTAAGTACTCCATACTCACCTTTGCTATTATTTCCTTTGTTTAGAGGAGAGTTAGTGGGGATCCAACAAGGATGAGGCCTATACAAAGGAGACCTACTCCCAGTGGGAGGGAGGTTGCATTAAGAGCGAGCCGTATGAGGGTCACACCGTATGTGAGGATTATGATGACTAGAGACCTATGGACAGCTCGGACTCTACCACTAGGGTACTTGTGTAGTACTGTATTGTATTTGTATTCTTCCTCTTGTATAATTAGAGTTCTGCACTAAACTCTCTTTTCTGAAATTGTAATATCTTAACTAAATAGGTTGTATGAAACTTTAGCTATGCGTGGCGATGTGAATGTATGTAATTTTCTATCTCTAATGATTGTTTTGCTGCAATACTCTAATATAACTTATTATTCATTAAAGCGATGTTTTATTGGCTAAAACAAATAATAATCTATTGACTAGCATTATTACTCCATAGTAATAACGTGAGTCATCTTAATTATGGAGTTATATATAAGAGATCCTAATCAAGCAATAACAATTATATATAAGAGGTCCTAATCAAGCAATAACAATTATATATAAGAGGTCCTAATCAAGCAATAACAATACTTAACCAAGCAACCAAAGCACACTTTGATGCCATCTTCTTCTTTTTCTGCTGCAGCTGCTGCTGGTGATGTTGCTGCTGCACCTCCTCCTCAGCACTCGATTCACGGCGATCTACCGTGTATGTATTCTCAGCACTTGATGCACGTGCATGTATTCTGATCGGACGCAGCAGCGCGTACGGATCGTTGGCGAGTCTCCACTCGCTCCCCATCTTGATGGACTCAATTAGTTTAATAGTAATATAATATAGCCAACATGACCACGTGTTTCACAACCGATCGCGACGCGACCCCAACGCGCACCCACGCTCTCATTCCACCACCATAAGTACAGGCCCAAATTAACTTGCATCGTCGCAGCTCACGAGCACACACTTGACACATACACTTGTCTAGCTAGCTAGCTAAAGCTTGGCTACCACCGCTACTTGCTTCCGAGTTCCGACGATGACGGTGACGAAACCGGCGGCGGCGGCGGGAGGGAGGAGGTACGCGCTGCTGCTGGCGCTGAACGACTCCGACTACGCCAGGAAGGTGTACGGCGGCTACTACAACGTCTTCGTCGACGCGTTCGGCGGTGATGGCGAGAGCTGGGACTGCTTCCGCGTCATCGACGGCGAGTTCCCGGCCGCGGAGGACCTCGGGCGCTACGACGGCTTCGTCATCAGCGGCAGCCCGCACGACTCCTACGGCGACGACCTGTGGATCCTCCGCCTCTGCCTCCTCATCCAGACCCTCGACGCCATGAAGAAGCGCCTCCTCGGCATCTGCTTCGGCCACCAGGTAAGGGCGAGCTGCCATTCTACTTCTTGCAAAACAGTGACACCGGCCGACTTAATTGACAGTCACCTAGACATTGGGTTTGTTTCTTTTAGTTTCGGCTTATGATTTTTAGTTACACCTTATGACTTTTGGACTGTTCGTGAGAGATAATACGGATTAACAGAAATTCACGTGTGATTTTGATCAATATAAATAAAGTCGGTTCAATGTATACTACAATCAACTTGTAAACACCGTCTTAAAAAATATACTGTTTAAAAGGTAGTTACTATAGAAGAACCCAAAAACAGCTTTTAAAAACTAAAAAGAAGTTATCTGACCGGATCCACATATTAATCAATGTTACCGATCGGGTCAATCGGCCGTTCGATATATAAATGTTATAAAACCATGCATAATTTCGTGCGATGATTCTACGACACTATATTCTAATTTGGTGAACACTTTTCTTGTTTTTTATTAGGTTTTGTGCCGAGCATTGGGGGGAAGGGTGAGCAAATCACGCAGCGGATGGGACGTAGGGGTGAAGAAGGTGACCTTTGTGCAAGATTTGGAAGGCTTCAAGCTCCTTGGGGATCTAGAGGAGCTCCCTCAGAGCGCCCCAATCATCGAGGTTCACCAAGATGAGGTGTGTGTAGTTCTCTATTCACTTCGTCCGTAATATAAGTTTGATACTAATATCCAAAAACATATTGGTTAAATAATATTTAATAGAAATAGGCATATATAGTTACTCCTATTAGATAGCCATAGTACTACTATTTCTACTAAAAACAAATATAACCTAATTTTATTAAATATTATTTAAATAATATACTTTATAGGTATATGTGTCGGACTTATATTGCAAGGGAGTAGTTTTCAACAATTAATTAGCAACTTGACATGTATGTAGGCCTTTTGGGGGCTTCAATTAGTGCGTATCTTCTAATCCTAGTTCCGGAAACTTGGCCAAATTGGTGGGGGTTTGCCTTTTGATGCGCGGTTTTGTATGGCATAAACCTCACCGCTTGCTAGGGGTTACGGGTCAATCCGACCGAACAACATCGATAAACGGTAAAATGGATAATATCTAACCGAATATCCGACAAGTAAGTTCGGATCATAGTCAGCCTAACTCATCAACCATCATTGACATAAACCGGTCTAGATTTTACTTAAGTTCTAACCTAACTTTAGAGTCTAGCTACTCTAGCTAGCCGCCACTAATCCTTCCCGCTTATGTTGAACTTGTGTATAAATTTATCGGTTTTCAAACTTATGTATGAGTTTATCGGTTTTTGAACTTATGTATGAATTTATAGTTTATGTTGAATTTGTGTCATGTCGACTATCGTACTTAAGTAATCTAGATAAATTTATTGCTAGTTGAAGGCTTGAAGTGATAATGGTATGGTTTATTTTATATTTCTTTATGTATGTACATACTATCTAGATATTATCCATTTTTTTATCTGAAACCGTTATGTATCTGTCCCAACGGTACTATATCCGAACCTCCGAATGCTCTAAATTTGTATTCGTATCCGATCTTACCATATCCGACTCCGAATCCAAAGAAAAAATATAGGTTATGATATAGTATAAACAATATCCGTCCAAATCCGACCCGAGGCCACCCCTACCGCTTGCAATCCGTCGGCTCTATTCGTGATTATTATTTGTGGGCTTGTGGTTTTGGCAGATTGCCAGTGAGCGTATGTACTTTTGTCACATGTGTACTTTCTCTAAATTTCTCTTGTCCGACGTATGCATATATAGCTAGCCTATATGAACTAATTCACCCAACAAAATCCGTATACGTTTTAGGTGTGGGAGATACCGCCGAGGGCCAAGGTGATGGCCTACTCGGAGAAGACGAGCGTGGAGATGTTCGCCGTCGGCCACCATGTCCTCGGCATCCAGGGCCACCCGGAGTACGGCAAGGACATCCTGCACAACCTCATCGACCGCCTCGTCAACAACAACACCATCAACGTACATATAACATTGGGATTACTAACTGTCTATACAACACTCAGGAAAGCTCTCTTTCTCCGTCTGATCATGTGATGACTGCGGTTGCAGAGGTGTGTGGGCGAGGACGCACGGCGGACGGCGGAGGGCGGCGAGCCGGACCGCGAGTTTTGGACGGGGCTCTGCAAGAGCTTCCTGAGGGGAGGAGGCGGCGGCAGGCCGCCGGTGCATGAACCGGCGCCGGAGCTCAGCTGCAGTGGCCACGTCGCTCGCTTCACTGCTGCTGCTCCCATTGGCTTGTAGCACTTGATTTCTACGCACGACACCCTCTAGTTCCGGCCTACAACAGCGTTGCAACGTGCAGCTAGCCAGAAAGTTTGTCGTGTGGTCGAGCCTGCCATGCCCCAGCTTGCTTGCATGCGTGTGTACTGCATCAGCTACCGTTGCATGCATGTACGATTGGTGAGGTTGTGTCAACAATATGACACGTACGTGGCTGCTTTTTCTTCCCTGTCTAGAGATGCATGTGTGCTGTGTGCATGTGCTGCATTGCAACGTGTATTGTTGGCCGTAATGGATAATGGAGATGGACTTATGTATGGACGCCGGGCCTGCTACAGATGCATGCCCGTGCCCATCCGTGTGTACGTACGGTTGGATATGCTTACACCGCATCCTATCGTGAGCCGTCCGATTGAAAAGTAGACGATCAAGATTGGTTCTCGGCAGGGGCGGAGCCAGGAATTGAACATAGGGGGGGCAATATGGACAACAGGTAGAGTAGAACCAATAAACCATACCAGATTAGCACTTGAACCAACAGGCTTAAAAAAACTATGAATTATCTTTCTCTTCTTCGTATCATCTAAAATTGTAATAAATAAATGAATTAATTCGTTAAGGATGATTATTACTTGCTCAAAAGAAATTCATAAATACGCGTGCAATGCATCCACCGGCTATGGAAATAGACCAAACAATTGAACAAACATATTAAGTCGTACACCCCATTTCATCAACCAACTACAATTAGACTTGGCCGCCACGTCAAATTCCCAATCACCGGATTCCTCGTATTGTCGCTGTCCTACGTCAGAGCAATACAGCAGATCCTACGGCTCGTCTTGTCATGCGAACTATAGAGTAGAGATTACCATTACCCGACGGACGGGCGAACAGCGTCGGCGGTCGCGAGCCGGCGGGCGGCGTCGGTGGTCGCAGAGCCGCGAGACAGCGGAGTATGCCGGTATGGTTTGCACTTGCAGCACTTTGCGTAGTCGTCGCAGCGACGACGCCTCCTTCGGGCTCGGCTCGGCCGATTGAAATTCACGCATGGGTGCATGCGAGTAAAATACGAAACGTCACTTACTCAGGACTCAGCGGCAGCGCTAATTGGCATTGGCTTGGGCTGCCGGCTGCATGCAGCATGCTAATATGCTATTACCTGCAATCCTGCATGGCTACATGACCAGTGGGCCATGGGGGGCTGCTGCAGCGTTGGGGGATGCCAGGCCCCCCCCCCCTCTCTCCGCCACTGGTTCTCGGTCTGAGGTTGAACTGTGAGAAATTGTCAGTGTTTCAGTTTCTCGTCGAAGATTGAGAATTTCCTATACGTCTTACCATTATTAATTTGAGGAATTTCTTTTTTGTCACGGGACCAGACAGACTTAGAGAGCAATGGCTTTATTATACATTTTGTTTTGCAAGATAATGCAGAGGTTCCATGTCCCATGTGCCCTGTTGATACGACCGGCAACAATTTTTTCTCCCATTTTTTTATTTCTGAAAACCACATTCATATTAAAGTAGGGCGTAAGGCAGATATTTGTTTTGGATTGTCTGAATGTTCTAACATAGACCAAGCAAACGACACTAATTATTGGTGTTGAAATGGCCTACAAGGATTGTTGTGCTCATGGACGGTTGGCATGTACCAATCGTTTGATATCCAACTGGAGAGCGATGGCACTGAGGTGACCGTGTATTTTATTTGTTATCTAGCCAATTTTTTTCGTACAGGACTAGATACTATAATACATATATTTATATTAAAATATATAATCATATTTATAATATAATTTTGATACTTATGATGAAATACAATTGTATTCCTTATATAGCCGTAACAATTGTTATATTTATCAGATTGATATGTACCGTTATAATATATATCCATCAACATTGAAAGTATAAATCTTTCTTTTTTTTCCCCTTTGATTAACATGTAATTTCTGATCGGTGAAAGTGTTGCCTTTTCCTATCCTTTTAATAATATAATATAATAGATAGCTCGGCCGACTCGGTTACACGTGACGCCCACTTGGAGGTGACATGACATTAGTTATTGGTATACATGTAGCAGGTATAACTTGTTCAAGCACATATCGATTCGCTGTCCATTACGATCAATCATGTGTGCTTGGTTGGAGGCTCCACAAATAGGTATACTAGATTATTTTATTCAAGGAAGCCATCTCATGGTTTGGGTGCCCATGCGTACTAGGGTGTGCACTTGTATGTGGCGTGTATACGTGATGGCATGTGTGCGGTGTGTATGTCCACGTAATCTCAAAAGTTATTTTATCATTCTATTAATTCAAACTATTCTAATTCGAAACCAAACCTGTTCCTGTCGGCATGTTATTTCACATGGTCATCAAACCGGTCATTAATTACACAATTTGTTTTGCGCAAAAAATGATCGACATCATCATAGGTGTTTGGTTTACGGAATAAGTCGATCGGTTCTAGCAGATCGTTAATTCCATCAAACTCAGAACTTAACTTTTTTTTAATTGAAAGAATATAATGAGTTAGTTGTCCATCGTCACGGAACCATTACCTAAAAAATCATAAGATGGCCAAGTGAATATGTGCTGAACAGTAGATTATCACTCAAGACAAAACAGACCATGCATACAGATTTGGCTTCTGCGATTATGACCGGCATGATTTGGTGTGCACGCTTAATTTTGCATTAAGGGGCGCACGAGGTGATTATAAAAATCATCTTTCGGCTAAGAAAGGTCATCAGCATTATTTGCTCCCAGTAGTCTTTATCAGCATGTTACTGTTACCGAAATAATTGGGAGCGCGGCAAATACAAAAGCATCACCTGTTGGGTTTTCACTAGCTAGTATTTCCCATCAGTAGTACTGCTAAGAAACAAGAGAGAAACAGAGTTCTAGACTTGTACTTCAGTGGTTTTATTTGACACCCGGGACATGTTGTTTGCTGGTGCAATGGCTCATGCTCTCCACGCAAGTTAGAAGCACAAACTTTTCTCAGAAAAAGAAACAGAACGCAGGTATCGGTGACCTGATCATTTGCAAGGATGCGTCGAAGTGATCAAGGTGATGCGTCTCACTGTACATGTAGCGCACAATATAGATAACAATCGATCTAGTACAAATTGGTGCAGAATTACATTAATAATACGCTAAATTAGTGTCGCAAAAAATAATACACTCAATTAAATAATCACACGACAAACTATCAAACTATCGAAGTGTCTTGGATATTTTTGGCGATCGTTTTCACGAGAGTAACCTGTCCTGGATCCGTCTTGTAACACCCTCATTTCTGGGAGTATTACGAAATCCTCGCAGCTACCCAAAACTGTTCAACTGCGAGTACATCCATTGAGTGTATAACATTGCCAACACAAGCTTAAGTGCAAAAGTTAACTTTATTACATTATACGGGCTAAAAGCCGAGTATCACAGCAAGGCCACCGGCCTTTAGTTACATTACAACAAAAGATGCCACAGGCACGCCTGAGCGGAGAACGACCCTAATTCCACGCTTCATCAACTTCGTACGGAATCATCCCTTCGTCTTCTCTCGCATCCTCAAAATTAGTTATTTCTGTTTATGTTTTTAGCAAGCATGAGTACTACCACTTGTACTCAACAAGTCACATGAAGCTTAATAATAATAATTTCATGCATGGTATATCAAGTAAAGGGAGAACAAGGTTATTATTTTATGTGGATGCAGTTTTGGTTGGAACCATTCGAAAACCTTTAAAATGCACTTCATTAATGTAAAGGGGGTTTTCAAACTTGATTATCAATATTCAACATTTCCAAATCATTATCAATTCTACTTATGCCTCATTACTGGATTCACCCATTAAACATAGCTTCGTTACCGGAAGCACGGCGTATTCGAATACCACTTGTTATGACTTTGCAAAGCTGCCCTGCTTTACCCACAAGATCCCTTAACTCCGGCCAGAGAGTTAAGACAATAAGGATGTTCACTGCTCAATTCTTTGTGTAGACTCCGCCCAGTAGGTGTTTAATCTCAATAAGCTCGGATGACCCCACGGATCTCGTCCGATTCATCGCAGCCCTACAGTTGTATGGTTAACCACCTCCCATACGAACTCACCCTCTGCCTTCCCCTTTCCAGTTGCAGAGGTTCAATTGAAGTTGAGCAGCTACTGAGCCAGGTTTGACTAAGTCAAGGTTGACAAAGTCAACGCTTGTGGTTGGGCGGTTACTATGTCCGTTACTCAGCATAAGGGTCTAGTCCTTACATTTTTAACTGAGGCATCATCCACGCACGAACCCAAATTCAGTACACACTGTACTGCCACCAATTCACAACCAGCCTCCACCTTAGGATAAGGTCCTCGGATCCACCCCTGCGATCCTCATTTATCCTATTCCCAACTTTCCAAAACCCTAGACCAATGCCAAACCTTAACAGTATAAAGATTCAATGTGATCCTAAACTACCATGTGACTAATAATCTTATATTTTATGTTACTATGTCTTGTCAAGGTGAATGTGGCCATCAAATTAAATGGGGCCTTTCGGGTGGTAGGACATAGCTAATATCATGTCATTCTAAGCATTGATTGTACATAAAATAACAGTGCACAAATAACATAATGAAAATACAGTAAATAAATAATTTTAGGGAATGTAGGATCAACATGTTCAAAAATATGTGTGACTTGCCTTGCGGGTTTACTATTTCAATTAGTTCGTATTCTGCAGTAGGCCGGGTCTGGACTTGAGCTCTTCCCTCCTGTTCTTGCGATATCTTGACTTCGTAAACTAACACAAAACAAATAAAATAAAGTTAATTCCATGCCCGAAGGAATGAGCGAGGAATAAAGAAAATAAAATAAGAAATAAAATCCGGAAAACTCCATTAAATTGAGGATATTGGGTTATAGGAGGGCTATATGGGGAAATGGGCCTTGGATTTGGGTTGATGGGCTCGAAACGAATCCGGGGAGTATAAACATGTATTTTTGGGTTTGGGTCCAACACTATTCATCAGGCTCGGTCGCACTGTTCATCGGGCTCGGACCCGACGCGGCTAGGCGACTCGGCGCACCGCTTAGCTTCGGATCCGGTCAACTGCAACGGGCGCGGGGCGAGCGGGTCTAGCCGGATCGCTTCGTTGCGGCTCGGTCAGGCGTGTCCGGTGCGGCGAGCGGGCTCGGTCGGGCGCGGGCGAGTTGGCTCGGTCCAACCGCACGCGAATGGCTCGTCGGCGCATCCGTGCAGCGGGCGGAGTCAGTGGCGCTGATGCAGTGCGTGGCGGTGCGAGTGAGTGGCTCTGCTCGGCCAAGCCGAGGCGGTGGGGGTCGGGGAACAGATGACGCGCCTTTGTTCTTCTTCCCCGTCCGACTCGCGCGCGCAGAGGGAGCAGAGGAATGGGCGGCGGACGGCGGCGAAGCTAGGGAGTTTTGCGACGCGTTTTGAAGGCACGGGCGGGTTCCTGGGAGTGAGGGGATTCCGTTTTTGGTGGTTGGACGGCCGGCGGAGGCGGCGTTCGCCGGCAGCGAGGCCTTCTCTCCCATGGCCATTTTTGAAAGTTGGGGCGACTGGGAGGTTCTTGGGGCAATTGGGCTGGTCCTAGGGCATCAGTGGGGGTTGGGTAAGCTCAGGGAGAGGTTGGCGGAAGCTCGGGAAGTTCGGGTTGGCCTGGCCGATGCGGCCGTTTTCGGAGGTAGGGTGGCTCACGGTGCCGGGGAAGAGGGGTGATTGGGAGCTTAAGGTAATGGCCGGGGAAGGCTCCTAGGAGTTCAAGGATGCTATGGGTGAATGGGATTGCATAGTGGAGGAGGAAAAGGCTGACATTGCGCTAGGGCACAGGTTTGGGGGTTTTCGGGATTACTGTCAATGGGAGGGGAGTGGGGGCTCAGGGTTGCTTGGTGAGCTTCGGGGAGTTCTATGGAGTCCAACGGAGAGCCTTGGGCGGCTTAAATAGGCGGGGAGGTCGGTTGCACCGGAGAGGGGAGGAGGAGATATTTGGCGGCGACGTTGCCACACCTCACGGCCGCACTGGAAGGGGTCGAGGCGGGTGTACGACTCACGACAGCGGGCTAAGGGGGGCGCTCAAGTCGCGAGAGGCGGACAGCTTGGGGCGAAGGAAGGCCAAGGCGGTGGCAAACCGGCACGGAGCGACGGAACCACCGGCGGCGCAGACAATGCGTGCAGCGCATTTATGGGCGGGTCGGCGGTGACAAGTGGGCGTGGTGGCGAGAGATGAGCGGGACGGAAAGCGCGGGGCGTCGGCGGCGACAAAAAAATCGAAGCGGCGAAGGATTTTCGGGCATGAGCGAGAACGCGCGAAAATATCCGTTTTTGTCATTATAACGCCGTGATGACAGGGATTAAGGGGCTGTGATGCTTTGAGATTAGTGTAGATTAGGGTTAGGGAGAAGATGGGAATAAGGGAATTAGGAATTCAACGCCAATTTGGTTTTTGCAAATTCTTGGTTTGTTTCACGTCTCAGGCAAACTATCAAAGTGGACATCATCCATACATTGTAGTAACTCCAAGTCCCAATTAAGGCCCCGTTTGGCACAGCTCTACCACCGGCTCCTGGAGCTGTTTAGAGCTGTTGTGTGCCAAACGGGGTAAAACAAAATAGCTCCACCCAAGGAGTCCCTTAAAATCTGCTAAGACAAAAGATATGTACAAGATGGAGCTGAAAAAAGTAGCTCCACCCGGCTCCATCCGCAGGCCCGCATGCCACTGCCCTTGTACTTTCATGAATTTACGCGATCTGCCACCGGCTCTTCTATTCTCCCGCATGCCACTGCCCTTGTTTGCATTATATCATGACTTTGTACATGCATATTTGTTTTAACGGGTTATTCCTATGCAAAAAAACGCATTAAATATTGGTTGCTAATACTTTGTGTTATTTTAAATTTTAATTTTATTTAATTCAAATTTACTCGGATGAAAAATCATGTAGAAACATACAGCTCTTGATGTTACTACAAGCCAAATAGACATGGGTATATTGGACAATTGACATCTCTCAACCATGCATGATAAAACAGGTGGAGCTGTGGCAAAACAGCTCCAGCTCCACCGGTAGAGCTGTTCGTGGAGCTGAAGCAAAAAAAAACAGCTCTACTTGTGAAGTGGAGCCGTGCCAAACGGGCCTAAGTGTGGTTTAACTTGGAACACTTGTGTCACTTCACTGCTAGTCCCTATGCAATGATTTCTAAGATGATTCAGATCTCTCCCTAGTGATCGTTGGTGTCGCATCATTGGAATCAGATTACTGTATATGCCAGCTCACAGACCAAAGATGTAGGTCCTTCGAAACGACTTTTATTAATGATTTTAGCTTTTATTAATAACTTTTAGTTGAAATATCACTCCATTTAAAACATCTTTTGACACAGAAAACATTTTAAATAGGGCCTAAATATCACTGAAATTAAATCTAACCATTTAGAGCAATACGCTCACATATGCACCCAACAGTTAGAGCATATACTCATGTAAAAGAGAATTTTTACAGTATTATTAGAATATGTAGTAGTATAAATTAAAAACCTGTCTTGGATCCGCCTCAGAGCAAGGCTAATAATACAGCCTTCAGCTGGCTGTATGGACACTTACAGCCCACTTATCAGCTTATTCATATAGTAGTTTACAGCCAACTGAAGGCTGTATGACCCACCCCTTTCTCTCACAAAGTTTCTTGATTCTTGTGCTTCAGCTGGCTGTAAACTTACAGCCCACATCTCTTCTCTCTCCTCCACCTCAACATACAGCCTACTAACAACCTTTTATTATACTTGCTCTCAGGTAAAACTATCAAAGTGAACATCATCCAAACATAGTAGTAACTCCAAGTCCCAATTAAGTGTGGTTTAACTTGGAACACGTGTGTCACTTCACCGCTAGTCCCGATGCAATGATTTCTAAGATGATTCAGATCTCTCACTAGTTGGTGTCGCATCATTGGAATCAGATTACTGCATATGCCCAGCTCACAGACCAAAGATGTAGGTCTATCAAAAATTGATGGCTTTTAGCTTTTATTAATAACTTTTAGTTAAAATATCACTCCGTTTAAAATATCTTTTGACACAGAAAATTTTTTAAATGGAGCCTAAATATCACTGAAATTAAATCTAACCATTTGAAGCAATACGCTCACATATGCACCTAACAGCTAGAGCATGTGCTCATATAAAAAGAGAATTTTTACAGTATTATTAGAATGTGTAGTAGTATAAATTAAATCTATCCATCAATTTCCTAGGGGAGCTATGGACTTTTTTCTCTTAACTTATTTTTCCCCCAAATATAATATAAATCTTTTGGTTTAGCCTAAATTAAACTCAACGCCGAAATGCCGAATTCCCACGACGGCGTGAGGGCATCTCAAATAGCGTTATCTTAGTTATCTCTTAGCTATATTAAATGAGTAAAATCCTATGTAGATGAGAGAGAAGGTGAGGAGAGATAATATATTGTCTCTTATACAAGAGGTGACTTAAACCCATAAACCAATGCAAAATAGTGATAGAGTGTGAGATAGGAAGTTATGGTAAAAAAAATAGTATAAAAATAGTTAGAGGAATGATTTACTGTTGGACAGGTTAACTCCAGTGTTATCTTTAGGTGAGATGAAAACTTTAGAGACAACTTTAAAAGATAGATTATTGTGCATGCCTTGAGACGCAAATTCACCTGCTGTGTGGTGATTCCCCATGCTTGCCGGCGGCATAAAAGCACAAAGAACAATGCAGAGACCAATTGCTTGCCGGCGGTGTAAACTAATCCAGGAGTGTTTAGAGAAAGCAAAAGGAAAGGTGCAGAGATTGATGTCAATGGGGCATGTACAATAGTTTGTCTCTTAAGTTTGTCTCTAAGGCTTCCACCTTATCTAAAGATAGCACTGGAGATAATCTTCAACAGTAAATCATTTCTCTAACTATTTTATACTATTTTCACCATAACTTCCTGCCTCACACCCTCTCACTATTTGCATTGGTTTGCGGGTTTAAGCCATCTTGTATAAGAGACATCATATTATCTCTCCTCACCTCTTCTCTCCTCCACATAGGATTTTACTCATTTAATATAGCTAAGAGACAACTAAGATCAACTCCAGCAGGGCCCCTACTTGAGCCCTCAAACCTCATATTTGAGAGCCAGAGCAAAAAAACTGAACTCCAGTAGGGCCCCTACTTGGCTCTCAAAAATAGGAGGCCTCTCAAATGAGGTCTCCAAGCCCTCATTCCCAAGGGCCCTGCTCTGGCTCTCATCCTTCGGTTTTTTCCCACCTCAGTGAAACTTCCCCCAAAATCCCCGCCGCGCTTTTACGCCGCGCTCCAAAATCCCCCGCCGCTCGCCCGCCGCCTCCGTTCGCCCCGCGCCTCGCTCACCGCGCTGCCTCGGCCCGCCCGCCGCCTCGCCGCTCCTCCGCTCGCCGCCGTCATGCCCGCTCCTCCGTCGCTCGCCGCCTCCACTCGCCGGCTCCTCGGCTCTCCGTCGCCGCGCCCGCGCCTCCGCCGTCGGGCCGCGATTCTCCCGCCCGCCTCTTTCCCCTCCCGCCTCTTTCCCGCCCGCTGGTCCCTTGGCCGCCGGCGCGCGCGCGCGCCTGCCTCCCCGCTCTCCTCCGCCCGCCTCCCCACTCTCCTCCACCCGCCTCTTTCCTCCCGCGCCGCCACCGCTCCCCGGCGATTCCTCCCGCGCCACCACCGCCCTCCTCGGCGGCTCCTCTTCCCCGGCTCCCGACGCATGGCGCGCACGGTGAAGATGCGAGGCGGACGAGCGCCTCGGCCTCGCCGTCGTCGGCGGGGTGAGGGCGCGCACGGTGAGGAAGCCGCCCGAGAAGGGGGAAGCGGAGGCGGCGGGAGGCGCGAGGCGGAGACGGAGAAGTGAGGGGCAGGGGGAGAAGAGGGAAGCGGAGGCGGCGGGATGCCTGGAGACGTGGGGGTGAGGGAGAGAATGCGGAGTGGGTCCCATATGTCAGTTGTAGTGGAATGGATTTGAGGGCTTAAATTTGAGGGGTGCTGTTGGAGTAGATGCAAAAAAACAGGGCCCTCAAAAGTAGGGGGAGCCCTCAAATGAAAAGTAGGGGCCCTGTTTTGAGAGCTACTGCTGGAGTTGCTCTAAGATGTCACTATTGAAGATGCCCATATGAACTACTAAATGGTTGATTCAAAGCATAAGGATTGAGCTTTTCCACATTGCCTGATATTGTTAATTCGATAATGGTGGATTGATGGACCATCAAACTCCCTAGCATTGTATATTGCCCTCACATTGCATCGCATGATTATACCTAGTTGATAAATTACCGATTTGTCCACACATACTAAAAAAATCATTTATCCCTAATAAAATTATACTACCCATACTTGGTGGTCAAGTACTACTATATCCTAACTAATATCATTCCTTGGATTGAAAACAATAGATAGCTCATACTAATTGGTGGGTATCAGGAAAGAGCTCACATAAAAGGGCTATACGAAAATAAGCAAGATTGAATACACAAGATACTCAGCAATCCACATAGAAAAGCTATTTAGCTACCATGCAAAGTGTTCAATTGGTCATATTCACGGGTTGTATTATGATAAGTATAGCTATAAGTTTACTGGTAAAGGACATTTCACTTGAAGCAGTAAAATATTATTTAATTAGCAAGGGTTTCATCATCTACAATTTCTACATTAAAATCCTCCAAATTCTACTTATGCCTTGTTGTTGGAATCACCCATGAAACACAGCTCCATTGACTGAAAGCACAATGCATTGAATATCATTTATTGTACTCTACAGAGTTTCCCAACTTTACCTACAAGATATTTCAAACTCATAATATCATGTTGTAGACACGTAACGTGATAGCGTGCGACTAAGCTGAGACAACAAGTTCGTTTTACTGTTCTTTTCATTCTAATTTCTACCCAGTAGGCTCAGAGCCATTCAACCCATTAGGAATTCACAGGCCAATGCTGAAATCGTGACCCGACATTGAACAAATCTACAGTTGTGAAGAATGACAAGTGGCATACCTAGCCCACTTCCATCTCACCCCTTTCTCGTGAGTCATCTTGAACCTTGAGATAACAGTCTTTCATGTAGACATTCGATCGAATCGAGCAGTGTACTGGACCAGGTTTGACAAATCAAACTTATGGTTGAGTGATTTTTGTGTCCTTTACTTAGCATAAGGGACTAGTCCTTACTTTTCTCAAATGAGGCCATCATCCATATTCCATGTGCACCTCAGCATAGTACCACCGAATAAAACCAAATCCTCCACCCTAGGATGAGGTCATGGGCTCTAACCATCTAGTGGCTTCCTACTAATTAGCCTCAATCCTAGTACTATTTTAAAATCTAATGGCGTGACACCAAATATTCTTAGTAGTTTAGATAAATCATTTGAATGTCCACTTCTACTACTAATTATTTATACAATAATTAATAACCAATTTTTGTCAAGGTGAATATGGCTTATAGAATTAAAACATGGCTTTTTAGGAGGTAGGATTTACCTATTTCTCATGTCATTCCAAACTATTATTTTATGTAAATAAAAGTGCATAAATAACAAGAATGAAAAATAAAGATTATTTAAGTAATATGGGTTCAAAATGATCAAAGACATGTGACTTGCCTTCAGAGTTTTTGATTACTTCTTTGTAGGCTTATGGTTTAACACCAACTACCTTAATTGCTCCATTAGCTTCTTCATTAGCCAACTAGTCGAATATGGATAATAGCACAAAAGAACGAATATAAATAAGTTTCTACTTTATAGAATACAAGCCGGAAATCAAATACAATAAAATATCTGAAAAGATATAAAAGAAAGTGGGTTTGGACGGATATATAGGATTTAAGTGTTACTTGGTTGGGCTGAACAGAGTTGAAAGTAGGTTAGATGGGCTTGAAACGGTTGAAATGAGTATAAAAATACTTATTGGGCTTGGGCGAATAGTAACGGGTCAAATAAATAGTACCAGGTTGGCATTATTCCAAACGGGTCAGATTTTGTGAATAGTATTGAACATGTTTACTTTGGTGCGAATCGGGATGAACAGTGTTTGGGTCATATTGAATGAACAGTGTTGGACTGGGCTGGTTGTTATTGGGCTGCATAGTATTGGGCTTGGCCTAGCTGGCCAACTAGGCCATAAGATGGCTCGGGCTGGCTTTGCCATCCTGCCTTAGTAGCCTAAAAGGCTCGGGCCGGCTTTGCCATCCTGCCAGTAGCATACCCAGGCTGAGGCGGTGCTTAGACTTGAAGAACTTGTACGAGTTCTGGCACCAACATAGGG
Organism: Dendrocalamus sinicus; assembly: GCA_036346575.1. NCBI lineage: Eukaryota > Viridiplantae > Streptophyta > Magnoliopsida > Poales > Poaceae > Dendrocalamus > Dendrocalamus sinicus. The sequence goes on from CM070646.1 coordinate 16,395,183, forward strand.
GCGGTGTCTCCCCCTTGGGCAGGTGTTGCGGCAAATGCTCGATAGGAATGTTCGGGATGGGGTTGTTGCTATGGGTGATGTCATTGTGGGGAGATGACCTCGTAGCACACTCAGCTTGTTCGACCCGGGCCGCAGCAGCCCTTGCTTTTTCATCGCGGGTGGCAGTAGACATTGCTAGGTCACGGGTCTCCTCCCATTGCTTCTTCTGCCTCTTGTCCATCTCGGTGTGGTCAAGCAAGCTCCGATGTAGTGTTGTATTTGCTTGTGCAGTGTTCTCTCTGAAATCTCTTCCATCTTTTATAGGGCCCCGTGTGGCCTTCTCACTGCATGAAGCTTCCCCGTGTTGTCTTCTAGCTGCATAAAGCTGCCCCACTAGGTGTAGTCAGTGCGTAAAACTGGTCTGTGTCATCTTATCACTACACAAAGCTACACAGTGTGGTCTTGTCAGTATGTAAAGCTGGCCAGTCAGGTCTTTGCACTGCGCAAAGCTGCACTCTTTGGTCTTGTTGCTACGCAATACTGGCCCATATGGTCTTGTCACTACGCAAAGATACACCCTTTGGTCTTCTCATTGCGCAAAGATGGCCTATGTGGTCTTGTCACGGGGCAGAGCTGCCCCATGTGGCCATGTCGCTGTGCAAAACTGGCACGTGTGGTCTTGTCACTACGCAAAGCCATCTTATCTGGTGTAGTCGTTGCGCAAATCTGGACCATCTGACCTTCTCACTGTGTAAAGCTAGCCCGTGTGGTCTTGTCGCGGCGCAAAGCTGGCCCATGCGATCATGTTGCTACACAGAGCTGTCTTGTGTGGTGTTGTTGCTGCACAAAATTGTCCCGTATGGTCTTAACGCTGCGCAAAGCTGCACCCTTTGGTCTTCTCACTGCACAAAGATGACCTGTGTGGTCTTGTTGTGGGGCAGAGCTGCCCCATGCGATCATGTCACTGCGCAAAGCTGGCCCGTGTAGTCTTATCGCTGTGCAAAGCTGTCTCATCTGGTGTACTCACTATGCAAAGCTGGACCGTCTAATCTTCCCACTACGCAAAACTAGCCCCTGTTGTCTTGTCGCTGCGCAAAGCTGCCCCGTGTCACAAAGCACACCGTGACACCCCACGGGCTATAAAATACATGCCCGAGCCATTGATAGTAGGAACAACTATCTTCGCCATCCTAGAGTAAGATACCATGACAGACGCCGAGAGGGTCAGTCGAACATGGGTCACCAAAGGCGACCTTTTGCTCGAAAGGAGAGAGGACTTCAGCATTAACTGCTGCTTGTTGCCAAACAGGCGTGCTCAGCCAGTGTGGCCGAAATGCAGACACATGGAGGATGTGGTCGTGCAGGTAGCCACGTCCGAGTTGGCCCCTCTGCAACACTCCATGTGGGTACCACGAGGCTCAATCCACTTGTAGGCACCGACCTACAAGGTTGTACCATAGTACTCTCCCCTATTTGTCATGGTATTTTTCAATATCGTTAAGCATGTAATCGAATTATTTTCATGTTGGTGCGGTTGCCATTAATTGAGTGCACTATTTGAGTGGTGCAGACGTCGGTGCGGTTGCCATTAATTGAGTGATACGAGCGTCGACACGGATCGAACAAACGAACATCGTAAAGAGAAGTACAACTAAGATCGTAACAGTATTGCAAAGATCACTTTGTAAATAAGAAATATAGACAGTATATGAACAACAAATGTACAAGTAGCACTATCCCCCTCCAACAACCTCCCCAGCCCCCCTCCATCTCCACGTCCGCGTCCTCCCGTACAGCCCCACTTGGCCATCTTCCTCAGCGCTGGGTGTCAGCACCCCAACAAGGTAAGACAGTTAGGAGACCTTCGCACATGTCCCAAAATAGGAGGAGTGGACTGCAGCACCGCTAGTGTGGCCACTAGTGCAGCGGTGAGGACACTCCCGAAGAGAACCTCCATGAGTGCGGCCTAAGGTGCGGAGCCTGTCGCCTGGCCGACCCAGTCTGAAAATTACTGGTCTATGTTATCCTAGCCCAGGGAGACCCCACATCCCTAATCTATGGGTATAAGACCTGTAGTGTAAATATCGTTAGTTTGCCAGATAAAGGGATGGGAGAAAACCAAAAAGAGGCAAAGCATACCCTTGGCTAGCGCCATGGCATGGTCAAAGCCATCTGGAGGGATGTACGACATGGCGTATGTGCCCTGCATGGGGAAGCCGAGGAAGTATGGAGGACGGCCAAACTGCTGCGCTGGCGATGTAGGGGGAAGTGCCAATGCTGACCTCCCACTCTTGTCAGGCTGAGGTGGTGTAGGACGTGGCCATGCAGAAGCCCCCGTACGGTGCCATGCCGGATGGGGCGGCCTCGATGGACGCACCATGTGTGCACCGGGCGCGGGTATGCGGACCTTCGGTAACCTCCTGCATGACAATAGGGTGACGATATGTGCATCGAAGGCCTGCACACTACGCAAAGCCTACACCGCCTCCTCCTGTGTCACCTCCACACCACTAGCGATCCTATCCGCCATGGTGTGAGACTTCCTCCAAATCGCAGCATCGGTGTTAGCCTGCTTAGTGGCATTGCCAAAAGTGAACATTTATAAATTTGATGCAATGTACTATGACGTGAGTGTCCCGCGCGAGGTGCGCGGGGTACGTGTCCGTTGGTGCTATGACGTGTGCTGGGGATAGGTCGATGACACATACCAGCCTAGTACATGTCCGAGGCTGATACCAGCGCAAGTACTCGTCGTACGTGTTGCTGTCATAGGGGATTCCCTCCTCCACACAGTCTTATAGCGCGCCCTTCCACTGGGCTTTCCACCCCTCCATCTTCGTCGCCCAATCTATGCCGTATTTGACTCCCGTACTAGGGTGCCTGTAGGAGGTAGCATTTCATTACAAGTTGTCAAACGAATTAGCAGTAAAAGGATAGTCCTGTGAGGCAGTCACTCACGAGTGGACGTTCTGTGGTACCGGTTGCCCGACTGGTACTGGAATGACCTGATGTAGGCTGAACTGGTGCATCACATGTTGCGCTGCGTAGTCCTCGACGAAGACGTTGTACATGAACTTCTGGTGCGTCAGTCAGAAAGCCCAGTCGTGCTAGCAGAGCGAGAACAACCCATCAGGAGCGCAGCTCTGCAGTGCCACAGGTGAGTATGGTTCCCAGCGTACATCGTTAGTCGTGAAGTGGTCTAACTTCTTCACAAAGGGCAGATATGCCTACGTAACCTAGATGTGTGCGAATTGTACCTACAAGGAACAACAGTTGTTACATACGATCATCCTTAATACGAAGGAATTAATTGCAAGTCAGACTACTTACCCGTCTATAACACCAAAGAGAACCCATCGTAGGCTGGTCGACGTCGCCCCCAGGGTACATCTTGGCCCTGTACGGAGTCATGTCCCCGAGCATGGGCCGATCGAGGCTGAAGCGCTTGAACAACCATAGCTACAGTAGCAGAAGACACCCCGCGCGGACTGAGTTCGCCTTGGTCCTCCCACACGCATCGCACAAACCACGATAGGTTGTGGCAAGTGCGGCTGAACCCCAGCTGATCTGCGGGGCCTCGCCCTCGGCGATGGCCCTAGCGTGAGCGATGAGGCGCGTGTCGACGGTGTTGCCAGGCTGGTGGTGAAGAGCACCCAACCAAACAGCCACAGCAAGTATACCTCCAAGTGCTACGAGATTTGCTGCTTGTCTGCGGTCGGGTCCATTCGCTCCACCTAAATGCAACCAAAAATTGATTAGTATAGTACAATGGAAATGAGAGTATGGAGGATCAAACAGAAAGGGCGTTAGGCACATACCTGGAATTGTGAGAACTACCTTAATGACGGCCCATGTGTTTGACCCCGCGGGAAGATGTAGTACTCCTCCGCGGCGCCAGGCAAAAGGACTCCCTAGAACCTAGCCAACAGGTCTGCGCCCACCCGGCCGGGGCCTCAGGTAGGAAGGCAGTAGCTCTCGCGATAGGAAGGCCGAGCAGCAGGGAGATATCCTATAAAGTAGGAGCCATCTCCCCGAATGGGAAGTGAAAACTGTCAGCAAAGAGCGGTCGAACGGGAAGCATCGTGATCGCTCCGCGCCATTCCCGCCCATAGGCATGGCCGGTCTGTCCTCGTCAGTGGCCTGCACCATCCGGGCAAGAGGGAGTAGCCCAGCATCGCTCAACTTGCGAAGCAAAAAAAGGTCAGTACGCAACCTACTTATGGCAAGAATACAACACTGCCAAAGTGCAAACCTGGCTATCTAGTGTGGGTCTAGCCTCCAGGCCACTCAAGGTGTGCGTGTGCGGACCACCTCCAAGTCAGCCAGCTCCTCTGTGCTCCCTAGAAGCGCGATGCAGCCGGTCAATGTGCTCGTCCAATAGGCCGTAAGGCTAGTCCGATTCGCGAAGCTCATGAGCCATACCTGCAAAATGAATTCAAGTTAGCATTTATGCGGAACAAAAAACATCGAATGTAAAGCAATAGTAAATAGAACTTGTAAATAAATAAAGGACACAATATACCTGATACATTACTGAAAAGGGAGAAATACTACAATAATTGTACAAAATGGTAGATTCAATGTACGATACAGTTAGTACGACATTACGCATGTCAAAAGTGCCAACTAATAAAGTACACATTACAATGGACAATTATTTGTAGTCTCCAATAACTAGTTGTAGAAACCATGTTGGTCTATCTATTGATCAGCAGATGCCTTGCATCGTCTAGCTATATGCCCCTCTCGATTGTATCACCCGCGGTGTGCACCAGGCACGCTAGTTGCACTTCATCCATATCATTTATAATACATCGGCTCTGTCGCCGACCCTTCCCACCCTTTAGCATTTCAACATCTGGAATCCAGGTCCTCCCTACAATATCCAAGGTAGCGAAGTTCCCCACAACCCTGAACCCCTTGAGCTCGCCACACCACGCATGCATCACCCTCTCCTTGAAGTATTCGGACATGAAGTTCGAAGGATCCATGCCCATAGTCTCACATGCAGCGAGGACATGAGAGTATGGCTTGTGTAACAGCTTTGGCTTGTTGCACGAGCAGCTAGGTTCATTTACATGATCTTTAAGGTATACCTCGTGGGTAACAAGGGCATGAGCTATCCCAAATCTGACTCTATCTCGGAGTACCACATTGAAACGATGCTCACTCGATCCACTACGAGAAGCACTTGATGTTTCGTGAGCTCTTCCTCCTCGGACCAGCTGCGTTAGGCTCATTCAATGCTGTGAGGCATTCGGGTTGTACCGCCCTAGGCATGGATAGGCCCTTGGTCCTCTCGTCGACGTGCTTCCTATTGTACTCGTCCAACAACGCCCACAAAGCGTCAAATTTTCTCTGTTGGTTCTGCATAGCCAGCCTATTGAACAACTTCATCAACGGTTGCTTCAGGAACTGCTTGAAGAAATTCGCCCCTATGTGACGAATGCACCATCTGTTCCTCATATCTGGCTAGGGGAAGGGCTTCTCGGGGTCTTTCTAAAGTTTTCTTATGGCCTTCACTATCTCGGTGTGGCAATCATGGATTATGCACATACCAGGACGAGCGTTGACAACTCCAACCCTTACATGTCTAAGGAACCATAACCAGCTATCGTAATTCTCACTTTCCATGAATGCGATGGCCAGTGGCATAATTTGATTATTGCCATCAACGCCAATGGCCATAAGGATCTAGCCTTTGTATTTGCTGGTCAAAAAGGTCCCATCAACTGAGATCATGAGAAGCATATGGCTGAATGTCTAAATGCATGCACCGAAAGCTAGGAAGGCCCTCTGCAACACCGCAAAACCTGACAGCTTGTAGATGGCTTGTCCTTCACAGCGATATACATGCTCGGATTTCTATCCTACAATACCTGAAGCATACGAGAAAGGTTGTCGTACGCTGCCTCGAAAGACCCGAACCATTTTTCCAACACCTTCTGCTTCACACATCACGCCTTCGCGTAATTAATCTTGTACTTGAATTTCTTCTTGATAGCCACCATAATGTGTGTAGCCTCCATATCCTTCTTCTCCACTATTTCTCCATACATTATATTGGCTATAAAGACGGATGTTAAGTTACGATGTCTTGGCAAAACACTACTGAGAATGCAGAAGTCCGGCTCCATCTTCGACACAATCTAGTGAGTTTCATATTTTGGTCTACGTGCATGCACCCTCCAAGGACAATCGGCCTGCTCGCACTTCACGGTATATTGCTCATGGCTAGATTTCATAACCTGAAAAGTCCGCTGCATAGACAGAACCCACAGCTTGATGTAATCCTTCAACGATACCTTATCAGCAAACATTGAATGCAACCGAACCTCTGTACCATGATGCTCTCACGGTGATTCATGCTCGTCATATGCAGCAACACTCTCAACATCAAACCGATTCCATTCCTGCGAGATAGGAGCTTCGTCCTCATCTGAGCTGCCCTCGTCGTTCTCCTGTACAGCTTCCTCTTCAGCCCAAGCCATTCAGTCATCGCTCTCCATGTGATGCACTATGTACTTCATATGCTCTCCTTCATCGACTTGTCCTGTAGCCTTACCATGCTGTAACCATTCTTCCTCTCCTCCATGTACCGCATCAGCCTCGTCACGAGCAACTTCCTTCTCTTCACCAACATGCGGCCTCGGCCGCGCGGTGCTTGTATGTGCATTTCCAGTCGCCCAACCCTTCAATGACTAGAACTACAGTCGCCTAACCAATGAGCGACTGGATTCGATGACTGCAATTATTTTGCCCAACGTCCAGCGGATTACTTGTGTGTCGCGCTGCCGTTGGACGATTGGTTCCATTCGCCCGACGGTTCGGCAACTGGAGCCAATATCTGTAAAAAAATTTGCGTAGGTATATTTCTTTTATTTCGAATAAAATATGGATTATTTCTTAAAAAATTCACCAAAGACTCGTCTAAACAGAAACATCGAGTGGAGAAACAGATCACGAGACGGGCAAGCATCGATTTACACAAGAGCGCGATAGTCGAGCTTCGGTTTGTTCACTAGACGTACACTCTTTAACAATTTTACACTTGCTAGATTATCTGATAACAAAAACACAAGATTAACATTTTTTTAGAGGAAGATTAACATTTTTTAACGTGCAACTTTGTGTGCTAAAATGTGAAGACTGCTACTCAAAACGGTAGATAACAACACAAGCGTCATCTCAATTTGATGCTTCCAAACTACCAGAAGCACCAACCCACGTAGTATGTCTATGCATCGAGTTGCCCATCTTCCATTCTATTGCCATGTTGGAAGACCACCTCCCCGCACTGAAGAGCCACGTTGGCAACGCCTTTAAAAATCGCACGAAAACACGGCAGAGCGCGGTGAGCCGGACAGAGAGTTTTGGACGAGCTTCTGCGAGGGGTTCCTTAGGGGAAGGCTGCAAGAATCGCCAGAGCTTGCTGTTGCTTGCTGCTCTACTCTAAAGGCTTGTAACATGGACCTATTTTATTTCATGATGTATCTTCTGTTTTTTCTTATTGTGTGTGTGTGTATCTATTGGAGTGGTTCTAGGCCCGAATAATGCACTGAAGTTGTGTAAGAATTGAAGCGCCTAGCAGAGGTCATCTGTCTGAAAACAATCATACAAATTGCAACTGAAACGATGGAAGTTGATTGCCGTGAGATACTGTAGGTACAGTGCATCATGAATTAACTGATATTACATCACAAAGAGGCTGGTCCTAGGACTTTCCTGGTGGATCCGGCACGCCGAAGGCAGGTAAGCAACTGGCTCTTGACAGGGGCAACTACATCAAAAATAACTCATTAACCTCTACGACTGGCTGATCTGGAGCTTCAAATATTGCGAGCCCGACTTGTCTCAGAGCTAAGAAAGACTGCAAAAGTAAAGTTCAACAATAGAGTTCTCTTTGAAAGGGAAGAGCCAAATGGGCTTGTCATTAGATCAGTATTTTCACTTTCTTCTTGATGCGATCTCTGCTGCCCATGCTTTTCCAATGTCTGTCTGAAATTTTCCTGCAAAGCAATTAACCAGACAAATAAGGATAGTTTTTGTCAAGTGTTCGAATGCTCATGCAGTATCAACGAAAATACGATCTGTGCAAGGAGAAAATTTAACAGAAGGAACATATCAACTCATGAGAATTGAGAAAGCACTTAGGAGATGCTAGTTTCAATTTCAACATTAATCGCTCAGGTGTTAATATATTCAGCAATCAACAGTTTAAATCATCTCACATATATTTTTCCATGTGTAAGAGTGAAAATAACAAATGAACAGTCCACAGTTTAGATGAAGTGTTCAATTGAGTATGATGATTGCTGAATGCTCAAGGAAATTGAGTAGCAGAATCTAATGTAAGGAGAGAGAAAAAACAAGACACTCATACCTGCTGTTGATTGGAAGAACTCTTCTAGCTCCAGCCCTTGCTCTGAAAATTTTCGGATACATTGGCATTAGTGTCTATTACTTCTCAGTTCTCACGTTCCGTAGTGTATATTATTAATAGCTTAATGCTAAAATTACAATAAGACGCAAAAGATGGCCCATACTTGATACCTGAGCTGCATTTCCTCTATACTTATTTCATCTCAACAAGAGTACTTAATAAATACATTTAGTAATATAGTCTATAGCTATTGCACATGGGAAAAGGATGATGCTGAGTACATCAAAACACTTGAGTAACAGTATAAGCTTACCCTTTTCATACTCCAGTGCTTGAAGTATCATCTCAACCTTAAAACAGAACATAATGAAACGAAAAGGTTACTTCTCTGTAAAGGAAAACATTAGATCCAAAGGTCAAAGTCTATCTAGGGCCCTATTTGATTTTCTGCACTGGAGTCAATCTAGGGCCCAATTTGATTTTCTGCACTGGGACCCAACTAAGTTAAGCACATAAGTTATGACATTGCCGGTTTAATGATCTCACAAACTGACATCTAATAGCCTGGAACAAATGTTGTCATTATGTCAGTAACTCTCCTTAATAACTTATTATCTTCTATCTGTTGATGTATTAGCAGGTCAACAGTTAATAGTCCAAGAATAATGATTTGCTGGGTAAAAATAGTGACATAGCTGGATAAAAAATGTACCTTGTCAAAATCTTTGACAACCTTTGCTTCCAAGGAGGCATTGTTCTCATACTCCATCCAAAGCTCACAAATTTCTTCGGCTGAAAAAATGACATGCAGATAAAGCCCATGTTTACTGCATATCAAATGCATAAGGGCAAAGAACAATACCATGACTTGTTAGTCTGTCATCTACAAAAAACATTCCTCATCTTGCATAAAGAATAGCTTCTCCAAATGGCAGCATCATTTTTAATTTCAAAATATTGCCTTAGGCATCTAACCAAGGGATGGCCTCCAATGTTGTCCAATAACTTTCTACAATATGTTTTGGAGTGTGAGAACACAAGCTACTCAGTGGACCTCTGCGTTCTGAACTACTTTCCGATGGCAGTGATAAAAAAATGTTGGATGGTAAAATATGCCCATTTAAGCAATAGCAACAGAAGGATGAATCTGGCTTAAAGGATAACAAACATTAGAGATGGAATTGATATTCCTAGCATTTACTTGAATAAGTTATTAAGAAAAATCATGACATCTTTATTTTGTTCTTTTCTCCTTGAACTCCGGCAAACGCAGTGGAGCCACTAAGGTGTTAAACTGAGCTATCATATCATCTTGATGACAGGCTAAGAATAGTGTTTACAGTCACTAGGAAGTTCATCTTGATGACAGGCTTAGAATAGTGTTTACAGTCACTAGGAAGTTATAAAATCACATTCATAATTATCATATGCCAAAAGACAAAGTTATATCAATGAAATGGTACCAGCCTAACATTCCTAAGGTACATAATGTTGAAAATGCTTTGCTTTCACATATTTCGACATTTACCTCTTGAACCTCCACCAAGCACTCCACACATATGGTCCAAAGCTTCTTTCTCCCTGCGGCTCTTCTCTTCCTTGGGCACACCATCAGAAGGGGTGATATCACCAACGATAGCTGGGGATGCATCAAAATAGCTGGAATGAGTCCAAATGTCCAACCTTTCTAAGTAGTTCCTTTTACACAATGGGAAATGCTATTGTACCAACGCCCTCATAGGCTGAAAAGCCTGATGGCTATCGCATTCATTATCCCAGTTTGATACAATCAGCGTCAAAATCCAACAAAAACTAACAAAACAAAGACTCATCACGGAGTACCTTCGGCTATGTCGTGCACAATCGCCATCTTCACACACCTGTAGAACAAGAAAAGGTTAATACCCATCAAGCAAAAGGATGGCACTAGAAGAAGAAGAAAATCCCACCAAACAAGAGTATGAGGAAACGGCCGGGTTTCACACACCTGTCGCGGTCAACGCCGGGGAGGTCAGCGGCGACGAGCGCCATGATGCCCATGCGGTACATGTGGTCGGCCACCGACTCGGGCCCCTGCACGCCGCGCCTGACCCACCCCGCCCTCTTGGTCGTCTACACCCGCAGACATCACATCACGACACAAACCTCACAAGCACAAACGGAAGCCGCAAGCAGGGATTGGTGGAGCAGTGAGCACTCACCTTGAGGCGGTAGCAGAGCGTGAGGAAGTCGATGGCGGAGGACGCGGAGTGGGCCGGGGCCGCGGAGTCACCACCTGCGGCTGCGGCGGGAGTCGGAGCGGGCGACGAGGACGACATGGCGGCGAGGCGGAGCGGGAGGTGGTGCGCGGGGCTGGCGCGGTGGGAGAAGAGGGGGGATTTGGTCGACGCGGCCGCGGTGGCGAGGGTGGTGGCGCAGAGGGAGGAGAGGGAAAGGGCTCGGCTCCCACCCATCGCTGGGGTAAGTACCAGGTGAGTGAGGTGGGGTGAGGAGCGGTGGCCGCCCGGGGATGCCGGGGGTGGTGGTGCGGTTCCGTGCCGAGGCCCGCGAAACCAGCGCGTCGCGTGCCACAGCCGGCTGGCCCAGTTTGGGGCCCCGAGGTATCCGCCCGTCGGATCCCCGTGATTTTGGGCCGGCGCACGGTCGTTTCGCCCAAAATGAAAATCCACCGCACGTCATCGCGCGAGTGCCTCCGCCTGGTCCGGGCGCGCGTGGGACTGCGACGTTCGGTGCGCAGGCTTTTCCGGGCTGCCGCACGGCCGAAAGCTCTTGTCCCGAGGAAATTCGCGCACTACGACGCCGCACGGCCACAGGCGACCCGACCCATGCCGAGCAGGCTCCTCGACTTCGTCTAGTACATGTCACGTGAATCACATCCATGACCATGGCCAAGTCGGATAGGCGGGTAGCAGCCGAGGTCGAGTGTCTGTGACATGGCATGCCATTCGTGCTTCCCAGAGTACAAAAGGAGGTGCAGAGCAAATGCAGAGCGAGACAAAGTCTTGCAGGAAAAACTCAGAATGCGAGAAGGAACTTGTTACGTTCCTAGTCCTGGTAACGGCCAGGATTTATAGGGCGAAAGGGTTGGGCTATTAAATAGGTTAACTTTGGGTCATACCAAATGGGACAAAATGAAAGGGATAAGGTTAGGATTAGACTGGCCTTAAACAAGATTGGGCTAGGATTCGAATGGACTAGTAACTTCGACCTAACCCCGTTTATAACCCATGGAAGGAGTAGGGCTGTGTTAGTGCAGACTGCAGAGCAGAGGAACCTACGAGCTCTCTCTGCGCCGCCCCAACAGCGACGTGTAGCGGCGGCTGCCATCTTCAACTCCGAGCACAGGGCTTCGGTGCCGGCCGACTATCTCTGATGACTCCATATAACTTAACATCGCGCTCCTTTCTTGAATCCTTGGGCCGATCATCTCGATGACTCGACGCTGCTTTCGTCCGTTGACGGCAAGAAGCTTCTCCATCGCTGAGACACTACTACATCTTCCCACGAGGTAAGTAAACCCTCCCGCCTCTCTGCTAGATCCCAGTCAAATCTGAGGTTCATCAATTCTTTGGTTCTTCTCTCTTTTTCATTCACTTTTTATTTAGTATATCTGTCAACGTTTTAATATCGATCTTACGTATAATTTATTTGGATTCGAACAAACTCTTCGAAGACCCGGTGTGTACACATGCAGAGTAGAGACACAAAAATTTTTATACAGGTTCGGACCTTCTCCTAAGAGAATAATAACCCTACATCCTGTGTGATCTCTAGTGACCATAAAATGATTACAATTGAGAGTAATGCGAATGCCTAGCACTATCTCCTCCTTCGATCTGAATGTCCCCCCTTCTCTCTTTGACGTTAACCTTTATATAGCCAGTGAAGCGACGGCAGTTGTCCGCACCAGAAGACGCCTTAACGCTTCGGATGATAACCGCCTGACGGAAGTTGCTGTCAAAGAGACTTAAAAGGTCATTCGTCGTGCAGCGGTTGTTGTCAGGGAGAGATCGTGTGCGGTTATGGATAAACATACGTTCTAACTACCTTATCAGAGGAACCCATGATGCAGTTGTTCATTGTAGACAAGTTAGTCAGAGATAGGTTGGTTGCAGGAAGGTCCACGACCATAAGGTGGTCACAAGACAACTTACGACTATATAGTCGTAGAATGACTTATGACCATACAGAGTAGTTGTAGTAAGATTTACGACTACGTGGTTGTAGAAGGATTTACGACCATATGGAATAGTCATAGTAGGATTTATGATAATTAGTCATAGAAGGACTTACGACCAAGGGAATAGTACCAGTAAGACTTATGACTACGTGGTCGTAAAAGGACTTACAACCAAGGGATAGTCGTAGTAAGTCTTATGAATATATGGTCATAAAAGAGCTTACGACTATATGGTCGTAAAAAAACATATGACCATCCTGTCATATTTACCTCTTATCAATAAGGGGTATATTCAAAGAATATAATGATGTAATAATTTGAGGATTATTCTATCCCCGTTAGTACCAATTCAAGGCTCATCACCTGGATGCGCTAATTTTGATAGTGAAATCATGTATGGAGGATGCAATGGCTATGCGGCTAGTATTCGGTTCTTGCCTCTTTAGCACCAAGTTTATCACGTTACCACCAAGGATCATGGCAAAAGCAATGTTTCTTTCAGTTTGTGATTCCACAAAAGCATTTTCAGCGAATAGATATCCCACAGCTCATCTCTTTTTGAAATTGGTATTGGCCATTTGGAATGTTTTACTTGATGAAAGGTGGAATCCAAATGAACTTCTAAAGGAGTTGGCTAGTGTTATGTATGTCAAGTTTCAAACGTACTGGTATGAGCCAAATGATGCCCTTCTTATAGCAGCTGCGTTGGATCCTTCATTGAAATTTGACTTTCTTAGGTTTTATTTTTGTACCATTAAAGAAGATCGATATCGAGGAAAAGATGAGTAGGTTGTGTACTTCTTTAGATAAGTATTACTCAAAGTATGAGAAAGTTGTGAGGAACCATGCCTTGCCCACATTTCTACAATCTAATGAACATATGGTTGCTAGTGAGTCTAATTCTTGTGCTAGTTCATTGGGATGTGCACTTTTTAGGCAAACGGTGGATAGAATTTGCCTTTGCTCAGTTCACATCACAATATCTAGAAGCACACACTCAACGGTCTGAATTAAGCACTTACTTAGAAGATCCTAGGATCCCCCTTAAGTCTGATGAGAATTTTGATGTCTAGGTTGGTGGAGGACAAATGCAGATGTCTACCCAATCTTATATTTGATGGCCAAAGATTTTCTAGCAATTCTTATCAGTATGGTGTCCTCCAAATCAGCCTTTAGTGCTGTTGGCAGAATTATGGGTCAAATTTGGATTTCACTATCCCCTAAAAGTCTTGAGGCTCTAATCTTTAGCGAAGATTGGTTAATTTGATTTAATGACAATGATGAAGGTAAATTGATAATTATTGAAGTAGTTTACTTTCATTTTAAGCAATAGTTGTACCTTCTAATATAGTATTTATATGTTCTATTTTCTTTTGTTCAATATGCAGGTGAAGCAATTGAAGGATATAGTGCTTGTGAGTTGCTAGAGGACAAGTCAAGGTATTGTTGATATTCACTGGTGTATGTACATATATTAGAATGTTGTATTACACTAGAATTATGTCAACAGTACATAACATCTCAATAGAATTATGACTCCATGGGCTATAGGTGTGTAATACTCTAGTAAAAAATTAATATTTCTGTTACTGTTATATGCTGCCTTGGATTATTTTTGCTTCTTGTTCCTGTCTATTTGTGTACAAATCTGATGTCCCTATCTTATCTCTGATGGCTAAACTACTAGTCATAATACTAAACTAACATCCATAAGCTAGTACTAGACTAGTGTATATGTGTGGTAAGAGAACGAGGGCTACTCTGCAGATTTGACTAGATGAAATCAAAATAACTAAACTGGACTCAAGACAATCAGATGATATAGATACAATAACCATCTAAGTGCTCTGCTAACTGTAAGGAAATCGACAGACATGTCAGCTTAGCTACAAGTCCTAATAAATTATATTTGCATGGCAAGCTAAGGTAATGAACACTTGCACTCTTCATGACGTTGACAAGGCAAGCTGTGCATATCAACTAATTTGAGAACCCAAACTTAATTATAATAAATTATTCTTTAACGGTTCAGCTATGTAACTTACCTTATACCAACTAACACCTATTTTCTAAGAAGAAAGGCTGGAAGAAAATATGATGAACAAGTAAAGAATGGAAATAGAGGCACTACACAAGAGGCACTACCTAGATAGCTATGATCATTTTAAGCGCCACTACAAATTTAGAATAGTCAATAATGGAGCTATTAGTTTCTCAATTATCTTGTCTTTGTGCAGATTTTTTCCCTCTTGTTTATGCCTGTTAGTTGTTACTACTTGCTAGACCTGTTACTCTTGTTTGGCATCAAAGGAAGAATATGCTTGTTAATCTGTTGAATGATGCTTAAGACAAAGTGTTGTATAAAGTATGCTCAAATTATGTATTGTATAAATATTGAATGACTTAATACGAAGTTGTATGTAATTGCTAGTGCTTTTGCCAATAAAAAACCACAAGGCTTGGCTGCTTCAGTCTTATCACCAGCCAAAAAAACATGCCCACAAGGGAAAAAGCCCACAGGGCTTATCTGCTTCATTCTTAACGGCCCGGCTTGAGAATTTAGAACTAGTCAGGATAGAGTCAGGACCTTATTGCTTAATAGGCTATATTGGATTGGATGTAAACATTGGATGGGCTAGATGAGGGTTGTGTGGGCTTCAGGATGGGCCTTGGCCCATTACCAGGCCTATATGTACATCCATTACTAGATACAAACTAAAGTAGTATGTGGATACAATTGAGGTAGAATTGGGGTAGGAGATAGAAAAATATAGGTTCTAGAAGGGCCCAAAAGGAAGAATAGAGCTAGGGAGGGGAAAGCCTAAGAGGAGGAAGGAGTCGTGGTTCAGGAGATGCCAATTCTGATTTCTTCAATGATTCTTTACCTTGGCCTCCTTTTGTACCCCATGGTTCATGCTAGCCCAAGCACGCCCTTGGCCCATGGCCCACGATGACCAAGCCCAATTCTCCTTCATACAGCATACGTGATAGAATTCATGGTTACATGGAAATTAGCAATGTAGCGTGCACTAAGTACGGTTAATTGGGAGAACATTAGCAATGTAGCATGTACTAAGCCTTTTTTAGGGTTATTGTGCTACGCTCATACAGTTAATTGGGAGAATGAAACATTAACTTAGGATAGAAAGTACTGCTATCAAATCAAAATTGCAAACAGGAACAACGAGGCCTTTACAAAAAGAAAGTACTGCACTTTCAATATGAACGTACTTGCCAAAAGTTGTTTCAAGAAATTTGGAACTCTAAATAGAACTAAACACTCTCTCAAGAAAAATACAACCATAAACACAATCTATGTATCTTTAATGGTCAAGGAGTTAGGGATACATATTAATTAAATTAATAGCTAACCAATTAGTTGTTATGCTTCATCCTATCTACCTTCGTAAACACACCATTAATTTCAAACAAATTACAATAATCTATCTCTCTTAGAAAAAACCAATCTATTTTAGAAAACAAAAGGTAAGCTAATCCAGAAAAGAAACTCAATACACTAACAATTTCTAATAAACACATGAGTACTTTAAGAAAGTGAGAAACATACACCAAGCGAACTTAGTACACTCTTATGACAACAAGATCTATATGCATCACCACTATTTCCTATTACAACAAGCATCACCTAGAGTAACAAATGACTTGTACTTTGCTATTGTTGTTGAGCACATGTCCATTGCTCCTTTTGCCTTTGCGAAACAACATGCCAAACCAAACATAAACTAGTAATTTAAAGTCAAATTAATACATAGCGAAAAGGTGGTATTTAAACAACAATGTAGTTACCTTTTGCTTTAAGCCACTCAACCTCATCTTGGGAAATATGAAGGCTATAATGGCAAATATATAATCAGACTACAAAAAGATCACTTTGAGGAAATAAGTTTACTTCCTCTTGAAACTAGAGGATTATATAAGTTGATGACAAAAGTTATTTCAAAATCACAAACTTACATCTGCTCCAAACTAGCAATACATTCCAATAATTCCTTTTCTCTTGGTATAGCCAGTTTGAACTGCCTCAAAAAGAAGTTTACAAAAAAAATTTGATACAAAAAATTTGAGAAATGTTTAACAAAAGTATTGCATATGTTATACATAGCCTACCTAGATGACTATCAGTTGAATAATGAAAATATGTTTTGGTTAGATAAAAGAACAAAATATAGACCTCCATATTAGATAGGCAATGCAAAAGGGTTGTGACCTTATTTATATTTCAAGAAAGTTATGATAAATTTTAGAAATACTATGAAGGTTGCAAATAAGATGTGAAACTTCTTGGCTACAGAGTATAGACTCCATAAATACCTAATTGATTGACTCTAAGATAAATATTAATGATTGCCGATTAGCATGCAAAAGTGTCGTCATGAGATAAGCTAATATGAAACAATAACAGACACAAATAATATCATTGTTAATGAGAGATTACATAGATTTTATTTGGTGAATCTGTCACATATTGTGAACTTATAGGAAACATATGAAGATAGGTCCATACAAAAAATCCACATAATATATTAAAAAACTAATATAATTAGTTTGAACAAGCTAATAAAAGCCATACCTTCACAAACTCAATATCTTTCCTCGTTACTTTAAAATGACCCTTTTGAATGGCAGACTTTTGAAGATATTCATCTACATTCTTACAATTGGAAACTACATAAAATAAATTAAATTACTTGTGTTGATATGTGCCAACTATTCCAAATTTCATACTATATTTATAAAACAAAGAAATGAAATATATACAACAACAAGAAGTATAAAACAAGTAAATAACAAGGAATAAGGATATGTTGAAGTGTTCTTCATAAAATTCTATTTGTAAAACCTGCTCTTGTGGGTTGCTTAGCAGGTAATTTGGAATGAAGTTTAAATGACTCATAGCGCATAAGGCTATTAGAGCTTTCTTCTCGAGCTATTTCACACTGATAGAAACAAGTGAAGTTAGAAAAATGTTTAATTTGAAGTTTTGAATAATTCTAAAAATGAAGCAATACATACTCATGTCGAATTTAGCATTAGATCGTTGGTATTTATAAAAATAAATCAATTAATATTTAATGCAATTAGTACAATAAGTAGTTTCATGTCAAATATGGAAGACCGCATTGGGAAGCAGTTAAGTGGATCATGAAATACAATATAGAAACTTCTAGAGCCATTTCTAGAATCATATACAACCAAGAAAAAAAAGGGAGAATACTTATATAAAGACATACTTTTGTTGTAGTATAAGTAAAGTAGTAGATCAAATAGCCTTGAGTACATTGAGCTCTCATATAACAAGCAATATTGACAAACCAACCAAATTATGTAATGTAAACCTAACATACGAAAAATGTAAAAATGTTCAGTACAAAAAAGAATAAATAGAGGTAACATCGTGCAATTTACATAAATGTCATATTTTATTTAGACCTATTAGTGTAAAGCAATATTTACCGGTAACTCCATAGAAATATTATGAATGAATTAGTGATAAACAATAAGACACATACACACAATAAATTAAACGGGTGAACCTTTGAGGTATGGGCATTGGATTTCTTAATATGGTTTTTCTGCGACTTAGTATCTACATTATGAAAGTGTAATATTAAATGTTAAAGTTATATTAACAAATAATATTAACTAAAATAATAATGTTATATAAAAAAATAAAATTACCTTTTGACCATCGTTTGTAGAGTAATTATTTGGACAAACATCTGGTAGTAGAATAGTTTCATTGACAGTATCAATTTCAAATAGTAAACGTAAATACTCATCTTCATCGTTGTCATTCTCATCTAGATACTAAAATGCAATGCCAAATTAACTCCGTGGAATTAAACATAATGAAATTCTTGTCAAAATTTTATTATATTATTATTTTCATACCAATGTAGCTTGTACTTTTAGGTCTGCAATATAAAAGTTCCACTCACTAACACCTCTCCTATATTCATCATTTCAAGATGTTGAAAATGTAAATCAATATTGTGATAGTACATTTAAAACATTATCATGGTCTAAAAATAGGTAATGATATTAAGTACACTTGATTTGGATCAATTATAAAAAATATTTAATTACATAAACTCTTCTAGCTACAAATTTAATAAAAAATTCCTAAAGTCAAATAGATAACTTCATAGAATGAGTAATGAAAAACAAAAACATCAGTATTTTCATAATCTTAACTAATTAACTACTCCCTCTATTTCGCTATATTTGTCCATGGCATCAGGATTATCTATTTCAATATATTTGTCCATTAAGGGAATCTAGAGTTTAGTTATTACAATTTTTTCTCTCTCTATCCCTACTTGAATACTTTGGAAGAGATTAAGTGGTTGTGGTATATCATTTATTAGTGTATGTATGGTCATTTCTCATTAAGTATTTCTTAGATTTATTTCTTCCTTGGTCTATACGCTTGGTGGGCTGTGGACAAATATAGTGAAACAGAGGAAGTAAATATAATATAAATATATTTTTAAACAATACAAACATGTGATGCCTTCTCTTTGGTTTTATCATGAGGTTTTTTCTCTATTGCAACTTTGCTTCATTCTCTTGTTCAAAATAATTGATGCCACACTAATATTATGCATGCACAATACAAAATGGTATATAAATAAGAAAATATGTAAGGATCATACCTTTGTAGTTTGTATCTGATCAACTAAAGATGGCAATTTATTTAGGATGCATTTCAAAACATTATCATCTAACTTCACTTTTTTGAAAAATGGATATTCTAGTAACTTTTGCACAATCAGCCTCTTAGATAGATCTTTTATTAGACAAGTACCAATCATATGCTTAAAACACCAAAAACAAGTAGAGATGAATTAGTATGGTCAAACATATTATATGTATCCAAAAGACTATTTAGATTAATACATGTGAAAGCTTCTTGCCCTTTGTGTTATGAAGTGATGGAGGAGCATGCCGCAGCGTCAGGACAAAAACCTATATATTATTTGAGAAACCTTACTAACTTCTCATAACATTCTGGTAATGTTGATATATTAAATTAAAGCAAAACCTTTACTGGAGGTTGACTAGAAAAAGGAGCATGATGATAAGCAAATTCAAGTGCAGATATCCCAAACACCAATATCTACCCTGCAAATATTTTTTGTTAGATTAAGCAAACCATATCAATAGATATACATATACTCGATTTGTAAATGATAAAATAATAAATCAATTAAAAATACTTGAAATCATATTCCTTTTGCTCCATCACTTTGGGTGCCATCCTTGAAGAACAAATAGAACAATAATTAGATTAGTAGAATATCAATTGCATATGATATGGACTAACTAGTGAGCTAGATGATGCGCAAGGGTGGCTCGATCTTCACGGTGCAAGTAGAGATGAAACCCTTCTCCTTGCGTTAGATAATGAATTAGGGTTTCAGCTTGAGTGAAAGTTCCTGAAATCAACATCACAACACTTCCCAAATTCTTGTCTAGCTTCTTCTCTTGCCCTCGGTCCAAAGAATAATAGAAACCACCAAATATATCTGACCAACCTTGACTCAATCTATTAAGAAAGACCCAATCCCACATAACAACTCTACCAAACCGAGCACCAAAAAAGACACACGAATTGGTGGATTGAATCATATAGATTATGTGGGCAATTCCAAGAGCGGCATGCACTTGACTAGTGCCAACAACTTAAGACCCTAATTGAAAAACTCAAAACAACAAATTCATGACAAGTTTGCTCCATAAATATCATGACTTTTTTTTGTATATTTCTCAAGGCATAAAACATAACTAATCTGACTTACAATGGTTCAACCCTTGGCCTTATATCATGCATGCACTACCAACTTGGACTTGAATTCACTTTAACCCATGACAAGAAACGCATGTACAAGGGCTCCTACTCGAACTCTACTCGTATACAACTTGGACTCTTAAAAAAAACAACCGACTCAATTGAAAAGGAAACTAAAACTGAAAATTGACTAGTAGATTGGTTTAATTTGTTATACTATTGTACTGCTTTTATTGATATTATATGGTCATAATTTAGGAGTCTCATCTACTAGAAAGATGTAGAGGATTCTGATAGCTTTTTGTAGAATTTTTATTCACACCACATCGATCGGATGCATAGATTTTGACATATGAATTTTATAACCCTATTGTCTGATAAATTTGTCATGTTTTGGCAGCATATAGTAATCAGTAGATTAAAAATAGTAAAAGCACTCATTTGGAAATTTGGTCAACATGAACATTAGAATATGGAACATTACACTTTATAACTCTTCACTTCACCTAGCAATTCATCACTTTTGGTCATGAATAATTTAGTATCATCCATTGTAATAATTGGATAATTTGTGGTTTTCCTTAGTTTCTTATAGTTCGTAATATTGCTAGATGATGTGTTCCTTAGTTTACACATATTTATTATGCTTTTGGTAATTATATGGTTCATATTAAATTCAATTTATAGTCTATCATATTTCTAAAATTTATATTTAATTTCATGTTGAATGTTGATTCTGGAAATCTAGAGGTTAGTAATGCTTCTTTATTGATTTAAACTGTTAAGCCGGGGTGTTGCAACGGTCTTGTTGTCTCAATTCAGTCACACGCTATCACGTTGCGTGTCTGCATCTTAATATTATGAGTTTGAGATATCTTGTGGGTAAAGTTGAGTAACTCTACAGAGCATAATAAATAGTATTTGAATACATCGTACTCACAGTCAATAGAGCTATGTTTCTTGGGTGATTCCAATAACAAGACATAAGTGGAATTTAGATAATTTTAACGTGGAAATTGCAAAAGATAAAACCCTATTTACTAATTAAATAATATTTTATTGTTTCCAATGCAGTTTTTTACTAGTAAACTTGCATCTATTTTTATCATATTACAACCCGCAAATCTGTCCAGTTGAACACCTTGCATGGTAATTAAATAGCCTTTCTATATGGCTTGCTAAGTACCTAATGTATTCAATCTTGCTTATTTTCATCAAAGCCGACAACAAAAGAAGGAAGGATGCATCAGCTATCATGTTAGTATTACGACCGCTCTCAAGCGCTCCTGTGAGATTCTATCAGTTCTCTGTATGTAACTTAAGTTTTGGGCTTAAACGCTAGTAAAGCTGTTATAGTTTGACCATTAGGTTATATTTTAATCAAAATAATCCTTTTTTAAATACTTTGAGTAGGCATGATACTTTTCTATCTGCAACTGAACTCCTAGACTATTATGGGAATCACAACGGTCCCATTCTTAAAAATAGGGTCATTACAAAGTCGATCTGGTATTCTCGTACATGGTGGAGGCTTACGCGCCACAACGCATGATGCGACAGTTCGGTTTGCACTAGGCCGTGCCCCCTCTGGACGGCAGGTTCCTACCGCAAGTCATACACCGGTGAGTCAAACTCCATCCAACTAATATGTACACTTTGTATATCTTGCTATGTAACATCGATGATTCTAGAAATGCAGACAATCAAGGGCTGGTCAGCATGGTACAGATTGGCAGGTACTGCAGCAACAATGGATGATGGCATGGACAGATAGGATGCACCTCGATGTCATCATAGAGAAGTGTCCGTACAACGTCCAGACGTACGATGAGTACCTGGAGTAGTATGTACCCCAATCACGCAGTAAACTCACCATTCCTCCACCAGATCGCCCTGAGCGGATCACGCATGAGGAAAGTCTGTGTAGGACCCCGGATTTGTCCATCCGGAATCCCTTGTGATTCCACTGCACTATTCCCTGGATCTGTAGATAGTGCTCACAGTTACATTGCCGTATATCGAAACATATTATTCAGAAGCGTAGATAGTATAGTAACAACTTACCCATGGGCCGATCGGTAGAAAATAAATGCAAGAAATAAAACTTCACTCAAGTGGGACCCTCGGGACTTGCCCACAGGCAGCCAACTGGGGTTCGCGACCTAGTTCTTGGCTTCTTCATCTTTCAGCTCTTTTGAGTCCCTTAGGACACCGTAGTGCTTGATATTCTTTTCCTGACTGATGATGGTAATTAAGCAACAGTGAGTACAATGGTACTCAGCAATCCACCACACAGAATGCAAATAATAATAGATGCAAGGCTGTCAAGTGAGGCTTGAGGTTCATTTATTTGCTAAAAGCGACATTTGCAATAATCATAATTAAAATTCCTATGACTCAACATTTTACAAATATGTTTTAAAGAGTTTGAAATTGTGCAATAAATATAGCGGTGTCGGTTCCATCCACCGATTACATGGTTCCATCCACCTATGCTAGCTTTTGATCATTATACCACTTCCATCTTATTTACCACGCTGGAGTACGTCCCTCCAGGAAAAATTCAAAATCAGAGTACCTCCCTCTGATAGGTTTTTGTCCCATCCACAAAGGTTTTTGAAATAGAATTAACTCGAGTGAGTTCCCATGTCTGTCCTTGACCGTGGGCACGGCTATTTGAACAGTTTTACACTCTGCAGAGGTTGTACACTTTCACCACAAGAGATGAATTATCTTAATAGTCAACATACTTCCTTAGGCATGAACCCAGATAATTTATCACAAAGCCTTTACCTTACTCCGATCTAGCCAGACATCACCCGCTGAGGTTTCACCGCTGAAGGGTTACATCCACCACGATCGAAGCCCCTCCGCACCGTGCAAGTCTGATGAAATCCATGTGCCTCACCGTGAGTAACAGTACACCCCGCACCCACTTACCATCGGTGATATCCGAACTAAACCCTTGCAAGTTAATCAGCTAGGTCGTACCCATTATAGATTTGTGGTTGTACTGTTTTACACCGGGAGGTCATCACAAGATTCAGTCCTTAATTTGTCCAGGTGGTTCTTATCACAACCACGGGTTCTCGTGCTACTTCCGCACCAACCACTCTTACCACCCGCCCAGACAGGTTTAGCGGATTTTTAGGGTTTTGAGAAGCATAAAATAAGTAATCACAAAGTATTCAGCCACGTACATCCAAAGAATCGCCCAAAACAAGTTCTTATGTTTGTAAAGATTGATGATCAGGGCAACTAGCGCCCTAGACATTGACAAGACTGGCATGGCGTTTAATATGACTTATAGCTAGTAATGTTATCATTAATATCTATGGTGACAAGGATCAGGTAATTCAAGTATCAAGGGATGGCATAATAAATTTAATACAACATCAAGTGGGCATGTAGCTACCTTAAGCTTTGACATATATTTGCATAATAAAGTAAGCATGCAATTTGATAATTTAAAGGAACATACTTTTGCATAAAATGTAGGATCAATATGATCAAAGTGATGACTTGCCTTGCTCGATTTACCATGGCCTTGATTTCATTCAAAGCCTTCTCAGTCGATCATTTGGATCATTGGTCTTCGTCTCTTTCCAATTCTTAATCCGGCTCGACTTGTCGTCTCTTCGTGCTCCAGTGACTAATTACACGACTAACAAAATTCAGCAAATCCAGCAAAAGTCCAAATAAGTTTAATTATAATTTGCGTATGATTAAGGGTATGTAACAGCTGCAGGATAGAGATGGAGTTGAATGAAGTTTTGGGTGGGAGCGAAGTGACAGGGCAACTTCGTCGGGAGAGTATATAAAAGAAGGGTCGACTTCGAAGGAATATTCACAAAAACATTCCACTTTAGATAGGAGTATGGCTAGACATAGCCGATTGCAAGACACCAAAGCTCGATCTTGCTTGAACAGATTTATATCTGGAGATAAAAACATGATATACCACTTGGACTATTCGAGCTTTTGATAGGATGTGATATTAGTATTTGATTTGAGTGGAAGTAGTATTTGGGAGTATTGATATGATCTTCATAAAGCTTCAAGTCCCAGTTTATGATGACATGCATTTCTTATGTAGTTACTTTCAGAACAATGATCCTGCTAATTTAGCTATCAATGAATTATGGTTAGTTGTCTAGCACTACTAATTTGTAAACTCCTTCAATTAGTTTCACATATTCAACTCTAATATTTACATTCATTGAGTCCAAGATAATTACTTGCCATTTGAAAGTAGGTCATGCATAATCTTGTTTTAGTTTTATGTAAGGATTAAATATATTATTTCAGTATTCTTTGTGGTCATGAACTTAATTAAGAAAATATGTTTTAATTGCAAGAGCCTCTTGATTAGCAATTAGATTTTCCATTAAACATTCAAGCCACATTAATTTCTCATATATGCTAATTAACCTAATATTAAATCTTAAATAAATTTATTAGTTTTTTGGGGTCATCTTCAATCTCCTCCTCTGTGTTAGTATTTGAGATGGATCAAAAGAACAGAGAACAAAAAGAAAAGGAGGGAAAGAAAATGCGCAGCAGGGACTCGCACTCACGACCTCAGCCTGAGAGGTGGGCGAGCGATCGGCTAGCCAAGTGATCGGGGAGCCCTGGGCTAATGAGACAGCGCAATAAAACAATAAAAGTTAGACCGAATGGGGACATCGGACAAAATAGAGAAACAGAGGAGGGGCTCAGGGAGGCGCACGACAACTTGGGTGGGTCGTGGCGCCGGCAAACGGCGGGCGGGGAGACGCCGGAGATGGTCAAAATGGTTGCCTGGGACCATGGGGAAGCCCAAGGGGGCGGCGGGTCAGACCGAGAGGTGCCATGGCGGGCCGCGCGGCAGTGAGGAGCGGTCGGGCGGTGAGGGGAAGATGGGCATCGGCGGCCGGAAGGGAAAAGGGAAGGAAGTGGGGTGTGCACGAGCATGAGGGGGCCACGAGGGACTCACCGGAAGAGGTAGCTTGGCCGGGGAGATGGCGAGGCGCACCGGCGACGTGCGCGGGCGGTGGCAAGGGCGGGTCGCCGTGGCGGGAGTGCTCAGGCGGCGGCGGACGTCGGACGGCGGTTGGGGAAGCTTCGGGGGCACACGAGGATGCTCCACACCGAAGGAATCGACGCGCCTTGCGCCAAATTGCAAACGGCGGCGAGAATGGCGGCTTTGGCCGGCGGCGAGGAGGAATGGCCGCGTGGCGAGCAGGGGGCACCGGAGGCCGATTCTTCGAGGGAGGAGGGAGGAGTCTGCTTGGGGCGCGCCGTGACGCGGTCGAGCCGGTGGGGGCGTCACCGGAGCGGCCGGGGCGGGGTGAGGCGGAGGTGGTCGGTGCGGGCGCGGCAGGGGAAGGAGGAATGGGAGGAAGCACCATGCGAAAGGGAGGCCGGGTGGCTACTTAAGGCTGGAAGGGTCACAGGGGCGCTCGAGCTGCTGCCGGGGACTGAGGCACAGGACGACGGGACAGTGAAGGGATTGAGGTCGACGGAAGCAGGGCGCAAGACAACACGGTCGGCTTGATTCGCGCTTGCAGGGCTTGCTGGGGTTAACGCCTCGGGCGAGCGCAAGCTATTGGCGCGAAGCGGGGGCAGTGCGGGGCGATGGCGTGCGCTCAGGAGTAGCGGGGCCGCGCGGTCGGAGGAAGGAGACAAGCGGCATGCACGGCCGGGCGAGGTCAACGCGAGTGGGCACCGGTGCTGACTACAAGGTTGTCTCCGTTGCATTAACTCGCCGGCGCGGGTGGTTGAGAAGAAGACGACGAGCGGCTGCGACAGAAGAAAGAGAGAAGGTGCTGCGGACGAGATGGAGGAAGGAGGAGGGATGGAAGAAGGAGCCGAAGGATGAATGGCTAGGATTTGAGTTTTATTTTTTTTATTAACTTTTGATTTAAATTTCCCATTTTTGATCTTAAACTTTCTAGTGTTAATTAATTAGATTTTAATTATGATATGGATATATCTTCTTTCCAGACTTTAGGGTTTGCAAGGAAATTTGAAATTCCTCAATTTGATCTTCAGTCTTGATTTTCGATCAAGATTTATATTTTACTAATTTGGACTTTTAGCAAGGGACCAAATCAAGAAATTCGAATAGACACCAAATTTTTTTAAACAACACTAGGAAATCAAATAAAAGATTTTTAAATTTTCACAAAACCAAAAAGTCTCTTTTTGGGATGTTACAGTCTGCAACGCCCGATCGATCCCCACAACGCTTCGCAGAAGCATGATAACATAAGACAGTTCAAATATCTTATCGTTTCATTCAAGAAATTCATATTGGTCGTTACTAAATCTATTTCATATGTCACTTTATTGGAGCGAGTGCAGCGCATCGCAAGCACATCGGAGGCTGCCATCAGCAGCCCAGAGACACCACCGGCTCTCTAGAAGACTATGAAGTTCATCCTAAAGCAGGCCAAAAAATAGTGCACAACCTACGATGCGACTGTTCCACGGATCACATTGTGCACATAAGCCACCTAGTGGGGGCACCATGCTTACCCGCCAGGTCATTGCGACTTAGCGAGTCCGGTCAGCCATCACAATCTACTGAGTCTGCCTGGCATCGTAATACTAGCCGCCGATTATACATATGCCGTACCAACAAGGAGGTAATTTACGTACAAACCTACATTTTGTTTTCCTTTTAGGCCTTGCGTTCCACTAACATCATGGCGTTCTCCCACCGCAGGTCCGTCGTCGAGATGCATTACTTTTGACGTTCATACCACCTGCACAAACTACTGCCCCCGTTGTTCATCTTTGCTGCACATTCGAGAGATATGATATTCTCATTGTACATACAGAATATTTATTGTGACTAATATCGTTTCATCTTGCAACCTCCAATTCAACGTGGGGGTGACGACAAGTCCACCGATGATGACATGGGCCTCCCATATGCTTCTAGAGAATATTACACGGTGCCAGGGTTTGCAGCGTACGCAAGGCAGAGCTCAGCGTTCACAGCATACCCAAGGTTCAGACACTTCAGCAGGCAGAACTCCTCCGGCTTCGCTATCACGTTGTACAGTCAAGGCGAGAGCTCCTTCGCACCACGAGGGGGATTTCTAGAGTCCTTCATTCACGACATTATTGCGAGCGGCTCATAGTTCAGCATGTGTCAGCTAGAAAACTTCGACCTTTACCGGACCTAATCTACTGTACCTAAGCCTACTAGACCACTACCGGCCACTAAGCAAACAAAACGGTCTCCAACCTCCTTTGACCCGAGATGCAACTTCCGGACCGACGGACGTACCCCACGGAACATGCTTGTGCTCAACGGAAGACAAGGCCACGTACGAGAAGGAAGACGAGGCGAGGAGGTACCAGTGGCTCAGATGGGTGAGCCATATCACACCCAGTGTGATGCATTTTTTGTACTACTATAATTACTTTTACTTGTACAAGTATTCCTAATGTACAAAATTGTAAAAAAAAAATATCGTAAAATAGTCGTAAATTCATGATTAAATTAACCCAAATAAACGTGGTAAATTTGGATCACATAAAATTTCTAAAAAATTACACAATAACTATGACTGTGTCAGAAGGTTTCACATAAAATTTCATAATTTTTGGAGCTCGTTTGCTATATGTAAAAACTCATAAAAATATCAAAATTGTATGAATTTTTGAGCAATAGTCACAATGGATAAAATTACCCAAAATTATACTATGAGATACATTATGTCGGGAGACTGTACGTAATTTTTTGTAATTTTTTGAGCTCATTTGATATATTTAAAAATTCAAATAAACACTAAATGTAAAAAAATTAGGGTAAGTAATTAAGCTGGCTAATCAGCCGGCTTAATCACCTGCTGCCCCTCACCGGACGGCAGGCCTACCGTCCCCCCACCGGGCGTCAGACTGCCTGCTGTCTGGTGGCGGGGTGGCAGGCGCCTGTTGCCTACGGCCTCGCCATATGTCGCCTCGCCGGCGCTGTCGTCCGCCCACCGAACGGCAGAAATGTTATTTTTGTAAATACGGTATATATACGACTATTTTTATAAATAGAATATGTAACAGTGCTAAATTCGGTTTTGTCTCCTTATTTGTAGCCCGTATATGCGGTAGTTTGCACAAGAATAATTGCACCTTTGAGAGCTGAGACCAATAACCATGAGTCGAGATGGTCCTCTAGCTTGAGAAGGTGTCATGTTGATGTTGGCTCGAGGATCTGTTAAGAAGGAAAGCCCTCGATCTCTAAGTACATTTAGTACAGCCATGGACTCATGATTCATGCATGTACCTACCAACCTGCGAGCTATCCATGATCGAGGTTCGTGACAAGACTGGCACCAACAGTGGTATATCCACATCTTTTGACTTTATTAATTAGCATCCACTACTACTAGTTGCTCCAAGCAAGCGCGAGTGTGAGGAAAATCGCGAGGCGGCCTCTCCCTAGGCCCCTAACCGCGTGTCTCCGCATCCTGCCGACGCAAGGGAGGGATTAACGTACGCCGGCACGGCTCAAGGCTGGCTCCCGCGCGCGGAGGCGGAGCTAGCCCGTCGCCGCTGGCCTGGTGGCCGGTGGGAGATCAAGCTGCGCATTGATTCCCGAGCGATCGAGCCCCATATATACATCGAACGCGGTGGCAGAAGGCAGCATCAGCAGCATGG
Source organism: Dendrocalamus sinicus (assembly GCA_036346575.1). Lineage (NCBI taxonomy): Eukaryota > Viridiplantae > Streptophyta > Magnoliopsida > Poales > Poaceae > Dendrocalamus > Dendrocalamus sinicus. Next base: position 16,424,187 of record CM070646.1, read on the forward strand.
CACGGCGAAACCGATCGCGCGAAAACGCCGACCTTACATACATCATTCATGGCGACGACGGCAACGCGCGGGCCCCCGCCGCGTGCATACCTTGACCTCTCTCTTGACGGCATGCATGGCGTACCTGTATGTGCAGTTATCTATGGCTACCGGTGCACGTTCATGGAGTACCGTTCATATCTATACATATACCCTCTGCTCTGCAACCAACCAGACAGATTAATACGTATGACAACTTGCTACTGCGCTACTACGTACTGCGGCTGCTACTAACATGTAGACTGACGAGACATACGTACACAAACAGAGACAACGAGATATTACGTATATACATCAGGACATGCTACTACTGTTCCTAATCTAGACACGCACCGGGCTGTGGCTTGAGATGACATGATCGAGGACGCACATGGCCGGCCAAACCGGTATGAGATCTAGTGGCAAACTGTGCATTGGTGTTCATTGCTTGAACTTTTACAGGCACGCGCTGCCTGCGCTGCAGATTGATCTCGTCTGATCTGATCCGATCCGAACACTCGTTCAGTTTTGCAATTAATTCGGCCACCGCTGATACGATTATTCGGTAAGGTGTTTCGTTCGTACACGTAGCAGCTTGCTCTCAGATACCTGCAAGTAGGGCCAAGCCATGGTGTACCACTTTGTCTCCTTATAAGCATAGGCAGTGTGGTGGCATCCGAAGCGGACAGAGGCGGCGGTGGCCACGCACACAAAACGCAAGCAAATCACAACCCTTCCATCTCCACTGATCTCTAGCCAGCCAGCCAGGCCATGGCCATGGCTTCCCCTCTCTCTTCCTGGCCATGGGCGAGCCTGGGCTCATACAAGGCATGCACCGAGCACCACTACCACTGCTCTTTCTTCAGCTCCTTCATGTCTGAATATCACTACATGCATAGATCTTCTCTGCAAGTTTTTTTTTCTCATGTTTTTGTTTCGTTGATGCCTACGTGCTGCAGTACTTGCTGTACGGGCCTCTGATCGGGAAGGTGGCGCAAGAATGGAGGGAGCAAGGGGGCCTGCCGCTGGGCTCGTGGTGGCTGCACCTGCTCGTGCTGTTCGCCGTCCGGGCGTTGACCTACCAGTTCTGGTTCAGCTACGGCAACATGCTCTTCTTCACCCGCCGCCGCCGCGTCGTCGCCGACGGCGTCGACTTCCGGCAGGTCGACGCCGAGTGGGACTGGTAAGCGATGACCCATCGTTGTTTCTCTCCTTCTGTTCAACTCATTAGCGGTAGCGAAGCGCGCGTGGTAGAAGCTGTAGCTTCTCTCCCGGAGTTTTGGGATCGCAGATCGCTGGTTGGATGCCAAGCGCGTGGGCCTAGGAAGCTATTAAGTGTCATTCGAAGGAAGCTATTAAGTGTCATTCGAACTGTATGGCTAGCTCTGGTATTGAGGCAACTACAACTACGTTGAGTGTGTTATGTAGTTTGAGCCTGCTTGTACGCTACTCGCGTCTAGATTCAGCCAGGTCTAAGACATACCATCAACGTGTTCGAAACACATGATTTGTGTTCTGCTCCACTGTTGCATCCTTAAACCGCCACATTTTTTTTCCCTTCTTTTATACCTTTGTCTCACGCAAAAACTTACTTAGATTATCGATTAATTTGCAAGTCTTGCTTCAGCATCAGCGTGTATTCTCGAAAATTTTATGTACCAGCATGGTAAATTGGTAATTTCGTCTTGGCTTCTGACATATGTTTGGCTGGGCCCACCTATAGGGACAACTTCCTGCTGCTGCAGACGCTGCTTGGGGCCATGGTGATCAACGGCCCACTGCTCCCAGGCCTGAAGCAGCTCTGCGTGTGGGACCCGTGGGGTTGGACCATCGCCCTGCTGCTGCATGTGGGCTTCTCAGAGCCGGTCTTTTACTGGGCCCACAGGGCCCTGCACCGGGGCCCACTCTTCAGCCAGTACCACGCCGGCCACCACCACTTCTCCCCGGTCACCCAACCGTTGACAGGTGAGCAGAGCAGAGCCCAGCTCCAACAAAGTAGCAAGAGAGAGACAAAAGCATGTGTGCTAAAGCAAATTAGGATGTTTAGACAAAAATAACACTGTAGCTCACAAAAATAATTTAGCTCTCAATCCCTCGCAATCTTATTTATAGCCCCCTCCTCCACCGTGGGATTTCCCTGAACCGACACGTGTTAGTCATTTGGTCCACAACCACTGTTCATCCGAGTCGTGCGGTCCAGGAAAATTCCACAGTGGGGGAGAGGGCTATAAATGGGATTGCGGGGAATTAGGAGCTAAATCCGGTATTTTTGTGAACTACAGTATCATTTTTATCCAAACTTTGCAAATTACAACACCATTTTTCCCTTTTACTCTGATGAATGGTCATGGTTCATGACAAGTGCTGGTACTAACAGTATTGTTCTCCTTTTCAACAGTGTAATATTACTGTATAACGGGCATGGTAACAAAATTGCTCTCTCGTTAGTAGTACACGAACTGCTTTTTGTCACTGAGTTTGGTGCTTGCAGCTGGCTTTGGCACGCCGCTGGAGAGCCTGCTCCTGACGCTGGCGCTGGGGGCCCCACTGGCAGGGGCCTTCTTGATGGGGACCGGGTCCATAGGCCTGGTCTACGGCCACGCCCTCACGTTTGACTTCTTGCGGTGCATGGGGTACAGCAACGTGGAGGTCGTATCTCACAGGGTTTTCAAGGCGATCCCCCCTCTCAGATACCTCATCTACACCCCTACGTGAGTTTAATCTGTATTTTCTTTAGTACTGCAATGTTTTGGATACGTAGATATGTGCTGTATTGCATGCGCGAAATATATTTTGGTGCATTTAAATGGTCCGCGCATCATTATTCGGTACTTTTTAGCATCAATAAAGAAGAAAAGGGGAAAATGATGGTGGTAACTCAGATGTGGATAAACCGGTGTGGCCAGGCTGACGTGGTTATTTGTTCTCTTCTTACACTGCCGTATTCATGCGACACTGGCAGAACAGAAGGGGGCCAAGCAGCTGCTGTTGTGTGTTTATCCTTTTTCTTGGTTGTTAATTACTGTTAAACTGGCTGTGAATAAACATTATTATCAGTACTAGGAGTTGATTGATTGTGCTAACGCATATGCAGGTACCTGAGCCTGCACCACAGGGAAAAGGACTCCAACTTCTGCCTGTTCATGCCTCTTTATGACCTCCTGGGTGGCACCCTCAACCACAAGTCCTGGGAGCTACAAAAGGAGATCTACTTAGGTAAAGTGCATAGTTCGTTACCCAACTGTCCTCTGCCCTACTTATCGCATACAATCCATAGTACCAAAGGCATGCTTGTCCCATTCGGAACACGGGAATCCAGCATGAACTTTTGAAGAAAATAAATACCTGTTTTTATTCAAACGTAAGCTAGTGAATCATGTGCTCCAAACAAACGGGACGCATTGGGTGGAGGATTAATTAGGGCTAACGGGTTGAATAATCGACGGCACGCACGCATGCAGGCAAGAACGAGAGGGCGCCGGAGTTCGTGTTCCTGGTTCACGTGGTGGACGTCATTTCGTCGATGCACGTGCCGTTCGTGCTCCGGTCGTGCAGCGCGGTGCCGTTCGCCAACCACTTCATCCTGCTGCCCTTCTGGCCCGTCGCCTTCGGCGTCATGGTGTTCATGTGGTGCTGCTCCAAGACCTTCCTCGTCAGCTTCTACAACCTCCGCGGCCACCTGCACCAGACATGGACTGTCCCCAGATACGGCTTCCAGGTCACGAACCCTAACACCGCCAACTTAATTCCCTCTTCTCGTTTACACCGTTCATGAACGGCTGGTGGCTGTGGTACATACATACCTAGCTTGTCCTAGACAGTGTCGATGGATGGATGGACCATAGCCACCACCCCTTCGCATGCACGAGCTTGCTGTTTATTAGTATGACTTTACTGCCATCTAAACGGCCTGTGCCTGGGCGCCATGCCATTGTACAGTACTTCATACCGGCGGCCAAGAAGGGCATCAACCACCAGATCGAGCAGGCGATCCTGCGGGCGGACAGGTTGGGCGTCAAGGTGCTCAGCCTCGCCGCTCTCAATAAGGTCAGCCACTAGTTAACCTGTCAATGACCAGTACGCTATCTACTCAACTGTCTTCTCTTCTCCATGACAGTTTCATTTTTTTGCAATGACCCATGCCTCTTTCTTGCTCATGTGTTGTATACCTAGAGATGTAGTTGGGCAGTCTTGGATAGTACATGCTCCTACTTAATTCGCATCAATAGTATTCTTTGCTCTCTCTCTCTATTTTTCTTCCCCCTTTTTCTTTTCCCTTTTTTTTGGTGTGTCTAGATATTACCTGGATGTTTTCTTTTTAACAATCATTCAGATTTGAGACCGTTAGATTAGAGATCCAACGACTCTTTTTTGTAGGAGGGGGAGATTTTTTTTATGAAGAGGATAGGGGAGAATTTATAGCCGTTGGATCCCTAATCTAATGGTCATAGATCTAGATAATAGTTAAGAAAAAAATATCCGGCGTCCATATAGCTGGGCAGTATTGGGTAGCACAGTACTCCTTAGTTCAGATCAGTAGCATCCATTATGGGAGGCATGTGAAAGCACTGAAGAGCGACAGTGCCCAATGGCAAAATGGCGACGCAGTGCACCGTTTGGGAGAAGCATAGGAGAGGTTGGCAGAAAGGCACATTACTCTCTCTTTGACAAGACTAGCATAACTGCGTAAGCTAGCAGCAGTAGCAAAAGCGATCAAGTTGCCCTTGTCATGTTATGGGCTAGTGCTGTGTCAGTGTGGCTGCATGTGGACCATCGGTGGCTGGTCGATCTGTGTGTGAAGAGATTAGAGTAGGCCAGAACATTTTGGCACAGCTTATCCTGTCTTCGTGCCCCAATCATGGCGGCAACTGGTGCTATTGGAGAACTGTAGATTGAGAGATACAAAGCGTGCAGGCAGTTGTCTGCATCCTTGCTGCTAGCTGTGCTCTTCAGTGATCATGTGTGTGTGTAGATTTGGCCTGGGCCCGTTCAGGATTTTGGGCTGTTCTGAACATGGATGACAAGAACCAGTCCACGTGAGCTCATGTCATGCTGCCTTTGGTTCAGTATCTGTACATTTTTTTTAAAATAGTTTACAGTGCAGAAATTTCATAAAAACAGCACAATTTCCAAACGGTAGTTCTTTAATAAATTATGGAGCTCCAGTGCTCTACATAAAATACAAACATTTGATCTAAAACACTCTTTATATATTATTTTCCTTTTGTACCAGAACGAGGCACTCAATGGAGGTGGCACTCTGTTTGTGAACAAGCACCCTGACCTGAGGGTGAGGGTGGTGCACGGCAACACCCTGACGGCAGCCGTGATCCTCAACGAGATCCCAAGCAACGCCAAGGACGTGTTCCTCACCGGCGCTACGTCCAAGCTCGGGAGAGCCATCGCTCTCTACCTCTGCAGGAAAAAGATCAGAGTCTTGGTAACATATATATACCTGAATTCACACAAACTTCCAGTATTCACAGCAAGATAAAAGGGTCTCAACAAGAGGTTAAAATGACCCCTTTTGTTTTGGTTTCAGATGTTAACAATGTCATCAGAGAGGTTCCTGAAGATCCAGAGGGAAGCACCGCCAGAGTTCCAGCAGTACCTTGTGCAGGTCACCAAGTACCAGGCTGCACAAAACTGCAAGGTGATTGATTGATATATGTTGATGCTCCATTGGTTTGTGATGTAGGTTACCAGGATAGATATGCGAGCGATGGTAACGTTGGTCGCGCATGGTGGATGTTGTTGTTGCAGACCTGGATCGTGGGCAAGTGGCTGTCGCCGAGGGAGCAGCGGTGGGCGCCGTCGGGCACGCACTTCCACCAGTTCGTCGTGCCGCCGATCATCGGGTTTCGCCGGGACTGCACCTACGTCAAGCTCGCCGCCATGAGGCTACCCAAGGACGTGCAGGGCCTCGGCTCGTGCGAGGTAACAACAGCACCAGAGCACCTCCCTGTCTGATCCATGCGTGGCCACTTCATGCTGACGACTTGTTGTTTGTGCAGTACACGATGGAGAGGGGGGTGGTGCACGCGTGCCACGCCGGCGGCGTGGTGCACTTCCTGGAAGGGTGGACGCACCACGAGGTCGGCCCGCTCGACATCGACCGGATCGACATCGTGTGGAGGGCGGCGCTGAAGCACGGCCTGACGCCGGCGTGACCTCGTCGATGCATGGACACGACGGACAGTGGCGAAGCGCAGGTGCAGGACGCAGCTGAAAACGAACGGCCGGCTGCTCGATCGATCGCTTCCTCCCTAATCTTGTATTCTGATGTTCTTGTCGAATTTGATGTGCACCACACTGATGATGAATGATGATAGCATTCTTCAGAGATTAATGTACGGGGTTACCGATTTGACAGGAGATTAAATTAATCAAACCCCCAACGACATGACACTGGGTTTCTTGATCTCTCTGCAAAACACCCCGGCCCCATTTTTACTGAAGAAACGAAACCATTACCCAAGCTCTACAGCAGTGTTTACGATCCGACAACCACACAGTTTCGACAAAAGAAATGAAGAAGCAGAGTAGACGTCGGCAACACCGCGTTTGGCTCCAGAAACTCCAACTCTACACCAAATTAACCAACAATCCGTGCACTCAAGGCTACAGATCACCAAAAATTAGCTATTACACACAGCGTATTAAGGAGGATGTCGAGACCAGACACAGGGCCATAGAGCATCAATCGTGATCCTCTCTCCTTTCTGTTGTTCGTTTTTTTTTTAATACAGGTTGATGCTGTTGCCGGGTCGTTGCTCGTTGTTTTGTTGCAGCTCTTTTGTGGTAGCTTGAACTCTTTGCGGGTCGTTTAGGCTTCGGTCTTGTAGAAAACCTATTTTCTTCTCTCTAACTGATTTGGCAGAGCTCTTGCCCTTCGTTTGAAAAACATAGCACGGCAACACCTTATCTTTCGTTGTTCCTCGTCTCTTCTGTCGACAATGGACGGAAAATTCCAGTCAGTAGGAATTGCCATACGAGAGAGACAATGAAGAGAGAACATTGTTACGAGTTAGACAAGCTGATGGCCATCTTGGAATTTTGGATGGCATTTTTTTAGACAAATGTAGGATGGTAATTGGGCATATCTTGAAACCAACAGGAAAGAAAAACACACAAGAAAAGTTTAAACTCTACGCTTGCCTGGCATTGCCACAAACCATACATTGCGTCTTTCAGGCGAGGCCAGTAGGCAGCAGAGCTGCAAAGACAGAGCACCAAGTTCCAAGGCTGAGCTCTCCCACTCAACGCAGGATTTTTGACATTTTCTTCTGTGTCCGAGGCAAGGCACATGACTGCCTGCCAGAGACAGGGACACAAGCATGGCTGCATACATCGGACAGCAAGACCGTGATGCTTGTTCTCCGCTCTAGTGTTTGAAGAATCACTGTGCACCTTGCTACAAAAGTCTGTAATATGTGTCATATTTACCGCTTGTTATAATCATAGTAACTTCTCCTGCAATGCCTAATTTGTCACTCAGATTAAACATGGTCTTACCAATTTCTTCTTTGGATCTTTTCAACTGGTCCTTCAGAGTTGGTTTTTTCAGGTGTAATAACTGGCTGAATGGGCTTGATCATTGTAGCAATTGTCAAAGATCTAAGCCAATGTGAATCATGGTTTACCAATTCTTTTCATAGTGAAAATGGCTCACCAAATGTAGGAACATGCTGCTTATTCTTCTAAATAACTATCGAAAGGGAAATGTAAGCCTTAATAATCTCGATCCACCGGTTGTAAGGATGTGTGCCTGTGTTTGACGAGAATATATAGAAATCTGAAATTGGAAGTGATAATCTAATCATTAGTGAGGCATTGCGCAAGGGAGGGGGGGAAGGAATCTGCGGTAAAACAAATGCGCGAGCGGCAGCCGCCGCAGCTCAGTCCACCGTCCGTCCGTCCCACCGCGACGGCGTCGAGTAGCCCAGTAAGCTACAAGATTGGGCTGTGCGGTTCGGACCGGCCATTGCGATAAATATGCCCGATCCATTTTGGCCCAGCGTAGCTTGGATCACGTATGAGATTTGGATCCAGACCACTTCAGTGACCCAGTTTGGATCCAATATGCCCCATCGAAAAACGGCACGAGTAGACTAGTAGTAGTATACTTTACGGAAAGGATTGCCTCGTTGGCGTGCGAAAATTAGGATGCATGAAGTGCGGACATGCACTCACCTGGATTAACACGGCCAGTGTCCAAGCTGATGGCGAACTAGATGCTTTGAGGAAGACGATTGCTTAGCTCCAACCTCATCATACCGTGAAGAGCAAAAAGAACCGGCGATTACTTATCTCTACTCCTTAAAAACATGATTTAGTGGTTGTTAGTGTATTCTCTTTCAACTCTCTATAACCGTCCATTCTCACTGGACTGTCTGTAACCGTCCAATCTCACGATCTCCCCTCCCACGCACCCGAACCGCCCCCATGACTAGAAGATCGCCCCTCTCCGTGTCAACTACCCCATCTCTCAGACGTGACCTACCCTCACCATCCACGGATGCCTCCCGCTCCCGCTCCCCCAACCCCACTCAGGCCTCTCTCACCCTCTCACCCACTTCCTCCTGCTGACCCCGACGCGCGAATCGCTGCGGCAACGATGGCGTACTCCGACGACGTGGACTCGAACGAGGCTACGGCACCGCGCTCGGAGGGGGAGATGAAGAAGCCAAAGGTGAAGAAGCCTAAGAAGCCCAAGGTGGCTATGGCCGAGGCGGCCGCCCTTATAGACGTTGAGAACCTCGAAGCGCATCTCGTTGAGATCCCAGTAAGAGCCATCTCATTTTGCAAAATTTCCATTTAAAAATCAGATCTTGGGAGGCTGGTCTGGATCAAGAATTTGTCTATTTTTTAAGGATCGGATCTGCTAAGGGTTTAGTGTTGGATCTTGCGGGCCTCATAAAAATTGCGATGAAATGTTGGGTTCTTAGGAGTTTCAGATTAAGATTGAAAATTCTAGCGTAGTACGATAGTCTTACCAGAAAGTTGGGATCTTATGATGTAAAGATGGGATCTTGGAAAGCTTGGGATTTTGGTGCAAGGATTAGATCATGTAAAGGTTGGCACTCTTTGTGTTATGTTCTTATATTCCAATTGTTTTTTTCTATGTGCAGGGATCGTATGAGAACCAACGAGATATCCAATTCATGTGGTTTGCTGACTACTTTGGCCGAGCATTTGCAAGTGTGAGCGCATCGCAATTCCCGTGGGCAAAGATATTCAAGGAATCACTTGTGTCCAAGATGGTTGACATGAGTTATTATTTCACTGGAGACTCCCTAATGCATTTTACGCATATACGAGCATTGCATTTGGAGGTGAATTTAGGTATGAATCATTGAGCTTGGCTTCGATTCATACTAAATTTTGGGATCATTTTATTGTTGGAGGGATTGACCGTAAGGCATATGCAGAATTCGTCGTGAAGTTGTTACTTTTCCATCCTTCTATATCCACGATAGAATATCTGGTGGGATAAATTGTTTGTTAGACTGAGACTAGGTGTAAATTGTTCGTAGCTAGTGAGAATTCTAGATTTGTTTCTGCCAAAGTTGTTATTTTTCCTAATGGTGGATGGGTGAAAATTTGTGTTTTGTTCTTGCAATTTGTCATATTTTGCTTAGATTACTTCAAATTGTGGAGAAATTGGGATCACTTTATTAGTGGTGGAATGGTTGAAATTACACTGAAGTTTACCATCGTGACAAGTGGAGCTTTTAAACTTTCTTTTTCTCAAAGCTATTAGCCTGCTATTATTTTATCACCCAGCACAAGCTTTCACTACATATCTACTGAGTCAGCTTTTATTTTATCTATCTGAAACTCCTCATGGTACTTTGCATATGTAAGGAGAGTTCTGTTCGATGAGTTTTTGTACAAATATACTAAGTCAAAGCAAATATAGAGACGCATGTTTGGAAACAAAACCGTGATATGTGTACGTGCGATACTCAGGCGCTCATGACCGCTCACTATACTTGAGCATCGTCAACCGCCCTTGATATTCAGACTTCTGCAAGCGCCTTCGGAACATAGGGGCTTTCGACCTCCTATGATACCCTGGTGCTCACGACCACTCGCCGTACTTGAGTGTCGTCGACTGCCTTTGATATTCAGACTTCATCAACCACATTTGGAACATAGGCACTTTTGACCGGTTGTGATATTCAGGCACTTTTGACTTTGCCATACTCGGGCACTTTCGACCACCTGCGATTCTCAGGCCCTCACGACCACTTGCTAAACTCGGATGTCATCGACCGCTGTTGATATTCAGTCGCTCATGACAGCTCATCGTACTCAAGCATCACCGACTGCCTTTGGTACTCAGACGCCTCCAATTGCTTATCATACCCAAGTGCCTCCGACCGCTTCACAAAGATAGGCGTCTCTGACCGCTTGTCTTCGACGTCTCCGACCACTTCTTGAAGACAAACGTCTCCGACCGCTTCTTATAGACGTCATAGACCACTCGTGATGCTTGAACGTCTACAACTTTCGATGCTCGGATGTCCACAATTGACTGTTGGTCAAAGTTGAGTGACTCCGACCACTTCACCAAGACGGGCGTCTCCGACCGCTTGTCGTTGATGCCTCCGACTGCTTTTTGAAGATAGACACCTCTGATTGCTTGTCATACACAAGTGCCTTTGACCACTTCACAAATACGGGCGCCTCCGACCACTTCTTGAAGATAGACGTTTTCGACCGCTTGTCAAAGTCGTGTGCCTCCGATCGCTTCTTGAAGACAAGCGCCTCCGACAGCATGTTGAACCAGGGCACCTTCAACTGCTTGTCGAAGTTGGCCACCTCCGACCGCTCACCGTATTCGAATGTCGCGGACCGTCCTCAATGCCTGGCCGATCACGACAGCTTGTTGTGCTTAAGCATCATCAACTACCTACTAGATTTGAATGGCACCGATCGATGTTCATACTTGGAAGTCTGTGACCTTGAGGCTACAGTAATCTACGAGTATGGCCCTCGACCATATGCTAGAGTACTCCTCCAAGTGCTCTCTCCGACTATGAAGCTACACTACTCTACAAGTATGACCACCGACCATTAGGCTATAGTACTCTATAAGCATGTCCTCCGACCGCAGTGCTAAAACACTCTACGACTATGGCCTCCAACCTACGACGACGAGTTATGATCGATGGCTTCTGAATTACGACCATGAACGATGGTCGATGGCTTTCGAATTATGACCACAAGCAACGATCGATGGCTCCCGACTTACGACCAGGACCGATGGTCGATGGCTACCCACGTACGACCAGGAGTGATGATTGAGGGCTTCCAATGTGTGACCACGAGCGATGGTCGAGGGCTTCCGACCTACGACCATGAGCGATGGTCAACGGCTTCTGACCTATGACCATGATCGATGGTTGAGGGCTTCCGACCTACAACCATGAGCGATGGTCGATAGCTTCCGACTTACGACCACGAGCGTTGGACAACGGCTTCCGACGTACGATCATGAGCCATGGTCAAAGGCTTCTGATTTATGACCAAGATCAATGGTCGATGACTGTCAACTTACGACCACCAGCGATGGTCAACCACTCCCAACTTACGGCTATGAGTGATGGTTGATGGCTTTTCAACCATGGACAACTTTTGATGGGTTTCGACCATGGGCTACTGCTGATGGGTTTCGACTATGATGGCTTTCCACCATAGATATCTTTCGATGAGTTTTGTCTATGATGGCTTTTGACCATGAAAATCTTTTGATGGGTTTCGACCATGATGGCTTTCGACCACAGACGCCTTCCGATGGTTTTTTACCACAGTTGCTTCGACCAACAACTATGTTCGATTGTTGATGACTTCCAGCTTTCGACCATCAACTACATTCAATTACTGATGGCTTTCGGCTTTCAACTACCGATTACATCCGATTGCTGATGGTTTCTAGCTACTACCAATTACGTACGATTGCCGATGATTTCTGGCTTTTGTTCTTTAGTTGTTTTCAATCACCAATGCCTTTTGACTTTCGACCGCCGACTACGTTCAATTACTGAGGGTTTCCGGTTTTTGACCTTCGACTACTTTTAATTGTCGATGGCTTCCAGCTTTCGATCTTTGACTACGTTCGATCGCTGAGGGCTTCTGGTTTTTGACCTTCGACTACTTCCAATTGTCGAGGGCTTTCGGTTTTTGATCTTCGACTATTTTTTATTGCTAATGGAGCTTTCGACCACCAACTATGTTTGATTGCAGATGGCTTCCTGCTTTTGGCCAACAACTACATTCGATTGCTGATGGTTTCTGGCTTTCGACCACCAACTACACCCGATAGCTGATGGTTTTTGCCGATGGTTCCTGGCTTTCGACTATCAGTCACTCCCGAATGCCGATGGCTTCCAGCTTTCGAGGAGTCCTTCCCAGCGATCACTGTTGACCACGTCAATACTTGACCCAAGTGTCCTGCTCTACTAATCTCACCTCTCATGCTATGTCTACGATACTGATTCTACTGCCATTGTCGTTAGATCAGTCACACTTGAAGTGACTCTTGCACGCGCTTAATCATCTCATTCTCTTGTATTGCTCGATATCGATGATGATGTCGAGCGGCATAGGCAGGCATGGCCAATGCAAGGGCTACATTTTCAACGGCCCCATAGATCGACGAGGCTATGAATAATGCCAACGCCCACATCGACATCAACCATTCATCACATGTATGGAGAACATGAAGCGAAGACTGAAGACTGAAAGATCAAGCTCCGTTTAAGTTGGTTTTGGTGTTAATGACAAATACTTTTATAATGTATTGGTGATAATGACAAATGTATATATGAGACTAATATGCTTGTTTAGGTTTATTTGTGTCTAGTCTCATTTGGATGGAAAGGTGAAATAAAAAAGGTATGCATTCAAAATAACTTTCTCATATGCTAATGCATTCCTTAGATTCAAAATATAGATTGAACTCCTCAAATAGTTCAAATGAATATGTGCATATGTTTTTCTTCATATAGACTTGTATGCACACATTTAGGGAGAGCTATCTCTCTATGTTTTGGAGTTTCATTAGTAGTGATCCATGTTTACTTTTTCCACATACATTGGGATCAACTTAGAATCTTGCATTCATCAAAAATCCATTTTAAAACAAAGTCTAGGCTTTATTTGGACGAGTGGTAGTACCGCAGATTTGAACGTCGGAACTACCGGAGAGCGGTAGTTCCGCGCCCAGAAGCGGTAGTACCGGCGAGCGGAAGCTCCGGTTTTTTAGCGGAGCCTTTTTTCCAGAGAGCACCCTCCGGATGCATTTGAGATTTCGTGGGCTCGGAAGTACCGGCAATTTTAACGTCGGAACTACCGCTGGGTGCGGTAGTTCCGCTGTCCGGAGCGGTACTTCCGGAGCCCGGAAGCTCCGGAGGTAGAGCGGAGCCTTTTTTCCAGAGAGTGCCAAGTTTGGTTCTGGCTCAAGCGGTAGTACCGTAAGTTTCAACGGCGGTAGTACCGCACTTTAAAGTAAAATGTTTTTATATTCAATTTATTATCTCATTATTTGTTGATATTGTCATGAATTACCAAAAAGGAAAGATTGTTGAATCTAGTCCCCCCATTATGTATTAATGGTGAAGTTTGGTAATTGATGATAATTATTTTGTGGACTAACAGTTTCCATGAGTTGGATGCATAGTTTAGGTTCCACAAATGAAGATGACTTCGTGTGTTGAAGATCATCAAGTCAAGATTGAGATGAATATGGCTTCATGTGTTCAAGGCCATCAAGAAGAAGAAGGAGATGCATCATGAGTTGATGCATGATCATGTGTTGATCAATTCGAGAGAAGACCATCATGTGTTGATGGAGTTGATGAAAAGGATACGTCATGAGTTGACGCATATCGAGACGATGACTCAAAGCAAAGGTATGACTAGCTAGGGCTAAGGATGTGTTCCTAGTCTTTTACCGGTCTTGGTGTTTGGTTGGAAGACCGGATTACTAGTTTAGGTTGCCGTACTATTAAGAGGGGTCATGTCTAGCAGTTTGAGTCTCATCATGCGTTGATAGCTCAACCTCACTTGCTCTAGCTCATGTTGGCATGAGACTTGCATTTGCGAATGTGTTTTGCAAATGGTTGAAGCTCATGTGCTGAATTCTTGTAACATGTGACTATACTTTACAAATGTGTTTTGCAAAAGGTTGAAGTCCATGTACCTACTCCTTGTGACATGATCTAAGTTTGCAAATGTGTTTTTGCAAAAGTTGGAGATCATGCATTATCCCTTGGCATGGTCTAAAATTGTTTATTGTTATCTCCTTTGACATTAGACCATGGTAGTGACTCTTTGGATCTCTTTTGATTTCTGCATTAATCTAACGTGTTTGAGATCATGCAAATAGATGGGTTGTGTAGCCCTCTGAATAAGCTTTCCATAGAGTCCAAGATCACTCAATTCCGACATCGGAGTCAAAAGTTATGACCGTTTTTCTGAGTGTTGTCTGTGCTGAAAAACCGAGAGCGGTAGTACCATATTTTATAACTGCGGTAGTACCGCAAATGACTGACTAACGGCTATTTTTCTAGCCGTTATGATGGGGAGCGGTAGTACCGCACCTATAATGGCGGTAGTACCGCAGAATCCTGTTTTTGACTCCAACGGCTAGTTTCGAGGTGTGAGTTATAAATACTCCCTTGTGGCCAGTTGGGGAAAAGTTTTTGGGACTCCATTTCACTCTTTTGAGCTAGTGTGAGGCTCTCCACTCAATTGTGCATGTGCTGCACTTTGTGAGAGAGGAGAGGTGATCTAGAGTGCATGTGTTGCATCTAGAGAAGGACTTTGTGTCCGGATTGAGCTTGTGAATTCGTTGCACGTGGTGAGAGTCAAGTGAGGGACTTGACTTATTACTCTTGGAGTTTGCCGACTCCTAGACGGCATTGGAGGCATCGTGCCCGGTGATATTCTCAAAAAATCTTGTGAGAAGGCCCGACATGTGTGAAGGTTGGAGCTCACCTACCCGGAGCGGGGAAGAGGTACCACTAGTGGATTTGAGGTGGAAGGCTTAATTCGTGGAGCCGGTCCAATATGTTTGGGCTAACCTCAATGTGGATTAGGGGAGACCGGCAAGTCTCCGAACACCACGGTAAAAAGAGAACGTGTCATTTGTGGTTTGCTTTCTTGTGCTCTTTTTACATTCAAGCAATTTACTTACTTAGCATTATTTTGATTGCTTGTAAATCTAGAATTACAAACATTGACCTAGGCTAGAATTGTTGGTGCACTTAGACGAATTCATTTGACTTAGGCACTATTTGTACTAAACCAACTTGAATTTAGCTTTTGCATTATATACTTGGTTTAGGCAAATAGAAAAGGTCTTTTATTGTTAATATTAATGTGAAGAGTATTTTTAGACCGCCTATTCACCCCCGTCTAGTCGGCCTCCTCGATCTTACAAAGACAATGACCAATGTGCAGCTTAATCGAAGGTATTCTGTGGGTTTACCCCGCGGATGTAATTAATCGGGAGCCTTCCGAGGCCCCGGGAACCAAGAGACCACATCTCCTATGTCAAATTTACTACGTAAAGCAAGCTATAGAGTGCATATATATAAAGAAAACTTGCAATTTTGTAATTCTCAAATGAATAAATAAAATACATGTTTTCCCTACTTTTGTTGTGTTTATCTATTTTGTGTGCTTTAGTACACTGGTATGCCCGCACTTTATACCTCGGGGCAAGAAACCCGTGAGCGATTTCTCACGTCAAACAAGTTTATTAAAATGAACATACTGGTCTTCAACTAGAAGTACACAGACTAACTTGTTACAATGTTTATTTTGCATATGCAAAATCCTGCTACCATTATTAGAATTGGAGAAGTTAAAATTGCTTTGATAGCTGTGAGCTAGTTCAGTTTTTTTAGTTGGGGAAGAAATTAAAGAGCATCTTGTCGTACCTTATTTCTTAATATAATTTAATTTCCTTTTTCTATGAGAAAATTTTTATTATTTTTGCTAAAGCCTGATTAAAGACAGCCAGAAGAAAGATCTTCTGTTTCCTCTTCTATATGAGGAAAGAGGGAATACAGTTATAACAAACTATCAAGGGAATAGGTCCTTACACAAAATGTCTACTTTAGTTATCATTTATATATATTTGTTTGTCATTTCCTTACATGTATAATGCCTGTTGCTCCAATCTAGTAGTATGTCGATGTATGGCATAGATAGTTCCTTATCTAAATTTCGTGGCTTTGCAGGTTGTTCAACACAAATAATAAAAATATAGTATACGAATAGCCAAGAATTATTTCTGCAACTTCCTCTAAAGGTTTCAGAGGTAAGTTGTGGAGGGGTTCTTTGGCAGGATTTTTGAAACACACTAATGGGTGTGGAATCCAAGATCGTTGAGAAATCATCATGTGAGCACATATACTCTTGGTACTTCACCAGTGAAGAATTAGAAGTTTTCCCTATCAAAGAAATATGGTATTACTGAAAGCAAGGCGTCAGAAATTCGGCTATTATATTGTTCATTTATTCGGGTTGTTGGGATTAGATTGAAATTGTATGTAACTTGCTTCTCCCTCTCAAGTGAATCTCATTTATTTTGGAAGTTTGCTAAGCTTGCCTGTCTATTTGCTAAGCTTGCATGTCTATTTTAATATTCTTCTTTCTTTTAGACCTCAGATGACAATAGCTACAGCAATAATATTTTGCCATTGTTTCTATCTACACCAGTCCCTTGCCAAAAATGGTTGGCAGGTGAGGAACTCTGTGTGTTGTAGTGGTGGATTGGTGGTATCTATAAAAATTGATTGGGGTGCAATTTTTTACAAGCATTTATTACAACAGGTGCTTAAGGCAACATGAAACCCTTGCATATTCTCAACTTTATTAGTTCGAATACTCTTGGCAATTTATTCTTCATTGGTTGGCTTCACTTTCTAAAATATCCAAGTATTGTTGAATTTGCGTGGTATTTTGTTTGAGAGTTTAGAATTTGCGTTATCAATTATTTGAGATTCATTGCAATCGTATGGACACTTGGCTAGTTATCTCAAAAAGAACCTGTAGAGTGGAGATTAATCATTGCCAAAGTTGAACATTGCATTTGCATCTTTTAGGTGAGGCCAATGTCAGGAGACCTGCAGAGCAGCAGCAAGGTCCACGGCTAAGCTCTCTCTCGACATTGGAGTCTTGGCATTTTTCTTCTGCATCCTGGGGAAGGCCCAGAATTGTCTGTGATACAAGCATGGCAGCATACATTGAACTTTCATGACACTTGATTCTCCAGTCTCCACTATCATGTTTGAACTCTCACTTTGCACCTTGCTACAAAGTCTATAACTGTCATGGACCCTGCGCTAGTTTCAGTCCAAACGACCTAATTGCGTTTTCATTTTTCAGAGATACATGTGAAATGGAAAGACATTGAGTTATATGTAAATTGTAATAAATTCTCAGATAGATCATGCTGGGTGGCAATGAACTTGAACTCTAATGTCCATGTTCAACAAATCAGAGTAATTGCATTTGTGAAAGACTCCCAAAATTTCAAAACCAAAATTTTGTGAATTTTTCCCTGATTTTTGGTGAATTTTCTGAGCTCATTCCCAATTCGGAAATTTCCCCCGATTCCCGCTTTCCTTTCTCGGCTCTGCGCCTTCCCAGTTCGGTGGCGCCTCCCCTCTTTCCGTTTTCTCTTCTCCCTGGCGCCCCCTTTTTCCTACCTTCTCCCTCCGCCTACGCATGCGCTCGAGCGCGCCCCCGCCCACTGTTTTGCCGCCCGCGCCACTCCGTCGCCGCCCGGTCGGAAACCAGCAGCGCCACCTTGACACGCGTCGCCCCATCTCTGCCTTGGCCCCACCTGGCAGTCGCCACCACTCCTCCCTCCTCCGCGCGAGACGCCGGCGCCCGTCTCGGCAGTTCAACTGCCCCGCGTGGCCGTCGCGCACGCATTTACTTCCCTGGCGTACGGTCACTTCCCTGTCGCTCCGACACCCGCTCCTGTCACTTCGGCTGTCCGCCCACGCCGCGCCCCATCCCCGCTCCCCTCTTTTTCTCCGCTCCGCCGGAGCTCTTTTTTCACCCCCCCCCCCCTCACTCCCTCGCTCTCCCGTGCTCCAGAGCCTCCCCCATCTCCTTTGTTCGCTTCCTGAGATCCCCAATTGCCCCCAAGAGCTACCGAACAAAGCTCCGCTGCTCCCCTGCGCCGTCATCGCCCTCCCCTGAGCCGATGACCCCGTGAGCCGATCTCTTTCCCTCCCTTTCCATTTCTTGATTCCTTCCGTTCTAAGCTTCCCTGCTGCCTGCTGATCACCTTGGTAAACTTCCCTGGCCACGTGCAAGACCGTGGAGCCCCAGTGCCGATGCTCACCGCCGACCGAACAGCTCGCCCGTGGCCAGCCTTCCTCGGAGCTCCCCAGCTAACCTTACCGCCGCTGTTGTGAGCCCCAAGTTCCATAGACCGTGAAGACACCTCCCTATTCGCTAGAGAGCCGCCGGTGAGCCGTTGCGCCGCCGTGGGGCCGAAACTTCCCCTTCTGCCTCTGACCTCCTCCGCCGATCTTCGCACCTCCTGGAGCCCCAAAATGGATTCCCCGTGTCGAGATCTACCCGGTGGAGCCCTTCCTGGCCGCCGGGGACCCCTGCCATCGCCAGAGAGCAGAGGCCCGCGCCTCTGCCTCTTTGCTAAGCGCGCGCGGCGGGAGGTTGAAGATGACTCACCCCCGACGACGTGGCCTCATCCCCACCGTCCTTCCCCTCCGTTGCCGTTTAAAACCGATCGTCGGATGGCAACGTCCCCGCAACCGTCCGATCCCACTAAAGTTCCCCCTCCGCAGCCACCCGATCAGATCCCCTCCTCTGCCATCCGATCCGCCTTAGCACATCACATCTCATTCGCCCACCCTCACCGTATCGCCACCACCCGCGCTGGCCACGCATCGGCCATCCAGCGCAGGGAGGCGCGCGCGCCAAGCCTTCAGCCACGCGCGAGACGGGCCAAGGCCGCGTGGCTTGCTCGGCTGCGTAGGCCGAACAGAGCTCGGGCCGCACTGTAGCCATGGGGCCGGCCCAGCACTGTTCATAATGAATTTCCAGGATTTTCTTTTTCCAAAAATTCATAAAAATCAAATAAAATACTAGAAAATCACAGAAAATCTCAAAAATTCCCAAATTACACCATCTTACTCATTTTAATGCCCTGAACCTATTTTTGACCTCCAATCCACCAAACTCATCTCTGAAGAATTCAAAAAACCCTCATTTGAAGTTTTATGCATTTTACTCCTTTTTCATAAATTTATTTTTTCCTCGCTTGATTAGGCTCAAGCCGGACTTACTTTATTTTTGTGTCTTTGCGCTAGTGTCGGAGTTGTCGGAGGCTTCAGGGCAAGGCCAGGATCAAGGAAGTGCGGCGTACAAGGTTGCCGAAGTAGTCGAGTACCAAGGCAAGTTGCAAGACCTTGATCATGTTGAATCCCATGCCATTTAAATTATGTATTATGGTATTTGCATTATTGTTATTTGTGAATTGCTAGTTGCTTAAAAGGAAATGTTTAGAATGACATGATATTTAGATATTTCCTACCACCAACAATTGCCATGTTAATTTGCCGCCATGCCTTTGATAGCCCTAGTTATAAGTACATAGTGATGGAAATAATTGTAGGATATTTAGACTTCATACTAAATTCACACTAATAAGGTTGTGGCCGCGGGCCGGTAGATTTAAAATGTTGGGTTTTAGGGTGATGGTACTGTGGGACACCGTGAGACGGTCTTCGCCCACCGCTTTACCATACGGTGGAGGCTGAGGCCTTGTGAAAATATAAGGACTAGACTCTTGCGCTGAGCAAGTGACATATTGGCCGCTCAACCACCAGTGTTGACTTGTCAACCCTGATTTAGTAGCTGCTCAACTTAAGTGAAGCCCTGCATTGGGAGTCGGTGTGGATCGGCAGGTCCGGACTAAGACAACGATAGGTCTCCACGACTCGGGCCTGGCGTTCCGTGTCAGCCAATGGATACCCGAGGGTGTGCGAGTCCCTAACCTATCGGGTAGAGTGTATACCAAGAGTTGAGCAGTGAAAAGACCCGGTTCCTTAACTCAGTCATGAAGGTTAAGAATGATTGTGGGTAAAGTTGGGCAACTCTGCAGAGTCAAATAAATGGTATTCGAATACGCCGTGCTCCCGGTTAATGGAGCTGTGTCTATGGGTGATTCCAACAGCAAGGTATAAGTAGATTTCACTGGTTTTAACATGTTTAGTTGGATAATCAACTTTGATTGAAAACCCCCTATTTCTTAAGGAGTAGTTCTTGTTTCGGAATTTCAAAAAAAATGGTTACAAATAAAATTGCATCCACATACATTAATACAACAAGTATACATCCATCTTTTGGTGATCCGTGCAAATAGCTAAATTAGGGTTTCCCTTGTAACTTGCTGAGTTGTTGTGTTCACGGCTTGCAAAACCACTTCAGAGTTTCAGAGTGTTGGTGAAGCTCAACTTGTCGAGGAAGCTCCGGAAGAGCGGTTTTTCAACGAAGATCCGTGGCTCTAGGTCTCGATCGCGCTCAAGTTTCCTGGCAGTTGTTTTGGTTGTAATATATTTCGGGCTTGCACGCCCGCTGCAGAAAAACCCGGTTGTTAAACTCTATGTTGTAATATAAAGTTGGCTCTTTTGTTGTAAGCATGTTTGTGATTCTCTTGCTCGACACTCCGTAACTGGACATACGTGGATAGTTGCGGAATGCCGAGTCTTGGTGCCCCTGGAAACGGGGGCGTTACAATTTGCTTCCTTGATCAGTGCAAAATGCGGTTGGTGTGGAAATGACAGACGATTTAGGAAATCATAACTGAAACATTCCGGTTACTTTAAACATCTAAATTCTGTTGATATTTCAGCAGTATGGACGTAAGATTAGGAAACATAATTTCAGGCACACAAAGATAGAGAAAAAGGTACTAGATATAGAGAGAAAGGAACAGGAACCAAACAAGTCCTTCACCTCAAAGTTTTAACTACATTTACAAGCATGATTCAGACTAGAACTCCTCATTGCTAGCATCTCTCGGTTGACAACAAAGTAGTGCAGAATGCTGCAGTCAAAGTTTTAGTACTATCTCTACAATGGGATGTCTCTTTTGTTCCAGTACAAAAGTAGCTACTACAGGTACTGCCTTACTGTTTTTCCTCTCATATCGCCTCTCTGAACAAGACAAGATCTTAGATCTATCCTTCACCGTTTCACACAAGCTTATCAGGGAGATATCTCTGATCACCTTCAAGGAGATATCTCCGATCTCTGCAAGACATTTCCTCCTTTTCTGAAAGACTTGCTACAATGTATTCTCCGTTTCACCCGAAACTTGAACCGTCCCTTCCTTCAACTGTGCACTCGGTACAAGAACCCCTGCATGATGAAGCCGGACAAGTCACATAAAAAACATTCCTTGCGATGTACAAAAAAGGGAGGTAAAAGTTTAGGAATACATAAAAAGTCAATGTACATAAGCTTGATCAGTTGCAAAATGCAGGAAACAAACCTGATATACTGGATCTTCGCACGGCTTTCGAGATGCGGCGGAGCACGTCAACTTGCGCACGTAGATGAACGACGTAATCCATGGCTTCATGGACCAATGAGATCTCATCTAAGAGCTCACCCCCAGGTATCATCCTCCTCAGAACCTTGGTCCTCTTCTTCACCAGCCTCCTTGCAATCTCACTACTACTCAATGTTGTTTTTGCAAAGAAACTAGTACTAGCGCCATCCCTTCTCCTCTTGCGACAGCACCTCCTCACTATGTTCTTGCACCTCGTCACCTTGCCAGACAATCTGCATGGCCTAGATGATGATGATGATGCCAAGAGGGCTTGTGGCCACCTTGCTCCGCCACCGCGGGCGGCCGCCATGGCGATGTCGGCCGACGACTTAATGGCACTCTTCCTCTCATGCAGGCTCATGGCCTTGGAGGAGGTGCCATTTTTGCAGGCTTGGAGGCTCAAGAGCAAGTTCTTGAGAAAGCCTTGCTTGAAGGCCTTGGTGATAGGGCCTCTCATTTCCTTGGTTTGAGGAAAATGAGGGATATGCAGGGAGAGCAATGGACTCCTCAATTGCTCTATGTGTGTGTTTATATACATACATCCATGAGGAATGAAGACGGCATGTGGTGTGAGCTAGCATGCATTGCAGCCATTTGTGGTCCTCTAATGGCATCTTTTCTCCTTTTCTGGTCATGCCACATGCCCCAATTAGGGATGGCAACGGGTACATACCCGCTGGGTATTGACACCCCATACCCGCACCCGATAGATAGAAATTTACCCGCACCCGTACCCGTACCCGCACATGGGTATAGAAATTTACCCGTACCCGCACCCGCGCGGGTATTTGTACCCGACGGGTAACCCATACCCGCGCGCGCACAGAACATGCAGCACAGCAGCAGCCAGCCAAACCGACAGACCAATGGCAGTAAAATGAATGTTGGAGTACATGATCTGTTCTAATTTGCAAGACCAACGTAAAGGAGAGGAGAATAAATCAGGCACATCATATATGGAGTTTATGTGTGAGGATTTAAACAGACTAGTTTGCATTCACCAAATCACATAGGTAAATTCCTAGTTGAATTAGATATACTACGAAAGTTCAACACCACGACATACATCCAGATGAAGAGCCATCGCTTTGGGTTGAAGAATAAGATGGGAGTGTAAAACAGATAGAGGCATAGGATTATGTATGGAGGATGGCTACATATAATATGATCACAAAAGAGTGAATCCACGCATGTAATCGAAGAAGTAAGCTGTGGCCGGCATTTTGTCATTTCCTCTGATGTAATGAAAAGGCCGAATCTAGCTGTTATTAAAAAAAAAAAGGTCCCAAGTCAGACCAAAGATGGTAATAGAGGTACTGAGCTGAGCACCAAGGTCTCTTCAGAGAGGTTTGTGCTGACATTACATCATTCCTCACATTCTGCAAGCATAACAAAGATGATTTTTTTAGGAAGGAAGCTGACCTGCTGCATCCATGGAAGATAGCGAGGTCGTTGATGGCACTGAGCGCGACGCCGCCAGCATGGCTGATGAGCCCAATAGACACGATCCTCCGGGCCAGCGATCTCTTCGAGCTTCCACCGGTGGTGTCCGCAGAGTAGGAGCTGAAGGGAAGGGGGGAAGGGCAAAGAAAGACCGCGGGGTGGGTGAGTGGGTCCATGGAGGCGACGGGCTTGGATTGGAAGGGGAAAAGGCTGCACAGACTTACCGGTAGAAAAGGCCATGGGTCGAGTATGGAGCCGGAGGAGGAGCGTGCGCCGCCTGAGAGGATCTGTGACCGGCGGCGAGCAGGGGGAGGAGGAGCTTTCTCGCCCCCGCCGCCAGCGAAGAGCGGATCCGGAGGAATGGGAAGAGCGGATCTAGGTGTGCAGGCATGCAGCGGCGCTAGCAGGGGGAGGGGGAGGCCGGACCGCCGGAGGCGGGAGAGGAGACCGGGAGACGGGGAGAGGAATGGGAAGAGGCGCAGATCTAGGGTGAGACGGGGAGACCGGGAGAGGAATGGCCGAATGACCGTGTGCGGCGGTGCCTGGGGGAGGCAGGACCGCAGAGGGGACACCGAGAGTGGGATTAGGGCACACAGATATATATACGGGCCATTAGTATATGGGCTATAAATGGGCTGAATTGATAAGGGTATGTATTATGTATATGGGCCGCCGGGTATATTTTACCCGCGGGTATGCGGGTACGGGTAGTATATAGCCGTACCCGCACCCGCTCTACCCGATGGGTAGAGGTTTTTGCCCATTATCATACCCACGGGTGAAGATATCTTTCCATACCCGTCTCCTTATCGGGTAAAACCCATCGGGTACTCGGGTTTCGGGTACCCGTTGCCACCTCTAGCCCCAATATTGTTGCACAGTTAAATTGAACGGCCCATTTTATTTAAGGTTAAAACAGTTAACTACAAAGATATCAGGCTGCACAATGGACAGCTCAAATGTTAAACATGACCAAAGTACAAGGTATTACTGTGTTGTTTCCTTGCATTTTTCTAATGCATGCTATGTATTGCACATGGCCAAAAGTACAATTGTAAGTACAAGTGTACAATACAGGTGCTTAATTACGAACGTGCATTTGATCTCCCTCACGTCAAATATTTCAGTGATCAAAAGAGAGGCTTCGAGGTGGGCCCCCTTGAGGAATAGGCAAACAAGACGCACATGGCAGCACATGTAGCGTCGCCCCCGAGTTGGCAACCTTGCGAGTTATGAAGGAAATGTAGGTGCGTTGGCATGCATGTTGTCTGGGCTGTCATACATGCATGCTTAACAATCGGTTAGTCCAAGCATCACATTGCCATGTTCTGAAAACATGTAGCACCAAAAGAACAGATTGGTCGACACAAACTTATAAACAATATCAGAAATATCTCTTGTTCTGGACATTGGGAAATGAGATATTTTCTAACAACTTTCGATCAATTACTAACCGATGACATGTAGGTGAAAGGGAACCTAGAGGAGCGGCAATGGTGGTGGCTTGGCTGGACTGAAGAAGAAGCTTTTCTCTTGAGCCAGTGTGTGTTTCGAGAAAGGGAGGGAGCTTTCTTACCTAGCTCACATGGCGGCCACATGGGGTTTCTCTCCAAACTCGGGGCAGGCACATGACGCTTTTCCATCACGCTTGATCGATCGTGCACTGTGCATAGTGCACGCCACCGATCCTTGGACTTCCACCATTTCAGGTGCTTCTCTCTTGTCTCCCAAGTTTTTCACTGCTCGCTGCACACACATTGGGGGTCCTGACATCATGGAGCACCCATGTGAGCTTTTTCCCCTCAGTTTTCTATGGGCTAAAGGAGAGATATATCTGTCTGGATTTCATGCATATGTTCCAAGCAAATCCCAACAAAAAGAATTTAATGAGATTGTTGTGATCAATGGGCGATTTCGGTGGGCAATGTAGACAAAACACTCTGTAAAGAAGTTCATCGCGAATGCGAGATGGATGCATTCACATCACATGTCTGTACCATGTAGTTCAATATACAGGTTTCATGGAGCTGTTCAGAAAGAGAAACAAAATCCAGAGTCCAGGACTCCATGGTCAGGTTAATTTACTCGTGAAATCTGGTGGGTCTATTAGTATTGAGTTGTATGCACCCGGTTAATTTACTCATGAAATCTAATGGATTTGTTTGTATTAAGAAGCATACATTAACTAGTCTATCTAAAAATTTAAGCTATTAAAAAAGTGAATAGTATATTTCAATGGTTAGTTTTTGATTCCCTCGAGACACGGATGATTTGTCTGCCCGTTGGATCCGTACAAAGCATACAAGCTGTGCGCTCTGGGACTTGTTCCGTTGTCGCTTTAGCCACTTGATCGTCTTCGAGTGCTTGTATGCATGGGCGGGACATCCAAAGGATCTAACCAACCTATGTTAGCCAGGCCAGCTGCCGGCCTGCGGCCATTCAATATGTTGTGATATGATCGATCATGGACGGTTGAGGTGGAGAGGAAAGAAGGCCAGTTTTTTTTTTTTGCAGGAAGGATTTCCACCTTGTTTAAAATGATTTCTAAAACTAAAGTGCACCATGCCAAGGTACTTGCTTTGCGTCTACAACCGCATTTGGGCAATCTAGTAGATGTGAGTCAAAGCGCCTTCATCAAGGCCACGTGCTGCACGACAATTTCTGTTATGTGCAAGACGCAATCCATGCGCTCTGTCTTAAAAAAAACGCAAAGTCCTCTCAAGCTCGACATTGCAAAGGCTTTTGATAGTTTATCTTGGACTTTCTTGCTCAAAGTTTTGCGGCACCGAGGGTTTGACAATCGGTAGTGTGATTGGATTTCCATTCTTCTTTCAACAGCGTCAAGCCAGATCCTCCTCAATGGGGTACCTGGGAATAAGCTTTGCCATCGTTGTGGCCTGCGGCAAAGGGATCCCATATCGCCCCTTCTTTTCGCTCTTGCCATGGATGTGCTCCACAAGCTTATGGACCCCAGGGTTCGTCATGGCGCCTTCGCTCGTAGCACCAAGCTCAACTCCCTTTGCTCCCTTTATGCGGATGATGTATTGCTTTTCCTCACCCTAGAAGCTCCAAAGTTTGAAGTGGTGCTACAACTACTGGACCTTTTTCGGTAGTGCATCAGGACTACGAGTAAACTAGGGGAAATTGGTTGTCGCCCCGGTTTACTGTAGCCCATCCAACATTTAGTTAGCCACGAACGTTCTTAGCTGCTCTTCGGCTGAGCTTCCCATCAAATACCTTGATATACCTCTCTCCCTTAGGCAATTAAGGAGGCGAGACCTTGACCTTATTTTGGACAAGCTTTCGGCTCGCCTACCTTCTTGGAAGGCTAACATACTTTCCAAAGCGGTCTGCTTGGTGATCGTCAAATCAATTCTCTCCTCAATGGTTTCCTTTTCACTACTGGTGACCATTCTTCCAGCTTAGGCCTTCAAAGCCATCGATAAGAAGCGTAGGACCTTCCTTTGTGCAAGAAGGAAACCTTTTGGCGGGTGGGGAAGTGCCTAGTGAACTGGGACATAGTCTGTCGGCCATATCGGTATGAAGGCCTAGGGGTTCCGAACCTTAGATTGACAGGGATGGTTTTGCGTCTCTGCTGGGAGTGGTTATCAAGAACTCGGCCGAGGAGGGTGTGGCATGGTCTCCGGGATCCCCTTGACAACGATCTTCATGACTTCTTCAGTGCATCTGCAGTGATCTGGCTGGAAAATGGCGAATCAATGTGTTTCTGGACGGACGCATGGCTTCGTGGGCAAAGCATCAGATCGCTCCTACCATCTCTTTGGGAGAAGGTCCGGGCATCTCGTCACCACAAAAGTTTGGTCTCCAAGTCTTTGCCTAACTACGCCTAGATTAAAGATCTAAATCTCGTTTTTGGCTTTCCCTCCATTTTGGATATTCTTCATCTAACTAACTTGGTAGACGACATTCAATTGCACCCGGAATAGGCTGATTCCGTCTCTTGGTGTTGGATTGCTGATGGAATCTACATAGTCTGCTCTTCCTATCTGGCGCTTTTTTATGGCGCGATTGCCTTCCCCTGCATGAAGCAATTGTGGAAGAGTTGGGCACCTCCGAAAGCAAAGCTTTTCCTCTAGCTCGCCCTACATCGAGATGTTGGACCTTCTCTCGACTGAGTAAACATAACATACAGGCATCGAAAGTTTGTTTGTTCTGTGACCAGGAGTCAAAAACAGTCAACCACCTGTTGCTGCACTGCGTCTACACTAAGATGGTTTGGTTTAGTCTGTTTCAATGGCTTCATTGCTTTCCTTCATACTTCTTCAGCTCCTCTAGCCTGGGTGATTGATGGGTCGCAGCCTGAAGATCAGTTCCGAAGGTCATCAGGAAAGGATTTGATAGTTTGTTCTTACTTATCCCTTAGATGATTTGGAAAGAGCGTAATAACATGTGGTTCAATAGCAAGCCCCTCCAAATCAATGATCCGGTATCCTCGATTAAGCAATAATGTCTCACCTGAGCAAAGGCGGGGGCTACCAATTTAGGTTTCCTTCTGCCTAGTAGTGCTTCTCAGTCACCTTTGGATGCCCAGATGTAACTCCCCCAGTAAACGTTGCCCTTTCTTGCGCAATCTAGCCTTTGTACTGCATCCCTTCCTCTTAATTGAATGAAATGCCCCTAGTGTTTTCAAGAAAAAAGTGCACCATCCTAAAGGAATGTGGTGAGCCTTACGATATGTGTGAGAGATTTTGTAGAGTGATGAAAGATGCAAATCCATGTGCTCGCCGGAACTCAAGGGGGTGTTTGAATTGGGTTCTGTTATTGGTTTTTGGTTAGACTAATGATTGTTGGCTAAAAAATAAATATTAACAATTGAAAGAAGTGGCGTTTAGAAAGAAGGAACGAGTGATGCAAAAAGTAAGGAAAAAATGTGTGCGCGAGACGGGAGCGTGACTCCTACATTATCCTAGGAGTGAGACAGGAGTGAGAGGACTGAAAGAAACAATTTCAAGAAACCAGATATCTCTACTCCTTAAAAATACGAGTTGGTGGTCGTCGGTACGTCCGCCCTGACCTCTTCACAACCATCTGATCTGATCAAGATAGAATCCAGGCCTTCCATAGTTTATCCCTACGCAACAGCGAGACAATCATCTCACCCATCCACCCTCCTTCCTCAGTCCCCAGCGGCATGCACGCAACTGCCTCTCTACCCCCACTGCATGCAATTGCCTCCTCTTCCTTCTTCATGCCTCTCCACGCACCCAAAGCTTGAACTGCCCACCACTCTATCCTCTCCATCAATGTGCAATCTCCACACCCTGGTCACGCTCCCAAAGTGATCTCCACACGCTGCAGGCAAGGAAGAAGCCAGTTTAAACCACCGTTGGGGAGCGAGGCGCAGGATCTGGCCTCCCCCATTGACGTCGTGGCTTGCCCACAGGGAGAGGAGTGAGAGGGAGGGAGGAGAGGAGCCATGGAGATCGAGGCAGTATCTAGTGAGCAGCACCTCCAAGGAGCACCACAAGATCTACCAGAAGTGCAAGGTGCAGGCCATGCCCATGTCCAGGTTCACGCGGGAGCCGAGACTAGACGCGACGGGGGCAGGCGCGCTTGGAGAGGACGGCAACAAGATGGGGCAGCGGGTGGAGTCACGGTTAGGGGTGAAAACGGGTCGGGTTAATCCCGACCGATCCGGCACCGAATCCGATTGGTACCGAATCCGACTAGTACCGAATCCGGAGAAAAAAATATGGGTTAGGATATGGTAACAGCAATATCCGTCCGAATCCGAATATCCGTCCGAATCCGATACATCTTCAAGTTTGATTTCAGGTTAGTGTTACTATTTGACGTTTCATTTTCTTTTGCAATGGTAAAATAAAATCTTCCACATCAGCTATTAAATAGTAACATCAAGTCAGTGTGTCCTACTTCATTTACTGCACTGTATGCATTCCTTACAAACAAGTAGGGGTGCAAACGAAATGGGTTAATCCCGACCGATCCGACACCGAATCCGATTGGTACCGAATCCGACTGGTACCGAATCCGGAGAAAAAATATGGGTTAGGATATGGTAACAGCAATATCCGTCCGAATCCGACCCGTTTTCACCCCTAGTCACGGCGGTCAGGACAACACCCGTGGTGACGCAAAGGTGACATGACGGGGCGGTGGAACTGGTCACGGCGGTAGAGAGTCAATCGCAGTGGTAGGGACACCCATAGTGGCTGACCCGGGGCATGCCTGGCGCGGCAGTCGGGGCCATGCGACGGCGTGACGGGACGGGTCGCAGTGGTCAAAGCGATGCGACAACGCAACTGTGGTGAAGAGGGAGCGAGCTACGACTGACGGGGGAGGAAGATAGGCCGGCTTGTTGGCTGGCTCGGGCCAGCTCGAAAAGGTTTTCCCCCTTTTTATTTAGTTATTTATTTATCATTATTTTTTATATCATTTATATTTTATTTATTTATTATATATATTATATGTATTATTTTTATACCTATATATTTTTATTAGTATTATTATTTTGATTTATTACTATTGTTTTTGCCCAATGCACATTTCTAGATTTTTATTAATCCCCCTTTTTGCCATTTTTATTTAACTAATTCTTTCATATTTGTCTACTTCCATCTTTCCAAGTTTTCGCTAACCGATTTCAAGTGATTCCTCCTACTCTAATTTTTGGATCATCTTTTCATATTCGTATTTGATTTCAAGTTTACTTTCTATTATTTTCACATTTCTATCATAGTTCTATTTTCCTGATTTTACATAATTGTTGGAACCTCAACCAAAATCCAAAGGAAATCCATTGAAATCAAAATGTCAAGAAGATGCATTTCAAAATATTTCAAAGGCTACACATTTCTTAGGACTCAGATTTTCAAGATGTCACAACTATCATGTTTCATGCAGCTCAGAGGGGCAGAGGGCATGTGTTTCACTGATGATCGGCTAATGCTTGAGGTTAATGTGTGAAATAAAAAGATATTTTCTCACCGTAAGGATCAAAGCCTCAAACTTTTTAATTGCCTGTCCGATTGAGTGGGTCCTTATTGTATGTTAGTGGATGGTTGAAAGGAGTGCCCTTACCTTGTTAAATAGGAGCATAAACTAAAGGCAGATGATCCAATTCAGTGTTAGCTTATTCTTTCTTGGCAACATTTGATTTGTCTAGTGCTTAGGGTGTAGCAATCTGAGTTGGGTCATATCTTATCCAATATAGAGGGAACAAGATCAAATCTGGAAAATGTTGGGTCATACAAAAAGTTCATATCATTATTTCTGAAAATAGAAGTTCCCAATCCTAGGCATCCTGGTGCAACACAGAGATGAGGAAAATGTTTGCAGTTCCAGCTGCAGAAGGCAACATGTGATTTTCTAGGTTTGTTGTGATTGATATTATCTACCTTGCCCTTTAAATCATCTGTTAATTCTTGCTCCTGTAGCAAAGTACAATAATACAAATTGTACGTTTATGTTTGGTTTGATGAAGTTTTGAATGATTAGAAAATTTGGTGGGAAGTTGTACAGAAATTGGTTCTATACCATCCAAGTTGGCTGGGATGAGTCTGCAGCAAGTGAAAGGCAGAACAGAGTTTCGATCTGGAGATTGAACTGGTTACTGCTCCTTTTTTCATATGCCCCCAACCAGTTTTTGGTGTGAAGCACTCTAGACAATTACGTATGTCTGGTATTAGTATGACAAACTAGAATGCTAGATAGTGAATTTCTTCAAATCACCACGGTAACCACAAGTATGGAATACAAGGAGTAATTACATAATTAATCATATAGTCTCTACACTTTTACACTCAAAACATGCTTTATCACCCTTGCTTGAATCAGTTATTCTTTTACTACATAACGAACAATCTTGTATTATGCTATAATCACCACATGCATTGATTGGAGGTAAAGTGTTACACCTTCTGCAGCTTTTAGTTTTTCACTTTTTCTATCACGCACATGATTTTTTTCTAATGTGCATTTAACTACATTTATATGACAATTAATGGCTACATGTGTTGATTTAATACATTTTTTAGTCTGTAGCAAAGCATGGATACTGAAGTATTGACTTTTGACTTCTCTGAACAAAAGACATAAACAGAAGCCATACTGTTTTGTGTGAAAAATAATCGTGTTTTCTATACTGGGTCTCTAGCCTAAAGATTGCGTGTTGCACTCGTTTGTTAGGTATGGACGCACACTTTCGCTCGTTTTCTTTCCGAGATGTGACATCGATCTTCGTTTATGTTTCTCCAGTATCACTCGAACTCGATTATGATAGAGCTGTTAGTCCAGCACTACACTCCAATCTCCAGCTTCAAGTTGTAGCGGCACCGGCTCGCTGATGGGCCAACTTGTGAATTGACCCCGACAGCGATTCACGTGGCCCACCGCCCACACTCGGACGACAAATTTTCAGCAGCTACACGCCTTTGGCCTACGCTTATCTGAGAATCGATTTTAATTTTATCAGGATTTTCTGGTAAATCGCGGTCTGAAGAATCTGCAGTCTGAAGAATCGTCGCGGTGGAAGAAACGGCCCTTGGGCTCGCGGTACAGGATTTTGGATTCCCAGTGCAAATGCCGATCTTTCCCACTGCGGCGGTTGAAAGAATCGAAAAATAATCAAAGCGTTTGGGTGGGATTCTCGCTTAATTCTACCAAAATCGGATTTTAAGCATATCCAAACAGAGCCTTTAACTTGGCTTCTTAATGTTCTATTGACTGTCCCGATCAAAACGGAGACCAAAACTAAATTGCTATGGCCCGTTTAATGTGGCCTTTTTTAGCGGTTTCTACCTTTTTACTGTTAATTTTTAATTAAAATTATACTGTAGCAGCTATCAATTTTTTAGATCACTTAATTAAGAGAAAATAAAGAAAAATAAAAACACCATTATATCTCCATAAAAATACAAAGAAAAAATAGAAAACCAAAAAAGCTACAAGATCTAAAATTAAGAAGCCAACCCATGTATTCCAGAAGCCAAAACTGGATTGAACGTGTCTATATCATCTTCTTCACCAACAACACTGTTGTAAAAAAAAGGTAATTTAAGAAAATCCAGGTTTTAAGGCGAAGTAACACAAAACTTCAGGTTTTATTCTTTTTCAAAAAAAACCTAGGTTTTAGGACAAAATGTTTCAAGAAACACCGTATACACCACCTATACCATCCAATAAATGGTATTATTTTTTTAGTATATACATATTTTGGTGGGCCCAGAGCACACCTTATACACATCTCTCTCCTCTCTCATTCTCACCTCCCTCTCCTCTCTCTCCTATCAGTGAGGCGGCATGAGGTCCGTTGGTGGTGGGATCGGCTCGAGAGGTGCATAGGAGTGTACTATGGGCTCATCTACGTGTGTACATACTCAAAAATACCCTATAGTTATACTACGTACTGGTATCTTGTACAAAATCTCATAGCAAAATAGATGCTCGGATGGTGTATGCATAGTTTTATGAAACTTTTGCCCTAAAAACTAGGATTCCTTAAAAAAAATTTGTAAAATCTAGCGTTTTGTGTTATCTTTATCTCAAAACACGGGGTTTGGAGAAATTTACTCTTAAAAAAACTACTTGAACAACCCCTGTTAAGTTTTTACTACAAATCATCAGAGAGAAAAAAAGAAAAGGAAAGGGGCTGCTTTGACTAGGTTTGCGTGTGCCAAACACTGCACGCGCACGGCGCGCCAACAGATGGAACGGTGCCGGAGTCGGAACCAGTCCCACCTAAACCAAACCCCAAGCTATTCCCAAAAGATCTTCCCAAGTCCCAACCGAATATCCCATTCCATTCCATTCCAACCCGCTGCGCCGAGGCGCCGACCGAGAACCAAGCCAAACTACCAAACACGCGGCCCGCCCGCCCGAAATGGCTCCGCCCGCCGCCGCCGCCGAGCCTGCGGCTGCCACGCCGGAGCCTTTCCAGCGGGACGCCAAGCTCCGCCGCCCCTCCGGCACTTGCGCCGGAGCCGGCGCGCGCCTGCTGTCCATCGGCGTCCAGGCCGCGGTGATGGCCGCCGCGCTCGCCCTCTTCCTCCTCTTCGCCGCCGCCGCTGCCATCCTCCTGCTCCACCTCGTCGTCGCCGCGCGCGCCTTCCGCCACCACCACCACGGTGGCAGCCGCTACCGCGTCCCGACCGCCTCCACCGCTTCCCCTCCGCCGCCGCCTCCCCGCCTCGGCCTCTCGCCCGCCGACCTCCTTCTCCTCCCCTCCTTCGCCGCACCCCCGTGCGACGACCCCTCCTCCTCCTCCTCGCCGCGGCTCTGCGCCGTCTGCCTCGAGGCCGCGCGCGCCGGCGAGCGGTGGCGCGCGCTGCCCGTCTGTGGCCACGCGTTCCACGCCGCCTGCGTCGACCGGTGGCTCGCCAGGTCAGCCGCCTGCCCCGTCTGCCGCGCCGCCGTCGCCGTCTCCGTGAGCTGATGGCGCAATTATCGGCATGAAACAGCATCAAGGCGCTGCCTTTGCGCCGCCGCCGTGGTGGCTGCGCGACCGCGAGGGCTGCAAGGTTTCGTTCCAATTAGGTGTTCGACGAAAAGCCTTCCATCTTGCTTGCTGTATAGTGGTAACCGTATACTTTGTATGAATCTTCTGCTGTTGTAAAGAAAGAAGCAGGAAAATACGCATAAAAGTTTCTCCTTTCAGAGAAGTTTGCAATGTTAATTTTTCTAGTATTGTGTAGTCGACGCATGTTTCTCGTGGTGCAACTTGTGAATTGTGAAGAGTAATGATCGATAGATATTAGTTAACAAAGGAATAAACTTTGATGTGATGCTATTGTGGTACAATAATAGCGTAGTGATGTCAATAACTCAAGATGAACGAGTTACTGAAAACTTCTGATTAACTCAAAACCTAAGGACAGAACTTGATCCAAAATGAGTAGTTCCCCCCAGTTTTTCTGTTCTTCTTACCCTTTTAGTTCTAGGTGTTAAAATGTTACCTGTTTTGCGGTGGATTTTCCTTATGGGGATATATTGGTGTGTATTTTAGCTTATGCATGGATGGTTTTTCTAGGTAGCTGAATTTCTACATTTTGGCCCTTCCATACTCTTTAACATGAGGAGGCATGATCACTCTTTCCCGCATCAAAAGTTCTCATCTTAAGCATGGTACCGGTTGCTTCTGAATTCCGGACAGAGAAGAATTTGTCAAACCCACCTTGTTGAGGCTTTATAGAATCCAACTGTTTTGTTTTTTCAGAACCAAAAAAAGAATGTACTTGGCATCATTTACACTCTTTTATGCATCTAGTCCTTGTATGGAACCATGCATATGAATATATGATAAAAATGGGCACCCTTTATCAGGGCCGGTCCTGAGATTTTAGAGACCCGGGGCGAAACTAGAAATAGAGACCCTACTATAAATATCTAAATATAAATCTACATACACACACACACACACACACACACACACATATATATATATATATATATATATATATATATATATATATATATATATATATATACGCGTGTTTCATGCACCATGGTGCCTAGGCACCAATATCAATACCCGTTGATTTGCTTGAGATTATAACGTTTGATGTGGGTATCTTCATATACCCATAAAAAGTATATTTGAGATGTCAAACTCGAAAAATTTAAATTCAACTTCAGTTTAATTAGTTTGAACTATTTTTATGGTATATACTCATTGTAGTTGCATTGAACTCAAAAGTAGTTCAAACTAATTTGAACTGAGTTCAAAACTTACTTACCATAAATATATCAAGGGTATAAAACATTTTCATACCCAAACTCAAAAAATTATCAATCATACACGTGTATCGAATGTTGGTGCCTAGGCACCATGGTGCCTTATGTAATTTTCCTATATATATATATTTTATATATATATATATATATATATATATATATATATATATATATATATATATATATCTAATTTTACCAATAAACTCTTAAAATGCGTTATGTATTAAAGAAAATACATATCAAAGAGTTTATAGATATTACCTTAAAAATTTCTTCTAACATTTCTAGATGCGAAGTCATTGATGATGGTATTGATATCAATCTCATCCAATAATTTCTTCTCAATACATAAAGTTGTCAAACCGTTTAACCTCCATTATTATTATATTTCTTTGTTTCCTTCCTCGTCTACATCGCACTTTCAATAATGTCTAGTGCAACTTAACTTACATAGCATTCTTTTTTGCATAAAGGCTTAACAGCTGATGCTTGCAAGTGATCAAATAGGACAGATGAGTGAATATAGTAGCATCCTCATGTTAGATAACTAACGCAATTACCTCTGGATGCATCCCACTCCAGGGACCAAAACCATTTCCACAAAAGTTGGGCATGGGGGACGATGGATGCATCTGGTTTGGACTTGCGACCGGCAACCTCTCAAAGTCCCCAACACCATGTTGGCGAAGCATGCCCGACACCCGCATTACCTCTGGTAGCATGTGTGCAAAAGCAAACATTAGCACACATCATTAACATAAGAACATGGAAAACTTCCTGCCACTGAAGAAAAGATACAGTCTTTATTTCCTAATAACCAAACTACATCCTTTCAAGACCTATTGACACAAAAGGATTGCACCTCCCTAAACAGAAACATAGTCACCGAGCAAAGTTTGCATAAACAAAAGACGAGGAGGAATTAGGCCACCGTGAATCAGCAAAGACAAATTCCAATCTAATCCAATAATGCTATCCACTCAACAAACAGAACAATGGAGGCTAAGAACCGGATCAAACCTCTCACCTTGATTCAACAGCCTGCTGCAGATTGGGAGCACCTGCATGAACGGCCCCAGCTTCTGGTGCTCCTGCAACAACTCCGCCAAGTACTGGCTACGCCACCGCAATCCAACCCCGCGCCAACCAATCCGACCCAGGCACACAAGAAAAAACAAAGGCGCAATTTCAGACAGCCGGCCATCCAAGAACACACCAAAGAACCAACCTTTTCTCTTCCCAAGAAACAAAACCCAATCTCAGCGTTCTCATCTTACCCTCCTACGTCCGGCGGCCCAGCAGGGGGCCATATGGGGGCCCCTGCATTTTGGGGGCCCGGGGCGGCCGCCCCGCTCGCCCCCCGCCAGGGCCGGGCCTGCCCTTTATGCTTGTCATGCTACCTTCTTTTTTTATTCATGAGTAGTAAGGACACACAACACCATACACACACCTAAAGCCTCACGGAATGCAGACATGTGCTTTGATCATCGAATGCATCCATGTGCGCCCATACCCAAAGCCTCATGGAAGGCAGGCATATGTTTTGACCACAGAATGTACCCACATATACGTGCACGCTGAGGTTATGAATAGTATCCACGAAAATGAGAAACCCTAGGTTCGAGCCCAGGCAGACGGGCTGCACTCCTGGTAGCCACACCATCCGAGTACCCACGAAAATGAGATGTCCTAGGTTCGAGCCTAGGCGGGCGGGCTGCACTGCTGACAGCCACACCATCCGAACAAGGCCGGTCCTCTTGTCATGTTACCTTAGAGCAAGGCTAATAATACAGTCTTCAGCTGGCTGTATGGACACTTACAGCCCACTTATCAGCTCATTCATATAGTAGTTTACAGCTAGCTGAAGGCTGTATGACCCACCCCTTTCTCTCACAAAGTTCCTTGGTTCTTGTGCTTCAGCTGGCTGTAAACTTACAGCCCACCTCTCTTCTCTCTCCTCTCTCTCTCCTCCACCTCAGCATACAGCCTACTAACATCCTCTTATTATACTTGCTCTTATAACCACTATTCATTGAGCAATCTCATAGTGACAGGCTAAATTCTGAAACCTCGTTTCAGACTTTCAGTTCCTGATGAGTTAATCAGCATTGGTCAGAAATATTTTTAGTATTTTTAGGCTGAACTCTACCATATCCATAACCATTGATGCTAGTTATCACAGAGTAATTCCTAACTGCAATGGATAAGTTCTAAGTCACGGGGTTCCTCCTCTTCTCTGCTGGTTTGGTTGCTTGAACCCAATGATTAACTGATTGTTAATTCATAATCCGTGCAGGCTGCCGTTCATACGTCTCAAATGATTATGACGTTTTTTTAAAGGGGGTATTTGACTGTCATTAATCTTGAAAATGATGCCCTACCGGTACCGGTTATGGTATCGGATGAAGTAGGAGAGCCTCGTCTGGATTAGTTACCTGAGATAAGCTCTACATGTATTTCTCCATACCATAAACCATTAGTCTGGGACGCAACAACCCTAAACACCATGGTATTCCAACCCCCCCTTCTCCGGCTAATCGTCCGCATCGGGTGGATCCATCATTCCATCCCCCTGTATTGGTGCAGTATGCTAGGCTTCCTCCTTCCCTTTCTTGGTACAGTTTTCTTTTGCTTGTATAGTAGAAGTGCCTCGCGGTCATTGTCTGTCTCGACGGCTTTCCCTACTGGTGCCGATGATCCAAGGTTTGCTCCACCACTTTGTTGTAAAATTTGCGATATGAGCGTAATTTTAAATTTAATTCCAGCCAAATTCAATATATATTCAACATATTTTCAGTATAACATGAATGACATAAATTGCATAAAATCATGTAATTCCATATTGTCATTCATAAACAAGTGAATATTCAAAGAATATGTCCATAAATCTGCTGAAAATAGCATGTCATGCAGTCCTTTAAACAGTAAAGCAATTAAATCTAGCATGAAACAAAATAATTGCTTTAAGATTGCTCTCAGAACAGAGTTTGCGCAAGATTGAAAATCTTGGCCTTCTCATGCTAATACTGAAACTCTTCATTAAAAATCTGATAGCTAGAAACCCGGATTTTGAGTTCTAAATATGATTCTACTGTCAGGACTTAGACAACCAGAGATCAACAAAATATTACTTTCGGTGTAAATGTTCACATACAATAGGATTCAAGCAGTAAACAGACTGAATAACAGACTTATAACATGCAGTGTAAATCAGAGCTATAACATGCAGTATCAGGTGTCAAGCAAAAGAAAGATCCTTCTCTGGAACCACTACTGCACAGCAAAATCAATTGTGCATGAACAAGTCTTACCAGCCGAAAGACAACTAAGGCCCTGACAGTGGAAGTCAACCCGCTAGAACTCAAAACCCTAGTCCTATTATCAGATCTATTTTGGTGATCAACTATTCATCACAGAGCATAGGAATCGAGCCCACAAACATGCACAGCAGACCTCAGGTACTTGAACAGAAATTAACGATCAAGAACAACTGCTGAACTTTGCAAAGAACCAGTTATACTCACAGTGCAAACGACACTCAAAACCGTCCAGAAGCAAACCAAGCCGAGGAAGATCACGAAGAACAGGGCAAGGCACATTCGAAAGTGCTGTCCCAGAAAACCTAGCACCCCTCTTTGCCAACGCAGAAGAAGAATGTGGTTGACGGAGATACAGTGCCCTCTCCGACCCCGGATGCCCAACACCAGAGTCGAAGGTCAGGGAGACGCCGCGCAAGACCGCAAGAGTACTTCGGCCAAGAGCACTCAAACACAACAGGGAGCCGTCGCCGCCTCCGTCCTCTCCTCGAATTAGCCTTCAACCTCCAGATCTCCTCTCACACCTCAAAGGGCGCATGGAAACCAGAAGCAAAGACCTCAATTGGAGATGGTGTTGAAGCCCCCAAACCTCCGCACAACCTGAAGAACCGAGAGGAAGAAGATTCAAGAGAGCGAGTCAGATCGGAAGAGATACCCGCAACCATGGAGAGCTTGGGCTTTTGAAGAAGAAATGGGGGTCTGCGAGGAGGTGACGTGGGCGGCCAGCTTCGAGGAACCCGGGCCAGCCCGCGCCTCCATCGCTCGCCTCTCCGCGCCGCCTCCTCCCACGAGTCGCCGAAATCGGCCACCGCTTCGCCAGATCTGGGTGAAGTCCAACCACCCACCTCTCCATCGCACGCGCACGAGGAGCGCACGGGGAGGACACAAAGCCTCCTCCCGTATCTCTTTGCGTGGCTCTCCGACAGGTGGGCCCTGCCTGTAGATTTTTTCCTTTCTTTTTCAATTGAGAAATTCCCAAAATGCCCTCGCATAACAACACACTTTAGCATCTTCCCTCCTGTGGATTCGAGTTTATCGCGTGTTGGATGGTGTGCGTCTCTCTGGCCACTGTGTATGTCACCCTCTCCTTCTTCTCCGTTTCTTGGCGGTATATTTGTTCCTATCTTCAAATTCATGGCAAAGATTGTAAGCTCTTTCCCAGATCTAGCTACTTCATAGTCAAGTTGTTAGGTTTTGAGTGCCAGTTTATCCTCAACATCTTTCTCATCGGTGACATCGGCAATCTTTACCTCCTCAGTCACTCGAAGTAGCAGAGGGGGCGTGTGCCATCAAGTAGGTGTACAATAGGTCTCCAAGTGAACTACACCTCCTACTCCTTTTCGTCATCTGATTCACGCTGACCATCCCCAATATCTCTAGTGGTTTCAGGTTAGGTTCTTTGCCGGCCACATACTTCACCGGCAATCACAAGACAAGGTTCAAGTTAGCCTCTTTCTGTATCACCGGCAAAGCGATGGATTCAAGGTTGTTGCTAGCCTGCTACAACAACTCCGGCAATGTGCTCCAACATTCTTCACTGACTAGTGAAGTTAGATACAATGCCATAGAAGAAGGATATGGTTGTAATTTTGTTAATTTCTCATCCCTTTATGTACTATCTGGGACTTGTACTGTTTCTGCTAAAATCAAACAGGGTTAGGCTCCTTAGGGCCGTATTTCCTTAAAAAAACATTAGTCCATTGCTAAATGTTAGTAGTAACTAGTCTCTATATGAATCACAAATGTCATTTCAGGCACAAGTATTAGCGTAAGACTTATCAATGGGTTTGTTTGGGCCGTCATGGAGGAGGGTTTACATCAGCATTATGCCGATGGAACAGTCGTGTTTTCAGCTTCAGCTTCAGTGGTGCCCTCTTGGTTATCTTCTGATAGTGAATTCTCCGGTTTTCTCCATTACTGACCAGCTTGTTGCAAACAATGGTCACTGTTCTCCCTGGCTTGTATGTGTGCTTTTCCATTTTGAGGCTGAAATCATTGCCAAAGTCGCAGATTGGTTACTCCAAGAGTCTCTTTATTGTTACAAACTGTCTAGTTTAGCTTTTGTTAAAACTTTTCTGCATCCAATTTATAAGACGTATTTTTTATTGATACATAGATCAATAAAATAGTGAATAATAGTTAAATTATCCTTAAGCAGTATATTCAATACATGCATACAAATAATAGCAAATAAAACTACATAGTTATTAGATTATAAATGGAACATCATATAATGTTGTATTAGAACATAAAATACGTCTTATATTTATGAATAAGGTCACTAAAAAAATATGACATACATGCCTTGCTCAAAACGGTTTAGGCTTCTGGCTTATTTTCACTATTCGATAATTTCGTCTTTTTTTTGGTTTTTTGAGCTTTTTTGTCGGTTCTTTTTTCCCGTATTTGTTTGTAATGTCCGTGATGGGATAACCTGTGTTTTTTCTATTTTAAATTTAATTACGTCAAATAATCCACCATTAGTTACAATGCAATTTCAGCAAGTTACAATGCTTTTCAGCCATAATCCACTCAAAAAAAGCTATTTTGAGCACCCCTAAACTTGGATGGAGTGAGTATTAAAGAACAAATCACCAGTTTAAAAAGTTTTCAAATACAAATATAGAACATCCATAAGACTCAAAAATTGGTAAATTCTATGGAACACAAAAATTCAACTTGCCACTCGAAAATTCAAACCTTTTTTTTAGATAAAGGATATAAAATCCGGCCTCTATATCCACAAGGGATATACACAGCCAAAAGTTACACAAGCTCTTAAACCCAAATCCTCAACACTGAGGAGTACACAACAGCAAGAAAGAGATCTAAAGGACTAAGAAAAAGCTAGAAAGACTAAGCTTCAGAACTTCTTTTCCGTCCTTGCTTTCAACCAAGCACCTAACCTTCTCCAATTGAGCCACCCAAACTCCGGTCTATCCTGTGTGAAGATGAATCTCCGAAGCGACGTCTTCAAAGAGGCGACTAGGGTCACCGACGCCGCCCGCCTCACCGAGACAAGGCTTTCACCTGGAGAACAGAGTACATGATGGCTATGGAGTTCCATGACAACCCTTCAGGAAGGAAAATGGCGTCCATAGACGTCATAGTTGTCGAGACCGCAGAACACCCGTGAAGGCTTTCGCCAAGACAACCACAAAGACACCACGCACACCCACACACAAAAAAGACCACCACCAGCACACCGGGGGTCTGCACGCCTCAAGACCATGGCATAGCCATCCATTGAACCCACCACAAGCCGCTTCCCGCTCGAGCAACGTCGCGCCAAGGAAGCTGGACAACCCAAAGAACCACCACTCTCGCCACCTCCGGACTTTGCCGCGGCGCCGATCGGCCTCCACCCACCGAACGACCCTCTCCAGCGCGCCCCCCCTCACCGCCCGATTGCTCTGTTTGCACCGCCGGCGCCTACGGAACCGCCGAGCCGCCACCGGCCTCCGCCTCGACGGCAGCTGCTGCCGTCGTGAGCTCCTCCGACCCACTTCCTCTCACCATCCTCCTCCACCGCCTCCACCAGAGACCAAGCCATGACCCACCGCCGCACCGCGCCGAGCCTCAAGACCGCTGGATGCGCCGCTCGAGACGACATACGGCCGGCGCCGATCAAAGCCGCCCACGTGCCGGTGTCGGTGCCGTCGGCGGACCCGTCGTAGGTGAGGTTCACGGCGCCGGCGCTTTCAAGACGCGCACCGTGGAGTTGGCGAGGGGGATCTCCAGGCCTTGGAGGGGGCCGTCGCCGATGAGCAGCCGCAGGGTCGAAAACCGCCACGACCGCACCGGGACCCCAGAAGAAGATAGCCGGCCGGCGCGCGCCGCTCCACCGGGAGAGACCTAGTCTCATGGCTCTCTACCCTGGCACCCCGGTCGTAGGTGAGGTTGAAGCCCGGGAAGGGAGCACCGGTCGCTGATGCCGAACGGCCGGCCCCGGCCGCCGCTCGACCTCCGCCAGCAACCTCCACAGAGCCCACCGCCCGAACCAACGCCAGATCCGACGCCGCCGTCCAAATCTAGGCGAGAGAGCCCAGCCGCTGCCTTCCTAGCACCCGCATAAGCCTCCGGCGGCGTGCTCCAGCGGCGGCAAGGCGAAGGGGAGAGGAAGGGTGGGAGTCGGCGCTGGGAAGGAGAGGAGTCGCTGGGAAGGGGAGGCGTGCTCCCAGGGACCAAAAAAAATAAAAAAAAAATCCCCCTCAAAATCCGCCTTTCACATGGGGATTTTGCCCGGCCACAGCGAAAGCAGATATGCGCATAATAGCAATTTGAAAGAAAAAAAAGATAAACCACTCACACTCGTACGTATCAAATGAGTTTTCAGACAGAGCGATTAAACAAAAACAAACTTTGAACTGACGAGGTGTACTACCAGTAGCACTGGATTAATTTGAAAGGGAAAATTTGTTCAGTAGCACTGAAAGCTCAGCTCTTTCGGAAAATACCACCAAAAAAATGGGGTCTGGAAATTACCACCGAAAATTTCATTTTTCTTCGGAATCTAGCATTTTGGACAAAAATACCCTCTCCCTCCCCTTCTCTCCTCCCCGCCTCCTCCTCCCAAAGACAACTCCCTTCTCTCCTCCCCGCCTCCTCCGCCTGGCCTCCCGCCTCTCCTCCGCCGCTGCCGGCCTCGCCTCCTCCTCGCCGCGCGCCCGCCTCGCCTCCTCCTCGCTGCGCTGGCCTCCGCCTCCTCCTCGCTCGCTCGCCGCCTCGCCTCTCTTTCCGCTTGCGCTCGCCTCCTCCTCCTTGCCGTGCTTGCGCTCCGCCTCTCCTCGCGCTTGCGTTGCGCCCGCCTCAAAGCGCGCTCGTGAGGAGGAGGCGGGAGGCGAAGCGTGGGAGGAGAGGAGGCGAGCAGCAGGCGGAGAGGAGAGGGCGGCGGCGAGGAGGAGGAGGCGAAGGCAGCGGCGGAGGAGGCGGAGGCGAAGCGGCGGCGGAGGGGAGGCGGAGCGGGCGGCGGAGGAGGAGGCCGGCAGCGAGGAGGAGAGGAGGAGGCGCAGCGGAGGAGGAGGAGGAGGAGGCGGAGGAGGAGGGGGAGGAGAGAAGGGGAGGAGAGGGTATTTTTGTCCAAAATGCTAGATTCCGAAGAAAAATGAAATTTTCGGTGGTAATTTCCGGAACCCTGTTTTTTTGGTGG
This sequence comes from Dendrocalamus sinicus, assembly GCA_036346575.1. Taxonomy (NCBI): domain Eukaryota; kingdom Viridiplantae; phylum Streptophyta; class Magnoliopsida; order Poales; family Poaceae; genus Dendrocalamus; species Dendrocalamus sinicus. The sequence continues at coordinate 16,467,439 of CM070646.1, forward strand.
TATTTTCTGAAAGAGCTGAGCTTTCAGTGCTACTGAACAAATTTTCCCAATTTGAAAAGGGGTTTTGAATTAGTGCGTGCCGTTTGGTCGTCTTCAATTCTGAGCGCCAACGTTTACTAATCCATCAACTCTGCCCCAGATCTCCTCACACGCTCCGCTCCGCTCCCAAATTTCAAATTCCCGCACGCTCCCCTCTCTTACCTAGCTCCCTTCCCTTTCCATTCACCTCCTCGCCGAAACCCTAACCGCCGCCGCCGCCGCCATGGGGGGCTCGCACAGCAGGGAAGACCTCGACCTCTCCGACTCCGACTCCGACGACGCCGCCTCCCGCTCCTCCGACGCCTCCTCCGACTTCGCCACACCTCCCCCGGCCTCCGCCTCCGCCGGTGGGACAGGGGCAGCGACCCCCGCCTCCATCGACGCCATCGACCGCCACCTCCGCCACCTCCACCTCAAGTACTCCGAGCCCATCTCCCCGAACCCTAGCCCCGGCGCCAACCCTAACCCCGGCACCACCGCCGCCGCCCTCAACGCCGTCAAGCTGTACCTCCACATCGGTGGCTCCTCCCCTTCCGCCCGCTGGATCGTCTCCGACCGCCTCGCCACCGCCTTCTTCATCCGCTCTGGCGACGCCTCCGACCCCGACGACGACGCCGCGCCCACGGGGCCGTGGTGCCTCGTCGTGGGGTCCAAGATCCGGGCAAGGGTGGGACCGGAGCTGCAGCTCAAGACGTTCCCCGCGCAGCGCCGCGTCGACTTCGTCGCCGATGGCGTCTGGGCGCTCAAGTTCCTCCACGCCGACGGCTACGCCAATTTCTACGCCAAGTACCAGAGCTGCCTCTTCGAGAACAGCCACGGCGTCGCCGCCACGGAGGAGGGCCGCGCCAAGGTGTTCGGGAAGGAGTTCGCGGCGTGGGCGCGTCCGGAGGACGGCGACGAGTCCATATGGGAGGACGCAACCGACGCTTTCACGCCGAGCCCCAGGCGCAGCCCGATGCCAGCACGGAGTCCAATGCTGAAGCCACTGTTGGAGGACTTAAGGGAGTTCGAGGAACCTGTGGAGGAGGGTGGTGGCATTCAGAGCCTTGCGCTGGGTGCACTGGATAATAGCTTTCTTGTGGGTGATTCGGGCATCCAGGTGGTGAGGAATTTCGAGCATGGGATACATGGGAAGGGCGTGTCAGTGAAGTTTTCCGGAGGGAGTACAAACTTCTCCACACCAAAGAAGGCACTTCTGATGCGGGCTGAGACGAACATGCTCCTGATGAGCCCAGCAACTGACGGGAAGCCACATGGTAAGGGGGTGCATCAACTCGACATTGAGACTGGGAAGGTGGTCTCAGAATGGAAGTTTGAGAAGGATGGAGCAGACATCAACATGAGAGATATCACGAACGATAGCAAGGGGGCACAGATGGATCCATCGGAATCCACCTTCTTGGGGCTGGATGACAACCGGTTGTGCCGGTGGGATATGAGGGACCGGAGGGGGATTGTGCAGAACTTAGCAAATGCAATGGAATCGCCAGTGTTGCAATGGACTCAGGGGCATCAGTTCTCCAGGGGAACAAACTTTCAGTGCTTTGCGTCAACTGGTGATGGTTCAATTGTAGTTGGCTCATTGGATGGGAAAATCCGCTTGTATTCCAAGAGTTCTATGAGGATGGCGAAGACGGCCTTTCCAGGGCTGGGTTCACCGATTACTCATGTGGATGTGACATACGACGGGAAATGGATTCTGGGGACAACTGATACATACCTTATTCTTATATGCACAATTTTCATTGACAAGGATGGGAAAGAGAAGACTGGGTTCGGCGGGAGGATGGGGAACAGGATTGCTGCTCCAAGATTGCTGAAACTCACCCCACTGGACTCTCATCTTGCGGGTGAAAACAACAAGTTTCGTGAGGGCAGGTTCTCATGGGTGAGTATTCTTGCCACTTCCACTATTAAGAATTACTGGTCAAATTTACTCACTGGTGCATTATATAAATGTTATGTTGCATTTAATTTGGAGTAATTCAGATGATCAAAACTGATATTTTTGGTTAAGCATTAATTTATTAGGTCTATCCCCACATCTTATGGGCATATTAATCATTTAGAAGTTTTCAGTCATTCGCTGGTGCTAGGTTCCGTTTTGTGACTTTTGCTTATTACTGTTTGGATCCCCCCTCCCCTCCTGTTTACTTACATAGTTGACTTTTAAACCAAGTCTACTATGATTTTAGTAATTGTGTATGCCAGTTATATGTTGATATTGCCTGTTCTTTACAGCTTTTGGCTTCTAGGTTTTGACTTTTCTACAGTAACTAGCTTTTAAACGGAGTGTCTTTTCACGATAGGTCTACTAGTTAATTGCAGTACACACTATATTAACTTCATTTATATCAGCAAAAACTACACGCGAGTTTCTAGTTACTCTGTAATCTCTCTCACAAACAGCCCAAAAGTCACAAGCCGCAGCTAAAAGCTATAAGCCGTAGTGATTGATATATTGGAGTTGCACAGCAAGATGCAGCCTTGCTTGTGAGTCCTATCTCACCTCCAATTTTGACTTGCCAGAGTATGCCAGGAAAATAGTATGATGTTGTGTTTTTGACACTGCACTACAATAGCATATGGTTAAAGACCAGCAACTTGGTTTGAATTTTAGTTGAAAATGAAAATTGTCAGCACGGTCAAACTGTTGATTACATATCTGGCAGAATAGTGTAGCTACTGCAAATATCAATGTACCTTTCTGTAGAGTTGAGAACAAGGCATTGGCTTTGCTTATGTAAGCTACTACAACTTTGTGTTTCATATGTGAGTTAACTATTGATTATTTGATCGTCTAGGCTCTAGATTTGATGTTGATATACAATAAGTATTTGTGGTGTATCTATGGTTAGGAAATCTGGCGGTATGTTTTGTTGTATCATTAGCTGCAATTTCATGACACATTGTGTCAGCTGCTTTGGAAAGTACTAGTCGTTAGTTTGACTAGATTACTTGTGTTGATGGATCATTGTTGCATCTGCTACATCTTGAGTCACCTGAATATTGTTGGACTACAAGCAAATGACAAATGATGTGTTTCTTGTAGCCATCAATATTCTAAAGAAACAAGTCCATTTTTCAACCTTTAACTATGGTCCAAGTCCAAAAATCAACCCAAAACTTCAAAACCGTTCACTTTACAACTTCAAGCTCTCAACACCATTCGGAACACCTCCTCGCCCTAAACCACCTTGGTTTTGGCTGACGTGGCATTTGTGTGTATATGTTTTGCTGATGTAGCATCCACGTATACATCCATGTCAATGTCTGTGTCATGCTGAAAGCATCTTCCTCCTTTCAAAATGATAGGGCCCACGTGTCATACTCCAAACTCATCTTCTTCCTTTGCCTCTCGATGTTCCTCTGCTTTTGCCTCTCGATAGATGAGTACCACTACCAATTATTATGACATGTAGGCGAGCAACCAATAATCCAATTCAATCACCAACACCATCATAATCTCGTTCTGTTTGTTCGGTTGGTTGGATTGTGTGTGTGTTTGAACTCGAGCGTTCATGGTGCAGTCGATGGAGAGGCAGCTGGGGCAAAGGGGTTGCCGACTACAGGCCTGCCCATTGGCTTCTGCTTCCAGTTCACTGACGAGGAGCTATTGATGCACTATCTTCGCTGCAAGGCCCTCTCCTGCTCCTTCCCCGCCGACATCATCCCTATCATCGACCTCGCCGTCTGCTTGGGCTCTGTCTTGACCACCTGACTTGCAACACTGTCCTTGGCGAGATAATCTCAAAAACGTCCGCGTCACATCGTGTTCCACCTTCTCCCTCACATCCCCAAATTAATTCGAGTTTTGTTCCCACAGCTGCTTGTAATCGAAGTTCTTCTCTGACGCTATCAAGCTTCTCCACCATGGTTCATCGCAGCCCGTGAGACTCTGTCCGATTACTTCCTACATGAGCATCCCCTCCTCCCCTATCTTTCGATGCGCTCAATTTGTACCCTCACCCACCGTAGCGTCGTCGCCTCCATGACCCAACTGCCATAGCCGCTTGTCTCCGTCGCCAGTCCAGCACAGTGTGCCTCTCCCCAAACCATCACTACCATAAGGTTCATCAAGTCGGGTGCGTTCCGTTTTTTCCCTCACCCATGCCTTTCCACAACCCCGTCGCTGGCACTGTGGCTAGCCCACAGCATCTAGTAGCTCTCCCTCACTCTGTCCTCTATTGCATGGAAGGAACAAGGAGGCAGGGTTGACATGTGGTTGCTATGTAAGCGAAAATCAGTGATGTTGTCGCCAACATGACGAAAACCACTTATGAAACAATGCTAGGGGTGAAAAATGAATGGTTTTGATATTTTAAAGGTGAAAAGTAAACGGTTTCAGAGTTGAAGGTTGAAATTCGGACTCGGGCAATAATTGAGGGTTGAAAAATAGACTTTTTTCCTATTCTGAATGTCTTGTTTTGATTAACGAAAACCTGTTGCCCACACTGAACAATGTGCGTGCGTTGACTATCGAGTATTGAGCACTCATCTAGTAATTGCGCAGGTGACGGAGAACGGGAAGCAGGAGCGGCATCTCGTTGCAACCGTGGGGAAGTACAGCGTGGTGTGGAACTTCCTTCAGGTGAAGAACAGCCACCACGAATGCTACCAGTACCAGGAGGGGCTCAAGAGCTGCTACTGCTACAAAGTCATCCCCAAGGACGAGTCCATCGTGGCCAGCCGCTTCATGCACGAGAAGTACGCCGTGAGCGACTCCCCGGAGGCGCCGCTGGTTGTCGCGACCCCCATGAAGGTCACCTCCTTCAGCATATCAAGCAAACACTAGCTCCGTGCTGCTGCCTCTCGTCTTCTTTTCCCCTGGCCCGGTTGGGTTGGGTCGGTTGCTCGTGTTGTCTTGTAACTCCACTTAAACAGATGAACTGTTTCCTAATTTCCTTTGTTGGTAGATTTTATTTTTTTAGTCTGATGACTATCTCGTCTTGGTTAATTATATGTATGTTAACGCAAAGTCCTGAGACAATGCTCACTACATTTTCTTTCTTTTTTTTTTCTTTTTGAGATTCAACCAACCTTTATTAAGCTCAGATAATGGTTACGTCTTCCACCAAGGTGGATACAATGGATTCAGGAGGGGCATACATGTGCATTTTTTTGGTTCTGTTGAGATGGAAGAATCTACTCAGTTTTGTGCTGCTGCAAGGCTAAGAACTACCGCGTTGATCCAACAGGCAGCAAAAGCTTAAGCATTGGACCAACCTTTATCGAAGTTAGTAGTGTTAGCCGTAACGAGGCAGCATATTGGCTTTTGCGATAGGAAGGGTGCCCGCACCAACACACCATATTGCAGCTGAGAAGGGACGGTAACTTTCACTTTGTTACTCGCTAGTTGATGAAATTTCACTCGTTCAGGTACAAAACCGTTCCAGGTCTACCAATACAATTCTTTTCAAATGAAACAGAAGGTTACTGTCCTCAACAACAAAGTCCTAAAGAGATAGACGAGGAAACTGGCGCCTCCTCCATGATGTTGGCACCACCCTCTAGCCCTGTAGTTTCACCTGCAGAAAAAGGAACAACGATTAATCACGCTGCCAATAAAACAGATCGTGCTCATGGCAGAAACATCAGAGCAAAAGCACACTTTTCTTCATTATGCAACATCAACACTGACACCAAGATTGTGAATACATGCCCATGGATCAATTCATTATGCAAGAGCGCTATCTAGATGTTCTCTGGAAAGAGCAATTCACACACAGTATCAAACACATATAGCATCAGTTGATTAAATACGTATGCACAGTATGATTAATCCATAGGCTGGACCATACTATAAGCATTCCATTCTAATCTCGTTATAGCCACTCCAACGGTTGCTGGGGTTCTGAATTGATGCAAGGTCATGCAGCGATAGGTGCGGCACATTATTAAACTAAACAAAGCAAAAGTAAAATATTCAGCTTGCGACAACTGGGCCAGACCATATGTTTCAGCTTGTTGCACGAAGATCAAAGATCCGGAAGGACCATCCAAACCTTGGGCTTGCAGCTGATTGGTTTGGGTTGTAAACAGTAGGTCAAGGGTTCAAATTTTGGATTCAAGGTTTAGATTTTGTGTTTGGAAATTGGGTTTAAACAGTTCTCAGGGTGTCGAACTCGAAACAGATGACATTTTGTATATTTCTGTCAGTTATCATCAAAAGTTTTAAATTTTAGCTTAACCATTAACCAAACAGGGCAATATATGGAAAAGCCAGTATACAGTTAGCATAGTTGACAAATACGTCATTGAATGTTCTCTGAATGTTGAACCTGACCCACGATCATAGTGAAACTATAAGCATAAGGAGTTAAAACATTCTTACAGTCGAGCAGATGTATTTGTGTAGCCACAAACACCCTGGAAGACTTAAACGTTCTTACAGTCGAGCATATGTATGTTGTGCGGCCGCATACACCCTCGAATACACACAATAGCATATGTATGCTTCCAAATGTATGCAACCGTAGGCCAGACACATCAACATCATGGTAACTCCTGTCTTCCAAGTAATGTACCACGATAACAGTGTCCCTAAAGCAGGTTGATCCATCCCTTGGAGGGTACCAGCTCAGAAGTCTGAGCAATTTCAAACTGACAGTATATAGATTATAGAACTATAAATCAAGTAGCACATGCATCTACTTTTGAAGAAGCGGAGAGTGAGATATATAGAGCAGAATTAGCTTAACTATTTGTGTAAAATAAAGGGTTAAGCATAAGTATGAATACATTAAATTTGCACTGGCCGTTGCTAAGAACGAACGCATACATATTACTCGCATAGGTTCTCGTGCAAAAAATCAGAAAACAATTGTATTCTAGGCTTTCAACGAGTACTGAATAAGGCCATAGTTGAAAGGCCATCAGAATATCCTGTCAAAACTGAAAATTGGCTTCCAACCTACTAGCAGTGATCTCAATTACGTGAGGAGATCTCACAGTAACAGGACTGATGGTCAATTACCGTAACAACAAGCGCCCAAGCGGAGGTCTTAAATCTTATGCAAAGCAATATCCACGGAATCAAACCACTCAACCGAGTTCTAAGTGTACAGTTCGATCAAACAGATCCACGAAACCCTAACACACGCCAAATTGCACTCATCACATCCACAAAGTACACGTATCCAGACAACGGATGCGCAGAATCCGACACGAAGCAACTAGATGCCAGATCAGAGAGAGACGCGGAGGCACGCACACCTGTAGGAATCAGATCAGCCGGATCCGACAATGATGTTGTTGATGGGGATGAAGATGAGCTTCACGAAGAACCCGACGAATCCCATCGCGACGAACCCTATCGCCGTCCGCACCGCCACCTTGGTGAATTCTGCACACCAAATTCAGACCAAATCGGCGTCAGATCTGACCAAACCCAAGACCACCACGCCGGATCCGAGCCAGAGATCACCCCTCCTACCCTTGCGGTCGGGCTTGTGGCAGCGCTTGACGAGGCGGACGCTGTCCTTGGCGAACTCCCGGAGCGGGTCGACCACCGAGTCCACGGCGTCCATGGCTGCGCAGCGCGGGGGTGGAAGAGATCTCGGTGGAGCAGAAGCTGACGAGGAGGGTTTGCGCGTTTGACGAGGTGGATGGAGCGGACGAGGCGTCCTTATCAAACGAATCTTCTACTAGATGGGCCCGTTTGCTTGGGCTTCTGGGTCTACAATAATCAGGCCAATTTGGATATGGCTGGGCCCAATATCCTCTGTTTTGTTGGTTTCTCCTGAAGGGATCCAACACCGTATTTTTTTTCAAGAGGAAAACAAACCAATCCTATACCGTTTCAACGGGATAGACGATAGCCATTAGATCCAATTGCATGAATCGCAAAGCACTCTATTACTATCGCTCGGCCGCTCCTGTAGCTGACCCAACTCCTCTCCGCTTCCTCTCCTTTCTCGCCCGCTCCCTCTCCTTTTCCCTCGCTCGCCGCCGCTATCTACTCAACTTTCCTCCATCGTCGGCCCCACCTTTGCTTGCTTTCCTGTCCAAGCCCCTTTACTATTCTAATATTTACTCTTACAACCCAGTTGCTCCTGTCAGTTGGACTGCTCTCTTCTTATATATATATATATATTCTCTTTCATTGTTTTATCCGATTTAGTTTCGAAATAAAGTTTTAATGCACATATATGATAAATGGTATGGAAATGTAGTTTTACATTTAAGATAACCAGATTGATGATCAAAAAATAAACTTGCCTGCGTAATAGTAATAAATCTCTGTTAATTGTGATTGGGTCTGCTACCTCATTTGAGCCGATTCGCCTTTTGCATTTACCAGATAAACGGGCGACTTGAGAAAAATACTTATTTAGGTCATTTATAAGTTTTATAAAGTCAATGTCTCTTATTTTGGTGGATTTCTAGCCAATTTTATTTCTCAAAGTTTTTCTGGTCTACTCGGTGAGGTCAGTGTTTCCCTTGTGCCTTTCTTCCCATCTCCCTGGTCTGCCTGTTGCTCACTTGGCCTACTTGGCCCACTTGCCTGGATGGCCTAGCACACTCACGCTACACACACACGGACACCACACGCACAATACGACCCCCACACACGCACACCGCCCCCACCGCACACAACACCCTCGGCCGCTCGACTCTCTCTCTCTCTCTCTCTCGTGCTCTCGGCTCCTCTCCTCCCTCTTCTTCGTCGCTCTTCCCTCCTGCTTCCTTCCCACTGATCTGAACTCTACCACCTTCACCGGTGCTCTCCTCCGTGGATTTGTTGCCTCCACCTCCTTAGTAGGCTTGCGGTGCTCCGCCACCATGGAATCTTGCCTTGTTTAGCTTCTCTCTAATTTGGTGCTGTCGAAGATTCCAGGGGCATCGCCATTCATCTGGCCCGCCGCAAGGGTTTTTCCATCATTGGATCTACTTGCACTAGCACTCCTATGTGCCTCTACGGTGCTCGATACCTCCTCGTTGGCTTCCGGCTAGGTTTCTGGCGCCGGTGATCCTCTCACTTTCAGTGGCTCCTCCCGTCGCGCTGCCTACTTCTGGTCTTGTTGTTTCTATGGTTTTGCCCTCTACTCCGAGTTACATTTCTTTTTGCTTGATTTGGTTCAGTCATGACCTCATGCGTAGGTTGTCTTTGGTGAGTGAAAATGAGGGGAGTTTTTGTGAGAAGTTCTTGCTGACTTAAGAGGGAGAGATCAATCAGTCGCCTCTCTCTCTCTTGTCTTGTGCATGACAAAATTGCCCTCACCTTATCTCTGGCTGTCTCTTGGTCCACTATTTGGCTTATGGACTTTGGTCCAAAGGGTGGGCTTGATACTATGCATTGGATTTTCTGCGACAGAGGTAAGTCGGTAAAAATGTGGACGTTGGATTTCTTGGTTGCCAAATGGTGAGGCCTACTAATCGTGAGAATGGTGGGATGGTTTGGGAACTCGATGAACAAATCCTATACATTCAGCATTTTACAGCCGAAGGGACCTGATGGCATTTTTTATTTCTTTTATTCTCTCTTGGATTGTTCTTTTTATTTGCTCTCTGATCACAAAAGAGAATGGTGGGCTGGGGTTTTGGGTCGGTTTTGGAGGGTTCTATTCGCCGAGCAATACACAGAGAGGACAATGCAAGACAAGAATGCAATGCAATTTATTTAATTTTGTTTCAATGTAATTTTTGGCCATGTAATTATTCATGTTTTCATACCTGTACGAGATTCTTGTAGTTAACCTAGTATTGTAGTAATGTTTTATTTTACTCAGGAATGCCAAATGCAATTTCTTGTGATCAGTTCTTGTAATCCACCGGGTTGCAATTGTCTTAATGAACCCCAACTTACTGATCGCTTAAGTTAATTGTACTGTTTAGAGGTAGTTAAGATTTAGGGTTCTTTTAGCAAGTCTACAGTAGAAATTTTGAATTTTTTGAATTTAATTTTGTAATATGAGTACATTTATTCATGTTATATTGAATTAAGGTTAATTTATAAAACTTATTTAATTATTTTTAATAAACTAATAATTTAAAAGTCTAATATATCAAAGATAATACTTTTTTAACTTTAGAACAACACGGAAACAACAAAAACAAAGCAAATTAAACTAGTGCAACTTAAATTAGTAATAGGTAATATCAAATTTTATATGCTAATATAGTTTGTTGTCAAGATTATGATCCTATCCGATCCTAATGATTGTATGAGTTGAATCACGATCCCCATTGCGATACTATCCGATTTTAATCTATATTACGATCTGTATTATCTATCTCTATTTGAATTATATGATACATGTTGCGATAATGATAACCTTGGGCAGCCACACAGCCCACAAGCTACGGCCGGCCGGAAGCCTGAATTCCTATGTGCACTGAATTTGAAAGCAGTCGTGCCGGGATAGGGACGCGTGCGTAACATAAGAGCAAGTTTAATAGTACAGATAGCTGCTACCTCCAATACATTTCCATGTCATCAAAAGATAATGATGCAGTCAACTCATACAATAAGCTGGCTATAAGTTGTCTCCATAAGAGCTCTCAATCATTTAATACATACATGGGTATTGATAATTTAATACATGCATGTGTATAGCAATTAGTTCTATGGGTACATGCATGAATAATGCATCTTTTCCTGTGCTATAGCCTGACTCTTGCATGGGAGTCGGCTTGGCTCTCTCTCTCCTTTTCTCTCCCCTCCACATAGGACTATGCTGACATGGATTCCCTTGTAGCTAGCACAGTCAGCCTTATTAAACTTGCTCTAATGGATGCAGATTCAGTTCACCCCATTGTTCGTGCTGTTCGATGGGGACTTGCATTAATCAGTTCATCAGCTGCATGCATGCATTGAAGGACCCCGCAAATTGGAATGGGGCATCCCTGTCCCTCACTCCCTATTCCCTAATAAATTTTATTTTTTCTGTATTTTTTTATTATTTATGATGGATGGGCAAATAGTGAAAATATAAAAACTGGCCATTGGATTATTAGTGAGTGGTCTAGATTGAGGGAATAGGAAGTGGGGGACAGGAAAGCCCCATTCTGAAACCTCAACCTTTTTTAAACCACGAGTTCCGTTTGGAACACGAAAATTTCAAATCTCCCATAATTTAACTACTCTCCTTGCTACGAGATGTTATTTTATTTTTTTTTAATAAAAATACCACGAGATGTTACTAGTCTATTACTCAGTGCTCAGTGATGTGCTCCAATACATGCCCCATCACTTCGGCGTTATTCCGTTTACAGTAATGCTACTGTTAGAATAGGGTTTTCTTTGTATTTTCTTATATATGTATGAATATATATATATATATATATATATTATTGGATCTTATAAATATACATATAATATTCATAACAGTTACATGGCGTATCTCGTCGGCGAGCGAAGCTAATCAAGCACCAAATCTGACACTTTTTCCGTTGTCTCTCCTCTTTTGGTAGCGATCTCAGCGTGCGCCTTTTTGGGGCACACCGCCAGGTGGCCGGCACACTCATGGCCGTGGGGCATGGTGGCACGCACACGCTTTGTCGCGAGCGCACCAACCAAGCGAGCTAACCTAGCTGCTGCTCCTCCAAAATAGGTTTGCTCTGTACATTCCCAACGGTCAACCATCGCATAAAGCCACGTTATACTTATGTTTTTATCTGGTTATTTCTTACGTCTAAATATCCCTTATCGATCACAGTTACGGTGACTCGATCGATGGCTCTACACTTGATATGATGAAGGAAACATTGACAACATTGCTTTGCTTCAAGGAACATGTGAAGCAAACACGCATGGCGGACCATTTTCCCATTCAGACGATATATCAGTCGATGTTGACAGATAATCGATCTTCGCTACGCTTCTACAAGTAAAACTCGAGGTCAAATACTTTGAAACACGATTAATGCCAAATTTAGGTGATATTTTCAAAAGTCAAAGATGATTTAACGGTAATCCGATCAGAGCGCGACACGCTCGGTGGCACAGTACTTGTGCCGTATTTGCACGAACCAAAGAGTTCATCCATGCCCGCGACAGAACCACACAACCACCCAGTAAGCAGTCGCGCGCAGCATATTCATGTGAGCCGAAGCCACGTAATTGGAAAAGAGATCAAATTAATCCTGTGAAATCCCAACGTACTGTACTCAATTAGGCAGAGAAAGGCCATTGCATTTGCATGCCCTAGCTAATAAAGCCATTGGAGAAAGGACATAAGCAATTGGCCGCCTTGATAGTGATCGCTCAACCAATTGGATCACCCAAGGGTGGACTTCAATCAACGAGAGATTCCAATTCAACCGTGTCCAACTAGGAAAGGTGGCAAAGGTGGGTTATTGGGAAGATAGATTCTTCAACTTTTAATTTCTTTAGTTTTTCCCCAAAAATATCCTTTCCTCCTCAAAGAAGTCCAATCTTACAGCATAAAAAAACTCAGTAAGTGCTGAAAAACATTCTTTGGTCTTTGATATGCAGGTTGGCGTAGATACGGTCATGGTCGGTGACAAGGAGGACCGAGATTAGGATGGGGAAATCTGATATCCAAGCAGTCGAGGATGTCACGCGAGGTGGTCGGGCTCATGCTGAAGCACGTAGAGATCAAATGTGGTGATTCGTGGAGAAGCAACGAGCGGTGTGGTTCAGGAGGCTTTGACACGGAAGGTGATGGTGCATAATGAAGATACAGGAGGTGCTGTCCTAGAGGCATCGTCATGTGTTGGGTTAGAAGTTGTGGATGAAGTTCATAACTGAGAAGATTGAGAGTTTAAATAAAACTCATATTCAGAAGGGTTTTTGGTTCCTTGATTTGAGGAAGAGATAGAGTTTAGTGTTTGTATTTGAGTCGGACATGGTTGTGACGTCAGCCTATAAAAGTAGGGAGAGACTAACGGCTAACATGTGGCTTTTGAAAATGTTTTAGTGTGATTCTAAGAGGCCTTTCATCGAGAAGGTTTTTAGGGGTGCTTGTGAGCACACTTTGTAAATCCATAAAATTTTAGCAATAAAGATAGTCTTGAATTGATCTGGTTCTTGATTTTTCACTGGTGCTTGCTAGTGGTTTAGATCTTATGACCACGATCTAAGCGATCATGCAGGCGGTTGAGTAGAGAAGTTATTCAAGCGGTCGTAAGCATAACAGTTGATTAGGCGATTGATCACCGAGCGGTCGAAAGCATTACCGACCGTCTAGAGACTTCAAAAAAGGCGGTGACAATCATTCACTCTACTTTGATTGCAATAATCGATCCTACAAGTAGTATCAGAGCGGGTAGCATTGGAATTAGAGACGTATGTGAATCATCCCCCATGCTAGATGGTACTGATTTTGGTTTTTGAAAGTGTCTATGCAAGCTTACATTGAGGCTTAAGATAGTAATGTCTGGGAAAAAGTTTATCAACCTTATGTTGTTCTTGCTAATGTTATGACTGAAAATAAAACAGATGTTGATTTCAATGCTAGTTCTCGTAACTTGTTTTTTCAAGGGATTTCTCATAAAGAATTTGATCGAGTAGCTTATATTACTTCTGCTCACTTAATCTGGAAATCTCTTTACGATTATCATGAAAGAATGACTAATATTAAGTAAGCGCATAAGAATCTTTATAAAAAAGAGTACTTGGATTTTGCTATCAACCTGGTGAATCTAGTGATGATCTTTTTGCTCGTTTTGAGAAGATTCTGAGTAACTTGCGTGGAGTTCTTGATATACCTTCTGATGGAGATAATGCAACTAAAATTTTGAAATCTTTAGGTTTAGAGTGGTTGATGGTCATCACAACTATTAATGAAACCGTTGATGTAGATACTCTTATCATGGATGATCTGTACTTTAGATTAAAAACCTATGAGATGGAAGCTTAGCCATCTAAGACTGATAAATCTTCATCTTTAGCACTTGTTACTAACCCCATGCAGGCTACTTTGTCAAGTGCTTTGTCTTGTGTTCCTATCTGGTTTGTCCTCTTTTTCAAAAGATTAGTTTGAGTAGCTCCCTGAAGAGGAATTGGCCTTAATCTTCTCATGAGCATACAAGGCTCTTAATAATCTAAGGATGAGAAAGCGAGGTGGAGCTCTAGGCCCGATCAGGTGCTTCGAGTATGGCAAGCTAGACCATATTAAGATGGATTGCCTCAAACTCAAAGGGAAAGTGGTCAAGGAAGATTGGAACTATCATCATCGATCATCCAAGAATAACATCAAAAGTGAAAATTTCCATCGCAAGGTTGCTGAAAAGGTTTTGTAGTTATCGAGCGCCTTGATCTAAGTGTTGGTGATTTTGAGAGCTACGACGACGATGACCATGACGAGGATGATGTCAAAGGCAAGATGAAGAACACTGACGACTTCACAGGTATGTGTTTCATGGCAAGCAACAATACTGAAGATGACTACAATAATCCCAATGAGGTAAGACTATCATATGATCGGTTTGAAAATGGTTTGATTAAGCTTGTTGTTGAACTGAAAAGGACTAAAAAGAAATTGAAGGAAAACAATTTGTAGTAGAAAGCTTGAATTCTAAGATTAATATACTTAGAGCGTCTATCTCTAAAAATGATTCTTGTGAAGCTTGTCAAGTCTTACATGTTGAGTTAGAGCCTACTAGATCAGTTAGTGCAACAAATCTGGTTCAACTTAGAGATATAACTACTAAACTTGAAAATTTAAATTTGGCACATGATTCTTGTGATGAAAAACTTAAACTTGCTAATGATGAAATTGATAAGCTCATGAGAGCTAGTTCTCTCATCTTCATTATTTTTTGTGTCATTATGCCTTTTCTTTTGGTATATTTCCCCTGTTGGCGTTAAATTCAGGAATTGCAAATTATATTGAGATTGTTAGTTCGACTTGATTAATTATTCCTAGAGAACTAATGGTTAGCTGAAAAATGAACAGAGAAGGATTGAAGGGAGATGATTTTTTAGAACTTACATTTGATTGTATCATATAATCGCACATATATATAACTGCAACTTCAGAAGGAAAAAAATAATTTTCACTATAGTACTAGAAAAGGCACCAAAAAACAATCTCACACAACATTTCACAAGACAACAACTTTTCCCAGTGCTACAATGAATGGCATGCAACTAGTCAATACATATGTACATGTTGCCTTTTCTAAAAATACATCCATGCTACGTGATCATGGAATCAAAGTCACTTTTGGCACTGTTTCGCACCGTATTTACAAAAATAGCAGCATATCGACCGTATTGACACAAATATCATTTTTGCCATCGGGGGCCAGGTGGCAGCGCCCGCGAGGCGACGCGTGGCGCTGCCGTCAGCGGCAGGCGCCTGCCACCCCCTCACTGGATGGCAGGCAGCCTTCTGCCTAGGGAGCAGGCAGTAGGCAAGCCTGCCGTCCAGCTCGCAGGCGGCAAGTAATTAGGCCTGTACAGCTAGGGATCAGTGGTTCTATGCGCCACATATTAGGGGTTATGTGATGCTTGCCAGCGCACCACTGCTGGTACCCCCAATCTGGCCATCTGCTATGTGCTCCTGCACCTGTGGAGTTAGGCGCACTTCCCTATAGGACGTCCGACGATCGCGATGCTAGTGCACCCGTTCGGCGAGTTCACCGATGACTTGATAGATGAGCCCACTATGGGCATGCAGTGGACTGCTGCCCGTCTGCGGTGGGCGAAGGGCAAACCATTCAGGTGCTACTTGCTGTGGCACAACGAGTTCGAGTCGTTGCACAACAGCGACATCATATGAACTCCCTGGACGATAGATTTCGTGCATCGTGTATTGCCGCACGGGCTATCCCTGCATTGCTTGGAGGACGGGGAGCTATGGACGACGACACACCATCTAGTGTCCTCATACATGGTGGAGACTTACGCACCACAGCGTGTGATGCGACAGTTGGGTTTGCACTAGGTCGTGCCCCCTCTGGATGGCAGGTTCCTACTGCATGCTGTGCAACGGTGAGTCAAACTCCATCCGACCATTGTGTACACTTTCTATGTCTTGCTATGTAACATTGACGATTCTGGAAATGCAAGCAATCGAGGGCTGGTTGGTATGGTACGGACTGGCGGCCATTGCAACAGCAATGGACGACGGCATGGGTGAAAAGGGCACACGTCGATGTCATCATGGAGCAGCGTCCGTACGATGTCCATACGTACGACGAGTACGTGGCGTGGTACGTACCGCGGTCATGCAGCAGACTGACTATTCCTCCACCAGATCACCCTGAGCACATCACGCACGAGGAACATCTGGACCGCTCCATCGATCCCGACAGCACTTCGCGGCGGCATGATAGCGTAAGATAGTTCAAATATCTTATTGTTTCATTCAATAAATTCGTACTGCTCGTTACTGAACCTATTTCATATGTCACTTCAGTTGGAGCTGGCACAGCGTATCGCAAGCGCGTCGGAGGCCGCCATCAGTAGTCTGGAGACGCCACCGGCCCTACAGAAGACTATGAAGTTCATTCTAAAGCAGGCCAAAAAAATAGTGCATAACCTTACCTGCGGTTGTTTCTGGATCACAGTGCGCACATGAGCCACCCAGTGGGGGCACCATACTTACTCGTCAGGTCATCGCGATCTAGTGAGTTCGGCTGGCCATCGTAATGTACAAAGTCTGCATGGCATCATAGTACTAGCCGCCGATCATCTGTGCGCCATACCAACGAGGAGGTAACTTATGTACGAACCTACATGTTTTTTCCTATTACGCATTATGTTCCACTAACATCATGGCGTTCTCCCACCTCAGGTCCATCGTCAAGATGCATCCCTTTTACCACCTGCATAGACTACCGCTCCCCGTTGTTCATCTTTGCTGCACATTCAGGAGGTATGTGATTCACATTGTACATTCGGAATATTTGTTGTGAATAATATTGTTTCATCTTGCAGCCTCTAATTCAACATGGGGGTGAAAACGAGTCCACTGATGATGACACGGGCCTCCCAGATGCTTCTAGAGAGCAATACATAGCGCCAAGGTTTGCAGCGTACGCAGGGTAAGGCTCAGCGTTCTCGGCATAACCAAGGTTTGGACACTTCGGTGGGCAGAGCTCTTCCGGCTTCGCTGCCACGTCGTATGGTCAAGGCGAGAGCTCATTCGCATCACAAGGCGGTCGTATGGTCAAGGCGAGAGCTCATTCGCACCACAAGGCGGCTCGCAGTTCGGCACATCTCAGTTGGACGACTTCAACCCTTACCGGACCCAGCGTACTGTACCTCAACCAACTGGACCACCGCCAGCCGCTGAGTAGACAGAATGGTCTCCATACCTCCTCTGACCCGATATGCAACCTCCGGACCGACTGACGTACTCAACGGGACATGCTCGTGCGTGACGGAAGACAAGACCATGTACGGGCCGGCAAGCGCGGCAAAAAGATAGCAGTGACTCAAAAGAGTGAGCCATATCGCATCCTGTGATGCATTTTTTGTAGTACTGTAATTACTTTTAATTATACAAAATCATAATGTATCAAATTGTAAAAAAAGTGAAATATTCATTAAATTCATGGTTAAGTTAATCTGGACAAACGTGGCTAATTTGGACTGTAAAAAATTACATAAAAACTACTACTGCATCAGAAAGCTCCACATAAAATTTTGTAATTTTTAGAGCTCGTTTGCTATATGTTAAAACTCGTAAAAAATATCAAAATTGTATAAATGTTTGAGCAACATTCACCATGGATAAAATTCCTAAAAACTTACACTACAAGAAACATTGTGTCGGGAGGCTGTACATAATTTTTTGTAATTTTTTGAGCTCATTTGATATATTTAAAAATTTAAACAAACACTAAACATAAACAATTAGGCAGGTAATTAGGCTGGCTAATTAACCGACCTAATTACCTACCACCAGTGGGCTGGACGAGAGGCTTGCTTGTCGCCTGCTCCTTGGGCGGCAGGCTGCCTGCCGTCCAGTGAGGGGGCGGTAAGCGCCTGCCGCCCGGCCGCCGGATGGCAAAAACGACATTTTTGTCAATGCGGTGAAGATACTGCTATTTTTATAAATACGATGCGAAACAGTGTCAGAAGTGGCTTTGATTCTGGAGATTACAAATGGATTGATGGAGAAGGCAGCGACGACTGAAGATCATGATGACCGTACAGACTGAAGCCATACATGGAAGTGGCCAGGTTCTCAGTGAGCTGTTAGGTCTGTTTGTTTGTCCGCATCGATAGATCGTAGTGGTCAAATCATCAGTCCGTCCATGTTGCACCCTACGTATCTGAGCGTACGAAGTTTTTACCTTCTTGGCACCTTTTGTGTTCATATTTACAAAATATAGTCATGCGATAATTATAAACATATCAGTTCTATCATATAATGATCAGATGGCAGCATTATGAAGGTAACACATAGCTGAAGGAGCTCTGTGATCGTGCGACAGACGCCTGTCACCCGATCATCGTGCGGCTAAGACGGTGTCGCACGGCCACGAGGCGGCTCTCCCTCCCCGACCATACATTGCTTTGACCACGGCCTTCGACCACGGCTTTCGACCACGGCGCTTCGATCACATGACATCACCTTAGCCGTATGGTGGCCGGGCGGCAGGCACACGGCCGCACGGTGGCAGGCCTTTGCCGCACGGTGCCACCACTAGTCACGTGTCAGCTCCATGGCGCTATCGCTCGGTCACCGTATGACAGAAGTGATATTTTTGTAATTCTCACGTTGCTATTCTTGTAAATACGAGTTCAAAACATGCCAAAAATGCTAAAAACTCTGAGCATAATGGAATAATCTCTTGAACGTATTTGTACACCGGCATGCAGTTCAATGCTGTATAGCACTATAAATAGCCACTAACTCCCAATTTAACCTGAACGAAAATGCTGACTTGTTAGTGTTGATGCCACTTTCATTCACATGCCAATGCTACTCTAATGGATGTGCAGCTAAAATTATTTAGTCTATTTTGGATGCAGAAAATTTTGTTGAAACTCACATAAATTTTCTAAAACAATATAAATCATCTGAAATTCCTAGATGTAGACCTCAAATGACCCTTCAGAAGGGAACCAGCTGTTTTGACACCTCTCTTTGAATTCCACTGTTGTCTTTTCTTCTTCTTTATTTGCGATCAAATTCCACTGTTGTCTTGTCCCTGCTCTTAGTGGAAGGGCACCTGAAACGTTAGGAATTCATAAGCAGACCGACAGCTCGGATTGGATGCCTGCCTGACCTATCAACTCGTACAAGATTTTGGCTGGTTCGGTAGAGCTGTGTCTTTTGCTTCTTTTTTTTTTTCACTTTTTACCACAGTATTAGCTTGTAAACGGTGTACGTAGTAGATATTGTACCGAATTCAGCTATACTAACCAAAAACACATGCAACTGTCTCTGCATATTGTCTCTCATGAACAGTCAGAAGCCAAAAGCCACACTTAGAAAAAAAAAAAACCACCCTTTATTCCTGAAAGGACCCCTATCAGTACATCTTGTACCTGGACCAGCGGAAATTCTATGCATTTAGGTCTATCTCCACACTCGCAATGCACGTGAAAATGGATTTGTGAGTGCTTATGGCACAAATCCTTCGAATGCTGTACATTCAGGTGACACTGACACGTTACTAATTCTAGCAATTGTATATGTACGACGGTTGATATGAAATTCACCGATAGAATCTACGTACACATTGAGCAGAGAAAGGCATGCACAACATAAGATGATGGAATTGTTCATTTTGTTCTTCGATGATTTTCATAAGAGGAAACGTGTGTTTCCAAAAGACAATTGGTTACATACGTAGGCCCATATATCGTACTCCGCAGTCCCTTGGGCCAGGCCTATCCCTTGAACAGGTCGATCCCACTCGAACCTATGCTGCAATTCGTTCCTTCATACATGCTCCATTAGGAAGGACACCGAACGACGATAATCCAAATAAGACTCGAAGCAATTATCATAAACTCGTCATGTCCAACTTCGAGCATGTTCTTTTCGTCTGCGGCTTATAGCTTTTGGCTGAAATTTTTTAATTTTGACTGTTTATGGTGCAAATTACGGAGAGACAGATACTCACTTACGATTTTGGCTGGTACAGATGTTGGGCTTTTACCGTAACTTATAGACCTGTCTTGAGAAAATACTCTATTTAAAAGTTAGATACTATAACAAAAATCAAAAGCCACCAGCTTTTAACTTAAAGAACAGACACTTCATCTCATCTCAATTAACAAAATAAGGTTGTAGTGTTATATTACGGCTGGTTTACACAGGGATCCATGCTGTCTGTACTTACATGCTTTTATGCATGTTAACAAGGAAATCAAATTACGCGCACAGTGCGTGCCGATTCGATTTCAGCAACAAGATCGTATCAAACTCGATCGGTGAGATACCAACAAAACTTGAAGCGAAGGCAAAGCGATAAGCATGCTTGCCGTCTCGACAAGTACTCCACGAAATTGGACTTGATCAAGCAGCTCACCTCACTAGCTAGCTCATGTCTTATTCTTTTCGACTTTTTATTTGATTTTTTGTTTCAATTTCTTTCTTTGCCTTTTCCATATCATACATCGAGGCAGGTATACGTCGGTGTGCATGTGCCACATCCATCGCAAGAGCCAAGAGGTCTCTCTCGCCTTTTCAGAGCAATTGGAGAAGTTGACAAAACACGACAGGACTCCTAACAAGTACAGTGCTGCAGAACGGTCGCAGGACTCCTAGCGATCGAAGATATGGGGATCTCGGCATGCAGCCATCCAAATTAAGTTGCAAACGACATTCATATAGCAATTTTAAATTGCAAACACTACTTGCACACTGTGAAAATGGATTAATTATCTTAAAATGAACTGCAGAACTCTTGCCTTTGGTTTTTACAAAATGGATTAATTATGGGGCTGTCTGCTTTCTCAACCGTTAGACCGTGTTTTGGAGGATCCGTTGTATGTAGTTACTACTGTAAATGGGCACATGAGTTCATCTGCGTCCTTAACCATTGCATCAAACTCGATGACTCAAGACTTACCAATGCTGTGAGAACTGAGAAATAGCCTATTTCTTGGCGTGGGGTAACTTACAGATACAGAGCTCATTCTTAAGAGTGCAATCAAATCAGATTCAGATAGATATTCTTTATACCGTATCCTAATCCATAGTTTTTTCTCGGAGTTGAATACGATAAGACTATATACAAATACGAATTCAGAGTGTTTGAAATTTTGGATACGATACCATCGGGACAGATACATGACAGTTTCGGATCAAAAATGAATAATATAGGCTGATAGTATGTGCATACATAAATAAATATACATCGAACGATGCCACCATCACTTCAAGCCTTCAACTAGCAACAAATTCATCTAGATTACTTAAGTACGATAGCCGACACAACACAAATTCAATGTAAGCGATAAATTCATACACAAGTTCAAAAATCGATAAATTCATATATAAGTTCGAAATCCGATAACTTCATACACAAGTTCAACATAAGCGGAGAGAATTAGCGGTGACTGGCTAGAGTGGTTGGACTCTAGAGTTAGATTAGGACTTGATAAAATCTAGGCCTATTGGTGTCAATGATGGTTGATGTGCTAAACTGATTGGGGTACTAACTTATTTGTCAGATATCCAGTCGAATAGTATCCGTTTTATCGTTTACCATCATCATTCGGTCGAATTTTAGCTCTTCTGTTTTCGCTACTGTATCCGGCAACAACTTACATTTCCGTATTTGATACCGATCGGATTAGGTATCGAATCAGTATAGATTAATTCATACCATTTACACCCTTGTACTGATCTCACCTTCTGCACCCAAGTCCGTAAAAAAAAAGGAACTTCTGTAATTAAGTGCTTTACTGCTACGATACACGATTTCTCCCATCCAAGTTAAACACAAGAGAATACTCTCCATAGCATAATGCATCATTAAAGAGATGAGATGGTATGACGCGAAATAATTAAACATCTTACCGATCCAAAACTAGAACTAGCCATTCTAGCAAACACGTTGCTACATTACACTAGCCTGATTTAATCAAGCTAGCCCAAAAAAGGTAGATCGAGTAATCAACTAGAACTAGCTATTCTAGCAAACATGTATGTATGCGTGGTACATAGACACTAGCAGCCTAATTAATGATCCGCTAGCTCAAACACGCTGCATGCAATTACAAAAGGAAACACAAAGCAAGCATACATGCACGCCGCCGTGCCGGATTAATTAGACGCCGGCCGGCGCGGAAAGCGAAGCGAAGAGCGCGCGCGCGCGTCAGAAGGTTGGCACGACGCCGTAGCCGCCGAAGTCGAGCATGTAAGGCTGCGGCGCGGCCGAGGCGGCGTCCTCGGCGTCGGCGTCGGCGTCGTGGTCGTCGGCGCGCTTAGCGAAGCGGCCCTTGATGCGCGGCCGCATCTCGGCGTAGGCCTTCCGGGACGCGTACCGGATGGTCTTCTCGAACCGCCGGTTCTTCCGCTTCTCGCGGTACCGCATCAGCCGTGCCTCCCTCCCTTCCCCGGTCGCCGCCGACGCCATCGTCGCGACCTTGCCGGCAGCCGCGCCATCGCTCCGGTCCGGCACCGCCCCCACATCCACCGGCGAGACCTGCTTGCAAATTAAAGCCGAATTAATTACTGCTAAGATGCAAGGATCGCTAGTTAACATGTCTTGTTTCTTGCATATATAGAAGAGCAGCTAGCTAGCTAGGCTCTTACACTGTGGCTAGGAGTCGCAACGTACGGCAGGTAGGCCGCCTTAGACTGCGCGAAGTCGAGCTCGATGATGCCGCCGCCGCCGCCGCAGATCGCGTCCGGCACCAACCCGACCTCCGACGACGAACCCTGCTCGATCAAAAGAACAGAAGAAAGATTAGGAAGCTGTACGCGCGCACACGGCACGAGGTGGCAAGATTCTTGAAGCAAAGCAAGCCCTTACGCTGTGCCCGAGCGACGCCGCCGTGTAGGAGCTGTAGGACGGTTTGGCGACGGCGGCTGCGGCACCGAAGTCCAGCTCCACCGCGCCGCCGTTGCCGCCGGCGCTTGATCCGTTGTTGGGGACCACGCCGTCGGCGTGCGGGAAGCGCGCGAGCTCGGAGCCGAGGAAAGGGTCCATGGCGTCGGCGAACAGGAAGTCCAGCTTCACGTCCTTGCCGCCGCCGCCGCCGTCCACAACGTCAAGGCTCGCCGCGGCGCCGTCCGGGCCGCCGAACAGCAGCGCATCCTCCGCCCCGGCAGCTGCACGCGCGGACCCGATGGGCTCCACGGGGACGCGCTCGTGGCGCCGCGCAAGTGGGTTGGCGTCGTGGATGTCGGCGTCGCAGGCGGCGCAGAGCGCCGCCGCGTCGGCCTTGCAGGTGACCGCGGCCGGCGCGAGCTCGCACACCTCACACACCCACACCCTCTCGTGCCCCGCTCGCGCGTGCCACGCGTCGCACCCCGCGCACAGGTACCCCCCTCCCCCGCCGGCGCACGTCCGGCAGTGGACCGCCGCCGGCGAACCACCGCACGCCCGCACCTCCTCCCCCCCAGCCCCCAGTACCTTCCCACCCCCAGCTCCATCATCTCACCAGTTACCACCACCACCCTTCACCCAGCCTTCACCTCAACAGCAGAAGCAAGCAGCAGTTGTAGGCGAAAGCTAGCACAAGCCCCGACGATTCGTTGCTTTATAGCAGAAGCAAGCATTGGTTGGTTTTGTTTCGTGGGCATTTTTTTAAAGATGATAAACTCCCTCTTACTTATGATTCGTTCGGGAAGGAGAGGGAAGGCCTGAGTAGGTGGGACAGGGCCGGGGGCGGCGAGCCGGCGATGGTGGGAGGGGTACACGTGGAGGGCTCGGGGCCAAGCGAATACAGGGTCTCGTGGATTTGCGAGGTGGTGGGGCCCACGTGTCGATTCGGGGCCACGTGAACAGTGGGGCCGCGCACGAGAGTGGCGGCAAGGCGCGACCATCCTTCGATGGTGATTATGGGCCACGGGTTAGACCAAGGTTTGGATAATCAAAATGGTGATCGGAGCATAATAATAATAATACTAGTTACCATTTCTTTAGGACTGCTACTAGTGCTTATCGCGGCATGTGTATAAGCACCGTCACTTATGAGAGAACGGATGGAGTTCAACTTGCTGGCTCGATCCATGGAGTCGCACCTAATTTTACAGTAGAAGCCAACGGATCCATTTAGAACGCATCCATTCTACAGAATTTTAATAAGTTTCTTCTAAAAAAACTGTACAACACCTGTAGAAATTCTTAAAAAAATCTCGCGTCTCAGACCGATCTAAAACAAAACCTATAACTCGTAACATAAGCTACTCCAACTTGCTGACGCCTCAATCAACAGGCCATGAGTTTGTGTGGATGGTAATATCCTCCCTAGAGATAATTACGAAAGCGGCAACTCATAAACGTGCCACCCTCACCGATCTCGCAAAAGCTGGAAGAGGCAAAGATTAGCTTTATTGGGGGCGGTTTGACGTCGTCGATCCGATCCAGTACAGTCCAGAGCTAATGCATGCGCTCACCGTGAAAAGATCAACTAGTACTAATTAACTACCTCTCGTCTTCTTCATTAACCAGCGATCGCAGCCAATCGACGTCGTCCATCTTGCTAGCTTTCTCACTTGTCAGCCAACTAATTAAACAGATACGTGTATACATCGCACGCCCGAAAGGTCGGAAATAACCCCGCAAACCTAGCTAAAATAACCGCACAAACCTAGCTAATCACCTGAGTATGATATCCTTGCGAGTGTGTATCTTTCACGCTGTGTGAACGCCTCGCCTTGCACGGGGCTAAGTTGTATATATTGAACTTCTATCGATGGAAAGTTGCGTAGTCCTCCGTATTCTCGGGAAAAAACACAGCCAAATCACCTTTACGTAGACTCTTCTTTAGCCCAAACTTCGTGTTTACGTACACTCAAAAATCACAGGAATAATACGTAGGCCAAATCACCTTTACGTAGACTCTTCTTTAGCCCAAGCTTGCATGTTTATGTTCACTCAAAAGTTACCACCTATTATAAAATTGACATGAAATTGACAAGACAGGGCGTGAAATAAATGAAGAATAATCAAGAATACGAGATGGAGATTTAACATGGGAAACGATTTTGAGTAAAAAACCACGAAAGCGCAATCAATAGAATCACTATATGGGAAGAAGTTCCAGAATATTCTTAGCATATATGTGATCCTACACGTGTATCAGATAGCTTACAAAGGATATAAATAGTTTTGAAAATAAGACTTTCATATGAGAAAGGAATAGAGTCTTAGTCGGCAACGAAACAAAAACTTATCGGAAACTGAAATAGTAACCGTCTCATAGATAGAAACATAACTCCGCTTTGAGAGTCTTAGAAGATAACGGTGTAGAGTTATAGTTGGAAGCGTCTTGAGTAGTCACGTTTGACTACATTCGGCACATGCACCTTAGAGCATCACATCTTATGCAGGTCGATACAGAATTCATTACGAATTCGAAGATGATCGCAGTCAAAATTTTTGATCAGTTTGCATTGCTTTTCTAATCGAATTCTTCAAGCAATCAAAAAGACCACCAGTGGTTGAACCCTACCAGATTTGGATCATAAATATAACAATCTCAACCTTTAGTCTAATTCCTCTTATAGCGAAAAAAATTTGAAGAAATTCTCGATGAAATTGTAGAATGTCTCTTATGCATCAAACGTTTGAAAGGACAAACAAATAATACCGACTAAATCTGAGCAAAGCTACTTAGTGGTAGGAACTGGCTTTGTTATCATATCGGCTAGATTCTCATGAGTACTAATTTTACAAACTTTGATATCACATTGTGTAATAACTCCTCAGATGAAATGATATCTTACTTCAATGTGTTTTCTTCTCTCATAGAACATTTGGTCTTTTGTAAGATAAATAGCATTCTGACTGTTACAGAAAATGTTATTGTAAGATGTACTTTCACAAAACTTAGTGTAAGAAGCTCTTAGCCAAACAACTTCTTTATAGTCTTCTGAAATAGCCATTTACACGACTTCAGTGGTCAAGAGAGCAATTGTAGCTTGTAAACTGGTTTTCTAACTCACGGCACAGCCTCCAACGCGAAAACATAACCAGTAAGAGATCTTCGCTTATCCAGACCTCCTGTAAAGTCTGAGTCAACATATCTGATTAGTCTAGTACTGATTTGTCCAAAATGCAAATAAGCATCAGAAGTACCCATTAAATACCTAAAGATCCACTAAACAACTCTCTAGTGGTATTTGCCAGAATTAGCTATATATCTGCTACAATACTCAAAGTACAAGATAGGTCGAGGTGAGAGCATACCATGGTGTACATAAGTGATCCAACTGCACTTGCATACAGAAACTTGACCCGTATTCAATTTCTTCAATTATTTTCGAACTTGATGCTGAAGAAAGCTTAAAATGTGCAGCTAGTGGTGCACTACTCGGTTTTGCCTTATGCATGCTGAAGCGACGAAAAACTTTTCAATATACTCTTTCTGACTAAGGTACAGTTTTCCAAACTGTCAGCTTCTAATAATTTTCATACCAAGAATTTTCTTTGCTGTATCGAGATCTTTCATATTAAATTCACTGCTCAATTGTATATTCAGTTCTAAAATTTCAGGCTTGTTTTTTGCCACAATCAACATATCACTGACATATAGGTGCAAATAAATAGCTGAACTATCAACGATCTTTAAATAAACACAACTATCATAGTCAGATCTTTTTGAACCCTTGGGAGATCATAAAAGAGTTAAATCTGTTGTAATATTATATAGGTGATTCGTTCAACTCATAAAGAGAGTTCTTTAACTTGCTAGTAAAAAACTCCTTTCCTAGAATGACAAAACCCTCTAGTTGCTTCATATTGATGTTTTCTTTTTATTTCTCATGTAAGAACGTGGTCTTAACATGTAGTTGATTAAGCTCAAAATCATGCATCTCTACAATGCTGAGTAGAGTAAGAATATAACTATACTTTACTATAAGGGAAAAAACATCTGTGAAATCAACACCTAGGATTTGGCTATATCCCTTTGCAACAAGCCTTGCATTGCACCTAACTTGATCAGTTGGTGATGTACCTTTTTTCTTCTTGTAAATCCACTTGCAGCGTATGTATTTCTTTTCAATTTAGAGCTCGACCAGCTCCCAACTAGAGTTTTTCTCAAGAGATTTCATCTCCTCATGCATGGCAGCTATCCACCTCTCTAACTTATCAGAACAGATGGCTTCTAGATAAGTACTGTTCTGATAAGTTGAAGGCTCAGCAATCTCTACAATGTCTTCTACCATACTTAAATAGTAAGACACAATATTGGCTTCTTTAATTAACCTCCTCGAACACTAAACAGTCATCCTTACCTGATCAACTATAATGTATTATTGGTTCCGACCAGTTCCTGTTGGATGACTACCGGTCAAATCTTGAACAAGGATTTCCTGTGAAATTTCTTTGTCATCTTCTGGTGGGAATCTTGAATTAATGATGTGCTCCACCTGCACGCTGATCTTCTGCTACTTCTCAGGAGCAGCACTGGTCATATTGTCTTTCATTAGAGCAAACTCATCAAATGTAACACTTATGCTCAAGACCATCTTTCTAGTTTTAGGATTCCATAATTTATAACATTTCACACCAAATTTATAGTCTAGGAAGATGCACTTAATAGCTTTTGGCTCTAATTTCTCATTATTGACACGGGTATAAGCAGAACAGCCAAAAAATACTCAAATTTGAGTAGTTGGCAAAAGAACCCGGCCACTTCTCAATTGGAGTTTTTTTGTCTATGACAATGTTTGTTGATCGATTGATCAAATGACGTACGGTGGACGTGGCTTCAACTAAAAAACTCCTTGACAAACCTGATGTTGATAGTGTGCAAGGTAACTTTCTATGATGGTTCTATTCATACGCTCGACCACACCATTCTGCTATGGTGTACTCAGAACAATATAGTGCCTCACGATGCCTTTTGATCGACACATTGCTTCAAAGCCTCCTGAGTAAAACTCCAAGCCATTATCTGATTGAAGTTACTTGACACACTTGTTGATCTATTTCTCTACCATAATCTTTTACTATTTGAAAATATTGAACACATCTAATGTAGGACTCAAATTTTACAATCCGGAATCCTCTGTGATTCCACCGCACTATTCTCTGGATCAGTAGATAGTGCTCACAGATACAGTACTGAACATCAAAATACATATTATGTGGAAACGTAAATATAATAATAGACTTACTCATGGGCCGATTAGGCCGAAATCAATAAAATGCAGCAGTAGAAATGAAGCACACAGGTGGGACCCTCAGGACATGCCCACAGGCAGCCAACTGGGGGTTCGCGCCCTAGTTCTTGACGTACTCATTTTCTTCACCACCATGACCAAGTGAAATGCTGAAGCGTTGCAATCCGACTCCTGGTTCTGGATTAATTGAGTGAGCGAGGGTGAGCACAAACCACCTCAAGAGTGACCAGAGTAGTGCCTTGAAGATGATACAAATTTATTGTCTTCATATCACCTTTCATACAACAAGAGCACTTTTTAGAGACCTTCAGGACTCCACCTCTATCTAAAAACTTGTACCCTCTGACATCAAGAGTACTCAATGAGATAAGACTCCTTTCCAAGCTTGGAATATGTCAAACTTCCGGCAGGGTTTTAATAGTGCTATCAAATATCTTGTTTTGGACAAAACCAATGCCTGCAATTTTGCATGGAATATTGTCTCCTATCAACACTGATCCATTCGGGGTCACTTCATAGTTAACAAACCAATCACGGTTTAGTCTCATGTGGAAAGTGCAGGCTGAATCAAGAATATTCCATTCATCGTTTGTTTTGGCAACAAAGGCAATAATGACATCTCCTTCAAAATCCTTTTAGTAATAATAATGGCTTTGGCTTCTTTATCTTGTTAATCTTTCTTAGAACTGTTGTTCATTTTCTCCTTGTTTTGGAGTATTCAGCTCTCGAATATGTTATGGCCACTTTTCTTGCAATAATGACATGACTTCTTGTCCTTTGACTTAGAATGGCTTCGCAATTTACTCTTGCTCCTAAAATCCCTAGTCAGAGATCTCGCAGTTTGTCTTCCATGAACAGACAAAGCTTCTGCACACGAACTCAAGCTTTCTCTTAACACCATAGTTTTTAGCTTCTCCTTTGCATGCAAAGCAATAAATCTCATTGAGGGTAAGAGTATCTCGACTATAAAGAATTGTGTCTCTGAACGTAGAGAATGAACTGAGCAACAAGCAGATTAAAATAAGATCTAAATCTTCATCTTCATATTTGACCTTCGTTGCTTCAAGATCGGTGACAATATCTTTAATAGTGGTCAAGTGATTCAACACAGATCCGTCTGCCGCCAATCTATGCGAGAAAAGCTTCTGCTTCACAAACATCTTGCTGGTCAAATCCTTGGTCATGCAAATATGTTTCAGCTTTAGCCATAACGCACTAGTGGTGGTCTCCTTTGTGACCTCTGGATAATATTGTTAGATAGATAAATATAAATATAAGAGAGAGCCTTATGATCTCTTCTTTGCTTCTCCTCGGTGGACTATGCAATGGGCATCTTATCGATTCTTAATAACAAACCATCCAAATTGAGCTGTGCTAGAATAGCTTGCGTCTTGATCTGCCACAGAAAGAATCTTGTGCTTAGTCGAGCAGTGAAAGATCATATTTTATTGTCATCATATCAACAGTGCCCTGGATTTGATCTAGGCGAAGAACGTGGCTCTGATACCACTTGTTAGGATCGAATACCACATGTTATAAAATCAACAAGACAGAGCATGAAACAAATGAAAAACATGAGACATATATTTAACGTGAAAAACCATTTCGGATAAAAAACAACAGACGTATAATCAATGGAATTACTATATGAGGAGAAGTTATAGAACGCTCTTGGTGTATATGCAATTCTACGTGTCTACCAGGTAGCTTACAAATGACATAAATAGCATTGGGAACAAGAGTCTCAGACGAGAAAAGAATATAGTTCTAGTCAATAGCGAAACAGAGACTTATCAAAAATTGGAACAGTAACCTAATTGTAGACGGGAACTGCACTCCGCTCAGAGAGTCTCAGAAGATAACGGTGTAGAGATATAGTCGGAAGCGCCTTGAATAGCCACATCTGACTGTAGTCGACACATGCACCTTAGAGCATCATATCTGATGCAGGTCGGTGCAGAGTTCATTACAAACTCGAAAATGATCCCAATCAAAACATCCAATCAATTTGCCTTGCTTTCCTGGTCAAATTCTTCGAGCGGTCAGAAAGACTATCAATGGTTAGACCCGACTTGAAGCGATCAGACTATGCCAGATTTGGATCACAAAATATAACAACAACAATAATAAGTAGGGTTAACTCAGTGTGGTTTGTTCAGAACACAAGACTTGTGTAGTATTAACTTGGGAACTTTATGGAAGAAACGGCCTATGTAGTACAGAAGAGATGAACAAAGGTGGTGATCGGTTGGGCTTAAAAGCTCATGGTTTATGGCTGAAAATACTGTAGCTGACTGAAAAAAACACTGTAGCTGACAGGGGTTTATTTAGCATAATTAAATTTAAAATATAAAAAATATGTTAGCCCAATATGTATAATACAAATGAATACGGGAAAAAAAGAACCGGTAAAAAAACTCAACAAAAAGTCAAAAGTTCAGAAAAAGACAAATTTTATTAATAATAAAAAATAAGTCAGAAGCTCAAGCGGAACTGGCGCATACAGTACGTCAAAGACTAGTGACATCGCAACCGCGTGTTGAGAGGGCACTGTCGAAGAAGAGTCCGAGCAAATCCCCGGCACGAATGAACATCCAAACCTTGTCCCTCAAGAGAAAAAAAATCAGGTCTCCCAACGATCCACTGCAACTTGCCGCGCGTGGTCGACGAGCTCCGCGCGCGGCACTAGTTGTCCAATTCGGGCGGTTTGGCGGCATTTTCCGCGGCCCGGCACGTGATAATCGAATAATCGATCGATCGGTCCGCGTTGACGCGCTATAGCTTGACGGTGGACGTACGGGTCCGTCCACGGGGGCTCCTAGCGCCCGCGTGCATGACCTGCCGCCGAGGCAACCGCGTGGGTGACGAACCGGATGCATCATGTCACGGGACTTTTTTTTTTTCATATGTAGCACTATTTATAACCGTAATTATAAAATAGTAGTATACATATCGTATTAGCAAAAATAGTATTTTTATCGTCTGATGGCTAGGCAACGCCATAGGGCTGATGCGTGTCTTCGCCGCCCCACCACCAGGCACCAGGTAATTAAGCCGTCTTAATTACAGGTCTTATTTTTTGTATACTGTTTGTTTAAATTTTTAAATCTAGCAAATGAATTTGAAAAATTACAAAACTTTATGTGCAACCTTTCGACATAATGTGCTTGATTGTGTAATTTTTTTGATAATTTTATCCGCTGTAAATGTTACTCAAAAATAAGTACGATTATGATATTTGTAGTTGTTACATGTAGCAAACGAGCTTCAAAAATTATAAAATTTTACTACAGTCTCTTGACATAGTCATAGTAATTACCTATTTTTTCAAGAATTTTATGCATTATAAATATTTGTAAGAGTACATATAATAGTACAAATAACCCTGCTTATCACATGCTAATCACTTGCTAATCACATGGCCACCTGCTACTTGCTTCTGCAGTTGTGGAGTTAGGAGCACTTCCCTATCGGCCGTCTGGCTAGCACCAGTGCACCCATTCGGCGAGTTCGCCGACCTGATAATGGGCCACTATGGGCTTTCGGTGGACTGGTGCCCATCTGCGCTGGACCAAGGACAGACCGTTGAGCTGCTACTTGTTGTGGCACAATGAGTTCAAGTCGTTGCACGACAGCGACATCATCTGGGGTTCTTGGATTGTAGAGTTCATGGAGTGTGTATTGCCTTATGGGTTGTTCCTGCAATGCCTATAGGACGCGGAGCTATGGGCGATAACACATCATCTGGTGCCCGGATGGCTGGCCATTATCATCTAGCTATTAGTACTTAATCACCTATTTAATTACGCGTCACTCCAAGAACTTTTAGAAGTAGAAAATGGTAACGGAAAATTATGAAAAAAATTTACGCAACATAGCATGCTGCCTCGGTAAGCTCTCTAAAAAATTTTGTAATTTTTTATGACTGTTTGCTACATCTAAAACTTCTTAGAGGATATATAACTAAATCGATCATTATGGATAATTGGAGGGCTAATAACCTACCGCCCGGTTATCGAACGGTAGGTGACCTGACGCATAGTGACCGGCAATAGGCAGCCTGTCCGGTATTGGTAGATGCGGCTCATTTACTATATATAACTAGTAAAGTGCCCGTGCGTTGCAACGAAGTACCAAATAAAAATGATACATACTATCAAATATGATCTCAAACTGAATAATAAATATCAATTTTATTTTACGTCATCATGTATCAAGCAAAACATACATGTTCATACTCGTAAATAAATCAAGCATTATATTAGTGAAGCATGATAGAACAAGCACCACATACAACAATATGTACAAAAATGGTAGTAAACAATATTTTTCCGTAGCATACTTAATACATAAATAACTGTCAGACCGTCTTGGAATAACAAACAATTGATAAATAGGACATCATGCAACAAACATAAACATTAACGGGGATTTTAAAATGAAATTGATGCGCCATCCTTCTGAAAGATTTATCTTCATATCTAGCTTGTCAAGTAAAGAGAAAGCAAACACACTCTACAAAATGAAAAACAAATAGTTAAACATCATAAATCCATTGTATATTACATATAAAAGATATGAAAAGATTTAGTGAATTGCTTACGTTGCCGCCCCCGCCTTTGAAAAGACATAACCACTGGACTTACCCCAGATTAGCCAATGTTTGAGCTCAGGTTATCTGAAGTAGAGGATATCTTCTTTGAGTCCTCCAGGTAGGATTTCAAAAGAGGGACTGGGGGGAATGTTTCCTGAAGTTCAGCCTCATATGCAAAGTTCATAGCATCATGTTGTTGCCCCTTGGTGATAAGTTCTTCAATGATATCTGCAAACACAATTCAAAATCAGATAAGGCAGTTTAATTTTGGCCAAATTCACATAAAGAGATGATCTATCATTCTAAAAAAAGGTAACACGACAAATAACATCCAGCCCATAAAAAGTACAAAGCAACAGCAGGATAGGTACTCAATTAGGGCAACCAAAACTATCAACCGAACCTAATAATGTGATAAGCACATAGCAGTACAGCAAACAAATTACAAGATAAATCACAGACTAATTGTTGTGTTGCTGAAACATGGCAAAATAGTGTAATCAGGGGACGTTAAAACATGAAAAAAAAATCATTCCAGGTTTTCATGAAAAGACGTAACTCTTTGATGTTGACTAAAATAGCTGCAGTTCCACCTATCTTCTTATGTGTAATACTACTCGGTTGAGACTATCACTATCCGAACAACCCCAATAACAATCTTTACCCAAGTGATGGCTTACCACTAATCGTCATTCTTTGTTATCACTGCAATCATATCTTTTAAAAAAGAAGAAAAGAACACATCACTTCAGCCATATCATGCAAGTCTCCACACACACGCACACACAAGAAAAAGAAACTAAACAGATTGACATGATAGCACTGAAACAATCGGATTTTGACTCACCTAACCCAAAATTATCTTATCCGGAAATGAAAATTCTACGGCAAAAATACTTTATATTCTTCTAAACCCTTGAATCCTTCTTCAAGGTCGAAACCACACTTGAAGCCATGTATGGTGCTTCTCATTGCCTCTCTCCTCAAGTAAGTTACTTGTGAAGCTGTACTGACCTAGCCTGTAGGGCTTCTTTCCTTGTCAACTTGTTTACTCTTTAGCCACAGATCCTTACAAGGCGCATATCCCCTCTGCCTTGTGCTCTTTTCTGGTGCAACTGCAGCATATATGAAAACTGAAATCATTTGTGCATAAGTACTGCTATTGCACTACAGCAGCTTTCCCCTGCACCCTTTTTGTCTCCAAATCTTTTGCATCTTGCAGTTACAGTTGCAGCCTTTGCATCTGCGGTATTGCACATGCTGATTTGAACCTATCCCTTAGCATTGCAAGTTTACAACCTCAACAACCAGCCATACACTGACAGATGCACGCACAAGAACTCTTCTTGATGCTGCAATTCTTCTCAAATCCTTTGGAGTCTATATGATCTCACGCTGATCAAAACCAACAAGGTGATGGTCGAGAACCCGGGGATGCAGGTAAGCGACGGCGGTGAAAAGACATCAAGTTGTTGCCCCTTGGTGATAAGTTCTTCAATGATATCTGTAAACACAATTCAAAATCAGATAAGGCAGCTTAATTCTGGCCAAATTCACATAAAGAGATAATCTATCATTCTGAAAAAAGGTAACATGACCAATAACATCCAGCCCATAAAAAGTACAAAGCAACAACAGAATAGGTACTCAATTAGGGCAACCAAAACTATCAACCGAACCTAATAATGTCATAAGCACATAGCAGTACAGCAAACAAATTACAAGATAAATTAGAGACTAATTGTTGTGTTGCGGAAACATGGCAAAATAGTGTAATCAGGGGGTGTTAAAACATGAGAAAATCATTCCAGGTTTTGATGAAAAGACATAACTCTTTGATGCTGACTAAAATAGCTACTCATCATTTGATCAAACATAAAAGAAAAATTACCAATTTGGTGTTATTGAAGCCTAAAGCATGGCAAATAACAGGGAATCCAAAAGGCATTAGTCTACTCTACGGATGCTGCTTACAGCAGGGCGGACAGAGAATTAATGATACAGAGCCCATTCAACGGAGAAATAATACCATAAAACTGTGCTGATATGCATAAGAATACAAACGAATCTATAGGATCACTAAATCTATGATGATGGCAACAACCAGAGTGGTCCATGGTGCCTTACATACTGACTTGGGGAAGACTGCAACGTTTCCCAGCACTTGTCCACGACAGTGACAACACAACCCGGCAAAGGACACACTTAATGAAACTATACATGGCCTAATCACACAATGCCAACAATAACCCAAACACCAATACACCACAGCAACCACATTGTCAATTACAACAAGAAGCCTTGCCCCTCCAATAGTCTAATTAAATGTGCTACTGCTCTAATCCGCAATTCCCAAAACAAACAATAGCATCGTAGTGACTACCGGACGCTAGATCTAAGCCAACTCAAACGATTATATGTTCCGCATCCGCATCTACCAAGAGCTCGGTTGGTTCAACATTTCAGCACTCGCTTGATCTAGATAACATGTAACAGCAATCAGAGAGAGAAGAGAACACAAGTTAAGACAGTACCATCCATCTCATCCTCGAGGCCAAGCGTGAGAGCAAGGCGTGGCATCTGCCTGCGCCACAAGAAGCTCACAACAATCCTCTGTACAGCTCCTCGTCCTCCTCTCTCTCGCCACCGCGAAGGTCGTGACATGCTGCGCAGAACGCGTGCACGTCCGGTGGCTTGGCGCCCACTCCACCCTTCGCTCGGCTGCCTCCTTCCACTCGCCTCCTTCCGCGCGCCTCTCGCGCGCCACTGCGGCACCACCGGTGCATCGCCCGATCTCTGGATCTGGATCGGCCCGGGCCGCACCCGGTGCCTCGATGTCGGCACACACGCCCACGCCGGTCGGTGGCGATCTCACCGCCCGCTTGTCCACGGGAACACCTCGAAACCATGTCCATCAAGAACCTGGCTCGATCGATGCAGCGCTGGAGCACGTCGGGCAGCTCGGCGTGGATCGCATCCACCTCCTTTCGCCGCGCGACCACGAAGCCGAGGAAGGCCACAGAGTCCATGCTGAAGCAGAGCGACCTGAGGCCCTCGGCGATGCCAGCAGCATCGGAGGGGGAGCCGGGCCGCGCCGTGCTTTCGGCTAGGGAGTCGAGGCGGGAGAGCGCGAGTGAGACGGAGCCGTCGATAGAGAGCTCACGGCGGCGGAGCGAGTCGAGCGCACGGGATGTGCGGACGTCGAGGATACGGCGCTTGGAGCGGAGCGTCTCAAAGCGGGCGGAGAGGCAACGCTCCAGAGAGCTGAAGTGCTCGGTGAGCTGCTGGTACAGCCGCGTGCAACTCGCGAGCAACTGCTGCTGCCGCTCCAGCTCCGCGAAGCCATCCCTCACTGCATCCCCCATCACCGCCTCCCCCGCCGCCGCGCGGGGTGGGGAGGAGGAGGAGGCGGCGGCGCGGGGTGGGGAGGAGTAGGCGAGGGCGAAGCGGCAGATGAGGAAGGGGAGGAGGCGAGGGCGGAGGAGGGAGGGGAGGAGGCGGCGCGGAGAACAGGGTAGACGTGGAGAACATGGGGAGACGGGGGAGAATGTGGGAGGAAGATTTGGTGGGAGGAGGCAGCGCACGGTTTCGTGAGGAAGGGTGGGAGGGGCCACATGCTAGATGCTTTTAAGAAGTAGAGATGGGAGAGGCCGCACCAACCACCAACTCCTTTTTTTATATAGTAAAGATAACTCTTACAAATATCAAAATCGTACAAATGTTTAAACCACATTCACAGCGGATAAAATTACCAAAAAAAATTACACATTCAATTACGCTATGCCGAGAGGTTGTACATAAAATTTTATCATTCTTCGAGCCCATTTGATATATTGGAAAATTCAAATAAATAATATTAAAAAAATTAAGGCAGATGATTAAGCTAGCTAACCTACCGTCAGCTATGAGACGAGAGCCACTAAAGTGGGCAGTGGCGAGGCGGTAGGCTGCCGTTTGATGACGAGCGACGAGCACCGCCTTCTACGATGGGATGGCGGTGGCGGCGCCCATGTGTCGGCAAGCTGATGTTGACGTTCGGCCACCAGACGATAAAAATATCATTTTTGTTAATATAATCTACGTATTGCTATTTTTATAAATATAGATGCAAACAATACTATACATGTCAAAAACTCCGATCCAGTGTGGGCACCGATCAGCACGGCGCGCCATGTGACCCCTGACCGTGTCGACGCCTCGTCACCGGTTAAACCAAACTGATCGAGCATGTGCAGCTAGCCTAGCAACAAATCGGTTTCGTTTCGTTTGTTTTGTTCAGTAGTCATATCTCAGAATATCTCTGCATCGCATGATCGCAATATATGCTTTTTCCCTTCTCTTTTTTGAGTACGTGGTTACATAACTTTGATAGCAAACGGAACTAGTGCTCAGTTTGTGGACGGTGTCGTCGAACGTCTATCCATTGATATTCGAATCCGGATAGCTACCTCTATCTTAAGTGAATACAAAGCTCTCGACCAAATTTCAAAAATAATAACTTTGATTGCAAAATGGACATCGGATTAAATTTTGATACACCATAGTCCTAAAATAGCTGCATCGGATTAAATTTTGATAGACCATAGTCCTAAAATAGCTGCGAGCCTATACCTGCGTACACTATGGTGTCCTAGCCGTAGAATGAGCGAATACACTCAAGTTGCTGGCTCCAACGTCGAACGAGGTAACCGAGAGCTTCCGATCGATTATCTGGTTTTTGTTCTGTTACATGTCTAACTTTTAAATAATGCATCTTTTTAAAATAGGATCTATAAATTAATTGTAATAGATACTATATCAACTTTAGCTGATTTATTCTCTTTCTCATGAACCGTCCGAATTCAAAAGTTATAACAAAAAAATAACCCAATATTTTCTAGCTGGCTTCTACCAAGATATCTGACTTTCCGGTCGCATAATTTCTTTATGCAAGACACCAAATGTAGCAAGCAAGTAGTTTGAGTTGGACAGGTACTGTAGCTGAGCGGCTGGGTCTGCCTACCCCATCAACGTGAGCGACCCTTCATCCCTTTTGAAGTTCTGAACCCTTTCGTTGCTAGGCTCCCTTCTTTTTGCCATATGTTTATGGTTATTTGGCTTATCCATATTAATTAGCTTTTAAACAATATATATTTTCAAAGATGAAATCTACAAAGTAATTACTGTAGATGATATACTGACTTAATCTATATCGGATAAAATCATATACAAATATCTCTTTCTGTACTCTCTCGCGAATAACCAAAATACAAAATTTTAAGTTAAAACCATAAAACACAGCAAAAAAAAAAAAAGCCCACATGTCATCGAGCTGTGTGAACAGTAGATATGGGCACGACGGATGAGATCGATAGGGTGCCGCAATCAACACGGCGGTGCACGCGTATCATTATCCTCCTAGTCGAGTTTCAGCTAGCACGGGCTTACCGGCGCGGAGGTGGTGGGCCCAACAATACGACCGCCGGGATATGATTGGCCCCGCCGCGCCGCCAACCTCACCGGCTCGTTAGCTACCTAGCTCGATCGATCAGGATTTCCTCCTCCCATGATCTCTTCCCATCACGCGGTTGCGGCCGGGCGGCGCTGAGAAGATTCGATCGGCCGGGGTGTGCGTGCCGTGGGTGTGAAGTCACTGGAAGTCTGGAATCCCCCCATGATCCGCTACAGTTCCCAACGGCGAGCATTCCAGACGCTTCCATTCTCTATGCGTGCATCTTATGAGTGTTCTTCGATGTTGATCACCCTACCATTCTCTATGAAGTTCGTGGAGTTAGTTTAGCAGAATATGTAGATAAAGATAAATAATTGCACAAATCGATACTTCCATTTTTTTAGAACTTCCAAATTCCAAGCCCCGTCTGTACTCTGAATCTTACGTGTCTTCTAGTGAAGCCGGACTAATGTCTTCTGTCCAATTTCTTTTTTTTTTAAAAAAAATCAGATTACGCGATATGCTAGTATATGCCCTCAATAGTAGTAATTTGTAGAGTTATAAATTCCATTCAGGTATCGGTTAGAATAGCCGGTATGTTCTATCCCAATCTACAAAACGGTACAAAGAAGTTACATCCTGAACCAGCTAGAGTTCCGGCCAATTCCAGCTATTCCGATTGATTCCGGTCATTCTGGACGGAATTATTCATACCACCAATTCTGGTACCGGATAGGAAATGTTACAGAAGCGCACAGTTCGGACGGGCCGAGAGAGCCGCGAGTGTTGCTCCGCCCTGTGTCCGTGCCAGGCCAGATTTGACTCAAACCACCAGCCCAACTAAGTGCGCTAGCCCTCTAACTACACACGTGATGGGCCAGATTTGACTCAAACCATGCAACGTGCTAGATTGAATTAACTCCTTTCGTCTTTGCTATTTTTTTCTTCAAAATTTTTATTAGGAAGCATTGTAACTAGTACTTATCTGCTCTTATTTTTTTACATACATATATACATCGAAATAAATTGGTACCAACGCATTCTATACGAAGGGAAGGGCAAACCGGAATGGTCTCGAAATATAATTGACAACTATGGTAATTTGCCGTGTGGTTTTATTCCAAGCTTCTCGTATATGACCTAGTAATTGTCGTGGCTAGGCCTACTAATGGGTTAAAATCTAACCCAAAACTAACCCAACCTATATGAGATAAAGCCAATTTTCTACCCTAACCTAATCCATAAAAGATTGTTCACAATCCCACCTAGGGATGGCAATTGTGCCCGTTTACCCGTATACCTATGGGTAAATACCCTAATGGAGCCGGGTATGGGATATTTTCTTTACCCATAGGTATGAAAATGGGGGGAATACTTTACCCGTCGGGTAAACGGGCACGAGTATGGGTAAACTCTACCCATACCCGCCCCACATGTTTACCCACAATATAGATTGACAGGTGGCGCAACTATAGCAATATCTCTAATTGCTATTGATTGTTATAAACTTTTGCATATCTCTAATTGTTATTGATTGTTATAAACTTTTTTGATAGCTATTATATTTCCTAGCAATAGCTATTACTTATACGTACCTGTTATTAGTTCAACTCTCAGATGGTGACTCTCAGTTCATGGGTAAACGGGTACCCGCGGGCAACGGGTATGTGCGAGGTTCTTCACCCATCGTCCTTCGTGAGTATGCCTGTGGGCGTAAATCGGGGTCGCGGGTACAGGTATAGGCGAGCACTACCCATACCTGCCGCGCCCGATTGCCATCCCTAATACTACACAACTCGACACCTTCTACTTATACCCAACCCAACCCAAACCACCTTACACTTAAACCCAACCCAAGTGAACCCATGGGCTCAACACATTTACTAACATGTCATTTATTCGTAAAACTTTGGTATTTGGAATTTTAACCTCGCGTTCACACCACAAAAGTTTTACAAAATCAATTAAAATTTTTGGATATGATTATGCATATAGGGGAGCTACTCTATACAATTGGAAAGGCTAGACGCACACGTGGGTTTTTATAGGAAGCTTTCGTAAAATTTCGGTATTTGAAATTTCAATCTTATATTCACACTACAAAATTTTTACGAATTTGATTGAAGTTTGCTGCAAATGATTATGTGCATAGGGGGATTACTCTACGCAAATTGGCAGGGCTAAGATACAAGTGGCTCTCACATGCTTTTATATAAACTTTTTTGTAAAACTTCGGTATTTGAAATTTCAATCTCACATTCACACTACAAAAGTTTTATAAAATCGATTGAAATTTGTTGCAAATGGTTCTGCATATAGGGGGAACTACTTTATGCAAATTGGCAAATCTAGGCGCACACGTGGACCCTCACACGCTTTTATATGAAGTTTTCGTAAAACTTTGGTATTTAGAATTTCAACATCGTGTTTATACCACAAAAGTTTCTCAAAATTAATTAAAATTTATTGGAGATGATTCTACGTATAGGAGAGCTACTCTATACAAATTAGTAGAGGTAGGTACCTACGTGGGCCCTACATATTTTTATAGGAAGTTTTCGTAAAATTTCGATATTTAGAATTTCAATCTCACATTCACACTATAAAAATTTTATAAAATCAATTGAAATTTATTGCAAATGATTATGCGTGTAAGGGAGCTACTATGTACAAATCGGCAAGGCTAGACGCACACATGGTCCGCATATGTTTTTATAGGAAGTTTTAGTAAAATTTCGATATTTGGAATTTTAATCTTGTGTTCACACCACAAAAGTTTCTTGAAATCAATTAAAATTTTAATGAAGATGATTATACATGTAGGGGAGCTACTCTATGCAAATTAGGAAGGTTAGATGCACACGTGGGCCCCATATGTTTTTAGAAAGTTTTCGTAAATCTTCGGTATTTGAAATTTCAACCTCGTGTTCACACTATAGAAGTTTTACGAAATCGATTGAGTTAGTTGCAAATGATTATGTGTGTATGGAGTTGCTCTGTGCATATTAGTAGGCACATGCTTTTATAAGAAGTTATAACTAAGTATGATAGTCCAAACATATGGATAATCCGAGTACCACCCATTGGGCCATGCCACGGATTGAACCCGTTTACAACCTGACTTCAATCTGAAATTTCTAGACCCATCCCACTCCAATCTAAACCACCCTCTTTTAACTGGCGATATGCAAGTTGCACTAAAAGAAGGTGTTGGCACAATTGGGGAGCTCACATTCACAGATAACTCTATCTGGATAAGGAGTAGGAAATTCAGACTTGGTCTGAAGATAACCTTAACATCGTGTCTGCTAGTAACTTCTCTCTCTCTAAAGATGTTTCTAAAGAACTTCATAACAAACAGAGACAACAAAAGTCAAATCAGTTTTGTTAGATTCATAAGAAGACTGAAATATATGAATCAACAAAAATTTTATCTGTTCAATATAAATGAAAACAAGAATGCAGAAATAGTAATCCCTCGCCGCTACCGGTCTGGTCCTTACACAACCACACATCCAACAAAACCACACGACTCAGCCAAGCTCACCAAATCAGAAATGAACGAAACGAACAACCCTTCCCCGTCCCCACTTCTCCTCACCATGGTAGAACCTGCTACTATTTAGCGAGGAAAACAGTGACTGCCAGGAGGGAGCCGCGTAACCCACGTCATTCCTTCTCACTACACACGCAGGAAGGGGCCAGGAGGGGGCACGACATGCGAGGCTACAAGCTAGTCGTGCGGGTGCGAGTCTACGAGCTGAGAGAGGTAGCTAGGTAGGATTTGCAACGGAGTATGGACCGTGAGACAGTGAATGGCAAGCTGGGCTGCAGCCTACACCTACGGGCTTCTTTCTGTGAGTAGCGAATGGGCCGAGTGGGCCAGCTACAATGAAGAGTGGACTGAAAATATGAAATCACCTAAGCAAGATCATGAGAATGCTATTCTAGGCTAGGTAGAAATTAATTGAGCTATGCACTTATTTTTTTCACGCCTCAAGTTAAAGCCTACCACCTAATTCCACCCCTGCATAAAGCTATTGCATTTACATATGTTCATGTCCTTGTTACCATGAATAGAGTGATTCTCACGCCTAGCCCTGTTTTTTAAGAGGAAACAAAAGCTCAGCCATTTAATTAAAGGAGTAAAAAAATTATATACAGAGCGGGCCATGAGGGTCCGGTTAAAGTACAAAAATAAAGCAATAGGAGCGTATCAAGGTCAACTCAAGGCTATCGGAAGACTCTCGACAGCTGAGCTATCATCCTTTAGTAAAAATACTACCTCTTACGATGTGGCCGACTTCTATTAGAAGGTTCTCCTATTTCTTTCTTTCCATATGTTTCACATGTCATAAATGGATATGGCGATATCGTTGAAGTTTCTTCCCTTATCCTTTGGAGTTGTTTTTGCAACCCGTTGCCATCACAGTAAAATATTATCAAAATTGGACAGACGGATCCACTTAGATCTGTTTAGAATGCGAGAATTTTCCTTTCCGCAAAATTCCTATGAAATCCAATCGTTCCAAGCATGGTCTTAGCACATGTTTGTGTGCAATTTGCACGATGAATTTCCAAGAATATAACTTGTGAGCCCAAGCGTTTAAAATGACTACACTAGTTAGGGTGTGTTTGGTTGAGCTGTGGCTTTTGAAAAAGCTGCTGTGAGCTGTGGGCTATAGAAAAACTGCTGTAGGTTGTGAGCTGTGGAAAAACTGTAAGCTGTTTGGTTCAAATTAGTATAAAATTTATCTCCTATCTCTATTTTCCTTGAAACAACTGTGAAACAAATTTCCATTTTCACCATTTCAAAAAGTAGAAAGCCAAAAGCCAAAAGCAGAGTCCAAGGTGCTTTCAAAACTGTACTACCCAAAAGTAGCTGCTTCTGAAAAAGCAGTTTCTGGTTTCCACCCTTTTGGTTGACTTTTGGCTTTTTAGAAGCAAAAGCAGCTCCCAAAAGTTCAACCAGGCACCCTTAATCATGGTGTGCAGTTTGTTCTATTTTTACTGAGACGAGTTGGGAAATTTTGTTGACATTTTTTCCAGGGATGTGCGTATGTGTGGTGTTTGCGAGCACGATGGCGGCGCTGCAGGCGTGCCTGGTGGCGCTGACCGGCGCGGAGCGCCTGCAGTGGAGCAAGAATTAGACCTAGAAGTTTGTTGGGGACAACTTATCGATCGGCCGGGCTCGTTTTGATCTCCTAGCTCCACTTGTATAATTAGACCTAGAATTGATTTATCAAGGTATGACATTGCAGCCTGCAAGTTTATATATTTTAAAAAAAGTGAAGTGAATTTTGCAGGCAATTTTTTTAAAAAAAATTGCATAAAAAACGTACTACGTCGCAAAAAAAGATATATTGAGACAACTGGTACAAAATATGGCCACGAACCCAAACTAGCCGAGTTTTGTGCGGCCCAACTATAAAACTGAAAAGTGCGCCGTTCATTGTAGGTTAATTGGGCTTGATATCGTGTGGGCTTCGCATGCAAATAAAGTAAGCCTGGGCCATTCGGAGATTGAGTTAGGCCGGGCCAAATCTCCAACTCAGATGCATCCTTACCTGGATACATCACTATATCGTTGCAAACCTTCGTGTTTCGAACGCAGGAATTTAGTAGAAAACAATTCGATTCCTATATAAAATTTTAAAAGTTTCTTGCACTAAAGTACCGAACGGGGAAAGAAAAGGGAATGTCTCCAACTCCCAATTCTAAAAAGAGATTTCATGGAAGAGAAACAGGGTATACATTGTATTATTTGTAATCAGCCTTGTTCTTATGGTAAAAAACAACACACACACACATATATATACATACACACATATATATAGGAAAATATATATCATTTATGAACATTACACAAGCGCACAGGACGAACCAACAAACCCAACAAACTAAAAGCTCCTGAAGAATTTGAGTGCTTGCCCCGGCCCCTCTCTGTTGCCATTTCGTGGAGGAGAACAATACTACGTGATGTTTTAACAAGAGTGCGTGAGTGACTGAAAAAGTGGAAAATGGCGGTGGTCCTTAGCTTCTGGCCGTGGCGGCGTCGCCGGCGCTGGGGATGCCGGCGGCGAGCCTGGCTCTCAAGTCCTTCCTCAGGATCTTGCCGGAAGGGTTCTTGGGGATGGAGTCGGTGAAGAAGACCTTGTTTATCCTCTTGTAGAAAACCACCTGTTGCATTGTATGAAATCTTCTTAGTCCTGGCTCGACTCAGAGCTCTAGTTGTTTATTTGCATAATTTATGTAACAAAGTACAAGTCATGACTGCATGAAAACATCAGAAGCAAGATTAGTACCTCCTTTGCAACAAATTTCTTGATCTCATCCTCGGTG
The DNA here is from genome assembly GCA_036346575.1 of Dendrocalamus sinicus. Classification (NCBI taxonomy): domain Eukaryota; kingdom Viridiplantae; phylum Streptophyta; class Magnoliopsida; order Poales; family Poaceae; genus Dendrocalamus; species Dendrocalamus sinicus. The sequence continues at coordinate 16,512,029 of CM070646.1, forward strand.
ATTTCACAACCTTCGGTCCGCACAATGAAGGCGACCGGGACTTCGCCGGCAAGATCATCCTTCATTCTGAAAGAACAAATCAGGAGGGAACTGAGAATTCTAGTTCAGAATGCCGATGTCATCTGAACATAGAGAAAAGATCAACTTACGATACGACAGCGGCATCCTTGATCTCCGGGTGCGTGATGAGGAGGGCTTCAAGCTCTGCGGGTGGCACTTGGAACCCCTTGTACTTGATGATCTCCTTGAGCCTGTCAACGATGAAGATCTCGTCGTCGTCGTCAACGTAGCCGATGTCTCCGGTGTGCAGCCAGCCGTCTTTGTCAATGGTGTTCTTTGTGGCCTCTGGGTCATTCAGGTAACCTGCGCATTTCACGTCACAGGGCTTGTTAGTTTTATGAAACATTTGCCATTATCACAAAATTCTAGTATCTACCAAGAATGTTATCGATGACTCCAAACTCCAAAGGCCAATGCTTTGGCGATTAGCACCTAATCGAAGATGCACTCTGATCTATTGAATCCAAAGGTTTTCCATAGTTTGAGAGAACTTTTCTTGTAATATTTAAGGATAGGACAATTAGACAAAAGATTGGATCAAATGAATGCAAAGGACGGGGGTAGAACAAGAAGTGATGGACAAGAGCTGTGGAATGTGGTAGCTTGATTCCATCCCAAAACTATGCACATGGGAGACCAACCTGTTGCCGGCATGCACCCCACGGACATAGGTACCATAACTCAACTGCAGTTTGCACATGAGAAGAGTACCATTGGATCCCAAAGATCCAAACTGTATTTTCAGAGACGCCCCCCATGGCAAGGTACTACACATTTCAGGTGGTTTTTGTTTGCTGCCAGCATTTACGTCCAAATTGGCAAATTGCATCACAGTGAAACACATGATGGCAATTCTTGTTTGCTTTTTTTGCAACATTAATACAGGCCACAGAGTGGAACCTCACAATCACAAGGCCCTGGGGTAAAGCATTCACATGGGATGTCTGCTTCATCAGACAATGAATTAAGGGTGTGTTTGGTTCGTGGATGGAGGTTGCATCGTATATCCTGGATGAGTGGATGCAGGCTGAGTGGAATCGTATTTCAGAAAAAGAAGATGTTTGGTGAGGCTGTATGAGCGGATACAAAAAAGCGAGATCTTTGTTTGGTTGCATGAGCGGATCTGATCTACCAAACACGAGAGGCTAACACGTGGGACCGCATAAGATACACTGCATCCACTCATCCAGGATGGCTAGTGAAGCTCATTTTGAGCGTATCCACCCATCCAGGATGAGGGCGTATTTTTGCATCCGCTCATACAGGCTGTATCAGCTCATACAGGCAACCAAACAGACTCTTTCTCAGATTATACGGATCCACCCATCCAGGATGAAGAGGATACAGGCAACCAAACACACCCTAACTGAAGCTGCAAGGAGGCCAAATAATGTACCCGGCTTTCCTATCTGATCCCAAGATTCTCGGATAGATCCCAGGTCCCAACTAGAGTTTGGTTTGGTCGGGTTTGATCAGGTAGGCTCTTCATGAAAAAAGTTTTAGAATTGACTTGTGACACCAGCTTCATTTGCAGCCTGGACCCAACTATTGCTTTTTTCTTGGTCACAAGACGGGCCACCAAACATTTACTCCTGATGTTTAGGTTGGTGTACTCATTTGGCCTTAAAATGTGTCATGTTTTTCCTTTTAACAAAATTTGGCCAGAAGCTCTGTCATTCACTTAAGAACGAGGTAATCACCCGGGCAAATCCTAATTTGGACCCGGGTGGGCGAGGGAACCATGCTACCTCTTTACCTTTGTTCATTGTGGGTGTCCATGTATGCTAATCATTGTGATGTCTGAAGTGAAACAATCAAATCCGTTGTACTAGTAACAGATGGCACTTCTTCCACATGAAGATTGTGTGGATTTTAACACGAGCATAGCTTTTTGGGTATGGTCTGGTTCATTGGTGGTTGAGACGTACGAGAAATGGCCATGGCTACTCGACCAAGTTCCCACGGCCTCCGCACCGATATGATGCGATCTCCACTTTGCACGCCAAGTACCAACCAATGATTTGTTCTTGAGCAGACGAGATTGTTTTTTAGAATAAGTAGCGGAAATCGTTGTTCCCGCGGCTCCACGGGCCACACGCATTCGAGCCTCATTGGATCTAGCAGCACGTCATCGCAAGCCGATCATACGCTAGCGAGCAAAACAACATCGTGTCGTTCGGCACAAGAACACCAGCTTTATCCAATTCTCTTTACCTTTTGCTCCTCCGACATAAGAACACCTGATTGGTTGCTGCACAAACGTCCGTATTCACCACGTACTTAATTAATGCATGTTTTTACTCAAATCAGCAAGGAAAAAAATAGAGTGAATCATTATCTTGAATTTGCTTTCGGAATTATGTTGATTTACTCTCAAATTTATCCTGGATTTGCTTATCAAATTTATACCAAATTTGCTTTTGAATTTTATATTTGATTTGCTCTCAGAATTATCCTAAGTTTTGCTTTCAAAAATATCTTGAATTTTCTTGGAATTATGTTGATTTGTTTTAAAATTTATCTTGAATTTTGCTCTATAAATTATTCTGATTTATTGTCAAACTTATGCCGATTTGCTCTGAACATTATCCTGAGATTGCTCGCTTCTTGAAGCGTCCAGCCAACGAGAAACCAGCAATGATGCGTAGAGAATTGACATGACAAGGGGATTGAATGGAAAGAGATGTGGATTTTATTTGAAATTTCTTGCTATAAATCATACGTCTCCCTTTCTATTTTTTTGCGTTTAGCTCTTTTATGAGGTGTGCGCGCGGAACCATCAACCAACGCGCTGCCGGTCTGTAGCAACGTCCAATAAGTAGACAAGAACCTAACCAACTTCTTCTGCTAGGAACTTTAAAGAGGCTTATAGTATTTCTGGTTCCTTGTCAGCTCCTAATTAACAGCATCAATCCATGGAAATCTCCGGGGATATATGCATCTAAGTACTCTTGATCAATTGGAGATAGAACCATGGGCATGACATCAACGTGGACATGATAGGTTTCCTGCCACTAGCTAGAGGCCTTCATTGCTGCTTGTGCTTGATGTCATTTACAATACGTCAATACACACCGCACTTCGGCAGGGTCCGGAATGATGTGTGGAGTTTGCACCACTGGATTAGATCTAGGGAAGTTAATATCTGCGATCGGACGGTCCAAGATGCGTGTAGTCGATCTCAATGGTGGCCGTGTCCTAGTCCATTATTGCAATGGATATATTCATATCCTTCATTCACCAAACTTTGACTTGCCTAGTGTCCATACTTATCTACTGTACATCCAGGAAATAGTGGGTGTGCACTTAGGGGCAGAGCTACGAATTATGTATAGGAGGGCCAAGCAGACAACTAAACACAAACATATAAAAGGAATGAAGTCACATCTCTTATACACCCTATGCTCTTTTCTATTTTTCGTTTTAGACATTGACATAGTCTCTAATATGTGTGTTTGACCATTAAATTTTTTTAATTATAAGCTGACTAAAATTATGTAAAATATAATCATGTCAAAGTACTTTTGATGACAAATCTATTAGGGCACTCCCAAAGGTTTGATACTAAGGCTTGATACTAGAGGAGAGAGTGGTTAAATGGCATTTTAGCAGTGATTTAAATAGCAGGCTATAGCGGTGCTATAGTGGCGCTATAGCGGTTTTCGCCCTTAGAATGCTAAGCTATATAGCACATACGCACGGTATTACAGCTACAACCGCTATAGCGGATTAGCGGTAAGAGCGATCCACTATAGCTATTAGCGAATACCAGAAATAGCGGCCGCTATGCTTCATTTCGTAATTATTTAGGCTTGTGAACAATTAGTTAGTATGTTAATTGTATAATTAGAGTTTTTAGCTAACTTAAATTAGTTTTTGATTTTCATATGTTTAAATTTGAATTTGAATTTGAAAAATACTAAAAAGATTCAGCACTGCCTTTAACCAAAGAATTTTATTCGAAATATATAAAAGATAACTCAGGATCATATGAGTTATAATATTTGGTATTTGAATTCTAGTTTAAAATTGTAGACACTTGTACATTTTAGATTATATCTCAAGAAATTGGAATTTCTTTCTAGCGTTCCAAACATACCAAGTTATATATTGATTTTTAACTTTTAAAATTCAAAGCTTAAACTTTTCTTATTTATGCTAATAAATTAAGTAAAATGTTTTTCAAAAAATTTATTTATTTATTTAGATTTCTAGGTTGGACATGTCATGAAAGTATTGTAAATTTACGACTTTTTACTTGCACTTTTCGCTACTTTCTTGCTATAAGTTTTTTTCTATCCATATAGTATTCTACATAGCATGGAAAGCAATTGCACTAATATCTGTATGATAGTACTATGACGTAGGATAGCCTCTACGATAGCTTCTGCTATTCGCTATAGCTTTTTTTGTTGTGTCACCATGATACTGTGATAATCATGATTTAAATCACTGCACTTTAGAAACAACTACCCGAATAGTGTTATTTATGCTTGACACTAAAGGGTCCCACAATGATCATGCAATTGGCCATTCCAATGCAAGAATAGTATCAAGTCCTTCTAATGCACCATTTGATAATACTATTTTTTGGTTTCAAAAAAGGTGTGATACGTGCATGAGTATCAAGCTTATTCTTTCTCTACCCCTCTCTCTTCCAACTCCCAAAAAATCTGATGTAGCATAGCTATAGACCCTGTTCTTTTAGGCCACGACTGATGGTTGGTGGTTTTGGTTGCGCTTTTTGATAGGACAGTGAACAATAGAGATTCCGATACAGACGTCGTACATAATTTTGGATTTTGAAAGCCATTTAGAAAATCCGCTTCAACAAATTATCTTGTTTATTTTGATTTTTGGAGAACCCAAAAAGCAAAGGCCTTGCTCTTTCAGGAGTGCCCTTAACATCAAACAACTGATTGTTGGGAGTACCCATAACATCACTTTCATGTACAAATCTAAATATTTATGTTTAAATTAGTGGTCAAAATTTTAGAATGTTGAAAATATGTTCATTATCCTAGGACAACAAAATTATATTAGAGGAAGAAGTTATTTATTACAAATTTATCTCTACGACCACAAGCTGATAATACAGCTAAATGATTTCGTCATAATTGAGTTTTGCCACAATTTCTTCTACCTCGAAGTCTTGCTTAATCATGACATGGTGCAACGCTTTTTTGCCTTTTGGTCACTAAGTAGCTTTGTTCAAGTTATGGACTTATGGTTATTCCACGAAGGAGACGAGGAGGAGTACAATTTAGGAGAATGTGAGTAGCCAAAACGTGGTACTTCTCTTTAATAGGTGTTCTATCTCCAGTCTAAAATAAAATCTGAAAGATTTTTTAGGACAATCTCAACAGATATACTAGTATTGTTACTAGTGCATTGGCTTCAAACTCTGTTGGGCTTGAATGAATGTCGGTTGTGACTACGAAATGTTATTGGAGGAGCTTAGAAATGCTAATTAGCTTAGTACATGAACTCTGAACATTCTCTACATTAGTACTTGCTAGCTCCTACACGTACATACTTGGGTACTTGCTAGCCCCTGTGCACTACAATTGATCATGTGGTTGTCACATGTTTTTTTTTTTTTTGCGAAGGAAAAAAACAATTGCAACTTGGATGATGGAATCGTGCCGTGGTGATCATGAGCTGTGCCTGCAGACAAGCTGAGAGGGGGAGAGAACGCATGATTTGCTAGTTGCTAGCAACGTGTGTCGTTGTTCGCTAACAATAAAGATGAGTGTGTGCGTGCTAACACCCACGTGCGGCACAGAGTATATATAACAATATAGATAATAATAATCTATAATATAACTTTATATTATTTATAGATAGAACTAAAGACAATGTATGAAATATATTGTTTATATAGTTGTCTATAATAGCCTCATATAATTAATATGTTATCTATATAGTTGTATATATATTGGTATAGACAGTGAAAAATCATCCATAAAACTGCTTGTTAAATAGTAGATAATATCTTTCTGTTCTCTTTTTCTCTCTTCTTTATATCATCTAAAATTTTATGTAATATATATTTACAGGCAGTTGATATGTATTTTAAGCAAAAACGTGGGGCAGACGAAAAAAATCCTTTCTCCAAAACAATCATTAACATGGAGAATGGACCAAAACACTAACCAACGACTTCTCTTAAGAAACTCTCCATCCACCCATGCGGCTAACTCGCATGAAAGCACGCCATGGGGTTTTCATATGGGGAGTCCCAAGTTTTCAACATTGCGACTGTAGACCGATAGACACTTAGACAGGATGGGTTTGAAAAGGGTTACTATGTTATAGTACTTAATTTTCAAATAATATAATTTTTAAAGTGGAGTCTATAAGTTGATTGTAGTAAACACTGTACCGACTTCTGCTATACCGGTCAAAATCACATACATCTATCTCTCTTTCTTTATATTTTCTTTCGCGAATAGCTGAAATACAAAAGCTATAAACAAAAAATCATAAACTACAATTCAATAGAACCTAATCCTATTTATCAATTGTTCTCAGAAAGTCCTAAAAAAATTGATCACCCCGAAGATGTTTGCTTTCTTCCAAAATTTCCAAGCAAACGCTTGCCACACGTTCCCGGATCGTTACTTCTAAAGACAATTCGCGTAGAAGTGTAGAACAGGTCAATGGAATTATGGAGACCCCGGTACACAAATCATCTAAGTTCCCATCTACAAAAGAAAAATGGTCTCATTCTTTTCGATTTTTCAATTAATTTTTAGTTTTAATTTTTATCAACTAATATTATTATGAGATTTATTAGTCATAGCTACAGATTATCAGCCACATCTTAAAAAATAGGGTTAAGGACTAGTTGCAAAAGTTTTGGTGATGGTCGTTTGGCCTAATCGAAGATTCCAAACGAATTACTTACCTATGTACCCAAATTCTAGGAAGTTTGTCCCACGTCGCCAGCAGCTGTGGCGACTTTTCCCCCAAGACGCCAATCACGCATAGCAAGTGCGTGAGCGAGCAAAGCCACGCCGTGCTGTGAGGAGTACGAGTCACTGGGTCCACACTACAGTAGAATGCCTAGAATACACCCCCTGAGTCACTGTAGCAAACATTGAAAAACCGAAGCGAAGGCCGAGCTTTTTTTTACTATGTTTTTAAGATAGAATCTATTAGTTAATTGTAATATACTATACCAACTTCAGCTGCATCAGCTAAAATCATATGCAATTATCTTCTTCTTCACAATCTCTCGTACAAACAACTAAAATTCAAAAAACATAAACCAAGAAATATAAATACCGCTCAAAAAAAACTCACCAGGACTCTGGAACCCACCCACCGCATGTCTTTCTTTTTGCCACGTCATTGTCAAGGTGTGACGTGCCAACATAAACGCCAACTGGAGATTAACGACGTTTGAGTGAATGAAGCGGGAAGTTCGTACGTACCTTTCATAATTTGCTCCCCGCGGATGCAAATCTCCCCGGACTGATTCCGGCCGAGGGAGACGCCGGTGTCGGGGTCGACGATCTTCAGCTCCGCGTTGCGCACCACCGTGCCGCATGACCCGGACTTGACCTCAAACGGCACCTTCGCGAAGGCCAGGCACATTGCCAGCACGGGCCCAGCCTCAGTCATCCCATATCCCTATCGAAAATAAAATAATGAAATGCATGTTGGGCCCGCTTGTTGGTAACATTCGGGGAAAAGGGTTCATTAGTATGTATAGCGGAATTGTGCATGGAGGTGCTATGTGGTATCTGACCTGTCCGAGCACAGCATTTGGGATCTTGGCCATGAAGGCGTCCTGGAGTTCCTTGCCCATGGGCGCGGCGCCAGACATGACCATTCGGATGGAGGCGAGGTCGTCGGCGGTGACCCGAGGGCTCTTGGCGATCTCCACCACGATCGGCGGCACGAACGGGGCAATTGTGATGTTGTACTTGCGCACCAGGTCGACAAGCGCTCCGGTGTCGAACTTGCGCATGATCACGATGGCCGACCCGGCGCGCAGGCCGGCGAGCAGCACCGAGTTAAGCGAGTAGATGTGGAACAGCGGCAGGAGGCACAGCAGCACGTCCTCCTTGCTGAAGTATAGGTTGGGGTTCTCTCCATCCACCTTCAGGAAAAAAAAGAGAAAGAAATTGCTAGCGATCAGTAACTTCGCCAGAACAAGGTTTAATTTGAAAAATAAAAAAATTAATCGTTGGCGCCAAAGATCACATCATCACGAATCTTAGCGCATAAATCAGACTCAGGCACCTGATTCACACGCAGGCATCATTCGTTCACAGAGCACAGGTGAATTACGAAGCTAAGCACATGGCATAAAGCGCCAAGAATAATCCAAATAATCAGGCCAACTAGCTTGGCACCACACTGACGGGTGGGCCCGACATGAACGTGGGACTCACTTGTCACCCTGCGCGGCAAGTAAACGGCAGCTCGCCCGGCTCGGCGCAGCTAAGCTCCAAGCCCCCAACCCAGACAAGGAAAACGATACGCAAGAAGAACCCAGAGCAGAGCAGAGAATGGCGTGCACCTGCTGCGCGACGCTGGTGATGAGGCTGCGGTGCGTGAGCATGACGCCCTTGGGGAGGCCGGTGGTGCCGGAGGAGTAGGGCAGCGCGACGACGTCGTCGGGGTCGATCTCGGCGTCGGCCTCCAGCTCCTCGCCGGCGATCACCTCCCGGAACTCGACGCACCCGTCGAACTTCCCGTCAACGGTGACCACGGGGACGCCCTTCTCCTGCGCGAATTCGCGCACCTTGTCCACGGCGCAGGCCTCGGTGACGATCACCTTGGTCCCCGCCGCCGCCGCCTGCCGGTGGATCTCGTGCGGGGTGTAGAACGGGTTGGCCGTGGTGGTGGCCGCGCCCAGTCGCGCCGCTCCTAGGAAGGAGAAGGCAAACTCGGGGCAGTTGCGGAGCAGGTTCATGACGACATCGCCCTTCCCGACCCCCATCCGCCGCAGCCCCGCCGCGGCCCGCCGGGACAGCGCCTCCACCTCGGCGTAGGTGTAGGACGCGCCTGTCTGCCCGTCGATGAGGCAGGGCCGGGAGCCCACCTCGGCCGTCTTGGCGAAGCAGTAGGTGTGCAGGGGCTGCTCGTTGGGGATCTCGATGTCCGGCAGCTTCGACCGGAACACCACCTCCGCCGCCGCAGCCGCCTCCTCCAGCACCTCCTCCACCACGGACCCCATGATCTCCGGCAAAAAAGAAAAATCTAAGGCTAAACTAGGCGACCGGGAAAGGAGGAGATGACTTCGGTTGCGCGCTTGCTCGGTTGATCTCCTGAAGAGGGGAGGAATGGAGGGTGGTGGGTTAATATACGGGCAGGGAGGTGGGAAGTTGTTGAGTGGGCCCAGATTAGGATGACGAGTGGGGCCCAGGTGGAAGTGGGAGCGGGGAGGAGAGCTTTGGGGTTGGTGAGAGAGAGAGAGAGAGTGTGTGATAAGAGAGTGGCTGGGCATGCAGCGGGCTCGTTGCCTGGGACGGGGGTGCCACGTTAACGTCGTTTACCTACCCTATTATCAACGGCTGTTTAGGGAGCAATTTTACAGAATCCTCCTCGCATAGTCGCATTGGCCGTTTCGACTTTTTTTTTGAGTACCGTTTCGACTTTCGAGTGTTGGGGTAGGTGATGATTAGTTTTTCAACTTTCAAGCCTGAAACGGCTCAAGTTTTCTTGACGCTCGGAATAATTTTCCCCCGTAATGCCCAAACCTGTTATGTGAATTTCCCTTGCCTATCACTGCACTATGGACATTTGTATTATCTTCTGTTAATGATTTTCTAGCTATGGTTAAAATTTTTGTTTGAAAATAAATAATAGTAGATGAAAAAATGATTTTTAGAAAGAGAGGACGAGTTGTGTAAAAAATGAGAGAGATACGTGGGAGAGATGGAAGCAAGATGAATAGGGGTACGTGATGCACCTGTGCCCCCTAACTTATCCTCGGAGCAAGACGAAAGCAATAGGAGTGAAAAAATCGTTTCGAGATGTCAGGTATTTGGTGCAACACCAAGCACCAATACTATTTTAACTCTCTTTGAAGAACAACCAACCGAGTACGAGGTCTCCGACAACCACTGTGCCGCGCAGGAGAGCCACAAGCGCGTGGTGCAGGAACTCCTTTAGTGGCGGCGTGCCTATGCCATCGTGGTGCCCACCAACGACTCTGCCATGCGCGCGTGCCTCCATCGCCTTAGCGAGCCCGTGACTCTCTTTGGCGAGCGCGAGATGAGGAGCCACGATCGCCTCGGCTCCCTCATGGTACGCCTCGAGGTCGAGGGCCAGTTCGAGTGTCTCCTCCGTGCTCAGGAGGGCAAGTAGGGCACCACGAGTGCCGAGAAGGAGGCGGAGGAGACCAGTACCCTTCTTCACCGAGGGCACGCAGGAGCTGCTCCAAGTGCGCATTGACATTGCGCAATACTCACTGCTAGGCGCCAAGGCTAGGATTGAGAGGGCCAAGCACTGCCATGATGACCCTGATGAGGGCCCTGAGGTAGAGGTCGACCTTGTCGTGAAGCAAGGGAGAGTTCGTGCTTGAATGCAACGAGATTGAAGGAATTGCAAGTGGTTTTGTTTGCGTATGACTTAAATTGTTTGAGGGATGCTTGCCTAACACCATTAGGTTATAACTTTATTTGAGTTCAGTTCTTAATTTTAGTTTGGCGACACTCTTCAGGTGATTGTTCACCTCAGTAACTCACTTCCCTGCTATCTTGTATTGATTGAAGCAAACTATTAATTACTAAGTCGCTTCACACTTGTGATCAATTTAGTTAAACTCGCTTTTGCATTTGGCCACTTTGATTAAATTGGTTATGTTCCATTAATTCGGCTGGCCGCTTGCTGGAGGATGAAGGTGAGCAGTGAGCACGCCGTGTCAAAGGCAACGATAACTCATCCATGATGCCAGGGACGCGGCGTGGAAGGTTAGCTCGATAATTCCATCCCAACGGTCGATGGTCCATCCCCACAGAGGGCACCAACGTGTTTAGTTTCTTGACATTGTTATATGGTTTTTAGAAGCCTATTAAATATTAACACCTTAGATGTATAATCTACGTGATAACCAACTTCTTTTTCATTACAAGTTAGTTCCTACCATCATTTCACCTTTTGAAACTGCAAAATTATTGTGCAGTTGAACAATATCTTTCTTTTAAAAAGATAATATTGATGCTTTTCAATTCTGCTACTAATATGACACCATTTTCACAATATGCATTTGGCATTATTATACTGCAACTTCAAGGTGAACCAATCATTCACAATCCATGACACAAAGAAATGAAATGTATTATTCCTTTTTCTGTTATTGGCAGCTTGATCGATTTGTGTAATCTTCATCTTGTTTTCGTTAATTTTATTGGGCCAATTGTTGTGCATGTTCTGAATATGATTTTTGACCCTGATTGATTTGTGCGAATTCTAAATTCTCCTCCGAATTTAGGTCCAATTGATATATTTCTTTTAAGAATGTATGCAACTATGTATCACCAGTCATTTTCATTTTTGTTTGGTAGGAGTTGGATATTGAGATTGTGAAGGTGACCAACCACATAGAGTGCCCTCCCAAGAAGTGAGCAATCTTTCCCTTATTGGCTACTAGCCTCAATGATGAAATTGCCCACTTTTCAGGTGATCTCACTTACAATTTTGTTTTGCATTGAAGAAATATTCTTGGCAACCTCTGTAAAATCGCCCTCGAGCAGATATTCCGTACTGCATATACGCATTGGCAAGAAGATTGTCCAAGACAAAGAATTGGATAGTGAGTGTTGTTCCTCTTTGCCTCCTATTATTAATTCCTCCTCTTCATCCTCATGTCTAGAATTCATATCTTTAGCCTTCCTTTCATTACCTTAACTACATGTCGATGGCATCTGACAGGTTGCATTGAAGACATTGATAGTGGTACAAGTACATTGATAGTTGTATTTCCCAGCAAAAGCAAAAGCAAAATTTCCAATCGTGTTTATGTTTGAGCTTGTCAATGATGAACTGCTGCCAATGTGGTGTTTCCTCAGGTATGCTTCTTATTTTGGGAGATGCATGGTGCGTGAAGTACTTTGATGAAATTTCAATTTGTGGGAGATACTCATGGTGTTGTACTTTGAGGTGGTTTCAGCTCGTGTTTAGTGCTTAATTGCTTATGTGCATGGTTTAGGCATTTGATATGTGTAAGGAGTTCTCTACTCAGTTGTATTATTTCTTCTATCTAATAAATTGAGTGCAGCTCTTCTGCATTCCCGTCAAAACTAAAAAAATTTGAACAGCTAGCAGGGGTAATTTTTTTCCTTTATGGTGAATTAGCTTGTAACCCAACGCAAAATGCAAAAACTAGGAAATGGTGGCAAGCAGGAGATGCAGTTGTTCCTGACCTTCCGTAGTCGATCAATATCAGTTTGAAATTTTCATGGTGAATTGATCACATCCTTTGAGGATCATCTGTTGTGGCACCCTCATTACAATACCAATAGTATTTAAGCAACCAATATCTCGTTATCTCTTACTACAAGGCTGATCTGATTAGTTCCCAGATGAGATTAATTTATTGCTTTTCTGTCAAGAGAAATATGGTTGTGTTATTGAAATTTCTTTCTTGTGCACAATTTCCATTCATGAGTTCCATAATCTAACTTTCAAATTTATATTTTGTTGCTTATTGTGGCCTTCTGACAACCCTGGTATAATGCTATTAATCTACTCAAGAAAAGGGGGTCATATTCCTCTTGAGATTCTTTGTATTGAAGATGGTAAACGCTTAAAGTCATTCAAATATCTTCTTCATCACAATAAGAAGGTTGATTTCATCGAGCAATTCAATGAAAAACTTTTGGTCAAGTAGGAAGGGGAGAACCTTCAAGTTATTGATGTAAGAATTTTGCATATATTATATATGACAGCAGATAAATCAAAACAATTTTCTATTTCTTGTTTGTAATTAACTTCTGTGCACTACTGCAGGTAAGAAACTTCTTTTTATTGACTCTCTTGTTTGTTATGTATTTTCTTTGCTTTGCCAAAAGTTGGTTGCTCGTCTCAATTTTTGTCCTCATGTTTAACTTATTTCCTAAGAACTTTGCAAGGTTCAACATCGAGAAGCTGCAACTTGTTGAAGCCGAGAAAAAGAAGATCAGGTAATAATATGGGTAGAAAGAGAAGCTGGTTAAAGTTCGGAAGAGAATGTGAGGCTTTATTTCTCTTAATTACCTCTTTTTCATGGTCATTATCGTTGTAGAATATGATGCTATTAACTGCATTTAATATTGAGAATTTTGATATCATAATATGTCATAGATGGAGCTGGGTTGTGTACTAGAGCAACAATATATTAGTGTCTGTTAACTAATGTGGTAAAAGATAACTACAAACTGCTTCAACTTCACAGTTACATTGCGGTAATCACTGGTTGTCTACATGAAAGTTTGACACCCAAATGGAGTATTTTGTGTGTCTATAGCTAAGCTCTACCATAGTGTAATGCAACTGCATAGCTTCACTGCATTAAACTTAACAGATAAGTTGTCTTGAAGATCTTGAAGAAAGCATTGTGTGAACTGCAGCTTGCATTTGATTTAATGTTAAATAAGAGATATTATAGAATCGACGAGCTGAATATAGTATAAACTTCAAAGTATAATATATAAAATCCATATGTTAAAACTAAGGATGAAAATAAAGCTACTCTTGACAATGTAAAACACAAAGCAACATAGGAAAAATAACATAATGTAGTGCTAAAAGAATGTCACCTTGATAGTATATTACATACAAATGAGATGTAATGCGGATTGTTTGTTATTAGAGGTTCTCTTATCATAAATGTAGACCAAACATTAGGTAAGTGTATCATTCATAGAAACCATTTGAATCAATATTTTTGAATTTATCCCTTTGTTACAGACAAAGTTCTATTTTTTTTTCCTTTTATCAATGAGTACTCTATGCAGTTGAATGCTTCTCGCATCAAAAAAACTCCAAGCACAGGATGATTTAGTTAATTCAATGAAAGAGAATGCCATGAAGGAACTCCTACAAGTTAGCCATAATCACGTGCAAAATGCTATAGTTGGTACCTGAATTCATTAGTGTCGTGGTTCATGAACTATGTCTTGGTGATAAATGACTGTGATACCAAATATTGGTAAATTCCCTTGATAAAATATGATACAGTTTTGATTTTAAAGAGTATGAGATATAGAAGTGATTTTGTTTTAAAAGGTATGGAAGGGTCAACAATTGCTTCCTTTTTCATCTCGAGCACGATTACACTGCTGATGCATGCTTGTTGAGGAATTGGGATTATGTTTTTGGTGCACTCTCATTGAAGGTTGGGATTACGGTCTTTATTCATGCATGTTGGAGTTTGGAATTCCATTGTAACGTACGGGCACTTAACTAGTATATATTAAATAAGTAATCCCCACTAACTATAGTCAATGCTATCTCTCTCTTCTCTCATATAGCCTCATCACTCATATTGCTCACAACATTTAGATGAAAATGTTGTGTCATAGATGTTGTCTCATTTGCATTGTCTTTTAATTCTTTTATGTTTTCTCATTTGCCTTGTCTTCTATTCTTTTATGCTTTACCATGTTTCACCTTGATTTGTTCAAACATTACAACCAACAAATTGATATCTACAAATTCCCGCTGCAACGCAGTGTGTCTAGTCCTGTAGGTCACTAGGGCACATGATGTGTATAAAATTATATTAGAATTGCTATTCTTTTGTCACCTAAAAATTAGCAAAATTTCAGTCAGATTTTCTCACCTTTGGATCGCACGTGGAGATTCATGCTCGGGATTGTCATCATCTTCATCTTCGACTGCCGCCATCGGCTACATCTTCAACAGAGTCAATGAGCTAGGTTAGGGTTCATTGATTAGAGTTCAGGTTCACCGGTGCACCCCGGCTTAGAGGGAGGCTAGGGTGGCACACTGGTGGTTGCCAACAGCAATGACGATTCATTGAGGTGATATTGGCGCCGTTGAACACAACAAGATGGAGGGCGGTGGGTGGGGTTGGTGGTAGGATGGCAACAATGGATGTAACGATGGGTGATGGTAGGAGCAGTAGATCCGGTGGCAGCGAGCCGCCAAAGACTGGGAAGATGGTAGGCCAACGGAGAAAGGGCACTGGAGGAGAGGGCGATGTAGGCAACCACGGCAGGATGCAAAGGGAGGTGGTCACCGGTAGGCCTCGGGGATGGGTAGGGTGGGTAGGGTTAGGGTTTGGGTTGGGTGAGAGTTTATGGGGGTATTCGTATTGGCTGCAGCTAATAGCTTTTGGCTGTGGCTGATGATTTTTGGCTGAAAATGAATAGTAGTAGTTGAAAGAAGTGGATTTTTGAAGGAGAGGGCGAGCAGTGGGAACAGTGAGGGAGAGATGCGTGCACGAGACATGAGCGAGAGGAGTAGGGGTGCATGATTCGCCCGTTACCCTATGCCTTATTCTCGGAGCAAGAGGAGTAGAGAACCCGCTAGAAGGTAGGTGTTCATATTGGCTTATTGCTTATCCAAGTAGAAACCAGAAGTACAAGGCAATACGAACACCCCCTATATAGGTGAGAGGGAGAGAATCTAGGGCATAAGATGATGATCTACTAATGAGTAAAAGTGATTGATGGATAAGAAAAAAAAATCAAGCAACTAATACCTAAATAGACCCAAATGATGTATAGTTGAAGCAACCCATTAGAGAAATGCCATAAAATAAAACCTCTATAGAAAAAAAAAGAGAAATACTAATGAACGGTATAGGGTTCCGACGGGATAGGCGACCACTGTTGGATCCAAAGCCACACGAATCTCAAAGCAGCTCTATTATTACTTCCGCTCTGTTCTGCTCCTATAGCCTCACGCGCACGGAGGAGGTGCGACCCAACTCCTTTCTCCCCGTTCCCTCTCATTCTCCCTCCCTACTTGCCGCCGTCATCCCCTCAACTCTCCTCCACCGCCGGCTGTGCCGCACGCTAGATCTAGAGTCAGAGGAGGAAAATCCGGCTCCTCCGTTATGTGTTCACTCTTCCCCCAGGCATAAGAGGAGGTAGAAGGGAGGCGGCGGCCCGTCGGTGGATAGCGGCGGGGGCAATAGGCGGGGTAGGAGGGCGGTTGGCTGTGACAGCGATGGCTGTGCAGTTAGGTTGGACAGGGTGGCACGGTGGGGGGGGGGGTTGTGGGGCTGCGCAGTGCGACGCACGACGGTGCCGCCGGCTGTGGGTGGTGGTGAAGGGGGCGGGGGTGGAGGAGGCACGCGGAGCTATCCAGGGCGGCATGGCGATCGTGGCCTACGACGATGCACTTTTTCTCTTACTCTAACCAGCCTATACCGTTGAAAATAGTTCTAATAGTATATCGTTAGCTAGTTACTCCCGAGAAAAAAACGAGTTAAACATTGTAGAGTATCGGAGGGGCAGTCCCATAATTTACACACGCCATGGCCTGGACTGGACCGCTCCATCTCCTACGTTGGTCCAAGATGTCTACCACAGACCGGCGCAGCAGAAGCGACCGAGCGAGCGCCCCTTCCATCGGACGGTAGCACTAGGCGTCGGAGCAATGTACGTCAGCCTGACGCCACCGAGCCGGAGAGTTAATCCATTTTGCACTTTGCATTTAAGCTCGGGAGATCTGAATATTGATCCAATGGAACAGAGAGAACCTCCCAGAGATGAGAGATAGATATCTCTAGTATTTTTATTCAAATCTGTAACAGTCTAATACTTTTCTGCAACATGAGTTCAATTGGTACTTTGATCCTCAGATGTTAGCTGTGCTTCCAAGCTCCAAGTCATAACCCCGGCAGATTTGTCCTCAGCATCAGTTGACGAATGTGGTGATAGGTCCCGTTCAATTTTGTCAACGTAACTGACCATCACCTGGAGACCCTTCTCATCTGCTCAGCTGCATCCTTCACTTGAGAAGTAGTATAGTTTCGTAGTTTCGCGAGGCATTTCAATTTCAATCCAACAATCTCATGAACCAACCGAGTTAAGAATTCGTATCACACAAATGCGATCGAGTTCGAGATTAAAATTTTGCAGAGATGTAAACCATATACTTCACTACATGTGATGATTGTTTGATTTTTTTAAAAAATACTTCTCAGTTAGGTGAAAATCGAATTCTCACCACATATGTCGCCCACAAGTAAATGCAAGATACATTTATGGAGTTCTCAGCTGCTCACTTCATTCCACAACGCCCTAGAGGAAAACACACCATGAAATTTAGCGATTGATAAAAACGCACCGGAAGAGCCAAGAACCAGCTGAAATACTACAATGATGGTGGTCGACGGGTTCATCTACAGACTACAGGAGCAGACTTCAATTATTTATCATGTGATTTGGTCTTTGTTGTCAACTGTCCTCGTAGTCGTCTAGTCTTTGTTTTATCTGCGCAATTCTTCTCCTGGTTGTTGTCTGTAGCGTGATTGGAACTGGTGCGTACGCGAGGAATGGAGGGTGTCGAGACACCTAGGACGAATTCCACCAAGATGGGATAGGTTGGGTGTATGATTTGGGATGTTTGGTTCGATCCCATGTGGAATTTGCGTGTGGAATTTGGGATGTTTGGTTCGATCACATGCGCTTCTAGTTTGGTTTCTGCTACAGGCTTACAGAATAGGAGTGTAAATTTGAGCTTCGATATTTGATCTCGTTTTATCAGGGCGCGTATATGTTGAGGTTACCGCCAGGTCGAGTGGTTGCTAGCATGATGCTTTAGTTATACGGTGATCAGTATAAGGAAGCCAGAGATTAGCCGAGCATACTTTTTAGCTGAATCTTGTAATGTATTCACAACAATTCGTTGTTGGAACAGAATGAGGCTTCTTAACATAAGAACTGTTTGATATGAGCCTTTTTTTGTAGCCATCATATACCTATGTTTTTTATATCCAGGTGTGAAACCTAGGTGAGGCCTTTTTTTTTTTGCCTGAATGGGTTGTTGGTGGTGGGATAAGGGCTGGTCAGAGATGTGATCCAACTCTAGTTGACTTGAAATGGGCATTCAGAAGGGTAATGGGGGAAAAAAGAGCCTGTGCTTTCTCTTTTAGGGGTTGATATTGTGAAGTTGCAAGTTGCAACAACTGATCTTCTCCAACCCTTATCAGTGGGCTTTTCTGTGGATGATCTTGTTGCATTTGCTGGCAATGATCTGAGATTAGTGATCTCATTGTCTTGTTACAGATGCAATTGCCTGTAATCTCGGTCATCTTTAACCTTTCAATGTCGATTCCTTGCTTTCACAATTGCCAATATGCTAGTCTTGTAGCTTGGCTTGCACTTTGTTTCTCTTTGCACAATCCAAAGATGCATCCATATTTGGCCGCAAGTTGATCAACTCACAGCATGTTCCATAATTTGCTCTCCTATTATGGAAATTTCTAGTGATACCAATCTTCAGGCAAAAAAAAAATCCTAATGAGCTAACGAGGGTTTGAGCATAATCGTTGTTCAGCTGTTATAGTTGCAAAATAAACATGATTAGATAAGGACATACTACTACACTTGATTTACAATGATTGATTTTTACTGTAAATTTTTTCAAGATGTGTATAAGTGTATTCATGATATCTAATTTAGCATGAACTCTGTGAACATCTTGCATGCCGTATAGTATGCAGTTGACAAGGAACTTACTGACAACAAAGAAGTCAAAATAATGAAATGACTATCTGTTCATATATCTTTCCTTCAACTGTAAAACATGACCTTACGGTTCACTTCCTAATGAATTCTTACTTAATGCAGACTGTGCCAGTTAACCCGAAGCCTTTCTTAAACAACCTGACAGGGAAGCCTGTTATTGTCAAACTGAAGTGGGGTATGGAGTACAAAGGTAATATATGCTTTTCATGTTTCATGTTCTTCCACGTTTAGTTGTTTCTCATATTTTGCCCTGCACTCGATAATGCTGACTAACAATCTTTTCCTTTCCCAGGATATCTTGTTTCTGTGGACTCCTACATGAATCTGCAGGTACTACTCTGATACATTTTTTGGGGTTCAGTTGCATTATTAGTGTTGTTATCTACTGATGGGTCAACATTTCTAATTTTGTTGCGGCCTTTTACCTACTGCTTGCAGCTTGCTAATACAGAGGAGTACACGGGCAGTTCTCTGGAATTCTCGGAGAAATACTGATAAGGTAGCAATTTATGATCCCGGTCTCCTAGCAACTGTGAAGTAGTCCTACATACTTTCGTACTGGAAAAAGCTAACCCAGCAAAAGCATGTATGCTGTGACTGCATTCCAAGTCATACTGTCGAATAGAATGAACGTGTGGATCTACAGTGGTTACATGTCAACAAAAGCTGAGTCCATAATAGGCGTCTGCAGTTTATAGATATTCAAAACACATTCCTTGAACAAACTGTTACGCTTACCGTATCCAGTTGTCCCAAATGATACGTTTCTTGTTTGCTAGATCAACAGGTGCAACAACGTTTTGTATCTCCGTGGCGTTCCAGAGGATACGGAGATCGATGATGCAGAGTGAGGAAGACATGGGCCACCATTCCTAGATTGACGGATGTAATTCGCTGCTGACATTAACGTCCCAATTTAGCCCGTTTCATATGTACTCTATTGATGCAGGATGTTGAGCCTGTCTTAACTCTGATCATGTACAATTAACCTGCTTCCCTGCTATGCTATCTAGATGTTTCGTTGTGCTGGTGACCACATATGCTGGGCGATTCTATATTTAATCTGATGAAACATGACGGTATTAGGGATAATGTTTAAACGCTCTTTCATCTGGTCTGTACTATCGTTCTGCTAAATGTGAGAAGGATCACATTTCTTCACCAATCCCTTTTGCCTGTCGGCCTGGTGAACATGCATGATGTGTTGAACATAATCCCTAGCCGAATTAGATGAAGCTATCTGTTTTTGTTCGATACTTCGATCAGGTCAAAGGCAATTTGCATGTTGCAGTCCATAATTCCATATCAAAACTAACCACAGAACACGAAAGGGAAGGGGTAAAATGGATCAAAGCTACACCAAGCATCGACGACCCTAGCTACAGCAAGTTATCCTACTTATTACAAACGCCCAAGCAGGCATGCCATAATCCACTAGACATTGAGAGAATACTCCTTAATGCTTTGGAGGAGATTAGATGATTATGGTATGACATTTAATAAGGGTATATATATAATTTTCCATTAAATATTTTTTAATTATAATACTTTCTTGATCTACGCATATGGTGAGTTGTGGATAAATATAGTGACATAGAAGGGGTATTTCGTGGCACTATTATGTAATACCACTAAAATGCAAAGGGAAGAAACTGAGAAATGAAACAATATAAGGGAGAATAAAGTAAATAAAGTAGAGTTTTGCCGTCAGACTCATTGGCTTTAGAATGCCGAATAATGGTAGCGTTCATAGAGGTTCCCAGACCGTCTGGGGCCAGTCAGTATCTCTCGCTATTGTGGGCTTTGTTATTCGACAGAAAATTTAGCCAACGTCAACTTTTACCGACTTACATGCCAAAGTAGAAAAAGAAAAGCCCAAACAGTGAAGAACACTTTGAACCAAAATGTCCTTTAGGCAACAGCCACATGAAGGAAGAGTAGGGGTAAGGTGAGGGCACTCCAGTCATTTCACAAGCCAAGAGAGTCTTAAGACCAATGCCTCGATGCATAAGCAGATCAGTCTCTGGGAGGCCTTACCTCACTCCCATTTTCTTCCAACCGAGAGCTCACTAAAAAGACAAAAGCAAAGCAAAAGGCTTTTCCCCCTCCTCTGTTCAACCAAAGCCAAGCTCAACCATCCCCCACCTAGCCAACCATTCCCATGGCCACCACAAAAAGATTGTAAGGGAGAGAATGGAGGAGAGGAGCAAGAGGTATAGGGGAAGACAAAGGGGTGGAGCTAAGACTGCGACAACAAACCAACATCATCGGCAACAACAAGGGGAGTGTGTTGCACTCGTCGTCCACACCCTCACGACATTCGTTAATGACTACCTTCATTTCTAGCCATCATCAAGTAGGCCCCCAACTCTTACCCTCCCTATTCATGACACGAGACAAGCGGCAAGCCCAAAGGGGGGCGTTGTGCGCCCTTGGTCGGGGGTGCATGCTCCCCGGCACATGTCCCCGCCAATTCCCGTTGCAGTGACCACCCGTAGGTTTTCCCAAACCGTGTGTGCCTAAGTATAGAGACAAGCAAAATGAAGAAACCAAAACAAAATGAGTGCAGTAAGAGGGAGGAAAGAAAAGTGGACCGTCCTGGGGTTGGTAGCGCTTGGGGCTTGGCCATGGTCGGAGGCTGAGCCAGGTTATCGGCAGCTGAGTTGGGGTAGGGCGACGGTGGCCTAGAGGCCAAGCCGTGGTGCTGATACCCAAACCGGCAAGCCAAAGGGGGTGACGGCGGGATAGGCTTGTGAGCCCAAGGCCCTGAGACTACCAGAGGCGTAGGGGTGGCGCCATAGGAGCGGTGAGCTCGGGGAGGCGGCTGAGCCCCTCACCGACGCCACGCCGGCGGCTGACAGCGTCAAGCGCCCTTGCTGTGCACACCCGAGAAGGCGACAGATCCGATCTCGGTTAGCCGGATCTAGGCGAAGGGTAAGGTGGTAAGGAGCGGCGGCGGGGCAGGCACTCAGCACCAGAGGAATACGACGCTTGGTGCAACTGCGCCATGGAAACCGAAGCCGTGGGCGACGGTGGAGCTGAGAGAGAGAGAGAGGTGGAAGGCGGTGTTGTAAGGGAAAGGCGGAGGAGTTGGCCGGCAGCGACTCAGCGGCTAGTGCCGAGGAAGGGCCCGTGCACCCGAGCGCACCGTGAGCCCAGCCGCATGCCTGAAGAAAGAAATAGAGAGAGAGAGAGAGAGAGAGAGAGAGAGAGAGAAATGAGGGGGAGGAAAGGATGAGGCCTTCCAGCCAGAAAAAAGAGAAAGACTGTTCGGCGGAGAGAGAAATGAAGGAAAGGAGAAAAGGAAATGAAAAGAGGAGAAAAAGAAAAATAGGAGTTTGGTACCTGTGCGACAGATCCTTAACCCCGGATGTTTTATGCCAGAGTCAAGTTATGCTCGTAGATTCGTCGTTGCTCGTTTAAGCACTGGTTTCAATATGATGTGTTGAGTCAAATTAACTGCTTGTTCAGGTGAAGGTCCTGAGTCAATGCCGTCCGTACGTTGCTCCGCTCCACTTGGTTAACAGGCAAGTGCATAGTAGAGCGGTAGACCGTAGAGTTTATGAAATGTACGATATTTATATGATATGATGATGCTTATATGGAATTGCAATGTTTACATGACATGATGATGTTTATTTAATAATGACAATGTTAATAGAACGGGGTAAGCAGCAATGCATCTTACCAATGATAACACTGATGAGATTGATAATGACAATAGATATATACATTCATATTATATGCACTCATGAAATGAGAACTGAGATCTATCTAAATAGATCCTATAAGACCTACTTTGGTATATCTCCGCTGGTTCGATACTATACCGTTTCGAATCCGAACACAGCTAGGCGTCATCGATTCGCCGTCACGGTTCCAAGTTCAGAAAAATTCTTTTCAAAAAAAAAGTTCAGAAAAATTCAAAAAATTGCCCCATTTTATGTGCGCCGCAACCGAGCGCATCCAAAAATTCCAAAACCGACACCCTTCGATTCCCTTCCCTCCAATTCTGTCTCTTTCCCCATGTCTTCCGCCGCCGCGGGCGATCCCTCGCCGCCGCCGCCGGCTGAGGCGGCGGAGTGTCCGGGAGGGTGGCTCTCCGGCCTCGTTTCCGGCGCCGGCCGCCTCCTCGCCGCCGTGCTCGGCCCGGATTCCCCCGACTCCTCCTCATCCTCCTCCCCGGAGTCGTCCCAGTCTCCCCCGCCTCCGTGCGGCAGTGGCGGTACGCGATCTCTCTCCGTTGAGTTCGAAACTTGAAGCGTTGCTTCGTTTTGTGGCGTTTGTCGAGGCCACCCTCGTGGTGTTCGGTGAACCGCCTGCGTCGGCGCTGCGCTCGTTTCTCTCTCTGTATCGCATCGCTTGGTGGAGATTGCGCGTGCGTGCGTTCGTTGCCCTGCGAAAGTCGGGCTAAACTTGGCGCTTAATTGTATCAGTTCGTTCTTCGTGATCCTGTAGTTCGCAGATGATGTTAATTTGCTCACAAGCTCTTGTGAAGGAATGCATGCATGCATCACCCAAACGCGCAATTAGAGGGGGGAATTGGATGCTCGAGGTGTTCGTTCATATTTAATTGGGAGAAAAGTGTTTTCCTTTGGGTGTTATGGTCGTCATGAAATGTGGTGGAAAATTGCACATGCCAGTGTCGTGGTTCCCTGTCCAAAGCCTATCATTATTCTGTAGTATTAGATAAGTCATTTGCTTAAATGTTGTCGGATCGTGGTCTCGAGTGCATTACCACTAATTAGATAAACAATCATGCCTGCAGGATCTCGTGTTTTCTGTATATAATTTCTCATGCTAGGTGTTATTTTAACAATTCAAAGAGGCCAATAGTTTGAACACCAGGGGAGAAAATGGTCTGCGAGGTTAAGCCTAATTCCATTTTATCACGTAAGACTGGAATTGACCATACCGATGTTCTTCATGCTGCCTTCTGAAGAATTCATCCGTCTCTGTTCGGACAAAGGACTGCAAATCTAACCACTAAGAATGCCACAGCTCCAATGATCAAGTCCTTTCGATTGTAGCAATTCATAGAAGAAACAAACTTCCTGAATCATGGCCAATGTTTAGCAAGGGATGGAACGGATGCTTTGAATCCATGACCTTGTTTATTCTTTGCTTTGTTTATTCTCAATGCGCTTCAGCAACTTGTTTTCTCGAAGATGAACACTGCTTGAAGATTTTTCTGGCTGATTTATATCTTCTTAAATGAACAGGTCATGGTAATGCTGCTCACTTTGCTTCTGACAAGTATCAGGTAAACCACGTAATTCCATCTTAATATCTAACCTTACAAATTGCTTCTATATTTTAAAACAAGCGTGTTTCTTTTGCTTAGGAGTGACATATTGATTATCTGAGAAGTTCATCAAGAATGTTCTTTTTGTGATTTTAGAGCAGAAAGGAGATTGTGCTAAAAGACTGCGGTGAAGGATCCCTAGCAGTTGTCTCAGAGATTGATCCAAAGGATGCTATTATGCAGTTGCTTATGCAGGAAACCTACTCGAGGTATTATGCGATATATCTTGTTTCCTTCTACTATTGCTCTTGAGATGTATAGCCATTTTTCTATGTTTGGATCTGCAATAGCTTAAACATGTCTTCATTTTCACTGAATTTTAGTAGTTTCATGGGCAAAAATTATCTGCAGTCTGCATTCACTAACTGACATGTTTGTCACACCACATTCCAAGATTGCTGCCTTTCTATTTTCTCCTTGAGATCATGTAGAAAAGGAAACATAAGTCATTATTGCAAAAGATCTGCAAACTTGTTCTTCTACTGACTATTTTAGAGGCATTTGCTGAAGAAATTGGACTGCTAAGTTTGACTTCTGTTCTTTAATTTCGTGCCAGATCGGAGTGTGATACACTAATAAAGATAATTCAAGAGCGGGTTGTGGACTCAGACCCAGGTGTAGTTGAACCTGCTGTTGTTCTTCCAATTGCTTGGCAGGCTGGCCCACAGCAAGATCCTGTTGCATACTCTTCATTTAGTCCAAACACCTCTACCCCCACGACTTCAAGTGTTCCAGCTTACAGCCAAGAGTTCGACAACAGCGTTGTTGAGGAGAAGAGATGGCTTGACATGAAAAGGTCAACTCCTGTTGAAGGCCCATGCACCCTGAACACTGACAGGAGTCAGCTTGTGAGTTTTCTTACCTTGAGGAAATATAGTTTACCCTAAATATGTAGGAACTCATGCCCACTGGATTTCATGAAATTTATATTATTTTATGTGTGTTACTAGTTTCTTGCTGATTGCTTTTTTGTTAGTATAAATTTTGTTCTTAGTTTATGTAACACCTGGATTTAATGATTCTGAACTACTTCTGCAATTTCAAAGGCCTTTGAGGCATATTAATACTATATTTTCTGTTGAATATATAAGCACATGTAGGTTTAATTTATTCCATAAATAAATCATGACATCATGCACGTAAAATAACAGAACCATCACAGGCATAAAAGATCTAGACATGTAAACCAGAAACCGTACATGAACAGATCTAATACGAGAACATGACCGCGTGCATCGATGGTTCTCGTTCGATCGGTTTGCGATGTAGACGCCGCAGCACGGTGAGATGACACGAAGTCGATGACGATTCGCGGCCGAACGACGAGGAAGACGAGCGAGCTACGGCGGCGCCGCGCAGAGCGCTTCCCAAAACCTTATTCGCCCTCCGGTGCAGACTTGAAGGCGGCGGCCCGAGACCGCTCTCGAACGCATGTGCGCGCGGCGGACGGGACGGAGTAGACTACGTGGGACGGCAAAGACAATGGATGGAGGAGGCAAAACCTAGATTGATTTTTCGTAATGTTGTATGGAGGCGGCGACTCGTATTTATAGAAAACCGGGACGCGTGATCAAGACGCCGCACGTTCTCCATAACTCAGAATCGAACCGGATTAGTCGCAGAACCGATCCGGATTCACCGCCACACAAAACAAAGAAAAGATAAAGCGCAAAGGAAGCGCGTCGCGCAAGCACTGGAGCGGATTTTGGCGACCATTCACGCAGTGCCGTGCGCGCGCGCCGCCCGCCCAGCGAGGCGAGGCGAGGCGAGCGAGCGAGCGCGCGTGTTATCCTCTAGTTCTCTCCCACACATGCCTCAAGTGACTAGGAGTGCACCATCCCTTTTAAGGTGGTCTTCCTCTCCTAGAACTAGCAATATGGTACTAAAGGTCACATGCATGCCTCCTTTGCATGAGTGGGCCTTTGAGATTTAATAGGAATTATTCTTATTATATGGGCTTGGCCCACATAATCCAACATTTTCTTCTAGCTCAAGTAAATTGCTTTTTTTCTTGTCAACGTCATGCCTAAAATTTTAGGTGAACAAGACATTGTTGGATCTCAGGGAAGGCATTTTTTTAATCGGCATCTTATTTGTTCTATTTCCTCCTCTGTGTTCAACTCTGGAATAATGCAAACGTGCTTTTATAAACATAACTGTAGGATTTGAAAAGAAGTTATTCTAACACTGGAGATAGTCTTGATGAGTCTCGAAGAGTTAGACCAAAGCTAAATGGATTGAACATTTCAAAAAAGCAGGTTGATGTGCTTAGGAGTCGTGCAGGTAGAAAGATTCCTGGAATTGCTTCAATTAAATTTCAAGGATAGTAAAGCCCTATCCTAGTGGGGATATATGTTGATTACCAACTACCATTTCCACCTTTTTTTTCTTGTGTCAGCTATAGCTTCATTTGAAGAGTCAACCTCCAAGAATCCTAATGCATTCAGGGGGATTCCAGTAGATTCCAGGAAGCTATTCACAGATATTCCCCTTCTCGGGACTGATAACCTAACATTTTCCAACATTGTTTCGAATGGTGACACTGCTAATGATACAATAGGGCTCCATGGTAAACTCCCTGCTGTAACTGCACAGCCCTTCGATTCAACCTCCTGTCAAGCCGACTGGGATTGCCGTGATTCTACCATGTTCTATCCATACTCTGAATGGGTACATGAGCTACACAGCACTACAGTTTGCTGGGTGTCTCTCTTTCTGATTTGTTAAATTCAATTGCGTATATCTTTTGACTGATGAAGATAGTGCCACTTTTTCGTCACAGGATCTCACGAAGGCCTTTCCTATTAAGGTGGAACCTTTGGATGGTCTTGTTCCACTTGAGCCTGACATGATGGACGTTGCAGAAAAAAATCATGACAGTATGTTTGGACCACATAAACTCTCTGATTCTGTGAATATGAACCTCCAGTTGCTACCATTATCTCGTCTAGTATTCTTGGTTTATCTGCTCTGCAGTGCACACTATCGGCGATGACTCTGGTTCCGTGTCAAAATTGGTGTTTCAAGAGGGCAGTGAGGGTGCACCCAGGTATTCTCTTTGACAGTTCATGTATTTTCAGATGACCAATGTTTGCTTGTCATGACCTCTGTTTAGTCATTTCTGGTGTGTTTTGTTGGTTTTACCTGATATTATATTTGTTTGGTATAATTGCTGGTATTCTCCGTAAGCATCTGAATTGTGAAATCCGAGGACATGCTACTCTTCTATAATGACCTCCCATCTGCTTATATTGTATTAGTAGCCATGAAGAATCATCAAATCCTATGTTCTTCTAGTGAAATAATGTAGACTGTTGTCGGTAGCTAATAAACAAGTACATTATATTCAAAACATGTATCTTTGAAGGTAAGAAATCATTGTGCTAGCGAAGTAATTGTTTTTTTTACAGCTCATCAATGGGCTTGCAGCAAGAAAACAGTTCCAGGAATTGCACAAGGGGAGCCAACATGCAAAGGAGCACTCCAACCAAGAGACGGTCACCTGTTACTAATATCTATCGTCGCCAAAACGATGGCAACACAATCAGATCAAAGAATGGGGTACTGCAGCAGGGCAATCCCAAATCGGTGGGACAGGAAGCAGATTTGGGCCACATTCAGGCGAAGAGACCAGTTGGAAGGCAAAGGAAAGCGAGAAGGTGAGGTAACTTGCGACATCTCGATTCTATGTTTCCTCTGGTTTATTCGAAGGATCCTAATCCTATGTATACATTCGCTCTACTGAAGGTCTCGAAAGGCAGGAAGGTTACTATTGTAAAGTGGACTCCAGGTTACAGTTAACATCAGGTAAATTGTTGGTAGTATTTAGGGAGAAAAAATAGAACATGACCTTTGCTATCTTCCGTAGTCTAACCAATGTTACTGAATGTACTTCCATATTACCGCACTGTCAAGTATAGAGTATGGACTGTACAGTTTATTAGTCCTTTCTAATGCTGATTCCTTTCATAAGTCTGTTGGGCGACTATGCATGCGGTTTTGTCCTGGTGCTTTCCCCTATTTCCTCAAATTGACCAAGATTCATAATGAGCTGACACTTTATTATGCATTAGTTGCACAACCTAATTCCAGGGCAAATTGCCCAGGGCTATTACAAAGACATGCATGTCCGAAAATATGATTGGTATGTCACTGATAAGTGATCCAAGGCCCTACCTATTAGTCTTAAAGCAGACTACTTTCTTTTCCAACACATCTTTACGGTTTTACCGACCTAATTTTCGCAAATACTCCTATGGGCTATGGACCTATTTTGGAATGAGCACACCTGTACAAGGGAGGTGCTCCAAGTGGTTTTATGATAGCTGACCATGCCTTCCGCGTGGTGTATGAGAGAGGTGCTTCTATATATTACTATTTAAAAGTTCCATAAGTATTAAAGTATGAATGAAAGATAGAGCGTGATTACTTACCTTTTTCTTTGCTTCAAAATTTATATAGTTTGTATTAGA
Source organism: Dendrocalamus sinicus (assembly GCA_036346575.1). Taxonomy (NCBI): domain Eukaryota; kingdom Viridiplantae; phylum Streptophyta; class Magnoliopsida; order Poales; family Poaceae; genus Dendrocalamus; species Dendrocalamus sinicus. Next base: position 16,540,531 of record CM070646.1, read on the forward strand.
AAGGTGATGTATAGAACGCTACTCTAGTTGCTATCTTATCTATAGTAGAAACAGATACAAGAAAGCAGTAGGAACACTCTAGCACAAAGTTGGCACAGAAGGAAGTTAGGCCGATCAACTTTGGCAGCTGGCACACTGTGATAGAGTCTCAAAGGGAGAGAGAAAAAAAAAACTCTGGGGAATCGATCACACAGTGTGATTTGTGATTTCACGAATCACGATATGCATGGGCCCCTTCTAGTGTAACTGTGCAAGTAGTTGTTGCAGCAGTGCAACAGGTGCCCATGTGCCAACGCGACTGCATAGCGTGCCACCTGCAGACCAGGCTTTTTACACCTGATTTAACGGATCAGTGGCCGCGGGCCTCGCGTCGCGTCGCATGGTCACGACAAAGTGGCCAATCGCCAGCCTTTCCCATCCAATTTACGCCTACGGGTCTGAGCCTGAGCCTTTCTCCAAGTCCACCGGCCCTCGAGCAAAACCTAGCTAGTCCACTAAGGACAAAGACTCTGGTTGAGCGGTAGCGGTCATACGAAAATCTCTCGGAAATATTCACGTGTACGGGTTCACCGTGATGCAAAATACTACCCAAAGACAGTTGGATTCATGACCTTAGGACTTGTTTTAAAACGGGAGAGTCTTGATTTTTACAAAAATCGAACTGTTTCTTGTTGGATTTATATAATTTCCTATGAAATTTCTGCGTGCGAAACGCAACCTTAGCCACGGTACCTAGGGTATGATCTTTGCAAAGAATTATTGTATCTCACCGCGTACCTTCAACAATGCAGTTTAATGGTCTGTTCTTTTTGGCTGCAGCTTATGACTTTTAGCTACGGTTTGTGATTTTTGAACTGTTTGTACAAGAGATTACAGAGTAACAGAAACTCACGTGCAGTTTTTGCCGATATAAATGAAGTTAGTAAAATATGTACTACAATTAATTAATAGACCTCATTTTAAAAAAAATATTTTGTTTAAAAATTAGTTACTATAGAAAAATTGAATAGCAGTTTTTAGAAGCAGTAAAGAACGAAACCTTTGCGGTGACTCCGCAACGAGTTTTTGCTGGGCTACTCTGACGCGGCTCGGTGACAACGAGTTTTCGCTGCATTTGAAAGCAAGAAACTCCTTTTTTCTGTCACTGACGGACGCGTGTTTTACCTGTGATTTTGTTTTTCTGTTTCCCTTTTGTGGCCTTGGATTCCTTTGTAAGCACTACTACTGTACTTTTCCGTCCGTCTCACGTGAACTTTAACGCTGCCCATTTACTCGTGTGTTTGTGCGCTTGTGAGGCCAGGCCAGCGCCGCCACCGACTTCGATATAATACATCGGCATATGTGTGGGGGCATTCGAGTTTACTAACCAGATTTAGGGGGTGATCGGTATGGCTGAAAAGCTCATAGCTTATGGTTGAAAACACTGTAGCTGACTGAAAAAGCACTGTAGCTGACAGAGGCTTATTTAGCATAATTAAATTTAAAAAAAAAATTAAAAATATAAAAAATATGTTAGCCTATTACATATAATACAAACAAATACGAGAAAAAAGAACCGGCAAAAAAGCTCAACAAAAAACTAAAAATTCAGAAAAAGACGAAACTTATGAATAATGCCAAATAAGCCATGAGCACTGTTCATAAGCCACAATGATCGAGCCTTAAGTTCGAGTAATTGAGGCGTTATCCGGCGCAAGATGGAAGGATTGACGCTGGCTCATGGGGCATTGCTTGCTTGGATTGCAATGCAATGCATGCATGCATGGGTACTTCACGTACGGACACATTCGCTGGCTTGCTGAGTGACAAGCAGAACCCTTAAGGATGGCCATCACGTGATAGCTAGCGTGCATGCAATAGCACACGGATTAACCGATAGTATAATGTAACAATTCTAAACATGGATAGCGTTTAATACATTTTTCGATTTATGGTTTTTAACCTTATTGCTTGTCGACGATTAAGTCATCGACCTTACAAGATAATATAAAGAAAATGGCTAAAATCCTTGAGAAAAAACATGGCACTACTACAAAAACAAGTTATACTGGACGACTCACCATAGACGGTTCATGTGGAGCCGTCTGTGCTTTGATTATTACAGACGGTTCATGACTAAAACCGTCTCTGAAACTATCATAGATGTTAGGTTTAAAAGCCGTCTGTGATATACGCATTATCATAGACGGTTTTTAATTAGAACTACTGCCTATGAAATTATCATAGACGGTTTTTTTTATTTAAAATCGTCTGTGTTTTGTCTTTTGTCGTATGAACTATAGAAGCTACTGAGACGAGAGACAAATTCAAGGCAAATTTATTACAAAAGTCCAAAAAAGAGATTCTCATATCTTAGTCTTCTGGGTTTTATATGCTTCTTCTTTGATTTTTGGAGTTGGAGGATCAACCACTGAGTTCTCGAATGCCATGAAGATTGTCCTTGCCCTCTCCACTCTCTTCTCTAGCCTGAGCAAATCATTAGCATGGTTCATAATCTCAAAGAGGATGCCATGATAAGTTTCCTTAGAATCGGCCGCTTCTGCTTGATCGGCAATGTTATCCATGTGTCTCTCCATTGCCGCAAGAGCTTCTTCCGCTTTGTGCACATTGCAGAGAAGAATGAGACTGAGGGCAGTTTCCCTTTCCTGAGCGACAACGAGACACCTTGGCTGACAGCCGCTGATAAGGTCCAACTGATGAATGGAAGCGAGTCGAGGAAGGAGAGCAAAGCGTAAGCAGAGGAGCTGCTCCAGACGTAAATTGTTGGTCGCCTGTGTACGGTTGCGGCCGAACAACTCATGATGGATAGATGAGAGCAAAGAGATCAAAAGAATAATAGATGCCATTATTGAGAAATCTAGTGAAGAAGATGAGTGAAAGGACAGTTTAGAAGAGCTGGATTATGACGCGCATATTTAAGTGTTATCATAGACGGCTCGTATACTAAACCATCTATGATATTAATATCATAGATAGTTCGTATAACAAACTGTGATTTATCACAGATGGTTAGTATAACAAACTGTCTATGATATATCCATTATCACAAATGGTTCGTATAATAAACCATCTCTGATAATGACACGTCACCGATTTATGGTGTATCCCCTAGGATTTCGATCTTACCTGTCCATTCTCTCTACATCGAATGGCAGGCACAGGTTCCTCCCACCGCTCGGCCCTTATTGATTACTCCCCCTCTACCTTTCCACTAGCAGTCACGCGTGAGTTCAGCCACTAGCTGCCTGCATCCTCCCTTCGGCGACGCTGATCTACCACCATAAGCTAGCTCCTCCGCCTTCTGTTGTGACACCACGGTGCACTACTATTCCTAGCTAGTTCATCCACTCCTAGCTTGTTCCTCGATGACGCTGACTACCATCGTGAGCTAGCGCCTCTGTTGTGATACCACGGTCGACTGCACAACACACTCTTGTCGTAAGTATCGTAAGAGTGTCCTATGCAGTCTCACCGTCGTGCTATAAAGGTGGTGCTACCGTCACCTCTCTATTGCCAGTGATATCCAGCTACCATCCGATGCCCTCCTCTCTCTTCCTTGATGGTAGGCGTTAAGGACATCGCGCACTGCATCCAACTTCTACTGTTTGCTAGGATCTCTATTTCTTATATATTCTTGCCGTATTAGAGAGTTGGGTTCGTTATCTTGTTATGCTGTAATGGTGGATTCTAATCTTAATAAAAATAGAATGTGCTGTTGTGTTTGTCACTGCATTTGCTTGTTTTCAAAGGGCATAGGTAACATTATTTCTTGAGGCTAGCCAAAAAAATAGAAAAAAATTTAGGTATAGAATAAACTATCACAGATGATTTGTGCCATAAACCGTATATAAAGGACTATCACAGACGATTTTATATACCAACCGTCTGTGATATTCGCCAATCACAGACGGTTCTATATACTAACCGTCTGTGATATTCGCCAATCACAGATGGTTGGTAACTAGAACCGTCTGTGATGTGTGAGTATCATAGATGGTTTTTGGTTCGAGCTGTTTGTAATAGTTTTCTTCACAGATGGTTTTAGTTACAAATCGTCTGTGTTATTTTTATCACAGATGGCTTACAAACCATCTGTGATAACATCTGATTATCACTGATACATAAATACAGGTGGTTCAGAAAATCATTTGTGATGACAATTCCAAACCGTCTGTGATGACCCTTTTTGTAGTAGTGTGGATACTCTCTATTGCTATGAATTATTTACATGGTGCATTTAATAATACGTGAGATTAACCCTAATTACACTGAATTGAATGAGAATGGATTCATGATCGAATGTCCTTAATTTTGCTTCATCTTCCAGCCTTAAATACCAACGAAGAAACTCCAATTGTCTGCTAGAGAAGACGCCTTATAGAACCAGCGTGTTTGATCGAGGAGGCAGTTATTGTCAGAGAGAGAACATTTGATCATTAGTTGTTGTTAGCAGGAGACAAACGTGGGTAACAACCACATGGCATTATTGCTAGAGACTCAGGGCCAAAATGTCGTGCTGTTTGGAGTGGATAAAGCATGTGTTTTACCCACTGCACGGAAGGAATATTCTGAAATTAGGTTCAGGTACCAGTTCATAGATTCTTCGAGTGATCATTTGGTCAGGCAACACGTACAATATATCTCCGACCAGGGTACTTAATGAGCAACCCTTGAGGGTTTACAACTACGGGGTTCTTTGGTCTTAACTAAATATTAAAGTTGTATTTAAAAATTTATTTAATCCTCATCACTGCTTGACCTAGGCAGTGGCGGAGAGAGGGGCGGGGAAATGGGCCCCAACGATGATGCAGCCCAGCCCAGCCCCCTGGTGTTAACTAGTAGCAGTACTACTATTAGTAGCAGCGCTAATTGGCAAGTCGTGCTTCGCGTGCGTTACGGCAATTACTAGATGCAGCCCAATTACTAATTGGCAATTAGCCCACCGCCAAAGATCGATTCTGGCGACGTCAGATTTCGATTTCGAGAAGAAGCGGCGGCGACGCCGTATTTTGAGTGGGAGTCGCGCCCGCCGCGCGCCGCATTCCGGCAAAGTGCAAACCATACCCATACTCCGCGGCTCCGACGACGCCGTCCGCGGTCCGAACGTCCGGCCATCCACGTCAGGTAATCTGATCTCTATCTCTATAGTCTATACGGTGAGGCATTCGGGCATTCCGCATTCGGCTTTCGGTATTCCATATTTCCATTACCAAAATACCAAATGAATTTGTTGTTTGTCCTATACAATTTTAGATGATATGAAGAAGAGAAAGACAATTCATAGTTTTTTTAAGCCTATTGGTTCAAGTGCTAACGTGGAAGTGGAAACTCCTAACGTGGAAGGGGAAACTCCTAATGAACATGATGTGGAAAATCCTAATAATCAGAGTAGTGTTGCTGCTGCACCATTAGAAGCCGAGGCTGCCGAACATCAACCAATTGTAGCTACTAGATTTGAGAGAGACCCTGGTAAACATGTTCAAATCTTAGAATTGCCAGTTGATGTCCATGTTACTTTGATACTATCAAATTGATGTCCATGTTGTCTCCCCTATACCCAATTTCTGGCTCTGCCCCTGGACCTAGGTCCAAGCAGGAGGAATAACAATTTGGACTCCCTATCTCCAAGAAGAAGAAAAGGAAAGAATACAACGCAATGGTTGTCGTGTTTACTATTTTTTCCCCATGCAGTCGCAGTAGCGCGTTTACTATTTCGTTTAGCATTTGCTGTGTGTTTGTACTCTGCATTTGAAAATATATATTGTATTGTTGACTAATGCAACTGTGGAAGTTACTCTTTAATTGTTATAACCAGATATATCGAATAACCAAATACAGAAAAGAATACCTATACTGACAATTAATGCCTTGTACGCATTGCAATTGTATGTAATAAAACACGCACTGCACGAACAAAATAGCTAGATTTGCAGCTAGCTGGCACAAGACAGCAAGATATGGCCATTATTTCAGAGATTTTGTACATCGGCCGGCATGTGCAGTGAAACTTGCACGATTTTAATGTACAGGATTAGTTCGGCGTAGGGCCGTACGGGAAATAAGCAAACACAAGTGTAGTAGTATATATCCCACAATAATTCATGGGTGCTTAACTGGGTTTTTTTTTGTGGCTTATGGCTTTTTCACTGTAGCTGTCTTATTTTGCACTATAGCTGTAAATAGTTTTTTTGATATAATTAAAATTAAAAAATTTTAAATAAAAAAATAGATTAGCTTATCATGGATAATGCAAAGGTATACAGAAAAAAAGAAAAGACAAAAAAAACTCTAAAAATCAAAAAGTTAGAAAAGAACAAAAATTAATGAATTATGCACTAGAAGCCAAAATGAGCAGGCCATGTCACACAAAAACTAGACAAGGACGAAAAAACCTAGATTGGGCTTGGAGTATCATGATTGTCTTAATTAGCTAGCTACGTAACACAAAATCGAAAACCAGCTAGCTTAGATCGATATATAGTGTTCGCCAAATCCGATTCCCATGTTTCCCCAACCTGAAAAGTACGATCAAGATCTTAATTAGCATGCTATGGTACCAATCAATATATTGCGACTTAAGCTCGTCCTTGATTTTGCAGTTTGTATGGTCTCCAACGTGCAACTCTACATTACCAATCCAGTAAAATACTTTCTAACGTACGTAGCTAATTAAAATATTAAGAGTAGAGCAATAGATTATCAAACAGTTGTTTACAAGGTACATGAGAGAGGATATTTATTGACGAGCCACATTATTCTTCCGTTCATATCCTCATCCTTTAGCCCACAGATTTCCTGAGCGTTTGGCTTTATGCCTAATTTTATCACACTTAACTTTGGACGTCGTACCGCACTTTCATAATCAGATTTACGATGCACCGTGTCGTAGACTGCGATATTTTTCACTAATTTTGTTGTACAAATGGCGGTTATTTGTACACGCGTGAATAGATCGATGGCGCCGTGGTGCGATTCCGATCCGGCCCCCTTGATCGCACTTTCGTCTTCCATTCCTATTGGAGTTAATCCATGCATAATTACTCCTACTACAGTACAGTAGTAAATGTGTGCCGGTCCCCAGTTTTAATACGCAGATACCCTAATTACTGAGCAATATCATCTTTTAATTTCAGTTCTACCTAGCGGCCGGCCAGCTAGCTCTTGATTTACCGTTAATTCAGGCCAATGTAGGAATGAAACTTTTTTTCTTTCAAAACGAGGCAGTAATTAGGCCTAGATTTTACTTTTGATTTGTTGTTTCTAATATCGATCTGCAAATAATAATTTGTTTTGTTTCGTTTCACAGTGAGGGATTTTTTGAAGAATTAATATATGTGGTGTACTGGTACTACTTAAGGCCAAAACCAGTAACTTTGGAAGTATTGGATGCATTTCACTACTCGTAAAAAAAAAGAAGCACTACTTCTTAAAATGTGCATTTTTTTCTGTAGGGTATCGATCCGGTGCTAATTCCTATCTCTATGTAAACCCGATAATGTAAACAAAATTTCTTAAAAAGTTATTGAATATATATAGGGGGATGGATATATCCTATCATCCTGCAAAATTTTCAAAATAACACTTGACTGAACTTGAGAGAAAATTGATTCACAGGAAGCGAAAACGAATACCGGTAAACAATGAAAATCATTGTTCATAACCATACCAATCTTTCCCCCCTTTTTTTTCGGGTATTGATAAACATCATATCTTGCAAATGCTATTTTTTGAGAAAAAAATACAAATACATTCGCGTTTGATATTGAAACATGGCGGGGTACGTTGTATAGCCCTGAAAGATACGAGAAATTTCGATATTTGACATTGAATACGTGCGCCTCTCAACTTTTAACTTCCAATTCGCACGCCTTTGAAAATTTAACCCTGTCACTGCGAATTCTTTTGATTCAAGGGATTATCCTCATTTTCCCTCATTTTCTCTCCTTTCCTATTTTGACACTTGTCACTGCGAAAATGAAGAGAATACCTTGAATCAAAAGAATTCGTAGTGACAGGGTTAAATTTCCAAAGGCGTGCGAATTAGGGGTTAAAAGTTGAGAGGCGCACGTATTCAGTGTTAAATATCGAAATTTCTCGAAAGATACTAATATTTTATACTACTTTAAAACTCCAATACTAGTCGAAAGTTCACGCGAGTTTAAATGGAGGGAGAGGAGTTAGTACTACTTATACCTTTACAATCCTAGTTATTCGGCAATTAATCATCTCTCCTAATATTGCATTTCACTATTTCAATCAACGGCAATTAATCATCTCTCCTAATATTGCATTTCACTATTTCAATTAACGGCATGATCATACATTCCATTCAACACCTCCGCTGCATCAACTTCAACAAGATTAGTTCCATGTTAAGATGTACATAAAAAGATCTTGTCACGTAAATATAATGCACGCATTTTTTTTTTGCAATTTTGTTTCAAAATATAAGGTGCACATTCAAATATAAAGATATTTTCTCTCTTTCTCACTCATTTATCTTCTGTCACTAGTCACCTGCTCGTGCGTTGCAACGAAATTTATAGGATATATAGAGAATAATGCTATGAAAGAGGGCTACTTAAATTAGTTAAAAAGGTGGAGAATGATGGGAAGTTGAGAATGGGGTGGTTGAAGGAGAAAGGATATACAACCACCAACTCATTTTTTTATAATATTAATGATGATATCTTCAAGAGTACCTACAAACACTCAACATGAATGTGATAGTTATTTCCCTTTACCTTTCTCTTCCATGGCTTTATAATTTCCTTAAACCCCCGTGCCTTAACTAAATTTAATACACCTTATAAAATGAATGGAGGCTAAGAAGAAGCTAGCAAGCATACCAACATAACTTACATTTTACCAAAAAGAAGAAAAAACATACACACTATTCCCTCTGGTAAAGGGAAACAGGGAAATACAAATTAACACAGTAGAAGAGCAAACCAAAAAAGAAAAGGCTGCTAGCAACCTAGCTACTCCAGCAGTCCAGCTCTAGCCTAGTGCAACCGGCTTGTTCCTTTCTTTCACTTCATCTTCATGCATTTCATGACACTGCAGTCATACTAGAGGCCTTTTATTTTCTTCACTCACCTTTAATATTTTTTTTTCTGTCTCTCGTCACCTCTAGCTAGGTACGTACGTACATGCATGCATCAAACTACATGAAGTCCACCTCAAAGAAATGCATGCTGCTGTTGCTGCCGCCGTTGCAGCTGCTGTTCTGCTGATCTGACACCGACGAGCACGGCAAGATGTTGTCGTTGCTGCTGTTACTGTTGTGCTGATGCGACGGCTGCACAAGCGAGGTCAGCATGAAGTGCTGCAGCTCTTCGCGGCCTTGCACTTGCTGCATCATCAGCATGGTGTCCAGGCCGTCCTTGTCGTGCGACGGCGGCGGCGGCGGCGGCGCGGCCAGGGACAGGGTCGTCGGCGCCGCCGCCGTGTTGGTCGTCTGGCCGTTATCAAGCTCCAGGCAGCTGATGCCGCTGGCGTTCGGCGAGATGGCCGTCGATTTGCTAGCTGCCATGGTGCTCGCAGCTGCTCATTCATTGTACAAACATGTACAGATAATTAGGCACGTACGTAGCGTCAGAAAAGACGGCCAGATCTAGAGAAGCATATGATATGATGATCACATGTATATAGCAGGAGTTACATTTAGTGTAGTAGCACGTAGTACATTAGTACTCCTGCGTACGTGAAAGCTTTGGCGCCATGCATGCCTAGTAGTAGCATCTAGCTAGGACTACTGTTGAGTACGTCAGATCAATGCTAGCCATGGCATCATATCTGTAGTTTCTCTCTGGTCGAACGTTGTAACGTGCTTGCACATGGAATGTACTGCTATGGTTAATTTGGCACAACGCCATCGAAAGCAGTTGGAAATAATATAGCTCGGAGAGATGAGAAACTAGTGTAGCTCTTTCCCCGCTGAAATTTGACTGTTTAAGTTACCCGAAATATTTTACCTGCATTCTTGCTTGATCATGTTTATACCTCTTTCTTTTTTCTCCTAACATTTCTTGCTAATCTATGTTTTGGTATTAACATTCTTGCTAACATGATATATTACAGAAAAAAGAAACCTGGGGCCTGTTCTTTTTTGCTGCGGCTTATGGTTTTTGGGCTAGCTGTTTATACGAGAGATTATAGAGTAACAAAAACTCACGTGTGGTTTTTGCCGATATAAATGAAGTCAGTAAAGTATGTACTACAATTAACTAGTAGATCCTATCTTAAAAAAATATTCTGTTTAAAAGTTTGTTACTGTAGAAAAGTCGAAAAGCAGCTTTTAAAAGCTGAAAAGAACAGAGCCCTAGATGGTGGAATATACATGCATATTGGCGCAAATTTGAGGTTCTAGTCGGAAATTTGAATATCAAGAATTAAATTGGGCGTTCAGATCTAAATTGACGTCAAGGCTTTAAATTTAATTATTTCAAATATTCCCTTCAACGACAGATATGGTATTTTCTGCATCTGAGAGATATCGATCTGAGCGAGCAGTGGCTTACTCTTGTGATCACTGGTGTAGGAGCTGGTGATGCTAGTGTCTGCTTTCTTCGAAGGCGGCGGCGAGTCCTTGGCCTGTGCGCCGGCGGGCTTCCGGCGGCGACGGTTGTGCTCCGTGAGACGCCTCCGGCAGCTCCTCTTGGCCCCATCAAACTCAGCAAGCACATGAAACCTAGCCAAAACAAAAACAAAATAAATAATATACCTATATACATATATTACATGTATATGCCCATGCTTGTATACATCATGTTGTATATATCATGCATGTATCTGTACATAGTACACTGTACACCCATCTATCTAACTAATGTTCTCAGTTGCAATGATGGGTGTACTACATTGGTCAATGCAGGCAGCTAGTGATAAAGGGTGGAGGCACGCGTATATATATGCGGATACGCTCAGACCTGACCCCCTGATCTGATCTGATCTGATCTGATGTGATATGATATGCATCATCGATCGGATATGATGCGTTGATCAATACTTCAGTAGCTAGCGTCTAGATCGAAAGGTTGCAGCCTTTTCAGTACCGATTCTTTCGTGTGCTTGTATGCATTCATGTACTCCAATTGTTTTCCTTTCAAGCACCTTGATCCCAAAAAGAAGAGATCGAGCTCAGAGAGGAAGGAATTAATAGTGAGTGAGATCATGAGATAGCTATGCTTATGCATGCAGCATGTACTAGCTGATGGGGTCGATCAAGGCCATATGTAAAGTGAAAATGATTAGAAGATTATCTCTACAGTAGTATGTAGCCATGTAGGTGATGGATTGGCTGGCCACACCGTGTAAGGGGATAATACTAGTGTTGTGCGCGGGGCCACCTGTCAGTCGCACAGATGGCGATGAATATGTGCATCGTGCGGCAGAACGTGCGTACCTGCTGCATTGCTGGCAGAAGCGCTGCTGCTTGCCGCCGGCGGCGACGGCGGCGGCCTTGGCGTGGTACTCGCAGACCTTGTGGCGGCGGTGGTAGTGCTTGGCGGCGGAGAGGTCGGCCTTGCAGCCCTCGGCCTGGCACCGCGGCGGCTGGTGGTGGTGGGCTGCGCCGAGCCCGAGCCCCAGCACGCCCATGGCACCGACGCCGCCGAACCGCGACCGCATCAGCAGCCGGTCCACGGCCAGCACGTCCGCCGGGGAGAAGTACGTCCTCCGGCCGAGGTTCAGCCCTATCCTCCCGCCGCCTACGTCCACGACGGGGTCGTCCTCCCGCTTGACGAGTCCGCCAGCTCCGAAGGGGTACGCGTCCGCCGCCGTCGGCACTCCCGGCAGCGTCATCATCGGCACCTGCAGCGGCGACGGCGCCATCGGCATGGTGATCTGCGGGGCCAAGGGCTGCAGGGCGTTGAACGCCGAGCCGGCCGAGAGCAAAGCCGGTTCTTGGAACGGGAAGGCCGCCGCGGTGAAGTCGATGTTGTCGTAGAGGTGGTGCTGGAGCAGCGGCGGGCGGTCGTTGGGTATGGCGGCCATGCCGGGGTCGAAGCCCACGTAGGGCTGCATGGGAGCGTAGGCGAAGTCGGCCACGACGTCGGTGGGTGGTGCCATTGTGCCGGTGTTGAGCCTACTGCTCATCATGGCCGCTGTCGTAGAGGTGGTACGTGATGGGTGGAGCACAAGAAAGGAAGGTGCGAGTTGTGTGTGGCTATGTGTGGAGCAGAAGGTCTGTACATGTGGGTGGTTAAAAAGGCCGTGGAGAGAGAGAAGGTAGAGAGAGAGAGAGAGTGTGTGTGTGGGCGCGCGCAGAGATGCAGCAGTACAGTAGTGTTAATGCTTGGTGTGTTGCATGCATGTTAGAATATGGATGCATGGTTAGTGGTATAAGCGTTTCTCAGTGGCAAAAGGATGCTAACTTATGCCCTTTTGCTGTAACAAGTGTGGGCTGTGTGGCTGCATCTCCCTCTCCAGTGCAGGCTGCTTTGTTCAAGGGGAGAGTAGTGTGTTGGTACGTGCGTTACGTGGCCACATAGTAACAGATTAACGTTGGCGCGTAGGTACGATGGTATCATGCCTGAATGTAGACCTGGTAGCTCGTGCCGTGCCGCGGCACCCGCACGGCTCCGGCGGGCTTCGGGACGTCCACTCCGCCATGCCATGCTGTGACACTATGACCCCTCCGGTGAAGCTCAAGCACGGCCAGAGCATGACAGGCCGATGCCATGCCGTGTTAACCTTAGGCCAGCCCTATGTACCAGTAGGCGGTGGAGCCGATGATGATGGTGGCCGTCATCTTTATCTACATTGTGATGTGCTTGTACCTTGCATATCTGGTGCCACCACTATCAACCCTCGCTCAGCCATGGCCACAGTCGTTGTGGCTCCTCACCCGACCACCTTTGCCGTGTCCTTGACGGTGTGATCAGGCACTGATGCTGTTCCTACCCACTGTGAAGGCGGGAGTGAGAGCACGGGTTGACACAAAACCCGTGTGAGCCAGCTAGAGCCTCCTAGGCGAGCATTGGGGCCGTAGAGCATGCTCTCTCGTCGCTCGGTCTAGAGCTCAAATTCCCGCAAACATTGGACGATGAGGATGCGGGGCGGTGGGCATCCGATGCGAGTGGGGAGGTGGCCATGTAGGAATCAGATCTAGATAGCTCGGACTCAGACATGGGGCGATGGATGCAGAGGGGGAAGGGTGGCCGGCGTTGGGGTGGAGGGGGAGGCAGAGGGTGTAGGAAAGGGCCTCTCTCCGACACATGCTTTTACGGTGGACTGACGTATGCAAACACAGTGAATGACTCGCCGGAGATGGGAACGAGAAGATGAAGCTAATAACTAAGCTGAACACAAAGAAACTGAGGCACGAGATTATGGTGCTAACTGCTCGCACTTTTCTGTGTTCTGTCTGTTATTCACTAGCTCAACTCACTCAATAGATTTACATGGTTTAAATAGAAACAACCGGCTGCACATGCAGGCCACTCACCCACTATTGCCTGTGATTTGATTTTGCTGGCCACACAACCTACGACTCTGCACACTGTGCACTACCCACTAGACTCAGTCTCGCTGAGACCATCTTAGACATTTACGACCACACACAGGCTTCGAGTCCTTTGAGCGCAGTACTTCGACCACACAGGTCTTTCGAGCACTGACCATTTCAGTAGGCCTCCGACTGCTACAGTGGTCACACTACCATGACGTTACGACTGCTACAGTAATTCTATGACCATGACTTTTATGACTGCTACAATACTCTTTTGAATATGACGCCTTCAATACTTATCCGAGTCTGACTCCTACAGTACTCCTCCGAGTATGACGTCTACAGTACTCGTGACTATGATTGATGCGACTACTTCTACCACGGCTGCTATGACTAACTCTTTGACCACGGTCACTTTGACCACGATCACTTAAACCACGGTCACGACTGCTATTTTGACCATGCCTTTGATTGCATCTTCGACCACGACTTCGACTGCATCTTCGACCGCACTGCCACAACTCCTACACGGACTCGTACACACGAGTACTCATGACCAGTCATAACGACCACACAAAGACCAGCTGTAACGACCACACAGACTTCTACAGGTACTCGACACATGATACTCGAGACACAAAACATACATGCAACAAGATTAACCCAACAGAGGGGTGTGGTGGGGGAAGCCAGGAGCAATGGCCGCGGGGTAGTGGAGGGTGCAGATCTAGAGCCTAGAGGGCGATGGGTGGAGGCCCAGAGGAGGATCGGTGGCGCTGTGGGGAAGGATGAGCGACAGTGAGGGGGAGGCCGAGCAGCAACGGTGGGGCGGTGGAGGCCTGGAGGGTGACACGACAGAGGCCTAGAGGAGGACCGGTGGCATGGTAGGGAGGCTGATCAGCGACAGCGAGGCGGAGGAGGACTAGTGGGCGGTAGGGTGGGGCCCGGAGGAGGACCAACGGCACGGTGGATGTAGACGGGCCCAAGGGGGAAGACGGAGAGAGAGAGAGGCTTGAGAAGAGATAGGGATTGGGGAGGGAGGGAGACAGAGACCGGTGGCTGGGACTTAGGAGAAGAAATTGGGATTTGGGAGACTGAGACACGAGTGTGTCAGACCCGGATTTTTCAATCCGAATCTTACTGTGTTTCACTGCACTAATCCCTGGATCAGTAGTTAGTGCACACAGGTACATTGCTGAATCATTTCATACATCGCGTAATCATCCATTATATTACATAAACTGTAATGCACCACGTCGGGTGATAGTTTACAAAAGGGCCGACTAGGCCAAATGTCATGATTACAAATACGCACAATGGAAATACAAAGAAAAGCAAACCCAAATCCACGTGCAAGCGCCGAGGGTAATGTGTACAATATATGCCACCGTGGTCCCGCAACATAAAGGTACACACGCCTAGGGTCTACTTGTCTATGCCTAACCATCGAGGCCTACGCCTTAATTAGCGCCTTTGCTTCCGCTGATGTTGGCGGGGCCTCCTCGTAGGCGTAGTGTTCTTGAACTCCTGTTTCAATTGTATCGCAAGAGCGAGAATGAGCACTCCGACCCGTGCTCGGCAAGCCAACACACGAATGCAATAATTTTACATGCATGGCTATCAAAGGATGGTGGGGCTCATTTTATTTTGCGAAGAGTGCTTTTGAATACAATTATAGGAAAATTCCGAGACCTAGCAATTTTGAACTCAAAACTTTTGTTTATAAGGTAAGTTGATCTCATAGTTGGCACAGATTCCATCCACCATTACATGGCATCTGCGCCATATGGCATCTTTCAGCGTTATAGCCGCTTAACGTACTCATCGGGACGACACCGTGACAATTCCCAACCAGAGCAATCCTTCGCCCTTCAAGTTTCCATTCCCAATTTCCAATTATTTTTAAATAGAACTATATCCATTAAGTTCCCATATTCGCCCATGACCGTGGGCACGGCTATTCGAATAGTTTTGACTCGCAGAGTTTGTACACTTTCACCACAAGAGATGATCAACTCGTTGTCCCACACGATTCCTTAGACGTGTGGTCGAGCGCATCATCACGGTGACTTTCAAAGTATCTAGTCCTTTCTCCCATCTCACATTATGGGTGACCGCCCATTTGCGATGGGTCCCATCTCAGGCGCGGGATGTTTTCCCTGCACTCTAACGCAGCTCGGGCTTCTACTTCCCGCAACGTTAGGAAAGCGGAAAACTTCACCCTCCACCGGTGTCCCTTCAGCCCCTTGCCATAGCGTAACCCCATCAATCCACTACCCGGTGAGATGAGTCCGGATTTCGATAAGTCTACTTAGCCAAGTTGTATTTACTGACTTGTGGTTGTACTGCTTTTACACGGCCGACATGACAAGATTCAGTCCTTAAGGTTACCCGGATGGTTCTACCACATTTCACATTCTGTGCATCCATCGCACCACATACCACCACCAAACCATTCCATCCAGTATTTAAGCGGCTTTGGGATTTTCCAGAGGTAGTAAATAATATGTCCACCTACTACACTCATTCCACCCATGACTGCTCCCCAAACAATATCACAATTTTTTTGTAAGTGTTGCTTTTGGGGCAGCAAGGTACCCTGTTCTTATCTAGCAATACTAAGCCGCTGGAATAATTATTTGGACTTCATTGTAAAGCATATGATAATATGAATTTTTCTAGGCGACAAGGTTCACATGTCCAAGCATGGCAATGGATCTTTATTAACAAGCATTAAAATAGGTATCTAACTACCACTTTCTTAAAATGAACATATTTCATCACATAAAATAACAGATGCATGTTCATAATTTAAAAGAAATTAACTTTGCAAATCATAGGTTCGAAATGATCAAGGTGTTAACTCGCCTTGGTCACAGGGGGTCGGTTTCTTGGTGATCTGGTGCTTCTTGTGCTGCTGCCTCGATATCTTCCTCTTGAGCCTCGTAGGCTATTTAATCGTACGGAATACCCCATTAAAAGAAAAACAACCAATCAATAAAATATCACCAGAAATTCAAATGCACTCAAAAAAATATGGTTCTGGTTCCATTAGATAGATCTTGAATTTAAACGAATTTAGAAATTTGTTCCATTCAATTCGGAGCTAAAATGAAGAAGTTATAAGCGGTCAAAGTTTTCGGTTCCAGTCAAATCTAAAAATATTACAACCCTGACATGTGGGGTCCAGTTACTGTTCAATGGGGTCCACACGTCAGAATGAGTTTAATGTGAGAGTTCCACTGACCAGTGGGGCCCAGTGGTCAGTGAACGGCTCTGGCTACATCAGCTGACAGGTGGGGCCCACCTGTCAGGCGGAATCAAAAGAAATGTTCGACCTCGGCGCGCTGCGGAGCCGGGGGCTCGAACGCGCGCGGCCGAGGGAACGGGGAGAGAAGAGAGTTAGCGCCGATAGCCAAGTGAGCGGGGAGGCTTTGCCTACCTCTATAGGGCGATTAATTCACTTGAGGTGGGTCTGCAGCGGGGTCGGGCTGAGGAGTCGGGGACGACGGTGGCCAGCGGCGAGGGGATGTCGGGGAGGTCCGGTGGAGGGGCCAAAGGGGATCCTGGTGCTGCGGGGAGTCCGGTGGCGCAGTCGGCGAGGACTGAGGATGACCGAGGTAGGTCGCCGAGCGGCGGCGGTGACTCGAGGAGCTCTCGGTGACGCACGGCACGGACGTCGGGAGCTCGAGTGAGGGTCGGGAAGCTTCGCGTGTTCGAGATGGTCCTACCGCAAGGAATTGGGATCTGGGGCAGAGAACAACGGGAGTTAGTTCACGGAGTTGGGGAGATATAGCTCGCGGCGGCCACACGGGCACGAGCACTCGATTACCTTTCAAGAACGAGAGGGCGCGTGGGGTATCCAACGGAGGGCTCGGTGCCTTTATAGGCGGCGGGTTAAGCCGGCAACGGCGGGCACCGCTTTGTCATTTCGAGCGCCATGGCGGCGGCGAGCGAGACGGGCAGCAGGATTCCGGCTCGCTCACGCGCGCGCACCGCTTGGGCAGCTTTTGCGCCGCGACGCGAGCGGACAGCCAACCGCATGTGTGCCACGGGCGGGAAGCGCTGCGCGCTGAGAGAGAGGAGTGAGCGGGAAGGAAGAGCTGCGGCGGTGGCGCCGCACAGGAAGGAGGCGAAACCTGGGCGAGGCGGCCTTGCGAGCTTTCCCACCGGCGACAGGACGGCTCGGCAGGCAACTCCGCGCATGGTTGCCACGGGACGCCAGCGCAGAGCCGAGCAGAGACATGATGGCGCGGGCGCGCGCGGGCGAAGGGGGAAGAAAGGTCTGACGCGGGAGGGCCACCGGCCAAAGGGAGAAAGCGGGAGAGGAGGCGTGGCCCGCCTGGCAGAGAGCGCGGGCGCGCTGCGCACGCTGGGCTGGGCCGCGCTGATGGGAGTGGGGTTGGGCTGGCTTCGGCCGGCCTAACTCCACTCATATATATATATATATATATATTTTTTCTTTTTGTTTGCTTTATTTTTCTTGCCATGACTTTGGTTAAATTTTGATACAAATTTAGGTGTAAATTTCCAGATTTCATTTTAGGTTTTCCCTTCCAAATTTTCTGGATCATCTTTTCAGATTCTAAATTACAATTTGAATTTTCCTTTTAATGGTCTATTTTCTTTTTATTTCAAATTTTGGGAACCTTAACCAAAACCTCGAGAAAACACCATAAAACCCAAATCCAAAATTAGAATATATTGCAAAATAATTCATAAACTTTATATCTCCAAATTTCAAATTTTTAGGATGTTACAAACCTACCCCCTTAAAAGAATCTCGACCCGAGATTCAACTTAACTAGGAATGTGTCGGGTAATCTCTCTCAGAGCTGGTCTTCACGCCCTGTAGCCTCTTTCTTGGAGTGATGGCTCCATTGTACCGGCACATGCGAATGACTTGAGTTCGCGTCTTCTTTCCACGGTATCCGTGATCTTGATCGGCGCTCCTTGTAGGTTAGATCCTCCTCAATCTCGATTGCTTCCAATGGAGCTTGATCCTCGTGTACTCGCAGACACTTCTTCAATTGGGACACATGGAAGACGCCGTGTATGTCCGATAGATTCGAGGTAGTGCAAGGCGGTAGGCAACTTCCCCTTTTAGACACAATTGGGAACGGTCCAACATACCGCTGGGTAAGCTTGCCTTTGACCTTGAATCGTCTAACTCCTCGCAAGGGTGATACCTTCAGATAAACATGATCTCCCACTTCAAAACTTAATGGCCTTCTTCTCTTGTCTGCACAACTTTTCTCGCTCGACTGGCCGCTGCATCGATCTCTAATTAGGCGAACCTTTTCTTCACTGCCTTAAAGTATCTGGCCCGAAAATGTAGTTCTCCCCTACTTCTGACCAATGTAGAGGGGTTCGACATTGTCGACCATACAGGGCTTCGAAGGGTGACATCTGAAGACTGGCCTGATAGCCGTTGTTATAAGCAAACTCAGATAGGGTAGGCATCGATCCCAATCCTTAGAAAAATCTAGAGCACAAGCCCAAGCATATCTTCCAATATCCGATTCACTCTCTGCTTGACCATCTGTCTGGGGTGGTATGCGGTGCTAAAATCCAAGTAAGTACCGAGAGCTTCATGCAAAGCTAGCCCAAAAATGCGAGGTATGGCGGGAACCTCGATCCGAGACTATCCGCTTTGGTACACCGTAAACATACTATGCGTGACATATATAGCTCGGCTAACTTATTTCCCTTGTACGTGGTTTTGACGGGATGAAATGTGCAACCTTAGTCACCACAATCACGACCCATACGGAGTCATATCCAGATTTGGTTCGTGGAAGTCCCGTGATAAAGTCCATCCCGACTTCTTCCCACTTCCACCGGGTATTTTTAATGGTTGTAGTAGTCCCGCTGGCCTTTGATGTTCGCTTTCACTCTCGACACACATCACAAAGAGCTACATGTTCAGCTATGTCTCTCTTCATACGGGGCCACCAGCAGAATTGCTTCATACCCTGATACATCTTGGTGCTTCCGGGGTGCAGGGAGTATGGAGAGCTATGAGCTTCCCTCAATATTAGGTCCTTGAGATTCTTGTGATGAGGTACAACTATACGCTTCCGCACCACAGGTACCCTTGTGATCAACTTTCATGTTAGGAGCCTTCCCTGCTCCTATCAATCCTTTCCACTTTATTATAGTGGATCTTTTCCGAGCAACCATAATCTGCTCCTCTAAACTTGGTTGAATTTCCATGGTAGCTAGAGTGCCTCCCTCTACATCTCCAAGTTCAAGGCCCGCAGTTCCTTATATAGCTCCAGGTTGATGTTCCTGGACCATGAGATTATCGCAATAGGCCTTACGGCTTAAAGCATCCGCTACAACATTAGCCTTCCCGGTGGTAATGGACGCTGTCGAGTCATAGTCCTTAATCAACTCCAACCATCTCCTCGCCTCAAGTTGAGGTGTGGTGGGTGAAGAAATATTTAAGGCTCGTGGTCCGTGTATATGTCACAGTTGATTACCTATCGATAATGCCTCCAAATCTTCAATGCATGCACTACTGAGGCCAATTCCAGGTCATGAGTAGGGTAGTTGGCTTCATGAGGGCGAAGTTGTCTGGATGCATATGCCACTACCTTGCCTTCCTGCATTAGTACACATCCAAGCCCTTGATGTGAGGCATCACAGTATACCTCAAAATCCTTGCGTACATCAGGCAGGGTTAGCACAGGCGTGGTAGTCAATCTCTTCTTCAATTCTTGGAAACTTTCTTCACATGCCTTGGACCATTCGAACTTCCTCTCCTTCTTGAGTAGTTGAGTCATTGGCCTGGCGATCCGAGAGAATCCTTCTATGAATCTCCGATAGTACCCAGCCAATCCGAGAAAGCTTCTCACTTGATGATTTAAGTCGGCACGCCACTCTATGATCGCCGCTATTTTGGCGGGATCAACAGATACTCCTCCTGCTGACACTATGTGTCCCAAGAAACTAATGTCATGCAGCCAGAATTCACACTTGCTAAATTTTGCATATAATTGATGCTCCTTTAGCCTTTCCAACACCAGGCGCAGATGTTCCGCATGCTCTTCAGCATTCTTGGAGTATATAAGGATGTCGTCAATAAAGACCACGACAAACTTGTCCAAATACTCCATGAATACTTTGTTCATCAGGTTCATGAAGTAGGTCGGGCATTGGTTAACCTAAAAGACATGACTGTAAACTCATACACCCATATCTAGTGGTGAAAGCCGTCTTAGGTATATCTTCACTCTAATCTTCATTGATGATAGCCCGATCTTAGGTCTATTTTGAGAATACTGTGGCTCCACCAAGTTGATCGAATAAATCATCAATCCCGGGAGTGGGTATTTGTTCTTGATGGTTACCTCATTTAGGGCCTGTAATCCACACACATCCGCGTGGTGCCATCTTTCTTCTTTACAAATAATCTCGAGATCCCCAAGGCGAGGAACTCGGCCTAATGAACCCTTATCCCGCAACTCATATAGTTGCTTCTTTAATTCTTCTAACTCATCCACCGTCATCCAGTATGGTCTCTTGGAGACTAAAAGACCGGCTTTAGGTTGATGACAAATTCCAAATCTGCTGCGGTGGCATGCCCTGTAATTCCTCGGAAATACTTCAGGTAGTCTTGTACCACAATCATTCCTTCTAATGGCACCTCTTCACAATAATAGATTTCCGACCCCATGCAGACAGGCGATCCACCTTCACTTCTATTGTTAACCCAGACACTTGGTCAAATTTACTTTCCTAGTGGCACACTTATGACCCCTTGATACTTTGCGAGCCAATCCATCCCCAAGATAATGTCCAGCGCTTGGGAGGGTAAAACTATTAGATCAGCTAAGAAGTCCCACCCTTCCATAGTAATTGCTACCCTGTGACACACTAAGGTGGTAGTAATTGGTCCAATGGTGAATTAAGAACTACCGGCTTCTTTAGAGTATAGACTGTAATCCCAACTTGTTGGCATACCCTTAGATATAAATGAATGGGAAGCTCTGAATCAAACAATACTTGTGCTGGTATGGTTTTAACAGAGAACGCACCCATAAGGACTCAAATGCCTCCTTAGCTTCTTGGCAGTGATGTGGTTGACTCGACCACGGTTTGGGGCGGATGCACTTTGTCGCCTTGTGAGCTTTGATGCCCTTTGTTGAGTGTCAAGCTTGATCATGGCCGAGCATTCGCTTGTTAGGGCATCTATTGGCATAGTGCCCTTTTCCCGCAGTATAACGCCATTGTTAGTCTGGGTTAATACCGAGGTACGATCCTCCCGTGCGCGGAGCTTGATATGAATTTCCCTGGCCGAGGAGCCGATGCGACGCGACCGGATTGAGTAGTCCTCGGGGTTGAGGAATTACCCAAGAGCTTCGAATGAACCTTCCTTGGGGTGCCGAGCCGATAGCTTTCGCCGGCCGCCTCCGTGTTCTTCTTCTCATTTTCCGAATCAAGGCCTTATTCACCGCTTGATGAAAGTCGGTGAAATCTTGAGTGATCGGTGAACTCGTAGCTCCTCGCTCATCCCTTCAAAGAATCTGTCAATCTTTTCTTCTTCGTCCTCCACATCCTTTGGGGCATATCGCCAATTGTGTGAATTTGGTAAGGTACTCATTTATTGACCTATTCCTCGCTTGAGTGTGCGAAACTCGTTCTTCTTCATTCAGATTACTCGGTTGGAACGGTTAGCCTTGAAAGCGGTCTTAAATTCCTCCCAAGGAACCGCTTCTTTGGTTTCTGTGGTGGCATCCTCCTGGCCCCTGGCGGCCAAGTAATTCTCCCACCAAGCTGCTGCGGCGCCCTGCAGCTGGTGTGCAGCGAACATGACTTTGTCTTCCTCTGCGCATTTAATTAGGCGCAGCTTTCTCTCAATATCTCGAAGCCAGTCCTCGGCTTCCAGTGGTTCTTCTGCCGATGTAAATGTGATTGGCCTTGTCCTCTGAAATCTCCCAAGTCACTCTATGCCCTCTCGAAGCTTCCTCTTTGTCCCGCATATATGGCTTGCAAAATCTGAGTTTGTTGTGCCATAACTTGGGCCATTGTAGGGTGTTCTGAGGGTTTGAAGGTTGTCATTTCCCGGTCTTGAGCTCTACCTTGGTCTTGAGCAGATCCCGCGATTTGAGTCTACCTCTACTGGGTTTGTATTAGTCTGAGCCCTGGTAGTCCTTCGGCTGGCCATCTGCAGTGGTAGCTTTATACTCAATGCTAGTTCTATATATAGGAGAAAACAAGGGGTGCCAACCCATACAAGAGAAAGTAGTAAAACCATGACGAGGCAATTTCTAACATAAGGCCGATATCCAGCCATTCACTTAAACATATCAACAATTACATAGCCAGCTTTTACGCTGGGCTTACAATTACACCATAATAATTAAAGTTCATAGGTCCGCAACTACGAAATAAAAAGGACGGATACATCAACTAAGATACATGAATTTAGTACTTGCAACACACACTGCAAGTACATCGCGATCCCATCTACTCCTCCAGATACCCGTAGCCGATGGGTCAGAGTGCGGGGACTGAACGGAGCGCTCCCACCGAACTCCGACGGATCGGAGTCATCGGCGCTCGAGGGCGCGCGTGGGGGCTACGGCTCTGGGAGGCTCTCCCGGTGCAGCCCGGGACCCGAGGCCGCGTGTTTACGCGCGGTCATCCGAGCGGGCCCGGATCTCCGTGGTGGAGGTGCCGAGCCGCCGCAGGGTGGAGGTCCGTCGAGCCGAGCTTGAGGGCGGTCACTTCGCTCGGGCTCGCGCCAAGGCACCGCCGCTTGGCGAAGCCGCTGCTCGTAGCGCCACCTCGAGCCATGCCCGCCGGTAAGGCGCTGCCGAAGAAGGGTGATCTCTCAAGGCTGCGTGTGGGCTGCGCCATAGCCCCGTGAGAGTAACTCGTGTGTTAGCGCAGGTCGCCTCGCCAACCGCGGCGAGTTCGTCTCATTGTACCGCGCACCATCCCTGCGACGGGTAGAAACGATAGGGCGGCGGTGAATGGCCGTCTCATATATGTCACACGCCGCGCGCGAGGCGCGCGGCGCCCTGGATCGCGTCGCCTGGTACTTCTTCGATGTTCCGTGGTAAAGACATGAGGTCGTTCTTGTTCGCTTTTGGGTAGATGTAGACCGCATGGTCCAAGATTCATCTTCTCCTATGGTAGCCTTCATCCACGGTAGATAGGTTGCTCGTCGAGCCCATGTAATGTAGAAGCTATGTAAGATGCTTGCGAACTCATTTTCATAGACACCGTGGCCCAAATAATCCCACCCCTTCATATCCCGCTCTCGCCATCCAAATGTTATAGTTCCAATGTTAGTACTTTTCCAAAATGTAATGAAAAATAGAGTAGAGCAGATTCTAGGAAGGATACGAGTAAGAACATTATACTATGATTTTGGAAATTATTTTCTTGCTTTCATAAGTATTGTATTCCTAGGCCATCCTAAGGCTTTACCCTACGGTCGTATGCTCTGATACCAGCTCTGTCGGACCCGGATTTTTCAATCCGAATCTTACTGTGTTTCACTGCACTAATCCTCGGATCAGAGTTAGTGCACACAGTACATTGTGAATCATTTCATACATCGCGTAATCATCCATTATATTACATAAATCGTAATGCACCACGCCGGTGATAGTTTACAAAAGGGCCGACTAGGCCAAATGTCATGATTACAAATACGCACAATGAAATACAGCAAAAGCAAACCCAAATCCACGTGCAAGCGGCAAGAGGGTAATGTGTACAATATATGCCACCGTGGTCCCGCAACATAAAGGTACACACGCCTAGGGTCTACTTGTCTATGCCTAACCATCGAGGCCTACGCCTTAATTAGCGCCTTTGCTTCCGTTGATGTTGGCGGGGCCTCCTCGTAGGCGTAGTGTTCTTGAACTCCTGTTTCAATTGTATCGCAAGAGCGAGAATGAGCACTCCGACCCCGTGCTCAAGAAGCCAACACACGTAATGCAATAATTTTACATGCATGGCTATCAAAGGATGGTGGGCTCATTTTATTTTGCGAAGAGTGCTTTTGAATACAATTATAGGAAAATTCCCGAGACCTAGCAATTTTGAACTCAAAACTTTTGTTTATAAGGTAAGTTGATCTCATAGTTGGCACAGATTCCATCCACCATTACATGGCATCTGCGCCATATGGCATCTTTCAGCGTTATAGCCGCTTAACGTACTCATCGGGACGACACCCGTGACAATTCCCAACCAGAGCGATCCTTCGCCCTTCAAGTTTCCATTCCCAATTTCCAATTATTTTTAAATAGAACTATATCCAGCTAAGTTCCCATGTTCGCCCATGACCGTAGGCACGGCTATTCGAATAGTTTTGACTCGCAGAGTTTGTACACTTTCACCACAAGAGATGATCAACTCGTTGCCCCACACGATTCCTTAGACGTGTGGTCGAGCGCACCATCACGGTGACTTTCAAAGTATCTAGTCCTTTCTCCCATCTCACATTATGGGTGACCGCCCATTTGCGATGGGTCCCATCTCAGGCGCTGGATGTTTTCCCAGACTCTAACGCAGCTCGGGCTTCTACTTCCCGCAACGTTAGGAAAGCGGAAAACTTCACCCTCCACGGTGTCCCTTCAGCCCCCTTGCCATAGCGTAACCCCATCAATCCACTACCGGTGAGATGAGTCCGGATTTCGATAAGTCTACTTAGCCAAGTTGTATTTTACAGACTTGTGGTTGTACTGCTTTACACGGCCGACATGACAAGATTCATCCTTAAGGTTACCGGATGGTTCTACCACATTTCACATTCTGTGCATCCACCGCACCACATACCACCACCAAACCATTCCATCCGGTATTTAAGCGGTTTGGGATTTTCCAGAGGTAGTAAATAATATGTCCACCTACTACACTATTCCACCCATGACTGCTCCCCAAACAATATCACAATTTTTTTGTAAGTGTTGCTTTGGGGCAGCAAGGTACCCTGCTCTTATCTAGCAATACTAAGCGCATGGAATAATTATTTGGACTTATCAAAGCATATGATAATATGAATTTTTCTAGGGCGACAAGGTTCACATGTCCAAGCATGGCAATGGATCTTTATTAACAAGCATTAAAATAGGTATCTAACTACCACTTTCTTAAAATGAACATATTTCATCACATAAAATAACAGCATGCATGTTCATAATTTAAAAGAAATTAACTTTGCAAATCATAGGTTCAGAAATGATCAAGGTGTTAACTCGCCTTGGTCACAGGGGTCGGTTTCTTGGTGATCTGGTGCTTCTTGTGCTGCTGCCTCGATATCTTCCTCTTGAGCCTCGTAGGCTATTTAATCGTACGGAATACCCCATTAAAAGAAAAACAACCAATCAATAAAATATCACCAGAAATTCAAATGCACTCAAAAAAAATATGGTTCTGGTTCCATTAGATAGATCTTGAATTTAAACGAATTTAGAAATTTGTTCCATTCAATTCGGAGCTAAAATGAAGAAGTTATAAGCGGTCAAAGTTTTCGGTTCCAGTCAAATCTAAAAATATTACAACCCTGACATGTGGGGTCCAGTTACTGTTCAATGGGGTCCACACGTCAGAATGAGTTTAATGTGAGAGTTCCACTGACCAGTGGGGCCCAGTGGTCAGTGAACGGCTCGGCTACATCACCGACAGTGGGGCCCATTGTCAAAGGAATCAAAGAAATGTTCGACCTCGGCGCGCGCCATGGCCGGGGCCTCAAGCGCGCGCCGAGGAACGGGGAGAGAAGAGAGTTAGCGCCGATAGCCAAGTGAGCGGGGAGGCTTTGCCTACCTCTATAGGGCGATTAATTCACTTGAGGTGGGTCTGCAGCGGGGTCGGGCTGAGGAGTCGGGGACGACGGTGGCCAGCGGCGAGGGGATGTCGGGGAGGTCCGGTGGAGGGGCCAAAGGGGATCCTGGTGCTGCGGGGAGTCCGGTGGCGCAGTCGGCGAGGACTGAGGATGACCGGAGGTAGGTCGGCGTCGAGCGGCGGCGGTGACTCGAAGGAGCTCTCGGTGACGACGAAGTACGGACGTCGGGGAGCTCGAGTGAGGGTCGGGGAAGCTTCGCCGTGCTCCGGAGATGGTCCTACCGCAAGGAATTGGGATCTGGGGCAGTAGAACAACGGGAGTTAGTTCACGGAGTTGGGAGATATAGCTCGCCGGCGGCTACGGGCACGAGCACTCGATTACCTTCAAGAACGGAGAGGCGTCGTGGGGTATCCAACGGAGGGCTCGGTGCCTTTATAGGCGGCGGGTTAAGCCGGCAATGGCGGGCACCGTTTTGTCATTTCGGGCGGCCATGGCAGGCGGCGGAGCAGACGGGGCAGCAGGATTCCGGGGCCTGGCTCACGCGTGCGACCGTTTGGGCAGCTTTTGCGCGCAGACGCGAGCGGACAGCCGAACCGGGCATGTGCCACGGCGCGAAGCGCTGCGCGCGCAGAGAGAGGAGTGAGCCGGGGAAGGAAGAGCTGCGGGCGGTGGCGCCGCACCAGGGAAGGAGGCGGCGAAACCATGGGCGGAGGCGGCCTTGCAGGCTTTCCCACCGGGCGACAGGACGGCTCGGCAGGGCAACTCCGGCGCATGGTTGCCACGGGGACGCTCAGCGCAGGAGCTGAGCAGAGACATGATGGCGCGGGCGCGCGCGCGAAGGGGAAGAAAGGTCGACGCGGAGGGCCACCGCCAAAGGGAGAAAGCGGAGAGAGGCGTGGCCCGCCTGGGCAGAGAGCGCGGCGCGCGCGCGCACGCTGGTCGGGTCACACGATGGGAGTGGGGTTGGCCGGCCGCCTAACTCCACTCATATATATATATATATATTTTTTCTTTTTGTTTGCTTTATTTTTCTTGCCATGACTTTGGTTAAATTTTGATACAAATTTAGGTGTAAATTTCCAGATTTCATTTTAGGTTTTCCCTTCCAAATTTTCTGGATCATCTTTTCAGATTCTAAATTACAATTTGAATTTTCCTTTTAATGGTCTATTTTCTTTTTATTTCAAATTTTGGGAACCTTAACCAAAACCTCGAGAAAACACCATAAAACCCAAATCCAAAATTAGAATATATTGCAAAATAATTCATAAACTTTATATCTCCATATTTCAAATTTTTAGGATGTTACAGAGTGCCACCGATGATATGCACGGAAACAAAAAGAAGAGGGGAGAGGAAAGGGAAAAGAAAAAGAGAGGAGAAAACAAGATGCATCGGGGAGAGGAGGGAAAAAAGAAAAAGAGAGGAAAATAGAAAAAAAAGAAAAGTGAAATTGCATAAAAAATATGGGCACAGAAATATTTTGGGAAAAGTCAAAATTTCTTGATATTTTACAGATACAATATTACTACCTTGTTAAAAATCTTACATCCTAAAGTGGGGTTCTCCAAATAAGGAAAAGAGTACAATAAGAACATGCATACATACTAACTTCTCCCTAATATCCAAATCGTTCATACGTTTGAGGGCAATGTATGCCTACATGATTTCGGGATCCTCCAGTTCATGCTTCTGTCGATCTTTAGCCAATACCCAGTCCTTGACGCATGCGATTGCCTCTACCATCTTGGGTATGAGGGATGATCTCCTTTCTTCAATTATTCTACCTATCATGCTGAACATCGTTCAAGCATACTTCATAGTACCAGTTCAAGTACCTTGTCCCTCTACATATACGAGTAGTTAATTGAGCTTTGCAATAATTACAAGTTGCGATATTTATCATTTGGCCATCTTGGATTTCCTGACTCCAGGTCATGTGCCTCCAGCATAGGGCCCTTGCCCAGCAATGTAGGTGCCAGACCCGCACCCGCTAATATTTCCATCAGCGGACAGTGGAGAGAAATCTGGTGCCCTATTGGCTTCGGACTGCCCTGGTACTCCTTGTACCCCTCTGTACCATCCATATGATGATCTTCCATGATGTAATCTCCCATGCATGGTGAGAGCTGACAAGCATCAACGGGAGTCAGAGCCAAAGGAGGACTAGAGGAGCAGTGGCGGGAGGTTCCAGTAAGGCGCCCTACTGCTGTCTTCAAGCTATGACTCCTCGATAGCATGTCGCTACCGAGCTTGAATGCTCCCACCCCTGCCGTCATGTTGCGACTCCTTGGTAGCATACTGCCAAATGCCACCAAGCTTTCTGTTGTACAGAGTATAGACTACTGAGTAGAGCAAAGAGAGAAGAGAAGCTTGGTGCTTCGATGGTGAAGAAATGAGTAGAGGAGTTGGGTTTTATAGCCATGGAGAAGGAGAATGTTGCATCTGCCTATCGTCTCTCAAGCTCCACCACTGCTCTGCCTTCTTCCTCTTCTCTGCCTTGTCACTGTTTCCTGATCGTTGCCACAATCCTCCCCCTGCCTGTTACTTCTTTTGTTTCTGCTCTGCCTGATGTGATACTATCATAGTTGTCCCTTTGCCAGGCCACCACACCATCCTCACTCTCTCCAGCTCTCCTCTCTCTCATAGTCTCTTATGAGTCTCATCGGTCATTACTCTCTCATTTAGTCTCTCATGAGTCCCATGAGTCACCCCTCTCTCCAACTTTTGTCACTCTCTCTAACTCTCCTCACTCTTTCCTCTCCTTAGTTCTCACTCGTGTCATGTAATCACAGAAGCCGAGCGGCGGTGAGCGTGATAGCGCTGCGATTGGAGGCGACAAGGAGCTGGCGGGCAATGTAGGCGGTGAGGAGCTGGCGCCATTAAGAAGCTGCCCTACTAGCTTCTTCCTTGATGCTAGTAGTGATGACCAGCTTCGCCCTCCCCGTTTGTGCCACCCTGGATCCGACGGTCCCTGGCCTTGGCTCCAGATGGGCCCAGCGCTTCTTCCCCAGCACTAGCGCTGCTGTCACCTATCAGATCTAGTGGTCCCCAACCACACCACCGCTGGATCCAGCCTTCCCACACCATGCCTGCACCATCACCGTGGCTCTGTACCTACCGCCCAACCTGAGCACGACACAATAGGCCAGGCCAAACTGGGCCGCCTGATGGGTCGGTTTTCTAGGCCCAACCTGGCCGACCGTTCGTGTCATACCAGCCCGGCCTACCGCGTGTCATTCCCATGCCATGCTTGGGCCATGTCATGCCGATCAGGCCTTAGACTGGCCCAAAAAGCCTAGCCCGTCTCCCATGTCTACTTGCATGCATGGGCTTTTGTCATGTAACCCATCTTCGGAAAGCTGACAATGATTGCTATGGGGATAGGTACGTGTACGATGTGGAGATCATGCACGCATGGAAAGAGTAGGTTTTTTGCTTCCAACCAGGCTGGCACACAACACAAACACATTCAAATGTAGCCATGCAAGTAGTGGTGCTGATCACTGCGCCTAGTTGGTGGATGAGTAGCTCAGGGTGGACCCAACAAGGGGGCGGCTGAGGCGGGAGCACTCCCTACTGCCATCTAAACCCTAGGTACCCCCTAGCATTAGCATTCATCGGCCATGAGAGAGAGAGTAAGGTCTAGATGTAGAAGAAGAGCCCTGTAAGCACCCCCTTAATCTTAACCCTGTGTCCATTACTGATTTTGCTAGCTATACACATGATGCTGAGAACTCAGACTATTGGAATTCATGCTATTTTAGCAGAATAATTCCATATATAATTATGATAATGAAAGTACAATTCCAATAGTAAATAAATGACATGAGCACTAATAAAATGTTTGCATTTACATAATTCTTTCTCAAGTCATCTAGAGGTGAAAACATACTTAACAAGTTAAAGGGAAGAAAATAAACAATTAGCATAACGCTCAAATTGTTATAATTTATTTTGTTCTCAGATGTCGGGCTACCCTTGTAGTAGAACAAGGCCTCCTCACCACAATACCCTAATTGGATCAGCAAATAGAGTGGCAATTTCTAAATATTCTATGAGCTTTTAGCTGTACAACTTACCACAATAATTAACAGCAGTCCAACAATGCTAATTAAATTCAAGTGCAACTAATGTATAAGCAATTAACAAATTAATGCTGTGGTAATAAGTAACAGGACAACAAATAAACTAATGACTAACAACTAAAAACTAGCAGAATGATTCTAAAATGTTACTTATCGTCACTGCTATGCCACGGTGTGATTGGTGTGGTTCATAGAGATACAATGCCCTTCCCCACGATCAAAGGCATTCCAAACCATGGAATCAAAGTCCAGGAATTGCTGTACAAAACAATAGAGAAATGCACACTAGTCAAGTGCATGAGCAAGGCAATCTTACACCAAAATACCTAGGGTCCAGCAAGACTCCAGTCAACCCACCTCAGCTGACTTCTCAACCTCAACTTCCACTGAAGCCCCAAACGGGATTGCAAGTTGCTAGAAGGGAAGCCAAAGCACAACCTCTGTTGCCATCGATGAATAAGTCCACGGTGAGAGTAGCTGCGCTGAGTTCAATCTCCTTACATGAAGCTATTGCTACAAATCAGGTGGTAGTAGTGGGGTAGAGAATGAAGAGTAGTTCTCTTATCTACTTTTCCTAGGTAGGATTCACCAACATATAAGAAGGCATGGCAGTGAGAGAGGCCACAAGACCTAGGAGGATAGAGCCCTCCCAATGGATTCATTCCAATCGATTGGACAAGCCACTCTCCCTGCACTCTCTCTCTTTCTATGATAGGTGGGTCCCACCAGACTCAATTTTTCATTTTAATCCAATCAATTTCGAAAATACAAATAGATCCCTCAAGTCCAACAATCCCTATCAATTTACCAATTTTGGTGTTAGATGCACAATTAGCCTTGTTTCATATACAATTGCTTGACACTAAGTACCTTGCAGGTTTAATCCCAAGTCTAGCAACAAGAGCTACAACTCTGCATAGACAGAGGAGGACTTCATCATGATCTAGTGCCTTGGTGTGAGAGTTTTCACCCAAGTCGCATTTTGTACGAGGTGGCTTGCCCTTTCCTCTCAGGTTGGGACATTACGGGCATGTCTCTGTATCTTTCTCATGAGATATCCAAACTTCCTTTGATCGCGACTCCATGATTGTACTCGTGTAGGTGAATTTTCTATGGAACTCTGTAGGACATTTTTCATTTGCCATATATGGCATCGAATTTATTAAGCGCTTATGCTCAACCTGCCATACAGTTTGAGTACTGTAGCTATTGGGACCTTTAAGCGTACTTCCTATCCCCACACAATTTGTTTTTCTAGAGCCTAGTTCACAGGATCTTTGATCTTCTAGGATATGTTACCACTGTAGAGGACTATCACAAGGGTATGAGCCCTACCCCCTTTGATGTTGCAAGAATGACCTTGTGTGTCATTTCTTTAGTGAAAGGATCTATTAGATTCATTTAAGACTAAATGTATTCCATAGTGATTATACCCATCTCTCTGGCATGCCGTACCGACTTAAGTTATCTCTTTATGTGTTTTGACTTTTGAGGACTTCATATTGTCCTTCCTACTCTTAATCTTAACCAAGACAGTTTGGTTATTGCAGTAAGTCAAAACAGTTGGAATGGGCTTTTCAAAAATTGGTAGGTCAGAAAGAAGTTCCTTGAGCCATTTCACCTCTACAACCACTGAGTCAAGAGCTACTAGCTTAGCCTCCATGATGGACTGTGTAAGGATAGTCTATTTAGATGACTTCCACGAGACAATCCTACCAACTAGAGTGAATACATAACCACTTGTATCCTTCATATCATCCGAGTCACTAATCCAGTTTGAGTCACTGAATCCTTCTAAGATAGCTGGATGGCCAGAATAGTGTATCTCCAAATTAGTGGTCCCCTTTAGGAACCTAAGTACCATCTCTAGTGCTATCCATTGATCATCTCTTGGATTGGCCGTATACTAGCTAAATCTGCTTACAACATATGAATGTCTAGTCTAGTAGCACTAGTCAAATATATTAAGGAGCTAATTATTTGAGAATATTTAAGCTGGTCTTTTCTATGTCCAGTGTTTTTAAACAATTTGAAATTTGGATTATAGGGTGTGGCAACCGGTTTACAATCCACGAATCCAAAGAGGTTTAGGATTTTATCCACATAATAAGACTATGATAGAGTAATCTCATTCTCACCCTTTATCAGCTTGATGTTTAAAATAACATCAGCTTCACCTAGATCTTTTATATCAAAGTTTTGGGAGAGAAAAAACTTAGTTTTATTGATTATATCCATGTTGGTCTTAGAAAACCAATCGCCACAGCTATGCCACCACTATTACAAAAAGGGTCATCACAGACGGTTCGGAACTGTCATCACAGATGATTTTTCGAACCATCTGAATTTATGGGTCAGTGATAATCGGAGGTTATCACAGACGGTTTGTGAGTTGTCTGTGATAATCACAACTCAGACGGTTTGTAACTAGAACCGTCTATGAAGAACACTATCACAGACAGCTCGAATAAAAAACCATATGTGATACTCACACATCACAGACGGTTCTAGCTACCAACCATCTATAATGGATGAGTATCACAGACGGTTGGTAGCTAGAACCGTCTATGATATTTTTTCATTACAGACGGTTGGTAGATAGAACCGTCTGTGATGTGCTAGTATCACAGACGGTTTTTGGTTTGAGCCGTCTGTGATAATCCTTCACATACGGTTTATATCATATAATCGTCTGTGATAGTTCATTCTATACCTATTTTTTTTCTTTTTTCGGTTAGCCTCAGGAAATGTTAACTATGCCATCTGAAAAAAGCAAATACAGTAAGAAACACAATACACATTCCATTTTTATTAAGATTAGAGCCTACCATTACAATATCCCAAAACAACGAGCATGTTACCCATCTAGCTAATACAATAAGAACAGAGAAAAAGCAAAGATCTTCTATGCCTAGGCCTTCTCGCCCTTGATGCAGCGCATGAGCTGGATGTCTTTGACGCCCACCATCGTCGGCGTTGATTGAGCGTTACCTTGGTAGCTAGTTGCTTCTGCGGTGTTTTACCTCCCGTAGACTTGTGCGCCGTCTGTTTTGTGCGGGCTATTATGATAAGGGTCAAGGAGGAAGAGAACGGCAAGGAGGTTGGGTTTGGGTGATTATTTATAGGGGAGGGAGAGGCAGGAGTGCGAAAATTTTTGGCACGGGGATGGAGTGGTGGAGCTACGATCCGTGGGGTGAGGGTTGGTGGATTTCTATTGGCTAGGATTCGGTTGGGGAAGATCGACGGGCCCAGCGGTCAGATTATCACAGACGGTTCTACATACAAACCGTCTGTGATACTCTCTATAACAGACGGTTGGTAGCTAAAACTGTCTATGAATGAATATCACAAACGGTTCTATATACCAACCGTCTGTGAATTAGAGTACAAAGTTTTATATACCGGTGCAATATAAACAACTAGTCTCAAAAGATAAAATAGCGAAGTTTTATACGGCTTATATATACTCATTTGAAAGGTTTCGATGAGATCTACAACTTTTCAGTTGAAGCAAAATCCAAATTCTGAAGGGAAGACTAATAAAAATGACAAAAATATAAACAAAAAACTTGTAACGCAAATTTGGGGCTAAAGATGGCCGATTTTGTGGGTCTTAGAGAGCGACTGGTGCAAGCTGGTCATTTTTTGGATTGGGCTCATGTTAGCTTTCCAACGAGTACAAAACATCGAAAACGAACACGTATGCAAAAGTTATGCCCGTCTTACTAAAGATGTCTCGGAACAGAATCCTATTCACACTCAAGCAGGAGATTATGAAATTTTGGAGGATTGTGAGGTAGGAAACATATCACAGACGGTTTTTAATACAAACCACCTGTGAAGTATCACAGATGGTTTTTGATAAGAACTGCCTGTGAAGTATCACATCAAGAACTGTCTGCGATGTTTCCCATTATCTTCACGGGCGGTTTGTATTAAAAACTGTCTATGAAAATACCGCAGATGGTTATTCGTATGAACCGTTTATGATACTTGCAGCATAGATGGTTCCTAGGAACCGTCTATGATGTAAGCGTCCAGTTTAGCCTCTTTTGTAGTAGTGCACGGTGTGATCGACGTGGTTTATGAAGATACAATAGCCTTCTCCACGAGAAGAGGCACACCAACCCGTGGAATCAAGGTCTAGGAATTACCACACAAGACAATAGAGAAATGCACACCAGCCAACTGCACAAGTAAGGAAATCTTAGACCAAAATCATAGCCAAAGCTGACTGCAATTACAGACACCACCACCAGACCACAACCGAGGAGAAGGCCACTTGGGATCCAACAAGACTCTAGTCAATCCACCTCAGGCACTCCTCAATCTCCGCCTTCCATTGAAGCCCCGAACGGGACTGCAGGTTGCTAGGGGGGAAGCCAGCCGTTGTCGCTATTGATGAATAGGTCAACGACGAGCTGCTCCAGGTTCAATCTCGTCAGATCAAGCTGTTGCTATGAATCAGGTGATAGTAGATGGGGTAGAGAATGAAGAGTAGCTCTCCTATCTAATTTTCTTGGGTGGGATTCACCAACATATAAGGAGGAGAGGGCATGGTGGCACTGCCAGAACGGACGCCCTAGAGAGCCGCAAGAGAGGCCACATGACTATGGACGATAGAGCCCTCCTGATGGATTCGTACCAATCGATTGGAGAAGCCACACTTTCGATGATAGGTGGGTCCTACATTATAAAAGTCTATTGAGGAAGCTAATGTATAGTTATTGTAATATTTTCATTATATGCTTCTGCTTTAATGCAGAAAAGTGATTGATAGTTGTAGTATGTTCTTCAATAGGGATATGTATAGTCCAATGACATTAACTTTTTTTAGATTTAGTGCTTCATTGATTGGCCTGTGCATATTGTACATTTGGACTTATATTGCGAGACGGTAGGAGTAATCCACATATTCATTTTACTATTTTTTGGATATATTAGAGTGACTGTGACTCTCAAGTCTCATAAGGTTAAAGGTTAAATTAGGGTAATCCAAGGCGACGTCGAACTCACCGTTCAGGAACAAAACACTGTAGGGATTGGCACGATCTATGAGTTTTTCGCACTAAAAGCGCTAAGATTGGGGTATTTATGTCCATGGCTGGTACACACTTCAAATGTGTAGCCGCGGCAAACATGTACTTCTCCTCACATAATTGCTGTCATTTTTTTTAATCACATCATTTAATCATATCCAACAAAGAAAGCTATCGTTAATTGCAAAGTAATTAATCACTACAAACTTTTATTTTTTTATTACCATTATTAGACATATCGGTCGATGGTTTTCCATAAAAGAAAAAGGACTCTTTTGGAATTTTTTTAATCAAATTCCCATGAGAAGTCATTTCTTTTAGTCCTTTGGATCCTATCATGGATATTTGTAGCAAAGAAGTGTAGTAGACACACAAATTAACTAAATTAACGCGCTAACTTCAAATTCTAAAAATAAATTAAATCCAACAAATAAGGTGCTACTTAAACTTCCCTCCAAATGCTTCTGTTTTTTGAATTAAAGGAGGAGCGGGCGCATGCACGCAGTATGTCACTGCGGCAATGCTCCTCTAAATTTGGATGGACATGCATGGCAGGTTAAATAAATACTAACTTGAATCCGTAGAATTCCTGTTTGGAGGTAGGAGCAGATATAACTCGAGAATTAAATGGTAGTAAATGTCAAGCGAACTTGTCATCTTCACACAAGAAGATGAGCAGTAATTAAGCACACACCATGCATGCTGTGCATTCCCTTTGTCCCTATATGCATGAAGTTAAAAAAAACGAAACCTATCTATAACCTTCTTTCTCTTTTCAAACTATCTTAGAGACACAGATTGGACCAGATATATCAATTCAATTAATTTCCCCTTGATCTCTTTTTATTTTTTCGATGACATGCATATACGTACTATCATATAGACCCTATTCTTTTAGGCTTTTTGCTCCCCTAAAAGTTGAAACAAACGGGGTGACCTTTTGAAGTAAATTCTCCAAATAACTTTTCGAACCCAAAACCGTGGGCACTGTTCATGTTCACGTCTCCACCGTCCCCTTTTGTCTTAAAAAGCATAGACAAAATCTATCAGTCGCAGCTCAAAAGAATAGTACCTATATACTGTCTGCCCATGGTGAGTGAATCTATCTCTCTCTAGATGCTGAAATGGGACACCATGGTGTCAGGACAATATAATTTTAAATACATGAATTCAACCCAAATTTGGGTATTTTTTTTGAAGATATTAGTTTTAGGGTATATACCCATCTATAACAATTCAAATGAAAATCATACCTTTTAAAAATATACTCAAATTCAAAGATTTCGAACATTGTTTTATCACATGCTTTGCTAATTTTTATATATATCAGCATATACCTACAAACAAACTATCATAAAAAAGACAACTCTAGTTTGAATTTTGGTTCACACTTATTTGAGCTAATTAGTAAACTAGTTAAACTTAACACCCAAAAATTTCAAAAATTTTCGCATGTGACACATAGGGAAAATACATATTTTTAATCATGGTGTCTAGTTATACACACACACATACCATAATTTCAAATGCATGAATTCAACCCAAATTCGGGTGTATTTTTTGAAAATATTAGTTTTATGGTATATATCCATCTATAACAATTCAAATGAAATGTATACCTTTGATATACATACACGCATACATACACACACACACACATCATACATACATACATACATACATACATACATACATACATACATACATACATACATACATACATACATACATACATACATACATACATACATACATACATACATACATACATACATACATACATACATACATACATACACACACACACACACATAGATATATACATATATACATATGTATATATGTATATATATGGGTACCATGATTTCAAATGCGTGAATTCAACCCAAATTCGGGTGTTTTTTTTGAAAATATCAGTTTTATAGTATATACTCATTTATAGCAATTCAAATGAAATGTATACCTTTGAAAAATATACTCGATTGCAAAGTTTTAAACGAATTTATATTACATGCTTTGCTGATTTATATATAATCAGCACATACCTACAATCAAACTATCATAAAAAAGGCACTGCAATTCAAATTTTTGTTCAAACTTGTTTGAACTAATTAGTAAACTAGTTCAACTCGACATCTAAAAAATTCAATTTTTTCACACACGATACATAGGGAAAATTCCTATTTTAGATAATGGCGCCCAGGCACCATACACTACTACAAAAAGGGTCATCACAGACGGTTTTTTGAACCATCTGAATTTATACGTCAGTGATAATCGGAGGTTACCACAAACAGCTTGTGAGCCATCTATGATAAATCATCACAAATGATTTGTAACTAGAACCGTATATAAAGAACACTATCACAGACGGCTTGAACCAAAAAACTGTCTGTGATACTCACACATCACAGATGGTTCTAATTACCAACCGTCTGTGATGGGCGAGTATCATAGATGTTTGGTATATAGAGCCGTCTGTGATACTTCCCCATCACAGACGGTTGGTAGATAAAACCGTCTGTGATGTGCGAGTATCATAACTAGTTTTTGGTTTAAGCTGTCTGTGATAATCTTTAATAGAAGATTTATACCACAAAACCGTCCATGATATTCATTCTATACCTAATTTTTTCTATTTTTTCAGCTAGCCTTAGGAAATGTTAACTATGTCATCTAAAAATAAGCAAATACAGCAACAAATACAACAATATATTCCATTTCCATTAAAATTATAATCCACCATTACAACATCACGAGATAACGAGTAGGTTACCTATAGTACTACATATACAAGAGGGCACTTACAATTTTACAAATGTAAGCTTCACGGTTACAAATTCGAAAATATGCTTACACTACAAGAAACTTCAGACTAATACAAGATAGCTTACACATCCTTCATTAAACAAGTGGCGTGGAAAAATTTTCAAGTAGCAGAAATAAAAGGGCAACGAACATCATTTTCAGCTTTTATGCCAAAATCAACAGCTTCTATGCCGATGACTTGGAATAGTGCAAATTTACCATTGCCTTCTTTCTTTCCATCTTGCTTCAAGTGAAATTTCAGTCACCCTTACCGAACCCTTTCTCACCCTTGTCGCACACAAACGAGTTGGAGTAGTACTGGTGGTGTTGGTTCTTCGAGTAGGGAGAGGGGGTTTAATAATGGGCGAGAGGTGGGGAGTAGACTGGTGCCTACCGTTCGATGCGGAGAGAATGGACGGGTGAGTTTGGGATCCTATGGGATATGCCGCGGATCAGTGACGTGGCGGGGCATCACAGATGTTCGGATTACAAACCGTCTATGGTAACGACGGTTCGTAACAAAAAATCCTGGGGGGATTCGAGGCGGGAAACATATCACAGATATTTTTTAATACAAACCATCTGTGAAGTATCACAGATTGTATAAATAAATAACCATCTGTGATGTCTGCTATTATCACAGATAGTTTGTATAAATAACCGTATGTGAAAATACCACAGACAGTTATTCGTATGAATCGTCTGTGATAATTACAGCACAGACAGTTCCGGAGAACCGTCTGTGATGTAAGCTTCTAGTATATCCTCTTTTTGTAGTAGTGATAGTGTCCTAGTTAATTATACTATTATATGTATAGTATGGGTTCTTATCGGTTGTGACTGATGATATTTGGTTTTAGTATGAGTACTTATATGAACATACCAAAAATTGATAAGCCGATAAATCATTTTAAAAAATAATAGAAAAATTATTCTATTTATTTATTTATTTAGAAGAGGTTACAAGTTGGAAAGAGGGTGGCGCGTGGTGTGGTGGTGATTGCACATGCATGCAAAAGCACTACACGGCCGACCGGCGTGCATGCAGGGAATTATAGGCCGTACACACGTACATACCGGACTGAATTACATTGATTGGGCATTTGATTTTCTCCATGGCTAGATGCCCCTTGTAAACCGTGCATTGATTACATGTACGGGACAGATGATGAAAGATGTCTATTAGAGCAAGTACAATAGTATAGCCAACTAGTGGTTATAACACTTGTCCATTTCATCTATATCCTTTAAAAAAAGGGAGTGTCTATACAACATTCGACTGTTTTTAAGAACAAAAACAGTCAGATTTTCAGCCGTTAGATGGAGATCCAACGTCCTAGATCATTTTTTTGGAGGGGGGTTTGTATGGGTGGATCCGTTGGATAGAGATCTAACGTCCCAGATCAATCTGACTGTTTTTGTCCTCAAAAACAGTCAAGTGTTGTATAACAATACTCTTAAAAAATAGTTCATACAATAAGGTAGCTATTACAATAACTATTTGGCCCCACGTGTAAGAGAGTGAAATGCATATTTTTACGTGCGATAGCTAGCTGTAATTTAGTAGCCAGCTTCTTTCTCTCTCTTCCTTTCTCTCTCTGCCACGTAAGATTTGATTGATATTATATTTGCCAAGGAAGCAGGTCGCCGGTTCGAGTCCCCGCGGGCTCGCTTATTTTTGATGTCGTGATGCATTTTGCATGGCACTGTGCTCGTGGCTGGTGTTGCTTGCATGGATTTCGTTTGCCTTCGTAGCTGCTCGTGCGCGCGCGCGTTTTGGCCGTCCGCGGCAACGTTTTGCCCTGCGCGTCGTCGGCTTTTGGTTCGTTTTTGCCCTGCGCGTTTTAGCAGTCTGCGCGCGCGTGTTTTAGCGGACTGCGGCGAGGGCGAGCGGCCAGCGGCGTGTGGCGGCGGCGAGGGCGAGCGGGCAGCGGCGTGTGGCGAGGACGACGCATGCGTGCAAAGACGAGCGACTGCGGCCAGGAAGGAAGGCGGCGCGTGTTTACTCCTTGACGCGAGCGACGAAGTGGCCAGCGACCGCGCGTTTAATTCAATCTCGAGCGGAGAACCGGGGCAGCGCGTGCATGGCTGCATGCAGGGGCAAACGCGTCCAAACTGGACCTCACACGCCGCAACGACTTCCTTTTGCCAAAACTCTCCAACGCCCAGAACGACTCCTAAAACCGATATGGAGGGAGTATGTATGTATGTATGTATGTATGTATGTATGTATGTATGTATGTATGTATGTATGTATGTATGTATGTATGTATGTATGTATGTATGTATGTATGTATGTATGTATGTATGTATGTATGTATGTATGTATGTATGTATGTATGTATGTATGTGTATGTATGTATGTGTGTATGTGTGTGTGAAAATAGTTCTATACTTATAGGAGTACGCAATTTCACTTCTAATATATTTATTTAATGGTATTGTTATATCTCTTTATCTTTTGATTATACTCTAAAAATGATTATAAGATGTTTCAAAACAAGTTCCATAAAAAATTGCATCAAAGCCCACTTTTTATAGCATAATTTGTATATGTGCTCCTTTTATACGTGGAAAAATGTATATAGTAAAAATAAAGGGTTCTGATGAAAATGTTTCAACCAAATCTCATAGGAGTATCTTAGAATTCATATTTAAGTATAGTGAAAGTGATAAAGAGATATAAAATATTCGTTTAAGTGGTATATTGAAAGTGGGAGTATGTATGCCGTCTATGTCAGCGTCTTTGTTGTCTACTACCGTCTCAGAAAACACAAAAAAAGCCATTAGCCACAATCCAAAAGAACAGGGCCGTATGTATGTAGCTAGCTAGGGATTGAGGGTCCTGCATTCATTTATGCTTTGGGGAAATATTGCCACTTAACTCTCGGGACATACTTCAATCTCTGTCATTCGTTGCTATCTCAAAAAACATGGACAAAAGTCATCAGCCGTAACCCAAAAAGATAGAGTCGTATGTATGTAGCTAGCTAGGGAGTAAGGATCCCGCATTCATTTGTGATTTTGGGAAATATTGCCAAACTATCCACTACTACAAAATAAGTTATACTAGATGTCTCATTACAGAAGGTTAACCAAAACCGTCAGTATTAAGTACAATCACAGACGGTTTTTAATACAAACCATCTGTGAAGAGAAATATCATTGCTGGTCATAGTGAAAACCGTTTATGAAGTATCATATATGGTTTTTTATTTAAACTGTATGTGATACTTCACAGATGGTTTGTATTAAAAACCATCTGTGATATTATCTCATCACAAACAGTTTGTATTAAAAACTGTCTGTAATATTTTGCCGCCCCCTCTATTCAAACTTTCAAATTGAAGCATCGCGATCTCTCGGTTCCGCTACCCAAATGCCCTTATATATGCCTCCCCTACACGCCTCTCCCAAATACACTCCAAACCAATCCGACTGCTAGCTCCCCCAAGCCGCCGATCGAAGCGCCGACCGCCTCCCTCGAGCTCCTCCGTGTCTGGTTGTAACGCCACGGTTCACTGCACAAGACACTCTTGTCGTAAAAGTGCCTTCTGCAGTGTCACCGTCGTGATACAACGGTGACGCTGCCGCTTCCTCTTCTTCATCAGCGCCATTACTTTGTTCATACCCCCATTCGGTCCCCTCCCCTCTCTTCCTTGATGCTTGGATGGATACGATGCATGAGAAAATTATTTGTTGATGTCTTAGTTCTTGCATGTGATGCTTGGATGGATATAGCTAAGATGATCTTGTTCTCATAAATAGGATTGCTTTGGTTCATCTGAATTCTCTGATTGCACTATTTTATAGCACAATCAGCGTAAACGGCATAATCAGAGAATGTTGATGAACTGAATGACACCTATTTTTGAGTTCGGTCAAAACTTATCACAGACAGTTTTATTTAGGAACCGTTTGTGATTATATACTATCACATACAGTTCACAGTAAAAACTATCTGTGATAATATACTATCACAGACGGTTCATAATAAGAACCGTCCGTAATAATCGTTGTCACAGACTGTTCTATTTAGAAACCGTCTGTGATAATTATATCACAAACGGTTTGAAAATCATCTATAATGCACTTAGGGTATTACAAGCTCATAAGTATAGACGGTTCAAAAACCATCCGCAATGACGTTATCGAACTATTTATGATAAGTTTTTCTGTAATAGCAGTGGTCGGAACTTGCTTCAGTGCTCCACCAATACAAAACTTCGTGCATCGATTGTAAAGCAGATTGATAGATTTGAAAATTAGTACTGCTTAGTCTATCCAATTCATTTTAAATTTTAACAATAATGTGATCCAGAATGACGAGAGATGATGCAATTAATTTGCATGGATGTCCATGCATGCATAGATATATAGAAAAAAGTACGTCCAGATAGCCCTTGAACATTAGTTCGAGGCGAAGTCCGGATTAATTAGAGAAGTTTTTTTTAATAAAAGGGCATTCTTGTCACACTGTAAGAGAAAGGTAGTTTCATGACACTTTCTTGGTGAAACATGCATGAATGAGGTGGCACCAATAATTTTTTTTTTAAGTTGTCGTTTAATTTGTGACCCTTCTCGGGACTCTTCAATGGAGCGTTATGATATTATAACACTTTGTGACACTTTAAATGGCTTTTAGAGCAAGTTTAATAGTATAGATAGCTGCTACCTCCAATATATTTCTATGTCATCAAAAAGATAATAATGCAGTCAACTCATACAATAAGCTGGCTATAAGTTATCTCCACAAGAGCTCTCAATCATTTAATACATACATGGGTATTGATAATTTAATACATGCATGGGTATAGCAATTAGTTCTATGGGTACATGCATGGATAATGCATCTTTTCCTGTGCTATAGCCTGACTCTTGCATGGGAGTCGGCTTGGCGCTCTCTCTCTCCTTTTCTC
Organism: Dendrocalamus sinicus; assembly: GCA_036346575.1. NCBI lineage: Eukaryota > Viridiplantae > Streptophyta > Magnoliopsida > Poales > Poaceae > Dendrocalamus > Dendrocalamus sinicus. The sequence continues at coordinate 16,583,646 of CM070646.1, forward strand.
TCCCCTCCACATAGGACTATGCTGACATGGATTCCCTTGTAGCTAATACAGTCAGCCTTATTAAACTTGCTCTTATAGGAGGCGTCGCCACTGCACCCTTGGTGACACTATAAAGTGTCACATTAGGGAAAAGGATATGGGTATAGATAATATTAAAAATGAAAAGGAAGAATAATATGAAGATTTTTTTATCGAAAGAATAACACGATAGTTTAATTATTAAATTTCTTTGGTGCCCAATTTTGGTCACAACGAACTCTTCTCATATGTTTTTGGTGCCCAATTTTCAATCATATTAATCACTGTAAGTACAGATTTACCTCTAGCTAATGCAGCATACTAATTATGCACATGGAAGATGGAACACCATAAAGCATATCCCTTAAATGTGTTCATAATTTTACAAAATGAAAAGACATGACTCTAAATGATGCACACTCATGATGTAGATCTTGCTTTAGCTAGGGATCACATATAGGGTGCCATTAATGTGGCATAGATCATGTATGGATATGCAAATTACGGTGCTGTCGATAAGACGAAATTAATGCGCGGTACTATGCGTACGTATGGCTCGTACTACAGTTAACCAGGGTTGCAATGTTTCGTGATGCATGCACATATATACGGGAGTCACTATATCATAAGTACGTGGCATTTACGAGTTCAAATTGTATCATTAATACGGCTTCGTACATAATGTGAGGCCCAATTAATTAAGGACCGCTAGTTTAATTCACCTTTCTCAAACGTTGTTTGTAGCAAGTGTGTGTGTATTACAGTGGATCGAAGATCAGCTTGCCGACTGCACGGTAACGTTCCTGTAATTACAACAAGACACACAGTTACATACACCATCATACACATATACCATACGCATATACATATGAGATATGAGTGTGTCCCTTTAGCACACATATAGACGGACGAAGACTGGAGATAAATCCATGACCTTATAAAACTCCTACTAAAGCATGTTCATACGTGTAAAAATAGAAGATAAGATTTAAACATTAATAGATAGAGTCGTACACCCATAATTTTATCATCATAAAGGGAGGGTCCCCTCCTGCTCGATAACTTAATGATTAAAATTGCTGGATCATTGTCAGGGTTGAAAGCCTATAGCTAGTTCGAACTCGGCAAAACATTCAGTGGCACTACTACAATCTGCAAAGCGCCCTAGAGCCAAACCCCTAAAGGGCACAGCCCAAAAACATAAAGGATTCAGTGCAAACTAACTCAGGATCTCCAACTTTCATTCTAGCTAAAAAAAATTGCCTTTAACGTACTTATCTCCATAAAACTGACGAGATCGAGGTCATAAATCAGATTGTCGCACCGGCCGCGATGCAAGTGAGAACACAGCAATTTCAGCCGTTTTTTTCCTTTCTTTTTCTTTGCATCCGATCGATATATCTAGAGCTGGGACTTGAGCCACGGCTGGATCTATCATGCTTTGTGCTGCTTCATGTTGTACCAGCTCAACCTAGTTATCTCACCATGCTATGCCATGCCAGCCCACCTCGCCTCTGGCTAGGCCCAAGCATCGCCCAAAGTCCGTCGTACCAGCGTTCATGCTATGCCAGCCCAAACCCAGCCCAAAGTAACTATACACGATGAAGGTGGCGGCGGTCGCCATCTTCTTTTCTCTCGTACCCGCCTCGTTAAAAACTAGTTGAAATTTAATCAGTTACATAAAAATATTGGTATGCAATGACGTAAATATTTCGGAAAAAATGGAATTTCTTTGATATTTTAAAAATACAATGTTACTATCTCGTTAAAAACCTTACACCCTATAGTGGGGTTCCTCAAGTAAGGAAAAAAGTACAGTAACAACATATGTATATACTAACTATACAACATGCGTACATAGTATCTACTCATCAATGTCTAGGTCGTTCATGCGTTCGAGGTCAGCGTATGCCTGTACGATTTCAGGATCCTCCAATTGATGTTGTTGCCGATCTTTAGTTAATTCCCAGTCTTTGGTGCATGTGATTGCCTCCACCATCCTGGGCGTAAGGGATGGTCTCCTTTCTTCGATTATTCTCCCTACCGTGCTGAATGTCGCTTATGAAGAGACGGTGGACACCGGCACCAGGAGAACGTCCCGTGCAAAATGTGACAGCACAGAAAATATCCGCTTGTTATTCTTCCACCACTCGAGCAAGTCTATCTTGCCTCCACCAATAAGATCAGGATCAATATTTGCAAAATCATGCTCCAAGTAGTGGTTCAACATCGAGACAGAATTCCACTTGGAGGCCGCCTGAGACTTAGAGGACGAAAAAGTAGACTTACCCTTTAGTTTCTTCCATAAGTGTGATGTCAAGCTTGTCTTTCCTTGTTGCGTCTGCTGTGAGCCCTCCGATCTTCCCCTGCTGTCAAACTTATCATGATACATATTGAAAACATGAAAAAGCTCCTCTTTGATATGTGCGAAAGCTTCCAAATAATCAAGGCCAAGGAATTCACCTATTCTCTCCATGCCAACCTGTAAACCTGCCAACTTTTTTGTAGGATAAAAAAATGATAGCAAAGCAATACAAGTGTAAAATAAAACCAAAATATTTAAGAAAATTTTCCTCCATTACTATGATGGTATGGCCTAAAAGGGGATCCTCCCTAGATTTGGCAATTTTGTTTGCAACTAACCAAATAAATTCTATAACTAAGCAAGATGTAGGATAATAAATACCAGATAGAACCTTTGTTGCTTTATAAAAAAAAGGTCTTCAAAACTCTCAAAAATAACTAGCAATCAGCCAATCTAAATTAGTAACTACCAATAAAAAGGTCCCCGTTGGCTCTAGACCAATTAATACAACTATTAAACTATACAAGATTACAAATCTACCGGACAGCACATCATCAATCTAGACTCTACAGTCTAGTGTCTATCTGTAATCCCACAAAGTCGCAAGTCACAACCTTTATTCCCCATAATTCATCATTTGGTTAATTTCATCAGACATCATAAAATCTTGAAATGGAGCATAGGGGATTGGAGAGAATGGAGATTGGCGAGAATGGGGACTAGGGAATGAACCAAGTCAACCAACCGATTAGGATTGGGGAACGGCTGAACGGGGATTGTTGTCTTGTAGGCTCACTGGCGTAGGGAGGCGATGCCGGTGCGGGAGAGAGGTGGGCCAAGCGACAACCCTGGAAGCTGGGAGCCGACGCTGGTGGGAGGCAGTGATGCAAGTGCTGGAGCCTCGAGTCGAGGCAGCACTGGCCACTGGAGAACCTTGGAGGCATGGCTATGTGGGCGTGGATCCATCGAGGGAGGATAGAACCCGGAGGTGCTGCCACGGGACTGGATGGAGGATGGCTGGCCGTAAAGGAATGCGCGTAGGCTACGAAAGCAGAAAACAAAACTTTTCTACCGCGCACACAAGGACATCATGCTTAAGGAGGGATCATGGATCATTACCACTAGACGCGCAGCGCAGCGGAAGAACAGTTGGAGAAGCCAATGCAACCATGCGCATCGAGGTAGTAGTGGAATTAGCCGATCGTCTCCTCCACGTGATCAACCACACCACGAGCAGATCCAATCTGTAGGTTGTTGATGCCGATCAGCACCGCAACGAGCAGTGCCTCCACCGGTATCCACATGTTCGGGGCTGGAACGCCGATCGCGAGTGTACTAGCACTTGTGAGCGGCTAGGGTTTGGCTCGGGAGGTGGCGGCTAGGGTTTTGCTAGAGGTTAACAGAAGCGTGTGTTCCTCAGCCCCTCGCCCCTATATATATATAGACCTCCTTACTTGGGCCTTGTGGACTGAGGCCCAATAGGAGTCTATTCATATCTCTATCCGAATTGAGCCCACATCCAAATCATATTCAAATTAGTGTTCCAACCCGTTAAGCGTGCGACCCTGTAGGTTCACGTATACTTGGTCGCGACCCGGAAACGCCTTTCCGGTCACCCTGTTAATAGCGGCCTCTAGTAAGACATATTAACCCCAAAGTATACGTAAAGATCATATCACTGAACTCGTAATATTCTCATGTACTAATCCCTTTGCCTCACGATATAGATTGAGCTCAAGGCGAGACCTGTGTCATCCTCTTAATAGCTCAATCACTCTCTCGATTCCGTGATGGATTATAAACTTGTGATTGACTCCTCAATCACCTTGGCATGGCCATGCACTTTCATAATCCATTACATCGAGGGGCTAGAGATATCTCTACCATAAAGAGGGGCAAATTCTATCTTGATCATTCACATCCCACTACATGTTTCATGGCAAACCCGAAGACTATTTTTATGACTACCCAGTTACGGAGTAGTGTTTAGTAGTCCCAAAATAAGCTACTACGCATGTTGGGAACCATGATGATCTCAAGTCTAAGGATTCCACATAAACACTACTTGAGACCAACTGATGACACATGGAATCTCTGCAGTGTCTCATGGCGGGTCTATCCAACATATGTTCACTAACACATGTCCATATTATTGATTTGGTATCACCATACCATGATCCATGAGACATGATCATCAATCAATACATATGCTGATCTTTGAATTATATTTGTTCCTCATATGATATATGATCAGGGATCATTTAGAAATAGCAACATTTTAGCATTAAGAGTCTCATGAATAAGTCACATACTCATTGATCAATAATGATAATGTCTATTTCAAGGAACAAAGTAATGTATCATAAACATAGTATGTGATATACACAACATCTCCATGTTACCTCTAGGGCATATCACTAACAGGCCGCTGGCGCCTTGGTCGGTCAGGCGAAGTTGCAACGCAACTACTCAACTAGGGTTCGCGTGGGAGTGAAGGCGTGTGAAGCACTGAAGTGAAGAAGCCGTGAATCGTGAATGAGGCTAGGCTGTTTGGGCTGGGCTTTGATGCCTTGAATATATGATGAATGATTTTCCATTGTGGGCTGGGCCATGGCCTGCCGTCTCGGGCTAGGCTGTGAAGCCTCGAGCTGGACTGTGAAGTCTCGAGCTGGGCCACTAAACATTGGATTTTTTCAGCCCATATAAAAAATTGCACTAATAATTTTGTTGTGCCTTGGGCTACAGCCTATCTAGTCTAAAGCCCAGATCCGCCCCTAGTGCTCAGGTAGTTTCTCAGTACTTGAATTAAAACTTGGAGCGGCCTTGAGGAGTATAAAATGCATGCATGTGCACATGTAACGCATTGACACTTTAGCTGATCGATGCCTACGTGCTGGAATTCTATTTGTGTTAGGTCACTAAAAACTACATCTTATTTTTCTCAGCATGCATAAAGTAGCTAGCTATCTAGGAGTTGCCTTTTAGCTTATGCGCAAAGAAAGAGCTAAAAAAGTTGGTGGAATATGCCCGAGAGGAGCTAGCCCAATTATATAGATAGATGCACAACAAGCAAGTGGAGTGGATTTCTACCACGGTAGGGGGGCGTTCAGATGGCCGCGGTCGGTGACGCTCCGACGTGTGGTTGGGGACATTTCTGCCGCGGCCCCCTAGCGTGAGACCAGGTCGGCTCTCTGCCCCGCCCCCTAGCGCGGAAGATTTCTGCCATGGCCAGGTGGCGCGGAAGCACCTTGGGGCCTGCATGCGACCTACCGCATCGGTCCAAGCCATGCCGTGTTTGTGCATTCTGCCGCGGTAGGAGCAACGCATTACGGATAGGTTTTTCGTGCTTGGAAGGTGACTATATTTGCAATTTTATGATACATAATGTTATTTTTCAAATTAATGGGCACCACAGGCAAATAAATAAAAAAACTGGCTATCTCGTTGCCTCACTCGAATCCAACAGATTTGAGGTTAGGGGTGCAAATAGGTTGGGTTAATCCCGACCGATCCAATACTGAATTCGATTTGTACCGAATCTAGGAAGAAAATTGAAAATCCGGGCAGAGCGGATAACGGTACCGGATATTTCATGTCGGATTCGGTATCGGAATTGGGACAACAAATATTCGACCGAATAGCTTCGATTCTGGATATTCAGATAATATCCGACCGGATATCCGGCAACCTGTCCCACAGTTCCAGTAACTTAGTAACCCTAAATCCCTAACCGAACCGGCTAACTAGTCAGATACTCAGATGCAGTCGGCACCTCTGCTTCGTTTTCGTCTTCCCCGATCACCATCCCATCTGAGCTCCGGCGGCCACTGCCCATCCTCCCCATCCCATCTGGGCTCCGGTGGCCACTCCCCATCCTCCGGTCCTCCCCATCCCTCCACTCCTCAGTCCTCATCCCTCCACTCCACTGCTCGTCTTCATCTTCAGCGATCCAGATCTGAAATCGAATCTCCATTCCTCCACTCCTCTAGCCCTCCCATCTAGGCCTCCACGGGACCACAGCTCAACCGCCGGCCGTCGCATCCACTCCTGGGTCCTGACGCCAAGTCCCCGTCGACCACCTCATCCACTCTGGCATGTCGCCCCACCGCCTGGCGCATCCACTTCGGGCACGCCGACTCCACGCATCCACCTCCTGGGTCCTGAAGCCGAGTCCCTGTCGACCGTCTCATCCACTTCGGCACGTCGCCCCACCGCCTGTCGCATCCACTCCGCACACGCCGACTCCACGCCGCCACCTCCTGGGTCCTGACGCCGAGTCCCCGTCGACCACCTCATCAACTCCGGCATGTCGCCCCACTGCCTGCCGCATCCACTCCAGGCACACTAACTCCACGCTGCCACCAGGAACCGAAGGTATATCTTGTGTTTGTCATCCAAACTTAGGTGACAACTAGAATATTTGAATGATAATTATCTGAATGACAGATGAAGTCTTCAGTAATCTTGCGCAGGTTTTTGGCGGATTTTCATTAGTTAGCCATTGTCAGATTTCCGTTAGAAGTTTGTTTCTTCAATTTTCATTTTCTGTTTTGACTCCCGACTGAATCGGTCTTGTTAAGAGCGAGTCTACAGGGATTAATTTCCGTTTTAATTAGCAATTTACTCGGTATGATCCGGTTGTAATGGTTAGTGATTATTTGTGTTTACTAAGTCATATTCAGTTGGCTATAATAAAGGTCCAAGAAAACTAAAAAGCTGCTTCAGTCTTGCAGCACAAAACATTTTCTTCAGAGATTCATTTAGCCATTCCATTCTTTGTGTGCGTGTGAGTTCGAGTGATTGCCGGAGTTTGAGCTGACATTAGAGAGTAGTTTCTTGAATTAATGATAGAGAGTAGTTTCTTGAATCTTTTCTCATTTAGTCATTTTGTTTCTTGAATCCATTGATCAGTTGATCGATTCTTGTACTCATACAAGACAGGAAGAACAAATACTCTGTGAATTTTGATGGCATCTGAAAGTGGAAGTGTGGGTGTGCCTTCATCTTTATTTGCAACAACTACACTTGCATCTGGAGGAGGACCAATACAAATGGAAGGTGCTCCGACAATTGGCAGTGGCACACAAGGGCAAGGTATAGAAGGTAGTCCTTCAGCTATCAAGAGAATATAGAAGATGAGCCTGCTACAAAGAAGCAGAAGAAGAGCACATCACTGGTTTGGCATTACTACACTAGGACTACAAAAACAGTTGAGGTGAATGGAAAGAAGATTGTTGGACGTTGGGCGCAATGCAACCACTGCAAATATAGTGCCAGATGTGAGACCATCAATAGCACAACATGCTTTTGGAACCATTTGGAAAAAAGCACCATCTCAACCCAGGTCAACATGTACTCAAAGTAGAAAAGAATAATGAATTTGACACAACTATTGAATACAAGTATGATCAAAAAGCTAGCTTGAGAAAGTTTTATTTAGCGATAATCATGCATAAGTACCCTTTCAATATTGCTAAGCATGAATATCTTGTTGACTTCATCAAATCTTTACGTCCTAACTTTCCAATCAAGAGCCGTACAACAATTAGAAAAGAAGTAATGGACCTCTTATTACAAGAAAAGGGAAAGTTATATGAATATTTTAAAACCATTCAGTGTCGCTTTAGCACAACTATGGACATGTGGACTTCAAAGCAAAACAAAGGGTATATGTGTGTCACTGTACATTGGATTGATGATAATTGGCAAATTCAAAAAAGAATTATCAAATTCATGCATGTAGAAGGGCGATACACGGGTGCTAACCTATCTGATGCATTTACTTCCTGTGCCATGAGGTGGATGAAAAGCCCCTAAAAATTCAAAGTGAATTTTCCAAAAAATTTCTGCATTTTATTTGAGTGAAATTCTGAAACTTTCCCTTTTGGGAAAGTTCTGCCAATTCCCGTTTTCCCTTTTCAGCCGGATGCCTCCCCTCTCGTGGCGCCTTTTCTTTTCCCGCCGCCTTCTCTCGTGGCGCGCCCGCTCCCTTCCTCCTTGGCGCCCGCCGCTTTCGCCGCCTCCCGCGCCAGCGCTCTCTTCGCTCACTCACTGGCGCCGCGCGCCTCGCCTTCTCCTCTCGCGCGCTGCGCCACGCGGCCGCTCGGACGCCGCGCCGCCACTCCGTCCGCGGTCCAAGAATGCCTCCACCCCGCGCATGCGTTGTCGCTTCTTCTCGCCTTGGTCCCACTCGCGATCTCCTCTTCCTCCTCTCCCGCGCGACGCGCCGCCACGCTCACCATGCCGCCCGACCATCCGCCCCTCTCCCGCCGCCATTAATGCCTCGCAGGCTCGGCACCGCCCACACCGCGAGAGGCCCGCCACCGCCTCCCGCCCTTCCTTGACCCCGCGCCTCGGCCACCCCTCCTTCCTCGGATTCCCCTCTCCTCGCCGGCATAAAGCCTCCCTCGGTGCCCGCCCGAGCCTTTGCTCCCGAGCTTCCCACCGCCCCACTCTCCCCATCACTCCGTGCGCCTCTTGGAGCCACCGATTGGGCCCGCTCGCCCTAGCGCCGACGAGGCTCTTTCTCGTGCTTGCGACCCGTGAAGTCCATCTCTCCTCTGTCCCTTCTTCTCGAATTGCGCCCGCCCGCAGCACCCTCGCCATCTCTAACAACTTTGCCGCCATCCTCGGCGGTGGAGCATCGCAGACGCCGCCGCCGAGGTCCCTTCCGACCGCCGCACCCGCTCCGTGGCAAGACGCTCCGCAGCCTCCCTAGCCTCCACCGCCACCGCCAATGTGCGCCCTCGGCCCCTTACCCGTGTACCTCCCGCCAATTGAGCTAAACCACCACCGCAACCTCCTCATCGCCAAATGGCCGACCGCCCCTTCTCCTCCACCGCCTCCGTTGATCCTCGCCTTCCAACCACCCGAAATGGGTTCCTCTCGAAGACGCGCCTGTCGGTGCCCTTGGTTGCCGCTGACGAGCCTCCCGGTGCCTGTGCCGCCACCGCCGCCGTAGCCACCGCCCCGGGAGCACTGTCGCAGCGGGAGGAGGAAGACGACCTCCTCGCCGCGACGTGGCCCCATCCTCGCCCTCCGTCCCGAACGTTGCCGTTTCATTCGGGCCATCGATGACCACCTCCTCCACCGTCCGATGTTCGTGAAGATCCCACTTCTCCTCCGTCCGATCGATCCATAACGCCGCCTGCTTCTCCTCAACCGTCGGATCCACCCCACGCTTCATCCCACGCGCCCGCTCCGCCCCATCGGGCCCGCCCACCGCACCACGTGTCGCCCATCGGGACCGTGGAGGCGCTGCGGAATGGGCCGCGCCGCCGCTTCTCGCTCTCGCGCGCGCGACGCGTGGCGTGACGTCAATCATGGGCCGGGCCGCATCAGAGCAAAGCGCCGGGCCGCATCTGTTCCAATATATTTCCCGATTTTATTCATTTCTAAAATCCCAGAAAATCCAATTAATTCCTAGAAAATCACAGAAAACCCCAAAATTCCCAAATTTCACCACTTTACTCCAAATATCATTCCGCACCAGTGGTGACCTTCTTTCCACAGTTCATCCCGGATAAATTCCTAAAATTCTATTTGAAGGGTTTATGCATTTTACTCCTTTTAAATAGTTTATTTTTCCTCGCTTGATTAGTCTCAAGCCGGATTTATGTTATTTTCAGTGTTTGCGCTAGTATCGGAAATTCCGTAAGCTCAAGTGCGATCGCAGGATCCGTAAGCGCCACGCTCAAGCTAGCCAAGTTCGCCCCGATTCACGGCAAGTCGCAAGTCCTTGATCATGTTGAAATCCCATGCCATTTAAATTATGTTATTATGTTATTTGCATTGAGCTAATTCTGAAATGTTAATTCAAAGTAAAAATAAAATGTTAGAATGACATGCTATATAGTTAAACCCACCACCGTCAAATGCCTCGTTAAATTGTTGCCATGCCTTTGTAACCCTAGAAATAAATATCTCATTAATCTAGATAATTGTAGGATATTAATATCATACAAAATGTTACACTAATAAGGTCGTGGCTGTGGGGCCGATAGAATTTGGAAAACCCGACTCTAAGGTAGGGTGGTATGGGACACCGTATCTTAGAGCGGAGAGTGCCTGGCGTGCACAAGGTAGGGTAAGGGGAGTGGAAACCGCAAGGTGGTCCTCGCCAATCTTTTACCCTAGGATTGAAGTTAGGTAAGGGTGTTGTGGAAGCCGCGAGACGGTCTCACGCCCACCGCTACCTTAGGTTGGGTCGCGTGCTCGCGAGGTTGCGACCGGTGAAAATATAAGGATCAAACCCTTACGCTAAGCAAATGTCACGTTGATCGCCAACCACAGGAGTTGACTTGTCAACACCGGTCTAGTAGCCGCTCAACTCGATTGAAACTCTACAGAGGATGAGCAGTGAGGTTAGGCAGGCCGGGCCACGGTGCCTAACAACGGTAGAGTTCACTCAAGCGGACACCGCCTTCTTTTGTGTGTGCGTGCGTGTGTGTGTGTGTGAAGTCCGACTGAGTGAATTCTACCGGGTAGAGCCTATATAAAGATTTGAGCAGTGAAACGACCGCTTTCTTAACTCGTCGCGGAGTTAAGGGATCGTGTGGTAAAGTCGAGCAAACTCGCAGAGTCAAATAAATGGTATTCGAATACGCCGTGCTCCTGCTATTGAGCCGTGTCACTTGGGTGATTCCAGCAGCGAAGCTTAAGTAGTTTTGTACATACTTTAACTTGATTAGTTGGTTAATGAACTCTTCGTGAAAACCCCTGAGTTCTTGAGAAGTAGTTTTGGGTCCATTTTATAAAATGATTGCAAATAAAACTGCATCCACCAAATGTAATAAACCAAGTATGCTCCCTTCCTTTGTTGATCCATACAAGTAGTAAGTTAGAATTTCCCTTGTGATTTGCTGAGTACGGGGTCGGAGTACTCAGGCTTGCTATGCCACAGATACCAGAAGGAAAAGAAGGCAAATTCAAGATTTCGTGTTGGAAAGGTCTCCCCGTCGAAGACCCGAGGCTTTAGGTCTTGGCCGCGCTCAAGCGGATCTTGGAGTTTTTGTAATGTAAGTATACTTTGGGCTTGCACGCCCGTATCGAAAATGGATGTTAATCCTTATGTAAAGTATATGCTGGACTTTTGTTGTAAGCATGCAATGGTATACTCTTGCGCGACGTTCCATAACTCGCTCATGCGTGAATAGTTGCGAATGCCGTGTCCGTGACGCGCTCCCGAAACGGGCGTTATAAGAAGTGGTATCGAGCGTGCTCTTTGACCGTAGGTTGAGACCTAAGGCAAACTAGGAAGCAATTTTATCGCAAAACTTAATTTAAAGCCATAAAAGGGTTTACGAAAAATATAAGTATTATTGCTGTCTTTTCCTCTCTTGTTGCTACCTTATCTATCTTAGTTTATCGCTAAGTTTTACTTCGCAAAATGTTTATCGTTTTCCTTATCTAGCTTCAAAATTTCGGTTCTCGCACTGGAGGAGTAGCCGCTGCTCGCTAGACTAGACCGACCCGAGTAGTAGTGGTGCTTTTGTAATGTAAAGCGGTGTAATCATGAACCCTAAGAGGTTTGTGTGCCACTTGCATAGAGTAAATTTATGTTCATTATCTTGTATGTTGTTTGCTTAATTATCAGAATCCCCGTGTTCAAAGCTTTCTCCTGTCCCTTTTCGCCTCGTTCTTACCTCTTTCGCCTATACTTACCTTGAAATTCAAAGTCTTACTTATCCTCTTATTCTCCAAAAGCATTGCAAAAACCGATCTCGGCTCCCAATTGGCGATGGACCCAACACAACAGAGTGGTCGGACCAACGGCGTGGTGCACCTGCCACAGATCAAGCCACACTTGCCAGCATAATAGCGATGATGGAACAAAATCGCTATCAGGGAGAACAGAATATTCTGCGAATGCTAGATCAACAGGCCCAGTTGCTTGAGCAGATAGCAGCCAGATCACCCAGTGTCAGGGTGACACCCGAAGAGTCAGTGTCAGCATCAAGCACAACTGCATTAAAGTTTACAGCATTTCTGCAAACTCAACCCCCAAAATTCCCTTCAACCACAGAGTCACTGAATACAGATGACTGGTTACAAGATATTGAGAGAAGAATGAATACTATCCAGTGTACAAATAAGGAAAAGGTTCTCTTTGCCCCCTATCAGTTGTCCGAGCCCGTAATTTCTTGGTGGAATGCTATCCAGTGGATGCACCCTAAGGAGAAAGATATTACATGGGAAGACTTTGTGAAGAGATTTCGTAAAGCCCACATTTCTCCGGAAGTTTTCGCTGAAAAACATCAGGATTTTCTTGATCTTCAACAAGGAGAAAACTCCATCACAGCATATCTACAACAATTTCATCAGTTATCCCAGTATGCTCCAGAAGAAACTAACACCGAAGCTAAAAGGATGGAGTACTTTATGAAAGGTCTACGTCCCAATATGAGGCAACGCCTTCAGGCCATAAAGTATTCAAGCCTATTGAGCCTGGTTGATCGAGCCCTACAGATAGAAGAAAGACCATGTTACGTGAAAGTCATGAAGCGAAAGAAGCCTTCGCCTCCATCACCAACGGCTTGTTTTCGCTGCGAACAGGATGGGCATTATCGTGACCAATGCCCACTGAAGTCCTTACCCGAAGAAGAAGCTAAAGAGCAAGCAAAGAGGCAGACACCATCATCCTGCCTGCCACCGATGGAAGAAGATGAATCTTACCTTAAGAGGACCAGAATGGAGGATGACAGAAAGCGTGAAGCAGCGCACAAGTCTCAGTCTTCACACAATGCTCAGCGAAGCAAGATCACGGGATCACCCTCATTTCGATCCCAACCCTTCCGTCGCTTTGTAACGATACACCCAGACCCGATCCGGACAGTCTCAAGAAGATGCCACTCCTCACCACTCGCCACCGAGTGCCTCACCTGCGGTGGCAAGCATCTTACTAGCAGCTGTCCACGAAGGACAGGTACATGTTTTCATTGTGGAGAGATTGGACACTACAGGCACCAGTGTCCCAGGAGGAGTTTGTCATCCGAAGCAGCTAAACTCCAAGTCCAAAACCAGCAGATAGACAAGAGAATATGAGCTATGCAAAACAAGAAATGAGATGATGTACTTTTGGTTATCCTTTTGTAAACTAGAACTGAATGGATGTCTGTAGATTACTTTAACTAAGGCTTGTGGAAAAATTATGAAGGTGTATGAAGACCATTCGTGTAAGTGAAATGGGTGTGATGGTTATGTTGTAATAAAGTTAATTCTAGCAGAACAAATCCTATCCAACCTTGGCGTGACATAATTCATCTAAGTGGGAACTATCACCACACACGCAAGGATGATGTACAGGTACGAGTCAATCCAGAGAAGGTTAAAGCAGTTTTGTTGCAACCAGATATGCAAGGGTTAGATGCCATTTTTGGTATAAACTGGCTAGCCAAGAACAAGGGCAAGATAGATTGTGAGATCAAAACAGTATCATTGGTAACCCTTGAAGGTCAAAAAAAAAAACGAGAAATGCAAGAGAGCGCATGATCAACATGCTAATGATTACACGCATCAAGTGCGAGTAGTACAAGAATACCCTAATGTGTTTCGGAAGAATTATCGATGGATCCTCGACCAACAAGTAGAACTTGTCATAAAGTTGATTGCGGCGCAAAACAAATTGCCAAGTATCATTACAAAATGTTAGCGATGAATTAAGAGAGCTCAAGAGACAGTTAGATGAACTGCAAGAGGAAAAGTTTATTCGACCAAGTGTTTCGCCTTGATTGGCCCCAGTTTTATTTGTAAAGAAGAAGAATGGAGAGCTGAGAATGTGTGACGATTACAGAGGTTTGAATACTGTCATCATCAAAAACAAGTATCCATTGCCCAGAATTGATGACCTGTTTGATCAACTCAAAGGTGTCGAGGTATTCTCCAAGATCGACTTGCGCTCGGGTTACCATCAACTCAAGATCCGAGAGCAAGATCGAGAGAAGACAACATTCATTACCCGATATGGATTGTTGGAGCTCACGGTCGTTTCTTTTGGTTTAACCAATGCGCCAGCCTATTTCATGAATCTTATGAATCTGGTGCATATGGACCAATTGGATCGATTCGTGATAGTCTTCATTGATGATATTCTGATATATTCTAAGAATGAAGAAGAGCACAAACGACATTTGCATATGGTATTAACCAGATTGAGAAAACATCAGTTGTACGCCAAGTTCGACAAATGCAGCTTTTGGCTGAAGGAAGTTGTTTTCTTGGGTCATATTATCTCAGAAGATAGAGTCAAGGTAGATCCAGAAAAGATTACCGCAGTTATGGAATGGAAGCAGCCCAAGACAGTGACGGAAGTGAGAAGCTTTCTTGGATTGACGGGTTATTATCGCCGATTCATAGAAGGGTTCTCAAAGATTTCTTGCCCACTCACTCAACTACTAAAGAAGGACAAGCCATTCACATGGACAAATACCTGTGAAGAGAGTTTTCAGCTGCTGAAGACTAAATTGACAACAACGCCGGTATTGGTCTTGCCCAACCAAAAAAAAAAAGAGGAGAAGAATTTCAAATCTATTGTGATGCTTCAAAGCGAGGTTTGGGATGTATGCTCATGCCATATGGAAAATTTGTTGCCTATGCTTCGGGACAGTTGAGGCCCCATGGAGGGAACTGTCCGACACATGTTTTGGAACTAGCAGCTGTGGTGCATGCACTAAAAATTTGGCGGCACTACCTGCTAGGGAATCATTGTGAGATGTCCTCAGATCACAAGAATTTGAGATACTTGTTCACACAGCCAGAGTTGAAATATGAGATGGCGAAGATAGCTAGAGTTGGGTAAAGATTATGACATTGATCTCCAATATCACCCGGGCAGAGCAAATGTAGTGGCCGATACCCTTAGACGAAAGGCTCGTCCAAGCAAAGTCAGCACGACAGAATATCCACCAGAGTTGCAAAGAGATATGCTACAGCTGAATTTGGTAATCATTGAACAAGGCAGTATGGCGGCATTAGAGATTCAACCGCTACTGACAGATCAGATTAAAGCAGCACAAGATGAAGATGAAGAGATGCAAAAACTGAAAAGGGAAATTCAAGAAGAAGATTCACCAGAGTATGCGATAGACGAACATGGAATCCTTACGTACCGTGGTCGCTATTGCATACCCGACAAGAAGGAATTAAGAGAGTTAATCTTAACAGAGGCTCATTCATCTCAATTCTCAATTCATCCCGAGGCACCAAAATGTATCAAGACTTGAAAAGAAGTATTGGTGGAACTCGATGAAGAAAGAAGTGGCGAATATGTAGCTAAGTGTGATGCTCACAACAAATCAAGATAGACCATCAAAACCATCGGGATTATTGCAGCCTTTACCAATTCCCGAATGAAAATGAGATAGCATTAGAATGGATTTCATTACTGGACTTTCCAAAACTCGTGAGGGATATGACGCTATCTGGGTCATTGTCGATAGATTGACCAAGGTGGCTCATTTTCTCCGATCAAGCAAACCTACGGAAAGACAAGCTTGCCGAGCTATATCGACAAGGATAGTGACATGGCATGGAATCCCAAAGAAAATTGTCTCAGATAGAGGAGTACAGTTCACATCCAAATTCTGGGAGAAATTACATGAAGCTATGGGCACTGATTTGAACTTCAGTTCAGCATATCACCCTCAAACAGATGGGCAGACAGAAAGAACAAACCAGATATTGGAGGACATGCTAAAGAGCTTGTGCTATTGTGTATGGAGCAGCGTGGAATACTTGTCTTCCATTCGCTCAGTTCTCATATAACAATAGTTACCAAGCTAGCATCCAAATGGCACCATTGGAAGCTCTATATGGCAGAAAATGCAGAACCCCACTGAATTGGTCAGAAACAGGTGAACGACAATTGATTGGCCCTCAGATTGCTCAAGATGCAGAAGCACATGTTAGGATTATCAGAGAGAGACTCAAGATTGCTCAAGACCGATGTAAGAGTTATGCAGATAACCGCAGAAAGGATTTGAATTTCGAAGTTGGGGACTTCGTATACATTAAAATCACCCCATGTAAGATAGTCAAGATGTTTCAAGTTAAAGGCAAATCAGCACCAAGATATGTGGGACCATTTCAAATAATCGAAAGAATTGGAGAAGTAGCCTATCAAGTACAACTACCACCCAACTTGTCAAGAATACACAATGTATTCCATGTATCTCAACTCGAAAGTGTCTACGATAGCCCACAGATGAAGTACCTCTGTCAGATATTGAATTACAAGATGACTGCACATAAGCTGAAGAACCACTACAAATACTTGAAACATCAGAGAGACAACTCAGAAACAAGAATGTCAGGTTCTGCAGGGTTCAATGGAGGAATCATACCGCGGATGAGTCCACTTGGGAACGAGTCGACTTGCAATGGAT
Source organism: Dendrocalamus sinicus (assembly GCA_036346575.1). Classification (NCBI taxonomy): domain Eukaryota; kingdom Viridiplantae; phylum Streptophyta; class Magnoliopsida; order Poales; family Poaceae; genus Dendrocalamus; species Dendrocalamus sinicus. The sequence goes on from CM070646.1 coordinate 16,600,350, forward strand.
TTCCCCAACTTACTCCTCGACCAAGTTAATCTCGGGTCGAGATTCTTTTAAGGGGTAGGTTGAAAAGCCCTAAAAATTCAAAGTGAATTTTCCAAAATTTTCTGCATTTTATTTGAGTGAAATTTGAAACTTTCCCTTTGGGAAAGTTCGCCACCCCGTTTTCCCTTTTCACCGGATGCCTCCCCTCTCGCTGGCGCCTTTTCTTTTCGCCTCCCCTCTCTCGTGGCGCCGCCCGCTCCCTTCCTCCTTGGCGCCCGCCGTTTTCGCCTCCTCCGCGCCAGCGCTCTCTCGCCCCTCACTCCGCTGGCGCTGCGCGCGCCTCGCTTTCTCTCTCGCGCGCGCCACGCCGGCCGTTCGGACCGCTCGCGCCGCCACTCCGTCCGCCGGTCCGAAGAATGCCTCCACCCCGCGCATGCGTTGTCGCTCTCTTCCTCGCCTTGGTCCCACTCGCCAGTCTCCTCTTCCCCTCCCTCTCCCCGCGCGGACGCGCCTCGCCCACGCCTCACCATGCCGCCCCGACCATCTGCCCCCTCTCCCGTCGCCATTAATGCCTCGCAGGGCCTGGCACCGCCCCACACCGCGGAGAGGCCCGCCACCAGCTCCCCCGTCCTTCCCCTTGACCCCGGCGCCCTCGGTCACCCCTCCTTCCTCGGATTCCCCTCTCCCTCGCTCGGGCATAAAAGCCTCCCCTCGGTGCCCGCCCGAGCCTTTGCTCCCCGAGCTTCCCCACTGCCCCCACTCTCCCCCCCATCACTCCTGTGCGCCTCTTGGAGCCACCGATTGGGCCCCCGTCGTCCCTAGCGCCGACGAGGCTCTTTCCTGTGCCGGCGACCCCGTGAAGTCCATCTCCTCCTCTGTCCCTTCTTCTCTGAATTGCGTCCGTCCAGAGCACCCCTGCCCATCTCTAACAACTTTGCCGTCATCCTGCGGCGGGTGGAGCACTGCAGACGCCGCCGCCGAGGTCCCTTCCGACCGCGCACCCGCTCCGTGGCCAGACGCTCCGCAGCTCCCTAGCCTCCACCGCCACCGCCAATGTGCGCCCTCGGCCCCTTACCCGTGTACCTCCCGCCAATTGAGCTAAACCACCACCGCAACCTCCTCATCGCCAAATGGCCGAATCGCCCCTTCTCCCTCCACCGTCTCCGTTGATCCTCGCCTTCCAACCACCCGAAATGGGTTCCCCTCTCGAAGACGCGCCGCCGGTGCCCTTGGTTGCCGCCGACGAGCCTCTGGTGCCCGAGCCGCCACCGCCGCCGTAGCCACCGCCCGGAGCACTGCCGCGCGGGAGGAGGAAGACGACCTCCTCGCCGCGACGTGGCCCCATCTCGCCCTCCGTCCCGAACGTTGCCGTTTCATTCGCCATCGATGACCACCTCCCTCCACCGTCCGATGTTCGTGAAGATCCCACTTCTCCTCCGTCCGACCGATCCATAACGCCGCCCGCTTCCCCTCCTCAACCGTCGGATCCACCCCACGCTTCATCCCACGCGCCCGCTCCGCCCCATCGGCCCGTCCACCGCACCACGTGTCGCCCATCGGGACCGTGGAGGCGCTGCGGAATGGCCGTCGGCCGCCGCTTCCCGCCTGCGGCGCTTGTAGCGCGTGGCGTGCACGCGTTCAATCATGGGCCGGGCCGCATCAGAGCAAAGCGCCGGGCGCGATCTTGTTCCAATATATTTCCCCGATTTTATTCATTTCTAAAATCCCAGAAAATCCAATTAATTCCTAGAAAATCACAGAAAACCCCAAAAATTCCCAAATTTCACCACTTTACTCCAAATATCATTCCAGACCCAGTGGTGACCTTCTTTTCCACAGTTCATCCCAGATAAATTCCTAAAATTCTATTTGAAGGGTTTATGCATTTTACTCCTTTTTAAATAGTTTATTTTTCCTCGCTTGATTAGTCTCAAGCCGGATTTATGTTATTTTCAGTGTTTGCGCTAGTATCGGAAATTCCAGAAGCTCAAGTGCAGTCGCAGGATCCAGAAGCGTCTACGTTCAAGCTAGCCAAGTTCGTCCCGATTCACGGCAAGTCGCAAGTCCTTGATCATGTTGAAATCCCATGCCATTTAAATTATGTTATTATGTTATTTGCATTGAGCTAATTCTGAAATGTTAATTCAAAGTAAAAATAAAATGTTAGAATGACATGCTATATAGTTAAACCCACCACCGTCAAATGCCCTGTTAAATTGTTGCCATGCCTTTGTAACCCTAGAAATAAATATCTGTTAATCTAGATAATTGTAGGATATTAATATCATACAAAATGTTACACTAATAAGGTCGTGGCTGTGGGGCCGATAGAATTTGGAAAAACCCGACTCTAAGGTAGGGTGGTATGGGACACCGTATCTTAGAGCGGAGAGTGCCGGCGTGCACAAGGTAGGGTAAGGGGGAGTGGAAACCGCAAGGTGGTCCTCGCCAATCTTTTACCCTAGGATTGAAGTTAGGGTAAGGGTGTTGTGGGAAGCCGCGAGACGGTCTACGCCCACCGCTTACCTTAGGTTGGGTCGCGTGCCTGGCGAGGTTGCGGACCAGTGAAAATATAAGGACTGAAACCCTTACGCTAAGCAAATGTCACAGTGATCGCTCAACCACAGGAGTTGACTTGTCAACACTGGTCTAGTAGCTGCTCAACTCGATTGAAACTCTACAGGAGGATGAGCAGTGAGGTTAGGCAGGGCCGGGCTACGGGTGCCTAACAACGGTAGAGTTCACTCGAAGCGGACACCGTCTTCTTTTGTGTGTGTGCGTGTGTGTGTGTGTGTGAAGTCCGGACTGAGTGAATTCTACTGGGTAGAGCCTATATAAAGATTTGAGCGGTGAAACGACACGGCTTTCTTAACTCGTCGCGGGAGTTAAGGGATCGTGTGGGTAAAGCTGAGCAAACTCTGCAGAGTCAAATAAATGGTATTCGAATACGCCGTGCTCCCGGTTATTGGAGCTGTGTCACTTGGGTGATTCCAGCAGCGAAGCTTAAGTAGTTTTGTACATACTTTAACTTGATTAGTTGGTTAATGAACTCTTCGTGAAAACCCCTGAGTTCTTGAGAAGTAGTTTTGGGTCCATTTTATAAAATGATTGCAAATAAAACTGCATCCACCAAATGTAATAAACCAAGTATGCTCCCTTCCTTTGTTGATCCATACAAGTAGTAAGTTAGAATTTCCCTTGTGATTTGCTGAGTACGGGGTCGGAGTACTCAGGCTTGCTATGCCACAGATACCAGAAGGAAAAGAAGGCAAATTCAAGATTTCGTGTTGGAAAGGTCTCCCCGTCGAAGACCCGAGGCTTTAGGTCTTGGCCGCGCTCAAGCGGATCTTGGAGTTTTTGTAATGTAAGTATACTTTGGGCTTGCACGCCCCGCTGTCGAAAATGGATGTTAATCCTTATGTAAAGTATATGCTGGACTTTTGTTGTAAGCATGCAATGGTATACTCTTGCGCGACGTTCCATAACTGTTCATGCGTGAATAGTTGCGGAATGCCGTGTCCGTACGCGCTCCTGGAAACGGGGGCGTTACAGTGGAATATTGAAAAGAAGTTATTTTCCTTATCTTTGGACAATGCATCTGCAAATGAAGTGTGCGTAAAAGATGTCCTTGCTGAAATTAAAAGGCAAAGTCCGCTAATATGTGATGGTATGTTTTTTCATGTGAGATGTGCCAATCATATATTGAATCTTGTTTCTAGAGATGGTTTACAAGAAATTGCCTCTGCAATTCAGAATATTAGAGCATTTGTTGTAGCTATAAAGGGATCTCCGTTGCAATGGGAGAAATTCCAAAAGTGTGCATCTGAGTGTGGGTTGGATACAAAGATGAGTATCTCACTGGATGTTACTACAAGGTGGAATTCTACCTATTTGATGTTGAGGGATGCCATATATTATAGGAGCGCTTTTGAGAGGCTTTTGTGTTTGGAACGCCGTAGGTACGAGAAAATTGCTCCTTTAGATTCAGAATAGGATAAGGCACTAAGACTTTGCAAATGCTTAAAGAAATTCTATGATGTTACTGAGCTATTCTCTGGTACTTTATATCCTATAGCAAATTTGTTTTACCACAGTTTTTGTCAACTTTTGATTTCTGAGTGGTGTGCTAGCTCTGATACCACCATACGTGACATGGCATTTTCTATGAGTGCTAAATGTGAGAAGTACTAGAAGAAGTCCAACATTGCTCTTGCTGTGGCAACATTTCTTGATCCTAGGTATAAGACAAAAATAATAGAATTTTACATGAAGAAAGTTTATGGTGAGTTGTTGTATAAGGTTGAACTTGAAGAATTCATCAATGTTGTCAAGCAATTGTATGAATCATATGCCTTTGTTGCACCTAGTGTGTCAAAAAATAAGAGTGTTGCCAATGCTATTGCTACACCCAATCATAAACCAGCTATAGATTTCTTTATGGACAATGAGAATGATGAATTTCATGACTTCTTATATGACACATATGGGGCTGATGAAGATGAACCAAATGACCTGGAGAGATACATGGCAGAGCAGCCCCTTAAATTTGGTAGATCCAATCAAAACTTTGATATTTTATTATGGTGGAAGAATCAACAAGATGAATATCCTATTCTATCACGAGTTGCACGTGATGTTTTGGCCATGCAAGTGTCAACAGTAGTTTTAGAATCTGCTTTTAGTGCTGGTGGTCGTGTCATTGATCCATTCCGCAGTCGTCTAGAGTCTGAAATGGTAGAAGCATTGATATGTACAAAAGATTGGATAGCCGCATCCAGAAAAGGTGATAACATCAATTGTCAGCTTTTTAGTGTAACACTAGTATTACTAGTCTCTTTTTTAACTATGAAGTTTCCTCTTATTTTTTTCAGATTGTAAGAGTTGAGACCATTGTTGCTAATATGAGGATTCTTCAGGTATTGTGATTTGGTGTATTGCACTCTTATTTAGTTAAACACTAAAAGTATTAGACTAGTGTCTAGTATTGGTCATTTGTACTCTTATTTAACAAAGTTGCATCCATCATTGGTGATTTGTAGGACAAAGAAGTAGCTGGTGATGGCGAGCTTTAGTTGTGCTTTATGAGCAAGTGAAGCTGAGTTTACTACTTAAGTTTCTGGTAAGTTTCTGAGACGTGAGTTAATATTGTGTAAGTTTCTGGTAAGTTCCTTTACATGGCAGATGCCCCGTGGACTATATTCATCATTTTGCTGTTATCAATGACTGGACAAAAGAAATTTGAAAAGGGAATTACCATAATATAGTCCATTTGCTACTTGTGTGCTTAACATTTGAAGTTATATACTTATATTGTAGAGCCGAGCAAGTATGGCTCATTATTGTTTTCATGCATTCTCCGCAAGCATATTAAACAGCATTCACCATCTTTTGCCTGGCATTTGTTTCCCACTTGCACTACAACAAAAATCTTAAGTATTGGAGCCTGTTCTTTTGTATGTCTTTTGCTTTCAAGTGTTTCAATAGTTCATTCAGCTTTCGGCTAGCCTTCCGTCGCCATAACTTTTAAGTAGCTTAAACTTGCATGCCAACATTATTACATTACATTTTCTTCACTTTCCTTTTCTGTTTTCTTTTTCTGGTGTGCAACATGCTACAGGAAGAGCCAAAGAGGTTGAAAGGTTGGATGTGACAAATTTTCCACTTTTGCTTATGTTCCTTTACCATTATTGAACACTTGCTTGGTTAAAAGTTGGTGAAGCAAAATTCTTTCAAGAATTATTTAGTTTAGTACCATTGCTTAATTAATTAGACTTGAAAATTTTTATATCATAGTATTGATTACAAGTATGCTTTCTAGAGAATGATGCTGCCAGGAGTTCGGCTCCTGAGAGCAGTGGCAACAGCACCCCCTACCTCACAATCAATGGAGCTATAGCAGACCTGAGATCTCCGTGTAAGTTCTTCTTCAAGACCATTTTGCTGCAATGGAGAAGAAAGAGTTGAAAGATCAGGCGTTTTTGTGCAGAGGAACAACTGCATGGATGTTGTCATGATTATTCACTTACTGCAAGCAATGTTTGAACATAGTGCATTAGTGCAGTAGTGCTCATCTGACATCTGGTATGTTGTATGCAGTTATTGAAAATGTATGTTGTATGCAAGCAATGTATGTTGTTTGAACATAGTGCTCATTTGGTATGCAGTATGTTGTATGCTGTTATTGAGAATGTATGCTCTATGCAAGCAATGTATGTTGTTTGAACATAGTGCTCATCTGGTATGCAGTTATTGAACATAGTGCTCATCTGTGTGCTCCTTAATTTTAATGAGAAGACACTATTGAAAATGTTCCTTTTTGTACGTCCGTGTTATCCGCCTATATTATCCGTTTTCGATCCGTAACCGATATATATCTGTCCCGATGATATCATATTCGAAACTCTGAATATTCCGAATTCGTATTCGTATCCGGTCTTACCGTATCCGACTTTGAATCCGGGGGGAAAATATGGATTAGGATACGGTTTAAGCAATATCCGTTCGAATCCGATCCAATTGCACCCCTATTTGAGGTGCCTTCCATGCGCGCGCGCGAGAGAGAGAGAAAGTATGTTGCATACTGATGTGACTGTGAGGCGCGAGCGGAATCATCGGTTCAACAACTTGCCCCGAAGGCTGGAGAGTAGGGATGTAAAAAAAGCTCGAGGCTCGCGAACTGCTCAAGTTTGGCTCGCTCTAGATTTGACTCGATCTCGGCTCGAGCTTATAACGAACCGAGCTCAAGCTTCATCGTAAGCTCGCGAGCCTGGGCGAGCCGAACTCAAATAATTCGGACAACTCGGATCGGATTGGACGGCCGTGACTCCGTGACCGTGAGCCCGTGACTCCCCACTCCCTCGAGTCCCTCCCCTCCCCCACTCCCGCGAGCCAACACAGCGAAAGTGAAACCCTCCCCTAATCCTCCCCCGCGGCCCAACCCCGAGCGCCCGACACCGCCGGCAGCCACCCGAGATCCCCAGTTCCCTACTCCCTCCCCAAATCTGAGTCTCGCCACTGGCAGCCACCCGAGATCCCCCGTTCCCTACTCCCTCTCCAGATCTGAGTCTCGCCACCGGCAGCCACCCGAGATCCCCAGTTCCCCACCCCTCCCCAGATCTGAGTGTTGCCACTGGCAGCCACCCGAGATCCCCACTCCCCAGTTCCGTACTCGGCTACTCCCTCCCCAGATCTGAGTCTCTGAGACTGAGATCCCGTCCAGACGGTCGACACGACGACACCCTCGGCCCCGAGCCCCTGACACCGCCGGCAGCCCTCCCCAATCCTGGATGTCGTGTTCCTACTCCACCACGAAGATCCTCCTCGTCCTCGGCTCCCCACCGCCACACCGACATCAAGTCCCACCACAGAGGCATAGACAGAGTATGAACTATACTCTTGCGATTTGTAAAGAACTATAAATCATGTTGCTTTCAGTTACTATAAATCATGCTTGTGTTGATTTAGTATGACTGAAGTTTATTTTTCGTTCTTGCCGATGATACTATATGAATTGTCATTCTGATTTATGATCGTTATGATTGCTACTCATCTTGATGATCATCTTGACATCATTTACATTCTGATTTGTGATCATGTTGCTTCGGCTCCTTACATTCTGATTTGTGATCATGTTGCTTCGACTCCATATATTCTGAATTTCTGATTTGTGATCATGTTGTTTCGGCTTCTAGTGCATCAGTTACTCTAAATATTATAAATCATGCTTGTGTTGATTTAGTATGACTGAATTTCTTTTTCATTCTTGCTGATGATACTATATGAACTGTTGTAGATGTCTGAAAATGCACAATCAATAGAACAATCTAGTCCTTCACCGTCACCATTGGCACAATCAAGACAGTCAGATGGCACCATTGGCACGGCAACTGCAGTAGCAACAGAAAATGTACAAGTGGAGGGTCGAGAGGATGGACCAACGAAACCCACTAGGAAGAAGAAGTCGGCAATATGGAATTTCTTTGACGAATGTGAAGTTCCATCGCAGAAAAAAAGAAGAGAGATGGAAAGCAAGGTGAAGTGCAAGGCCTACGGAGCTTTGCTAACAAAAAACAGTAGTGGTACTACATCACATTTTAAGAGGCATCTTGAGCAATGTGATTATTACAAGCAATTGGTGATTATGTCTTCTTTAGCAGGTATACTTTTCTTACTTGTTCAACTTTATGAAATCTCAAGTTTTTTTTGCACCATTAACTAACCACATTACTTTCTTTGCCAATAGTGAAAGCATTTTGTGGCTATTGGAAGAAGATGAGGCACCTTTTGGCTGACTTATGGTTATTACGTTGTGAACTTGTTATCTGTCTTGTCTGTACTCCTATTATGAACTTGTGAACTTGATATGTGCCATGTGTGTGGTATGTGGTCTTGTGAACTATGGTCTGTGGTCTGCTTCAAATGTTCAGATGTTATTGCTTTATGCTCCTGGATTTGCTTCATTTATTCACATCCAGACTGCTAGCCTGTGGTGCTGCTGTTGCTGCTACAACTATGGTCTGTGGTGCTGCTGTTGCTGCTAGCCTACTACAAATATTGTTGCTGCTGCTGTTGTTGTTAATAATTAGATTGCTGCTGCTGTTGCTACAACTATTACTATTGCTGCTGTTGCTACAACTATTACTGCTGCTGCTGTTGTTATTTCGTAAGATTCTGACTATCTGAGTGCTGCTGTTGTAATAATGTGATTGTTGGCTGCTATTGCTGCTACAAATATATTTGCTACTGCTGTTGTTATTTGTTAATAATCTGAGTGCTGCTACAAATATTGATGTTGTTGCTGTTGTTAATACTTTGATTGCTACTGTTGCTGCTACAAATATTGATGCTGCTGCTGTTGTTAAAACAAATATTGTTGTTGCTGTTCAATCTGAGTGCACGTTTAATCTGCTTGCCCTGTCCAACCGAGTCTACATGAGCTTCTTCGAGCCGAGCTCGAGCTTCGTTCGAGCCGAACTCGAGTCCAGCTCAAAGCTTGACCGTTACCTTCAGCTCGGCTCGAGCTCCTAGTAGACTAAGCTCACTCGAGTTCGGGCCGTTTACAGCCCTACTGGAGAGCCAAAGCGTGCAACAACCGTGCAGGCGGGGCAGGCCGAGCCGACTAGACCGTCCGCCCAAACCGTAACAAACCGCGCAAAAGAAAGAGCGGCGGACTGGCCCATGTAAGCCCCCGTCAAGCCGCCGCGTGCTCGGTTCGCCCCGACCGTGCTTCTCCCCGCTGCCGCGCGTGTATGCGGCGGCCATCCTCCTGAAACCTGCGCTGCTGCTAGCCAGGCCGCCCGCCCCGTCCGTCCTTGGGCTCATTCCTCGGCCAATTCGCGCGCGATCTCATCGCTGCTCTTGGTCCGCAACTCCGAGGCTCCGAGCCACCGCGCGCCCAGCCTCGAGCCCTCGACACCTGCCGACGCTCCTTAATTCCGTGTTGCATTTCAAGGGAGCACGTTACGTACTAGTAAGCGTTCTTGCGCATTTTACACGAAATTCCATCACACCGTATTGGCTTCTTTCTTTCTTGCTTGCTTGCTTTCTTTCTTTCTTGCCTTCCTTTCTTTCTTTCTTTCTTTATTGAGAGGACGTATCAGGTGGGGTTCCTTTGTAAAGCGTTTCATGCGCCGGCCAAGCGCGAGACACGTCCGTGGACCCAACCTAGCAACTGACCAAGTGACCAAGCTCACCATAGCCAGGGCGGCCTAGCTTTCCAAAGGGAAACTAACCATGCAAGCTCTGGACCCTCGCATCATCTCATCGCTTCTTTATCTTCTTTCCAGGCAACAACAGCGCAACTAGAGCACCATAGCGCTTTACCAAAGAGGAATAACCCAGCGCACGGCGTGCATGATGCGGGCACACAGCCTTCTTCTCCACCGGCCTAACGCAGGTGGTGTTGTGTTGTTCTGCTGACTGCTAGCTTCTCTCTGGATAAGATTGACAAGACGGCTGGACGTACGTGAATTACATAGGAAAAGAGATGCTCCTGTACCTGGCTAACAGCAAGTTGACGACAGTTAATGGTGCAGCAAACGGGAGCAGTTGCAGTTCATGGATAAAAGAAAATCGTCGGGTAAACGTACATACAGTTCACGCTAATCCGTTAGCCCATTCGCGTCGCGATCGATCGAGAACCCTTTTTTTTCTTTCGGAAAAAAGAGATAGCTGCATGCGATCGAAGGCATTTCGCAGTGATTTCCGCTTCGTTTCCCCGCAAACATGCATGTATATCTACTCGATCGTGTGGACCTTTCATGCAGAAAACGCGTGAAGACCAAGGATCCGATGGCATCTACTCTTTGCTTCTAAGCGAGGTAATTACACGACAGTGATTAATTACAAGTTACGAACTGTCAAATCTTAGCATCATCAAAGGCTATAGATAAATTGAGCTAATCTACCGACTCAGTTTCCTCGTGAATACTCGAGCCTTTCATCTTGAGATTGGAATTAACTGTGGATATGGATTTCTGGGCTTCAGCTTCTGCCTTCTGGCTTATTTTTCACTATTCATAAATTTCATCTTTTTCTGAACTTTCGGTTTTTTTGTTGAGCTTTTTTACCGGCTCTTTTTTTCCCGTATGTGTTTGTATTATACGTAGTGGGTTAACATATTTTTTATATTTTTAAATTTTTTAAATTTAATTATGTTAAATAAGTCTCTATCAGCTACAGGATTTTTTCAGTCAACTACAGTGTTTTTCAGCCATAAGCCATCAAAAAAATAGCCCAAATGATCACCATAATATATGTGCAGGGCGCAGGTTGGGAAGGCATACCTGTCTTTGCTACTAGCTCCTACATGCAATTGTGCATATGTCGTGACTCGTGATATACACAGATGACGATTTAAGGAAGCTAGCGGAAAATTTAAGAAATTTCAATCCAAAACACCTGCTGCATCGTGCTAGTTGTGCGGTTGTGCGAATTGACGCAAACGTTCGTACGCGCGCCCCTTTTCAAGGAAACCGGTCGGAAGTTGCCTCAACCTAGCGAGCCCGAGGAGAGAATCCCGCCTTTCACACCTGAGTTCATCGTTCCCCCAGCATAGAGGGAGGCTAGGGGCGGTGGTGGAGGCGATGGGCAGGATAGGAGGTTGATGGACGGTGCCAGAGGATGACGGCGGTGGAAGATACTAGCTATTAGATTAGGCGGGGAGGGGTAAGGGGCGGTGTGGCGAGGTGGCGAGGGCGCCGCCAACCACGGGGGGTGGAGGAGGGGGTGGGGTGGCAGGGGAAGACGGGCGATGCTACTTCGACGAGAAAAAGGAGGCCATGGGTTGCACGGGGTAGGAGGCCACATCGGTGAGTGAGGGGCTCGCCCATCACGAATAATGCAAATAAATATGAGAAAAAAAAGAACCGGCAAAAAAACCAAAAGAATCAGAAAAATACAAAATTTGTGAATAATAAAAAATAAGCCAGATTCCGGAAGGTCAAACCGAACATAAGTGCAGCCGTGTGTTAGTAGAAATCTCTCTCTCTCTCTCTCTCTCTCTCTCTCTCTGGGAAAGTGTATATTTGAGTTCCTTGTGTTAGTTGAAATTGCCCTGGTACAGTACTGAAGAAGGTTCAACATGCACCAAAAGTACCTTGGACATGTACCAATAATGCACTATATACTCCATGATGGGCTGATCTCGGTCCTTGTCTTCTCTCTTTTTTACATGTACCGATATTTCTAACCACTGTCTCCTATTTCTAACTTGTACATATCGTTTTCTCTCTCCAACGTATCTATATAGGTAGGGCTGTTCGTTCAGTTTTTTCAGTTTATACGATTCGATAAATACGGTTTTAGTATTTCAGGAAATACGATATTTTCCAGAATACGCTGTAGTATCGGTAAATACCATCTTATTTCGGTACGATATCGGTTAATACCAATTTTATCAAAGTTTACGCGAATTGCTAAACGTTAATCTCCATTATATAATCAGAAATTTAGAATAGCAGTGGCAAACGGCAGTCGGACAGCATCAGCGATTCAGTTCAGTGCATCACAGCAGAACACTAGAACAGCACACACCCCTCACACTCACAGTCACAGCCGGACGCCCGGACAGGAGCCACAGGACAGCAGCAATAGCAGTGCTGCAGTAGAACATAAAAACATCCATACATAATACATAAATACATTGACTCATATTAACTGATTAAGAATTACTGGCTTACTGCTGCTGTCCGACTGCACAAAACCAGCAGCAACTAGCACCTAACAGGCAGCACATAAAGACTAAAGTCATAATTCATAAACCAGTCCAGGGCTGTCCAGCACTCTCAAGCAGTCAAGACTCAAGCAAAGAAAGCCAGCAATGGCAAAGAAGACTCAAAGAAGACTAGTAGTAGCAACAAATAAAGACAAGCAGAAGCCGAGCAAAGAGCAAAGACATTACATAAACCAAAGATGCGGCAAAGACATATAACTCCAAAGAGAAAGAAGACATAAACCAAAGACAAAGACTCGAGCAAAGAAGACAAATGAAACCAAAGAGCACTGCAGCACATAAACCATTGGTTAGTTCTTTTAAACAGAATTTTCATTGGAGTTTTGTGGCCGGCAAACACATACATTAGACAGTCTAATTTTGAAATAATAAGAAAAGCATCAAACACGATCCGAGGAGTAGACACTTGCTGTTGGAGTTGAATCTAGGCCTGACATTACATAAACAAGTTGTGAGAAGCTAAATAATCTGGCAAGTTGTCTACTACACAACAAGTTGCCAACAACATTACAACTTACAAGTTCACAAGTCACAACATACTAGGCATAGGCAGTAGACAGCCAACTAGCAATCTGGCAAAGTGGCAATAGCATTCTACCAATTTTAGATCATTTCAAATTTTAGATCTACACATCTAGTGAATGGAGAGGAGAAGACCTGGTGGCGGAGGTGCGGAGCACCGGAGGTGGCAGAGGCGGGGGGCACCGGAGGAGGCGGAGGCGCGGGGCACCGGAGGTGGCGGAGGCGCGGACCGCGGAGCACCAGAGGTGGCGGAGGCGCGAAGCAGTGGAGCACCGAAGGAGGCGGAGGCGGAGCCTGGAACTGGCGACTGGGGCCTAGCCGCCTGGGGGGCGGAACACGGACACCGGCAGCGGATCTAGCGTGCCGAGCGGCCCGAGCGGTGAGCTGACGAGCTCTAGGGTTACGAGACTCGAGGTCTCGAGCGGATCTGGCGAGAGGACTCAGAAGAGGCGAGGGCCGAGGGGCGTCGGTTTGCGCTAATGCGCTCTACGGCTAGGGTTCACTTGCCGTAGCCGTCTGGCGTCTGCCGCGTGCGTGGGCCGGTCGGGCCATCGGTGCCTGAGTGCAGTGGTGGACCGAGACCGAGACTGCAGCACAGAGGTGCAGGCCACAGAGCTGAGCCGCAGCGTGAGACGGGTGGTTCGGTTTTTTCGGGAAATTCGGTTTTCCTCGGTTTTTATCGAAAAACCGAATCAGAGAAATACCACTTTTCTAGCTACCGAACCGAATACCGAAAACTGGTCAAATCGAGTTGACCGGTTCGATTCGATTTTTCCGGTATGGTTTTTTCGGTTCGGTTTGAAACTGCACAGCCCTATATATAGGGTTGATGACATAGGTACAAGATGTTCCAGTGTGCCGATGCATCGTAACCGAAGTAAAGCCGGAAGGATTCGCGGCCGGCGAGAGTGTCCACGTCGCCCCTGCGTAAGCTCCGCCCACCGCGTGTCCGATGAATTTTGGTACGGTCGGGAGACCCATTTTCCCTCTGTTTTCCCAAAATTACGTAAAGGTCCTTTTTCCTCGCGAAAAGGTCCCTGCTAGTTTTGTTTTTTTTAAAAACGCCCCTTCGCTTCACCGAAATTTCCTATCCTTCGCAGTATAGCGACTCGCGGTTTTCTAAATTATATACAGGTCCTCGTTTATTACGTACAGGTCCTCGATTTATTACGAAAAGACCTTTGAATTTCCCGAAAATACGCATGTGTTCTCGATTTTTTTAAAAAAGCTTCTCACAAATCTTCGTCTCTTCTGTTTCGGTCAACATGGTGGCTGGCATGGTGTGGCGCCACGCCTACGTAGCTAGTACATATTGCTACAAGATGGAGACAGCGAAGCGTATTACTCTTCCTCATACGCATCAGGAGCTACAGATACACAACTTTTCCATGGCAAGTGAGAGAAATAACAAGCTAGTACGCAGAGAATGCAGTAACTAATTTCTCTAGGCATTAATTACGGGACAATAGTTTGCTTCGACATGGGTCTTTGTTATGTTGATTAATTTCTCTAGGCATATTATATATTCATTAATTATCGACCATGTTGCAGAGTGGTGCAGCATGACAAGAGTATGGGCTACTAAAAATTTTAGAAACAAATACGAAATTAATTGAAACTAGGTAGGAGTACCATGCAATTGGCAATTAAAATACACAGACATCAAATTCAAGAACTAAGAGCTGGGCTTGAAAGTTGGAACTTAGGAACAACAAGAACCAAAAAACCTTCGCACAGCCGAAAATACTAAACTGAAAGGTGGATCACTTTATTTCTAACAGGGGTCACAGTGGCGCGGGCAAACGCAAAGCTTAAGCAAAAAAAAAAAAAAAGCATGATAAAAGAAGATGGAAAGGATAATGGGATGAGCATGTTTAAATCTGAGATCAAATAAACCAAATTATTTTAAAGCTATAGCCCATTTTCATCCAAAATACATCCCTGTTCCTGCCATAGCAGCTCCCCCAGGCATTAACACAAACACATGTTCGGCATTTCCATTGGTAACAATACATCTCACGAATGACAACTAGCAGCAAAAAGAAGAGTGGGATTAGAGCAAAACTACAAAAGAAAGCTCGTTCCAAAATAGCACCACAAAATCAAGAGAAAGAATAGCTCGAAATCAAGCAAATAGAACGGCCAGCCTATATACATACTAATCTGAAGGAACAACCTTAACAAAGTCAAGACCCCAAAAGTAACCAGAATAACACACCTTGCAAGAACAGGAGCTCGAATCAATGCCGTCTCCAAGTCACAGTTATGCGTGTTGAACTTTTCTATTGTAATATCATCGAAATCCTTGTAAGTATGTTGGAGATTTGACCAGTGTCTGATCACGCTTCTCTTCGAGTAAGTTAATATCATCTTCGCGTTGTTCATTTTGATTGACCTTATCTTTGGTTATCAATTCTTATAGATCCCAAGTAAATTTCTTTGGGCAATACGGCTTCTACTCCGTAAACCAATTGAAATGGTGTTTCACTAGTAGCTCTGCTGGTTGTAGTCCGTAAAGCCCAAAGTACTAAGTAGAGCTTAACTGCCCAAGCCCCCGAGCATACCTTGAGGTAGTCAAAAACCATTTTCTTCATGCCTAGCATGATTTGGCCATTAGCAAGCTCTATTGTTCCATTACTCTTTGGATGAGCAAATGAAGCGAAGCATATTTTTGTGCCTATTTTAGCACAATAATCTTGGAATAAATCACTAATAAATCATGATCCACTATCCGTAATAAGGCAACTAGGTGCGCACAAAAGTGTGACTATGTTCTTCATGAAGATTTTTTTTTTTGCTGTAGATGTTGTAATAGTAATAACTGGCTCAGGCCCAATCCATTCTGTAAGTGTATTAATAGCCATGAAGATGAACTTGTATCCATTAGTTGCCCTTGGGAGGGGTTCAACAGTATCAATTCCCCATGTTGAAAATGGCTATGACAATGGCATTGTTTGTAATTGATTTGCTGATTGGTGTACTTGTCAAGCATCAAACCGCTAGCAAGTCTTTACAAGATGCATGACATCTTGTAATGTGGTGGGCTAATAATAAACCTGTTGGAATGCTTTACCGGCCAATATTCTATAGGAAGTATGTCATCCACATAAGCCCCCATGTATATCCTTTAAAAGTTTGACTCCCTCTTCTTAGGGTATGCATCACATGATAACACCATGTGATCCTTTTGTATGCAGGTCTACATCGACCAGTTTGTACATGCGTGCCATTCGAATTAACTTATCTTTCTAATGTGTATCCTCAGGGCATTGTCCCATGCGCAAGATAGTTTCTCAATGGTTGGATCCAATTTGCATCATGCTCAAGAATAGTGACCCCTGATATGGTCGTTTGCACCTCTATAATTATAACTATTGAGGGCTTAAATAAGTATTCAAGAAATACACCTGTTGGAACAGGTGATCATGAGGACCCCAATTTTGATAACTGGTTCGCTAGAACATTGTCTTTTGGCAGAATATATTGGACTTCAAAACTATTAAAGTGTTTTTCTAATTTCCTTACTTCTTCCAAGTAGCAAGCCGTTGTCTCATTAGAACACTGATATTCTTTGCTAACCTAATTTACTACTAATTGGGAATCACCTTTCGCTAAAAGTTGGTGGACTCCCAGGGATTTAGCTACTCGGAGCCCAGCTAAAAGATCGGCATACTCTATCATACTATTGGTGGTGGAAAATTGCATTTGAACGACATATTGTAGCTGGTCACCTTGTGGCGTGGCCAATACTACACTAGCCTCAAAACCTTTCACGAGACCATCAAAATATAGTGTCCAGTGATTGTCCATTTTAGATTCATTCTATTTATGTGGTTTAGAATTAGTCCATTCAGTGATAAAATCCGCCAAAGCTTGAGATTTTATTGTCATCTTGGCAATGAATTGAACGTCAAATTCTCTAGGTTCCACTGCCCATTTAGTAATACAACTAGTTGCCTCTTGATTTTGGAGTATGCTCCTCAAGGGAAAGAACGTAGGCACAGTAATCTTATGCAATTGAAAATAATATTGTGGCTTACAAGAAGCCATTAATAGAGCATAAAGTAATTTTTGCACCTCAGGGTATCGTTCCTTAGACTAGTGTAAAACTTATCTTACGTAGTATACTGGTTTTTGTACTCCATCTCATTCGACAACCAGTGTTGCATTTACCACTTAGGGATAGCAGCCAAATATATCAATAAAGGTTCCCCTCGAGGAGGTGAAACCAGTATTGGTGGCTTAGCCAAATAAATTTTTATGTCCTCAAAGGCTTTATTTGCTTCATCGAATCAATACAGTTTATCATGTTTACATATTACCTTAAAAATGGCAAACCATGTTCTCCTGATCGAGAAATAAAATGACTAAATGTTGCCATTCTACCAATTAGACCTTGTATCTCCTTCACAATGGAGAATGGTCGTGATGCTTTAATGGCATGGATTTTTTAGGATTAGCTTCAATTACATGAGAACATATAAGAAAAAACAAGTAATTTACCAGAAGAAATACCAAAAATACACTTTTCTGGATTTAACTTGATACCATGTTTATTCAAAATATTGAGGGTTTCAATGAATCAGATAGATGGTTAGAGCTTTTAATTCTCTTTATTACAAGTTCATCTACATAAGCTTCTAAAGTATGCCCTATGTGTGTTACAAAGGTCTTCTAAATCAAGCGTTGGTACATGGCTCCAACATTCTTGAGTCCAAATGACATCTTGATGTAATAGTAGATACCAAATGGAGTGATGAAGGTAGTCTTCTTCTCATCATCTCTTGACATGCTAATTTGATGATAACCCAAATAAGAATCTAGGAAACTCATCAGTTTATATCCTGTAGTTGAGTCGACCATCTAGTCAATACGGAGTAAAGGAAAATCACCTTTAGGATAGGCAGTATTCAAACAAGTGGAATCAATGCACATGAGCCACTTACCATTAGCTTTCTTGACCATGACATGATTCGCCAGCTAATCTAGGTGGTCTACTTCACGAATGAAACCAATCTATCAAAGTTTATCCTAGTCTGCTTGGATGCCCTCTTGTTGATCAGGAGTGAAATGCCATAACTTCCGTTATACTGGTCGTTTATCAAGCCGTATGGATAGTCTGTGATCGATCGCCTCTCTTGGGACTATAGGCATATCGGATGGTTTCCACGCAAACATATCTACATTAGCCTAGAGGAAGGCGATGAGCTTGAGTTCCTATACTTTACTGAGTCCCAACCCCCAACCCAATTTGAATAGTCTTAGACTTGTCATCAGGGTTTAGCGGCACTTGCTTCACTTCTTCATTTGGCTGGGGAGTTGCTTTAAGCTTTTCCACCTTGCTAAGTATTTTTGCTTCATTAAGATCCCTTAATGGAAGTTGATCAACAATCTCTAAGGATTTGTGATCACAATTTATAGTAGGAGACTGATTACCTTGGATTGTAATGATGTCTTTTCAACCAGGAATCTTGACACTATGGTATGCATGGATGCGCTAGCTCACGGTGGTAGTCGGCGTCGTTGAGGAACAAGTTAAGAGTGGATGAACTAGCTTGCTAGGAGCAACTGGTAGAACTCACGTATCTTGGAGTGAAAAGGAGAGAGGGAGTAATTAATAAGGAGCGAGAGGTGGGAGAAACCGGTGTCTGCTGTTCAATATGAAGAGAATGGATGGGTGAGATCAGAATCCTGAGAGAGATGCCACGGATCGGTATCGTGGTATTATCAGAGACGGTTTGTTATACGAACCGTCTGTGATGTCTTGCGTTATCACAGACAGTTTATACTAACAACCATCAGTGATATTTTCACAGATGGTTATTAATAAAAACTATCTGTGATGTCATGCTTTTATCACAGACAGTTCATATAAATAACCATCTGTGAAAATATCACAGATGGTTGTTAGTATAAATCGTCTGTGATAGTTGCAACACAGACGGTTCATAGGAATCATCTGCGATATAGCCGTTCAGTATAGCCTCTTTTCACTACTACAGAAAGCCTAATACTAGATGGCCAATCACAGATGGTTTGACAAAACTGTCTGTGACCAATCACTAACACAGACGATTTTAATTTGGACACCGTCTGTGTTGGCAGCGTCGGAGAAAAGGAGTATCACAGACAGTTCTTATTGATGAACCATCTGTGATACTGAAGTATCACTGACGATGCAGTATTAAAACCGTCGTGATAATTCGCGACGGTTTTCATTAAAACCGCCTCGTGATAATGCTCACTAGGCATTTATTGCGTTTGCTCAGACCGCATCTGTCTTCATTTCGATCCAGATCTAGCTGGTGCTTTACTCTTTCGCTCAGGATGTAGTCAGAGATGAGGTGCGGAAACATACAAAAAGTCAGCAGGCCGCCGCCACCACTCCTGTGCTAGCTAGCCCGCACAACCATCCGAGTAGTTGCACGTCCAATCCGATGCAAACCGATGCCAGATTTCCTGTGGACGACATCCTGGTAATAATTATTATCTCTAGAATGCTTGCTCCATTGATAGGCCTATTCGACTAGCTAATTCGTATCGTTATGTAGGAGCCTCACGGCACGGGCTCCAAGTGAGATATGCCTCCGTTCCCTTGCACGCCGCTTGGGGCGAGCATATCCATATGGTATCGGGGCCATCTTTGCACGGTCAAGCTTTAGCGCCGAGCTTCGCAAAAGTTAATGTGGATGGTGTGCATGTCAATTTTGAGGTCGTCCCGCCGCCAAGCCCCCAACGACGAGATCGTGACTCTAGGGCAGGCCATTGGAACATTCATCCGGTGGTAAGCGACATCTCCTCGAGGCTTCTTCACCGGTGGCGGGACCGGAAGGATAAAGGCGAACGAGCAACATGCATCGGTGCCATCTCCACTACAAGACTTGTCTCCACCACCGCTTCATTGCACCGGTGCTATCTCCAAAGGTGCTATTCTCGCGAGCAACTTGCACCGCTACTACCTTACTGATGATCGCCATTAAGTCGACCTACACCGGCGGCAAGGGCGACAAGGCGATAAGGGCAAAACAAAGAAGACCAATGATGATATCATGTACCGCCATTGGCGCAAATTCGTGCTTGACCAGCCGTTGCTCGAGCCCAAGGTCCTCCAACCCCTAGCATATAGTTGCCTGCAATTGCACAAGTGGTATATGGAGCAGTCCAATAAGCCAGAGGGAGAACGGATCTCAAGTGTCACTGTCAAATTCGCACCGCATGATTTACATCACAATCTTCAAGAGTGTGTCTTCGTGGTCGTCTTTGAGGATTTATTCGATATTTTCACGCTCAACGCTCTTGACGTCTCACTCATTCGATGCTGGACACTGTAAGTGTGTACAATCACAGTCTCCATTCATGTCATACCGATAAATATCATATATAATTTGTTGCTTTCGTGTGTATATGTATAGACACATGCTGACTAGAGCTAGAGAAACCAAATCATCGTCGGTTGGTTTCTTGGACCCACACTTGGTCGCCAGGAGTACCATCGACTAGGAGTCATCTGTCGTCGAGAGGTACATTGCAGTAGCACTGCTGCAATACCGCAATAAGGAATATGTCACTACAAGAAATTTGAGTATCAGTGACGAATATAGTTATGATGAGAAACGAAAATGTCATAGATTAGCTATCATTCCGTGACGATTCAAGTGATTTCGTCATTAATATGAGGGACGGTACCTTCGACGCCTAGTTTTGTGACGAAAACAAATATTTGTCACAGAATATACAGAAAACCATGATGATTGTTTATATTCGTCATCAAAAAAATTATTATTCGTGACGATTTATTGGATGACGAAAAAAGTATTGTCAAAAAAAGTTAGGCGAATGGGGCCATTGTGAAACAAAGCGACATGTGGGCCATCTAGAAATAATAAGCGAGTATATCACCCGGTCCCCTCCGCGACTCCGCCCCTCGCACTCACGCCGCACGCGCCGCCTCCTCCTCCATCCGCCTCACCCGCCGCCGGCCTCGCCTCCGTCTCCCCGGCCGCCGGCCTCGCCTCGCCTCCACCGGCGCGGCCTCCTCCTCCGCCCCGCGATAACTCTCGTGACTTCCCCCC
Source organism: Dendrocalamus sinicus (assembly GCA_036346575.1). Classification (NCBI taxonomy): domain Eukaryota; kingdom Viridiplantae; phylum Streptophyta; class Magnoliopsida; order Poales; family Poaceae; genus Dendrocalamus; species Dendrocalamus sinicus. The sequence goes on from CM070646.1 coordinate 16,621,155, forward strand.
TCGCACTCCCGCTCGCCACGCCCGCCTCCTCCTCCTCCATCCGCCTCACCGGCCGCGGCCTCGCCTCCACCTCCGCCTCCACCCGGCCGCCGACCTCGCCTCCACCCGCGGCCTCCTCCTCCGCCCCACCCGGCGCCGCCTCCTCCTCCCTTGGCCCGCCCCAGATCCGCCTCCTCCTCTTCCATTCGCCTCCTCGCTGGCAGCAATGGACCAAGCCAGTTGACCTCCTGCGGTGAGTGCCCGATTCTCACTTCTTCGTCGCCTCTTCTCCTACTTGTGTGAGTTGGGCTTGAATTTCTGGACATCGCCGGAAGGTGTTTGATTTTATGCGCAGAGAGATGTAATCTTGACGGATGTTTTGTTTGGTTATTGCTTCAAGCCCGAGGAAGAAGACTCATGCTATCGGAGTTCGTTAGGGTGATAGGTACCACAATTTAGCTGATCGATCGCCTTTGTTTAGTTTTGCGATCGTCCCAAATTATTGGTTGACCAATCCATCGCTCTAGAAACAATGCAGATGCACTTGTTTATTATAGAATGTTGGCATATCATGGATCTCTTTGTTTGTAATTCTTTCTTTGAACGTGTATGGAAGATCTGTTATATTAATTTGGTTAGTGAATTGTTTGATGATCACAATTTAGCTTTGATCAAAGCGCCTTGTTTAGTTTTATGATTGTCCTAAATTATTGGTGACCAATCCATCGTTCTAGAAACAATGCAGATGCACTTGTTTATTCTAGGAGGTTTCCATCTCATGGATCTCTTTGTTTGTAATGCTTTTTTGAACGTGTATTGGAAGATCTGTTATATTAATTTGGTTAGTGAATAGTTTGATGGTCACTAGAGAAAAATATTTTATATCTTGGACTTTTTGCTTCTCGGGGCTTGCGAGGCTTGGAAATGGCAGCAGTGGGGTGGTCTTTGGTGCACAACGGTCATGCCGAATCGCGATTGAGGCGATGGCGCTTTTTGATGTTGTGAGTAAATGATTATCTAAGCGATTCACATGGCCGATTGAGGCGACCATCGATTCAATCGTGCTCTCATGGAGGATGAAGCTCAAATGGACGATGAGGTAATGAGCCCTATTTTCTAGCCATGGCGAGTCATTCCCTTTGCCTTCGTTTATCAAGCGGTAAAATGTATAACTCTTGTTTTTATCTCTTGGGGTCGATTTAGGTTAAGCTCGATATTTTATTTATTAAAATGGAGCTAGGAAGCGCACTTGATGTTGTTATCTGCTATCTTTTGCTAGGCATACCATCTGTATGAGAGCCCTTTTGTATATTGATAGACTTTATTGTTTCAGATTGCACTCATACTGCAGGGCTGTTGTTGTCCATCAATTTTGTCATATTGGTTCATTCTCATTTCTAGGTGGCGGCTCTGTGGTATGTTGGTCCTATAAAGTATAAACATTTATCGTATTCGGTATTCCTTACAATTGGAAGTTTGGAACAATTCTTATGGCAAAAATTGATATTGCATCTCATGTAGTTTGGTCAACCCTCGCTATAAACTATGAGAAATTTGTGCCCTTAGAGAATGCAAATAAGAACTAAGAAACCTGGAGTCTAAGCTTAAGTTAGAGAATCAGCATACGCTTTATGTGATGTTGCTTTTCTAGGAATAGGTGCATATGATCATACAGAATGATGTAGAATTAGCTCTGCATGGAGGCACTCATGCCAAATGTTATTTAGTGTGACAGTTATTTTGCATAGGTTTTCGTTCCTACAATGTGCTTGTTTAAGGCTGATTGCATTGTAATTTGCACCCTGCTAGCATTGCAATTGTTCGTAGTGTTAAGTTTGCAGAGTATGAAATTCATTCATTTCTATTTGAATCAGGTTGCCCAAAATGTGCCAAGGTACATGATGGTTGCAGGTGATAGAGCTGAGCTTCGTGGTCTGAATCTTGAAGGTCTTAGGCGTAATGGTTGTTTGGTTTATTTTTTTACAAATTTTATCTTGTTTTGTATTTTATTGTAGCGTTAGCACGGGCACACTACTAGTGCTATGCAGTTGAGGAATGCAATTTTATTGTTTGATTGTTGTAGTGATATTGCACAGGAAGCAATTGTGTTGAACCAATGATTGTAATGGCATGTATTGGATAAATGTCAATTAATTCTATATGCTTTGATGGAACAATTCTATGGTGATTATCCGGAGAATTATGCTCTGTTCATGACTTTTTTTGTCATTCATGTATATCCGGATTAAATTTTGTGACGTTGCAAATATATTCATGATGAATAATTTCGTCATAAATTACACGTCTGGACCACATAACGGTATCGTCATAGAAAATATTTTATGACACTAAGTAAATCGTCATAAATATTATTGTATGACGATCTGTTATTCGTCATAAATGTGTACTATTTTATGACGATTTCCCAATGATCGTCACTAAGAACATTCTATGACGCAGAATCTGTGACGATCCGAGTGACGCAAGAAAATCGTCACTATTATGCTTTTATGACAAAAACCCATGATTTTGTGACAAATACGTATCATCACAGATGCTCAAATTTCTTGTAGTGTGTACTTATGCCCTTCCATCAGAACTATCATTGGATTTTAATAGTAATTGTACCAAAATGGAACAAGGTATATTACCTTGATTCCCTAAGTAAGAATAAAATGGACTTCACAGTTGTCAGCCAAGTACTCGATAGGTAAGTACATTTTCTCCATACATACCTATATTGTACTTTTTCTTTCCTTCTGAATGACTAAGGTTAACTTTTTCGAATCACGTAGGGTGTTCGCGATGTACATTGCAATGGAAGGTGTCTCGAAGCAAGGGGCCAAAGGCCTGACACATGCTCGAGATTTTAAGGTATTCGCTATTACACATTAATCAATCATATGCAATAGTTGGTAGTAATGCCTCTTGAATTAACACATTGCATTTTTTGCAGTGCCACCAGCAGTCGCCGGGCAACACATGTGGATTCTACGTTTGCCACCATATGGAACTACTCCTCGAGGATCACCAATTCTAAGGTTTGTCAATCTTCCCATAATTACTTCATACTTATCACGTTATATATATACGCACATTGATATTACTATCGACAGGCTGCGTTCATCCCGTCAACTGCATTGAAACAGCCCGACCTTTCACACATTCGAGGAGAGATGGCGTACTTTCTGATGGCTAACGTCATAAACCCAGCTGGAGATTTCCACTATGCACCATGATTTTTTATTGCTCTTATCACTCCGGAATCGAGGTCTCGCGGAAGGAAGATATCCATAATCAACGAACTTGTCGGGTGCACAAGCAATACTTGAATGGCAATCATGCACCATCTAAGTATAGCTTGTTTACTCTGACAAGTTTGTTGATTATGGATCAGTTCTTTTCGCGAGACTTCGATTCCGGAGTGATAGAGCAATAAAAAATGCAATGTTACCATCTAAGTGGAAATGCAACGTACATCTTTTGTAATTGTATATTTGTTAATGGATATTTTATTTCATTTCAATTAATTGATTTGCGAAATTGATGTTTTATGTTTGTCAAATGGATGTTTTATGTTTGTCAAATGAAGTGCTATGTGAATTGGATGTTGTATGTGAAGTGGATGTTGTATGTTTGTCAAAAATTGTATGTATATTTGCTTGTCTCAGAGGGCATGGCTAGCATTTCCTGTGGATAGCCAATAAACAGGAATAGATTTAGGGGTAGAAAAGAATATCATAGACGGTTTTTAACTACAAACCGTCTGTGATAGGTGATATATCACAGACGGTTTTTAACTAAAAACCGTCTGTGATAACTAGATATCACAGACGGTTTTTAATGAAAATCGTCTGTGATAACTATATATCACAGACAGTTTTTAACTAAAAATCGTCTGTGATATTTGCACCACAGACGGCTCGAAAATTATCTGTGATGACCTCGTATTATCACTGATCTATAAATTCAGACGGTTCACAAAACCGTCTGTACTGACGTTTTCGAACCGTCTGTGATGACCTTTTCTGTAATAGTGTTTGTAGCAGTGAGCTAGCCCCAAGGCAATCCTGACAGCGTAGCCTGGTACGAGCGCAACCAGTCGGCGCCGCTCGCTGGGGCGCCATGTCCCGGTGCTCGGTCGCCGCCATTGGAGCGCGTCGGCCGCCGCGTAAGTAATTCTTGTGGAGGCAGTTTGTGTTTGGTTTAGTGTTTTTGGTGGCGAGTTGTGCTCATTTTTATAGGTTGTAGTTGTGTTGAACTTCCTGGTTATTGTGGTTGTTTCGTTGGATGTTTAGTTTCCTGGTAAAAAAAAAAAGATAAGCTACTCTATCTCAAGAGGCTTATCAAACAAACGTTTGTCGTTCGGAGCATTGTATTGTCTGCAGCTTTGTTAATAAAAGATAGGAGCTCGCCTCCTGCTTCTCAAAAATCATGCATATAAGTACGCAGGACACTACTAGCTCGTGTGTAACTGTACGTATGTATGAATCTCTTTCTATTTGCTGCATGCTAGCTAGCTTCGTCGTCAATCAAGGTATATGCATATATAATAATTTGAAGAATCTGCTTTGAGTGCTTGAAAGGTTAACACGAAGGTCGTGGCCCGATCGTGAGGAATACTGAGGACGGACGGGCACAGTGGCGTAACGTGACGATCGATCTATAGTTGTATCGATCTGTCGTAGGGTTCACACGAATGTGTATCGCAAATCCATCGCCCGAACGTTGAATTGTTGCGCGCCGCTCTCTTAGAGCATGTCCAATGCAGACGCTTAGAGAGATGTTTAGTAATAAAAAACTGATTTTTCTTGCCACATAAGATAGATAAGATGTTTATTTTGAAGCATCGATGCTCAAATAACCACCGATGCTTAGTAGGTGCTTATGTGTATAACTATATCTATTAATAGATAATATATCATCTAAGCACCTATGGAAGAGATACTTGCATTGGAGGAAATAACTTTTGTATGGATACTTGATAATATGATTATATTATCTCTTTAAGCACTCATATATAAGTACATGCTCTTATCGTCTACTTGGTCAGACTTTGCCCCAGTCTTCATGGCATTAATCGTGTGAATGTGATCCTATGTTATCCTGCCGACAGTTGATCGATGCATGTGGTCTGAGAAACGGGTAAAAGGAAAAGGAAAAAAAATAGCTGCTGATCCTATCACATTGCCGACAGTTGATCGATGCATGCACTGAGCAGCGGGTAAAAGGAAAAGGAAAAAAAAAATAGCTGCTGATCCTATCACATTGCCGACAGTTGACATGCGTGGCTGATATTTGACAAAACGGCGGTAGCCCCGGGTAAACCTACCGCAAGCAGCCAATGAGGGAGTGTTTTGAAAATTAGAGTTTCTTTGGGAATTTCTCGAAATCCTAAGAATTCAAATTCAAATCTCCCTATATATCCAAACATGCCCTAAATTAACTACAGCAACGATTGCCTTAAAAAAAACTACCAGCGACGAGCATACACCCCTAGTCCCTATACCGAGACCATGCATGTTAATCGCCCTCTTGATCCCGTGTGTTAATTCTAATGGATTGCTCCATTGCATGGTCCTATCTGTTAACAGATCCCTCCTTGATCCAATGTGTTCATTCTAAGAGATTCCTTTCGACTCCATTGTAACACTCTTGAGTCTTGATTGCCTCTGTTTCGTAGTCATCCAAACCAGCAGAAAACTGCTAAATGCCTGGGCCATTGGTTAAAACCACAAGGTAGTACATACTCTGTGTATACACACACACATGAGCATAGTAGAAAACCTAGCATCTCAGTCAAATGCTACATATTACTAGTAGTACACAGTCTGCACTATACATGTGCTAGCCAATTGATTACTGCAGTTCATTTTTTCTACAGTAGTGGAGTAATTAAGATCGGAACAAGCCCATGTTACAACTCTAAACTATTTGGTTGATCCAAAAACAACATTAAACTCCAAAACCACGTGATTTGCCCAGAATACTTTGGGTGGTGTGTTCCAGCCAGAGGTGATGTCACACGTGTTCGTCACTCAACTCCTTTAACTACCGCATTTAGGCTTCATACATAGTGGCATGACCCCCTTGAGCGAACCCACCCCGATTTTAGGATGACATGTCTGCCACATGTGTCCTTGCTGGCAAAGTTGTCCACATGTACCCAGAGATGTAGTGCCCAATTTGGAAAGGGGCCAACAGTTGGCATCCATCTCATCCCCTTCTTCCTCCTCTATCTATCTCTTCACAACTGGTAACGTAGCATCTTTGGGCACAGAGCTCACTAATGACAAAGGAGGATGGAGAAAACTAGGAATAGAAAAAATGGAATGCCTAGATGATGACGAGTTCACCCGTAGTCACTTCGTGGTGGATGGTGGCCCGTGGCGGCCTGGCAACAAGCGAGCGGCGATGAAGGAGAAGGCGAGTGTGGTGGTGACGCTCCAGCATAAGACATCTTGGATAGGGCACAGGTGGAGGAAGAGGGAGTCATGGTGAAGCTCTGGCTGTGAGGAATTGACCCACGGTTGATCTAGGAGGCGACGGCATCGCGGCGGACCTCCCTACTGGCTATAGAGAAGAAGGGTCATTTCGGCTTGGCTGCGTGGCGAAGAACAAAATAAATGCAGAGGAAAGTTGCTTAGGGAGTGGAACATGCTATAACATGGTTGGTTGGGCGTGATTCTCACCAAAGGGGGAGATCAGCTGGAGGGCTCTTTGCCGACTTTGAGGAAGAAGGTGGTGGAGAGAAGAAATTGGGCCTCCTCCATGCAACCCCGTGTAGGCTGCTTGTGTTCGGCCTCTCCCCATAGCATCCAGCCCCTATCTCTCTCCTTGTCTTCCTCTTCTATCTCTGCTCGCAGTCATAGGTAATCCTACAGCGTCGTCGAGGTAGGCAGGGGCTTACGTGCGGTGTGGCAAGCAAACTACCATCTCTATCTTCCTTTCCTTCCCCTATATCTTTGTCATCTGCCTCTGCAGCAGAACAGATGTGACACCACAAGCTTGAGGAGGCGGTGCTAAATAGTAGCCATCGCGCAACACAGCCAACGGGTGAGCTAACCAATGCATCGCTGTCGCCTGTCGCCATCGCGTCTAGTCGCCGTGGCAGACTGCCTCAGCTTGTGTTGGCACCTCCTAGGAGTTCTCCATGGACATGGCATCTCATTTTAGTCCTCGTCGGGTGCTGCCAACCACGTCCTCGCTAGTGGTGAGCTCAGCCAAGCCACATCTATGCCGACAACTCTCTGCTCACTATTTCAAGCGAGAAGATGACTACTGTGCACTAATGAGGTGATTTGGCTTATGAGGTGGTAAAATATGGTGACATGGATGCTAGCATGGACGCCACATCAACAAAAAAATGGACATGCCGGTGCCACGTTAGATAAAACCACCTTAGTTTGGGTCAAGAGGGGTAAAGTAGACGGTTTTTGTTAATTTGAGATTCTAATTCATAAGGTTTCAGAGTTTAAGGTTAAAATATGGCACCGCTCATTTCAGCTTGAATTTCTGGTTTCTGACTTATTTTTCACTATTCCTAAATTTCGTCTTTTTCTAGCTTTTTTGATTTTTTTTTTACCTATTCTTTTTTTTCATATTCATTTGCATTGTCTGTGATGGACTAATCTGTTTTTTATTTTTTAATTTTAGTTATATCAAATAAGTCATCATCCGCTACAGTGTAATTTTAGCTAGCTATAGTATAATTTCAGTTATAAATCAACTTACTTCAGTAGCACCTAAGGTTGAAAAGTGGACGTGTTCCATTAATTAAGATATCATATCACTGTCTATAAATTAAAGAGGATCAGACTAAAAGCAGGCCATGGACAGATGAGCTTCCTTGCTCACTGCCAGAAGCAAGCGCTCTAACCAGCTGGCTATTAGAGTAATATATAGAGAGAGCTGAAGTAACACACAAGCGCTAGCTTGGGCGATCAAAGAGCGAAGCGAGCTGCGGATATATATATGCTGCTGTTCGCATCAAGCGCGCTACTCCGCGTTCTGGAATCGAAGTAGAAGACCAGAAGTCTACAAGACAAAGCCTTCCCTTCGGAGTCCGGCCGGCCGGGGAGGCTCCTCAGCCATTGCGCTCGCACCGCGTGGTTTGGCGCTTTTGAGCTTGGTTTCCCGCCATTTTCACTCTGCCGTGCTCGCGCGCGGCGCCCTGCGGCCGATCGAGCTAGAAAGCTAGCCGAGGTACGTACGTACGTACTGGTCCTCGCGCGATTTGCACGTACGATTTTTTACGCGTTCATCGCTGGGAAACTTAGAAGAGCTTGCAGGCTCCTTTGGTGGGTTCTGAGTTTTCTTTCCTTTCTGCATTCTCTCTTTTATACTAAGTGTCATGATCAGTAGCATATGCAGTTTTTATTTTTGTATCTGCTTGATCCTGGAAAACTAGCTAGCATTGCCTGGATTCCAAGGAGCAAAATTCCGTTGGAAATGAACCACTCCAAGGTCAATCAGAAATCGGTCGAAGGCATATATCCTGCGATCTCTAGAATTGAAGACAACACCAAAACACCAACTCACGTCACTTATAAACTTTCGGCCAACAAATTTGTTAAGAGATTTCATCTATAGGATCAGAACCTGAAAGAGCAATTTTCACAGTTGTTACTACTACTAGTTGTTTCTTTTTTTGGAGGGCATGCAACTTGTTTTCTCAGTTTGGCATCTAAGCCATACATATATACTTCTTTTAGTTTTCAAAAAAAAAAAGAGTCAAGATTGTTTCTATTGCGTCCCTATTCTTTGATTTTTGGAAGTCGGATGTCATCTATTTCGAAATTGTTTCAATTAGGTACTACTAAAAACTTGTTGTTCTTGTAAACAAACTATACGTTTTCTAAAATTTAAACATTTCTTCCCTAAGTTCTATTATCACATTAATGTGACTTAAAATGCAAAATCAGCCTTTGATTCGACCACAACCTGTACCACGATGCTAAGTGCATTTTTAAACACATGTTTAAAGTTTTAGCTATATTTCAGCATTTCTCTTGTGTTTTCTTAATTTAAAAAAAATGCCATACCTAGATGCTTATACACATAGTACGTCAACAAACTAATTAACTACGGGGAGGGGAGTTTACAGTGCATGTATATATTATACTCCATATAATAATACGACTCAACAGATCTTATATATGGCAGTTAATTAGTTATATGCCCTCCATGTTATGCCTACCTAGAAGCTTTATACACTTTTTACAGGAACAACCTTTTATATACATGATTGCAGTTGTTTTTTCATCTGAAAGCATTTGTAGCTTATTTGCCTTTTCTATTTCTTATTTTGGATATAGCATGTTATATATGTAACGACTCTTTTTATTATGATTCAAACAGCACAATTTCTCAACCCTTCGAACATATCATGCTTTGCAGTGCAGAGAAAGAGCCGAAGAGGGCAGTCCGAGGCCAGACGCCCTGATAAGTAACAAATATTACGCTTACTTACACAGGTAAATATGTGCTCTTATCAAATTTGGTTTGATCAAGGATGTTTCACCCAATCATAGCACGATTGTTTCACACACCATACTTTCAAACAAAACTAACTAGAAAAAAAACATTTGAATGCATCACATTGCCCCATTTGTTACAAAGAAATGGTAAAAATCAGTAGAATAAATACAAAGTTATCATCGGGAAAAAGAGCTATATTTTTTCATCTACCAAAACAAATATATATACTTAAGAAAAAGAAAAGATGGCACACCTTCTCCGAAGTAAAGGAGAAAACAAACACACATACATTCGACCCAACTTTAATTAGTGTGTGATTCAATTTGACAGTATTACATTTCACACAACAGTTGAATTGTATGCATATGCAGATGGACCTTTATTTGCTAGATTTATAATGCTAAATATACTGCACTCAACATTTAAAATGCAATCATACAACCAAACTCAATTGATTATTGGGGAACTCTATTTGTACAGTTGCCTGAAAATCTCTTAACTTTCAGTCGATTTTTTACCTATTGGATCTACTTCCAACCATCCATATCACTTTTCATGCCATACATAACAGGCAAATTTGACCACAGGACATTAAACTTTTGCATATTAAACTTTTTGTGGTTATTTGCAAATGAACACTAGTCATTATAATATTATTTCCCTATAAGTTGGAGAGAGAATATTAGAAATATGACAAAATTGCCCTTCTCTTTTTTTTTATTCCCTTCCCTTCTTCTTTCTAATCTAACGGCCATGCTGCCCCGCCGCTGCTGGATGCGGGCATGCCACCGTGACCTCGCCTGTACCACCAGATCCCGATGCTAGTTAAGCTCGACCATAAGCACATAATGTCGTGCCTCCGACATAGTGCTCTCTTCTTCCTCGCGATGCAGTAGGGCAGTAAAGCTAAGGCGCACATATAGTAGTGCTCCAGTGGAGGAACAACGGCATGGATGGAAGCATGACGTGTTGTCGTACATGGAAAACCCATCTTTGATGGCATGAGGTGACGGCAACGATGATGGCAGCCAGAACGGGTGGGTCAAGGGCGATGGCTGTAGAGAACAAGAACTCACACTACTGGATAATATGTCATCACATACGGTTCAAAAATATCGTTACAGATGGTTTCGTGAGCTGTCTGGGTTATAGGTCAATAATAATATGAGATCATCACAGACGGCTTTCGAATTGTCTGTGATGCAATATTTCACAGACGGTTTCAACTATAGACCGTTTGTGATAGTTTATTATTATAGACGGTTTGTAGCTGAAATTGTATGCGATATTATTTTCTATTCACAAATCTATTTCTATTAGTTGGCGAGCCTCAGTAAATGCTAGCCATGCCCACTGAAACAAACATATCAACACAGTATATATACATCAAATTTACATTAATTCATTTCAGAAAGAAGAAATTTATGACTTTAGACCACAAGAAGGACACACACTGCCCTCGAATCTCTGAAAGGTCAAGCTGTTCCGACGAAGTTGTAACGATGGACAGAACCTGTCGATAGGAAGATCAATGTCGTGCATAAATATGTAAATTGATAAGTATGAAATAATTATCACAAGATTGACAAATTAACCTGAGGATCAATATTGATCTTCACGGAATCGACGAGTAGTTGCATGTTGTGGTAAATATAAAATCTACATGTGTTGCTCGGCAGCTGCTGGTGGCACTGCAAAAATAGAATTTGTTAGTTCGATAGGCATAACTATGAAGTGTTATATATGATTAATGTGTACAAGCGAATACCGAGAAATGTAGATCATGTCGTAGGGTGTCCATCCTTTTGGATTTCTGATCCTTTGCAACGTACATGGTGAACGACCTACGTGGTTCCAAGAAAATAGCCTTAGTCACTGGAAGGAAAGACTACAATAGAGTTATCTATGGAAGAAATGTGCTTACCTGTCAATTAATTGTTGGACAATTGTGAAGTTGATTTTGGTCCTCTTTAGAGAATTAAGGTATATTATCTTGTTCCATTTTGGTATAATTATAATTAAAATTCAGTGAAACCTACACAGGTATGTTATGGTTATTAAATATAAGTTCGTGTTGCTTATAAAATAAAAATAAATAAGTATAGCTATTTACAGTGTCTAACATCGAATGAATGAGGAGTCGAGGGCGTTGAGTGTGTAGAGATCAAATAAGTACTTGAAAGTCACCGTGAAGACACAATCATGAATATTGTGCTGAAAATGATTCGGCATGAACTTGACGGTGAAACCCGAGCGCCATTGTTCCTCCAGTTTGTTGGCTGTTCCATGTACCATGCATGCAATATCTAGCAAGCCAATCCTAGGGTTAGGAGGCACTCTTTTGGGATGATCAATGGCTCGCCTAGCACAAATTTTCGGGCCAATGGCAAGTAGGGCATCTCATTATCGGTCTTGTTAAGTTTGCTCTTGCCGCCTCGGCTGTAGGTCAACTTCACAGTAGTCGATTGGGCATGAGATGTAGATGCACGGCGCCCTTGCTGTGTCTGTGTAGGTAGCTCCGGTGCGGATAGCCCTAGTGGACATAACACTGGTACAGGTAGCTTTGGTGCGGATTGCTCATGTGGAATTGGCACCAGTGCAGATAGCTCCTGTGGACTTGGCACTAGTGCAGATAGCTCGAGTGGACTTGGCACCGGTGCAGGAGCTTCCAGGAATATGTCCCTCTTAGGCCACGAGATGAATGTTCCAATGTCTTGCCCTAGAGCCATGAATCGAATGTTATCTCAATCTGTTCCCATGCAACTATTCCGACTATTCTCGGGAATGCAGACACTGCTCGGTGAGGATTAAGAGGGGTTCCAGATGGATCGACCTCCGTGATGGTAAGTCGACCCTCGGGCTTTTTCGATAGTTCTCTTCCTTTTCAAGATTTTCCAAAGGACAGTGCATCACACACATCCAACAACGATGTCGAAGAATGACCGAAAAATAGAATTGAAAGATAATAGAATTGAGCAATATGGAAATGACATGAATATATATGTATTATCTCTCGAAACATATAAACTATTCAGGTCATTAACATACGACAATATGTTAAATAGTACATAAAAGTAGGCATTAAAAATCTGCATAATGCAAGGATTAAAAGTGTGTTTTTGCTCTGAGGTGAGGAGTTGTACAAGTTCTAAACTTGACCTTCTTCCACTCTTGTTAATATTTCAATGATCATAGTGACAATTCCTCAAAAATTCTGCTAGATTGTCTAATTGAATATTACCTTAGTATAGTATCAATGTCAACAGCATGCATAACCAACATATATTTGGTAAAGCCAAAGGACAGTAGTAAACAATACTGAGCAGGAAAGTAAGGACTAACTATTGACAAAGCTACTAACTGCACAGAAGTATACAACTAGCAAATATGAATTCAAACTAGCAGAATAATCCTATATTATTACTAAGATTTCAATCTTAACAAATTTCCTCATTGAGCAATCAAAAAGCCACAATCTATTATGCAATAGTTCTCCTACTGCCAACCGACAATCAAAAACATAAAAGTAAAGCTCACTGTGCGGCTCGGGGAGGCAGCGTGCTCGGGGGAGAAGGCGTGTTCGGGGGAAGGAGGAGAGCTCAGGGGAGGCGGCACGCTCGGGGAGGCGACGTGCTCGGGGAGGAGTGCTTGGGGAGACGGCGGGGGAGGAGGAGAGCTGGGGGAGGAGTGCTCGGGTGGCGCGCTCGGGGCAGGAGGAGAGCTTGGGTGTAGCGTCAGTATAGTGGTGAAAATCCTAGAGCGCAATATATATAGGAGAATTATCACAGACGGTTTTTAATACAAACCGTCTGTGATAACTTCATTATCACAGATATTTGACAATATCATAGACGGTTCTCACTATAAACCGTCTGTGATATTAGCTCTTCATAGACGGTTTTTGGCGCTGACAGCAACACAGAAGGTTTCTAAACTAAAACCGTTTGTGTTTGTATTTAACACTGATGATTTTTTTGGAAACCGTCTATGATGTACTGTCTAATATTAGGCTTCTTGTAGTAGTGTCACTGGTGGCAAACTCCGATGGCTTTTAGGAGCACTTATCTAGTGCATAGGCATGGAGTGGATTTGGGGGATCCCTCTCACGATGGCAGCTTGACCTGTGGTGGTGTTTGTGAGGCCGGCATTGGCGACAGCCACGGCGAGATGGTGGAAGCTCGATGGCGGCAGTTAGGGATGCAAACGGATCGAATACGGACGGATAATGTCTCTACCATATTTATTTTCATTTTTTTTCTCGAATGTGGATACGAATACGAATACCTCGGATACGAATACAAATACGAATAATATTGAATACAGATACGGAGCGAATACGAATAGAAATGAATATGGTCATGAATATTTATCGAAACATATAAACCCTTTAAACTATACATCCAAAATCAATGAAAACACATAAATAGTTTATCTTGCCAAAACATCCATGAAATCTAAACAAGCATAAGTATTTTTTATCCACAATAGTCATACCATTGTACAGATTTTAAATCTTCAAGTGGCAGTTAATTTTTTTCTAAAATCCTAAATAATTCTTAATGGATTTCTACCATTTACATGTGACTAATAAATTAATTAAGTATTTATATTTGCATCAAAATGATTTAAACGGGAGTACATCAATTTAAACGGTACAAATTTTAATCCACCGACAATATTAAATTTATTTTTTAATAAACATAAATATTTGCTAGTGGTATTTGTAATTTAATATGACTAAGGAACCTAATGCCTAATGGTAATGGAGGCTTATATCTTGGTTGGGCTAGTGGGCTGGTGGCAGGGGAGATGAGAGAGACTGATTGGGTTGGGCAATGTTGGGCTGAAATCCTGGATATCCGTTTTCGTATTATCCGGTTAATCTGTATTTGTATCCGTATTCGTCGGATATCAGGCCTACTGTATTCGTATCCGTATCCGACAAAAAAATCCGTATTCGTATTCGATCTGAGAATTATCAGATCCGACACAATCCATATCCGTTTTCATCCGAATCGGTCGGAAACTATCTGATCCGTTTTTAATCCTAGCGGCAGTCTCCTAGTGGAGGGAGAGGAGGAGATTTGGGTTGAATTCAACACGACAAGGTGCACCTCGTGATGTGGGTGGCACAACGAGAAGAGGTCCAGGTCAGTGTGGACGCCACGGCGGTGATAGAGCCGAGAAAGGGACAGCGGCGCAACTCAACTCTGATGGCTCCCTGATGATGAAACTGAGAGATAGAGGTGAGATTAGAGTCGTAAGGAAATGGCAAAGGAGATGAAAGGACCAATTTGGGGAGTGAGATGATGGACTGGATGAATTTTGAAAGTTTTACAGTGATATTAGCGGAAAAGCGACACAAAGAGACAGAGATAAGAGAAGAGAGAGAGGAAAAAGAGAGAGAATGATAGGTGATATAAGTTAAGAAGCTCACTTATATATGTATAATAACACATATTTATTTTTAACTAAAAACTATCTACTACCCGTCGGTTCCATCTACATCCACCGAGAATATCACCAAAACTATCACCCGCGAAACCCCGAACTCGAACCAATAAAGCGGCGCAGCCGAAACGGAAAAGAAGGGGGATAAAAAGAAAAAGAAAAAGAAAAAGAAAAAAGAGCGTGAAGCGGGGAAAGGGCGACGAGGCAAAGCGGAAAGAGACTAGTCCTCAATTGGCACTCTTCGTTTCCTTCGGCGCACGTCTTCCCCAGTCCCCACTACCACCACTAGCCTACTCCCATCCCCACCCTGCCCTCGCGGCCACGGCCACCCGCTCCACCTCCGGAGCCGGCACGCGCTAGCTGTTGTCATCCCGTGCCAGCGGCGGCGCCCTCCTCGAGGTGGCTGCCCTCTCCCCGCCGCACGCCGCGCGCGGATCCTTGTTTAGGAGCGGGGGGTTTGGATTTGCGCTTTTTTTGGTGGTTTTCTTATGTGCTCTTGTGGAATGTGGGTGCAGATCGGGGGCGCGGCGGCCGCGGGGGTGTCCGTGTCATCTCTCCTGAGGAGCAGCGGTCGGGCGCGATGGCCGGGGGCGTGCAGCGGCGGGACGAGGTGCCTGACGGCGAGGGGTGCGACGACGTGCTCGGCGTGGACGTTCGGGGCCCCGGGGCCGACCCCTTCGACATCCCTGCCAAGCGCGCGCCCGTTGAGCGGCTACGGCGGTGGAGGGTGAGTTGCCGTTCCGGCCTTAACTTGCTACATTGAGCTTGACTAGTTCGAGGGTGCAGGGTGCTAGGTTTGTGGTAATGCTTGGCTGTGCAATGTGGTTTAATTCGTGCCGATTACTTTGTTTTAGACCGGTGTAGCTTAGTACACATCTGTGTTTTTTGTTTTTGTTTTGTTGTTATCACGCACTGTGTTGGTGTTCGATCTGCTGGAGCATTTGTTGCGGAACTTATGTGATTCCACTCAACTTGTTTGAGTTTATGCCACAAGTAGAGAGTTGTGATTGCGAAATTGTGGTTTGCCAAAGCTATGGAATTATTGATTATTCTGGAGCTTTTGTCCTGGATTTTGCTTCAGGAAATTATCACTGTTCTGCTTGCTCTTTTTCACTTGGTTGCGTCACCCACAATCTAGTGAGATGATCTAGTACTTGTGAAGTTAAATGATCAGTTCTCTTTGGGTACTGTCAACCTATGCTAGTGATTAGGTACATGTAGGCTCATCTATAACCGCCTGGCTAAGTCTGCAACTGGTTGTGGGGCGATACATTGAATTGCAATGAACCTAGCCATATCTGTTGGGAATGTGGATGGTCCACTCTTGCTTTTGTCTCTTGTTTGGTGGGATGGAAGAATCTCATTTGGGTCAATAAGAGCTGACAATCTTAGGTTAATTGGCAGTGTACTTAATTGTGCCAAGTGATAGACTGATTCTAAGATAATATTCCAGCTTATAAAAATAGGGACAATTGGATAGAGTGAATGGGGGAGATGTAACAGAGAGAGTGACGCTGGACTTTCCTAGTTTTTGGTGTGCTGTTGAAATAAGAAAGACCATGGGAACTGGGAAGATGATATTGTGTTGTTTGGCCACTGTGAAATCCTAAGTTATGAGTCTCCTCAGTTTTCTTATCAGCCCCCCAGCATCCCGGTCTCTCCTTTCTTTGGCATTTCTTAACCAGACTGTGTTATGTAGAGTCAAAATTGGTGACTATTATGTCACACTTTTTTGTGACATCCTGTTGATAAGTTGATTGGATTAGTCTGTTGGGTGGGTTTGATGAATGGAGTAAACACTTCCCACGGGTTGTTAATAACATCAAGAAAGAATCTTTATAATGTATACAAGCTGGGGTAGAGAAGCTAAAGAAGTTGACACAACAGAACTCACCTTAATGAACCTTGGTACTACTTGGTCGTCTGAGGGATGTGGCCCACTGTAAGCATGTTGATAGTATCCATTTGGTTGTCTAAGGCCAGCTGTTTTGTCTAGGATATGTTTCTCTTTTCAATCAATCTCATTGTTTCTTTTCAAACTCAACATGTCTTACTCTCCTGTGAAAGCAAAATGCACTACATTATTATTGAAAAATGATATGATTAGATTGTCTATTGAAAGTTGAAATGCCCCCAAAAGTTAACTAGTTACTTTCTTTTGTTGACTTCATTTATGTCTGATGATTTACGTTCGATTCCATCCCTATGATTACCAGGGCTTGGAAAAGTTGGCTCTATTCCTTATTTCCTATAAAGTAGAGCTTTCTTTGTGGATGGAGCATATGATTGCCGTATCAGACATTGGCCTGAATTCTAGTCCTTCAAATCTACTTTGTTGTTTCATAATTTGACCAATGCAGTTGAGGTTGGCGGTTGGCTAACTGCCTAACTCGAGCATGCTTGCATGCTCCCCTTGGAAACAAAATGCTTAATAAGTGCATGCATGGTTTTTCATGTTTTCTGGGTGCTGTACTGCTGCACATGCAATCGTTACTAATGTTATATTCTGTTCATTAGTTTTACACATTACTATTATGGTTTTGTTCCATTGGCAGCAAGCTGCACTTGTGCTCAATGCTTCTCGGCGATTCAGATATACTCTTGACCTGAAAAAGGAGGAGGAAAAGGAACAAATAAAGAGGAAGATTAGGGCTCATGCTCAAGTCATACGGGTATCTGTTCAAGCTTATGTTCTGCAATGTATTATGTATCATGGTACACTTTTGTTTGATTGTTTGAGTTTTGAATTCAATCAGGCCGCATTACTTTTCAAGGAAGCAGGAGAAAAACAGAATGGTGAAGAGGAATTACCAGGTAACTGCCATGGACTCATTTTGGGGTCGGAGACAAAACATACTATCAATGTTGTAGTTGTGCTTACCTCTGTTATTTATCCCTGTGACCAGCATCTTGTGTCAAGGATTAATTGTCCACTGAGTTGAGGACCTAAGTGCATCTTGATATATAGTTGTGCAAACATGGCTACAATACTATTGTAATTTCATTACTTTCATGTTTCTTTTATGCAGAAATTCTCCCACTGGGGTTTGGAATTGGAGAGGAGCAGCTTACAGCAATGACAAGGGATCATAATTATTCTACTCTGCAAGAATATGGAGGGGCATGTACCATTCATATTTGCAAATCAACTTGAATCTCCAATTTAATGACCACCAATTAAGGCATGCCATTCTTCTTCAAACATTAGGTTAAAGGGCTCGCAAATTTACTGAAAACCAACGTGGAGAGGGGAATCCATGGAGATGAAGCAGATTTGTCATGCAGGGCGAATGCTTTTGGGCCTAACAGATATCCTCGCAAGCAAGGAAGAAGTTTTCTGGTAAGTTTCTATATGATTATACTAATAAATTTGTTGCAATTCCAGTGACAAAATCTTTTCTTTCCTTGTGACAACAGGTTTTTCTTTGGGAGGCCTGCCAGGACTTGACATTAGTTATCCTTATCATAGCTGCAGTAATTTCCCTAGTATTGGGCATTGCAACAGAGGTGAATACTGTTGTCTGTCTTATCTTTTTCCTATTTCTTTGGTGTTGTATTTTGTCTAACTGGTGGTTATATATGCTTCTCCCCTTATGAATTTCAAATCTGATTTCAAAAACTTCAACAAACAATGGTTTAGCTGAGCACTTCACCTACGTAGCAACACTTATAATCGTGCGTTTTCATTAGTTCTAACTTCAAGAATTTCATTAGGGCATCAAAGAAGGATGGTATGATGGTGCAAGCATTGCATTTGCTGTCTTTCTTGTGATACTTGTTACTGGTATGCTGTTTTTTCTCCAATTCAGCTCTATGGTTATTGATCTACTCTAAGCAATTCAATAGCTGAGATTTTAATAGATGGATACCATTATTATACTTCAGAAAGATGCAAATAATGGTTCCAGTTCTTGAACTTTCTTCTGAAATTGTAGTCATGCTGTAATTTTGAAAGATAAAAGTCCAGAACTTTTTTAATTCTTTAGTAATATGATTGTAGTTTACCTTTATTATTTTTGGAAGATAGAACACCATTTTTTTTGTTTTACCCTTCACTAATATGTTTGCAGTTTTTCTTTATATTGTTTTTCATACACTCTATTTTTCAACCTTTTCCTTTTGCTCACTATATCCATGAATGATGCTCCAGTTATAAAAATTCAGTTGCACCTTAGTACCTTACTAAATACTCATTTCTCTTATTGTGTTAGCTATAAGTGACTACAAGCAGTCCTTGCAGTTTCAGCATCTCAATGAAGAAAAACAAAATATCCAAGTGGAGGTTTGTGATATGGACCTACAAAAAATTGGCTATTTATCACCATATTTTAGGACTCTAATGGTATTGCAATTATGGCACTGTGTTCAGGTTATTAGGGGTGGCAGAAGGATTCAAGTATCAATATTTGATATTGTAGTTGGTGATGTAGTGGCTCTAAAAATTGGTGATCAGGTAAGATGCAGTAAACAAATATATTCTGCTTCTTTGACTTACGTTTTTCCTGTGTATTTCTGAGATCTTTATGAAGCAAAATCCACCTTTTAGGTCCCAGCTGATGGTGTTTTAATCAGTGGTCATTCTCTTGCCATTGATGAATCCAGTATGACTGGGGAAAGCAAGTTTGTAAGTGATCGTTTGGACTCCTACATAGGATCAAATTCCCTATGATTAGTAAACATTGGTACTTTTAATAGGTTTTCAAGGATCAGAAGTCACCTTTTTTAATGGGAGGATGCAAAGTTGCTGATGGATATGGTACCATGTTGGTGAGTGATCATATCTTGTCTCCTTGCCTCATTCTTTCCCCCTTTTTGCCTTAAAAACTACACGTTTCTGAACAAAAAGAGGAAATTAGGGCCCATTTGTTCATTTGTGTCCATGGATTTAAGTTCTGCTATTTAGTCTTGTCAACTAAGTTGAACATGGAATGAACCTTTCAGCTAGAGTAATTAATGAGTGCAATTGACTTTAACATGACTAATTGAAATGATACAAAGTTCCACCTCTAATTGCACAACTCAAATGTATAAGTATTAACGTCATTATTTTGTCATCATGTATGTTTGTTCCTTCAACCCTCATGAAATTTTTTTGTGATTTTTTTAAAAGAAAATGTTCACAATGTGGTGTTGGGAGTTTTGTGTATATGAACTTTTACAGTCCGTTGCAGGTAACCGCAGTCGGTTTAAACACTGAATGGGGTTTATTAATGGCCAGCATTTCAGAAGACAATAATGAAGAGACACCATTACAGGTTTTCCTCCTTTTATCCTTTTGCTGATTGTCTGATTGGGAATTTGTATCGAACAACCTGTGAAGTTTCAGTTACATCTTATGGTTTATTCATGTCTTCTCTTTTCTGTTTAAGGTACGGTTGAATGGATTAGCAACATTCATAGGTATTATGGGGCTTGCTGTTGCTGCTATGGTCCTTGTAGTCCTTTTTGCAAGGTAATTATGACTAGATACCTGGCTAAAAGTCTTCTTGGCCATTAAGTTAGAATAGCTCCATTAACTAACCCTACAAGTAAAGAAAAGACTGTCAACATGCCAATTTGCAGCACTAAACTTTTGCTTTTGCATTATTCTGGAACTGTAACTGCAAGACGGCAAACATTACTTCAGACACCACAGGCAATAAGTACTCTCTTTCTAAGGAATATGACCTAAATGACTAAATATAAACTAACCCATACGTGAGACAGATCAAAACAGACATTATTATAATGACAAATAAGGTTAGTCTTTTATTTACTGTGCCCCCCACACAAAAAAAACTTTTACCATTGTACCTTCTATATTACGCACGGTCCATATACAGGGAAAAAGGTAAGTCACTAATATCAGAAAACTGTGTTGCAATGGATATGCTTGTCCTACATGCATATGTGCAATGATCTTTGTTGGTCTTGTATCCACATATACGTACTTAGAAACTTTTTCTTTGCTCCCAGATACTTTACGGGACATACTACGAACCCAGATGGCTCTGTTCAGTTTGCTAAGGGGCACACGGGCGTGAAATCTGCAATATTCGGATCAATAAAGATATTGACTGTTGCAGTATGTTGTGCTTCAATGTTATGTTTGCATTGTTTGGTGTATCTGAACCCCCACCCACACACCCTTCTCAATCTAACATTGCAAATACAATCTAGGTGACTATTGTTGTCGTTGCTGTACCTGAGGGGCTACCGCTGGCTGTAACACTAACGTGAGTTGATATAGTTCGATGCTTTCCTTCATATTTTAAGTTTATTTTAATTTATCAACATCTTTTTTATTTTTGTCAGCCTGGCTTATTCCATGCGGAAAATGATGGCAGACAAAGCTCTGGTACATATTTTTTTTCTCTTAGTTTGTTTATGTTGTAGTCTTTGGTTATCACATGGTTGTACACATGTCAATTTCAGGTGCGAAGGCTTTCAGCGTGCGAAACAATGGGGTCTGCTACAACAATTTGTAGTGACAAGACCGGTACATTAACGCTCAACCAGGTTAGTTATTTTTGCATGGGAATGAATCTTTAATTTATTCTCTACTGGTCAGTAGTAAATTGCTTTGGTGCCTTTTTGATCATTTGACTGTGTGACTTTTCTGTTGCTTAAGATGACCGTTGTGCGATCAATTGTTGGGGGGATAGAGCTGCAACCTCCCGATAATGTTCAGAAGTTGCTGCCTACTGTTACTTCTCTTTTACTTGAAGGAATTGCCCAGAATACTTTGGGTAGTGTGTTTCAGTCAGAGGTGATGTCACACGTGTTCGTCACTCAGCTAACTTTCACTCAGCTCCTTTATCTACTGCATTTAGGCTACATACATGAACTCTGATTGCTGTGTTGTATTTGTTAATTTAATTTTGTAAGCTACAGTTACTTCATATTTTGCTGTTCTGAATTGCACGGTTCAAATAGGTGTTATACTTTTATGGGGGTGTTTCTGTTTGAGGAATGAGCTGGTCCTAGCACCAATTCATTCCTCATGTTTTTGTTTGGTTTAAGGAATGGAATGAGTTGGTCCAGCACCTCATCTCTTGTAAGCACGTGGCTAGTAAAAAATGAGGGATGTGATCATCCCACCAAAATCATGGGATGATCCAATGATGGACCAACTCATTCTAGGATGAGGTGGTCTCTCAAACCAAACACCCCATTATTATTATCTATTTGGTGGATATTCAACTTCTAGATTTGATATTCAACCTCTATTTGAATGGTATTAAAACTATTAATAGTTTTGTTATCAAATGCACTTTCATATGGGTGTATTGGAGACTGTCGATGTCCTAAACGACATCTGTTTGGGAAATCTAATACTTTGGGCACAAATCTAACAATTAACAGCCACAACTGTCATCACTCATCAATGCATTTTCATTTCCTTAGACTGCGTTTGGTTCAGGGTTAAGGGGTGGGTTAAGGGTTTAACCCACCAAACACCATTGGGTTAACCGGTTAGGGAGGGTTAACTTAACCCGGTCAAAGTGTTTTAACCCCTATAACCCAGGATTAAGTAAGCCCACAAATTCGAGTCGATTGCTCTAGTCGGCAGCCAAGAACCGACCGGATGACTAATTGTGGATTAGTCAACGACTTAATAACATTGGTTGTGCCTGCCATCGTTGCTGCTAGTTGCAGTGGCCTATTTTTCTTTTGATGTATTATCTCATATTGGTATCTTGTCCTTCTACAACATCCTGATTCTTGACTCATCAGGATCGTAACGTTGTGGAGGTAACAGGCTCACCGACTGAAAAGGCTATCCTTTCTTGGGGTGTTGAGGTAACTTTCCTTGAACCTTCAAATTTTGCTTTCACTTTTGGTGGCTACATTTTTGCTTATCCAGCTGATGCCTCCTATAGCTTCATATGGAATTTGCGGAGGAGAGATCAAAATCTTCTATTGTTCATGTCTGCCCATTCAACTCAGAAAAAAAACGCGGTGGTGTTGCAGTGATTGTGGTAATTCCATCTTTAACTTTTTACTGTATCTTCAGTGTTAACTAGAAACCTAGTTTGTTATTAGTTTGTTCCTGGCACCCTATTTCTTGAAATGATCATATTTTTCCAAGAAAGATTTTTCACTAGATATGTGAGTTTCCTGTGTTGTCAAGATGTACATTGGTAGGGATGAAATGGTACTGGGGCTTGGCTCGAATATAGCTCCATGTGACTTAAAATGATTACATGTTTATTTAGTTGCGCTAGATGATCAAATTTCCTTTCTATTTTTATCCATGTTTCTGTATATTCATTGAGATCACCATGCCACTTTAGGATTCATGATTGCATTTTACACTTCCAGATTGTTTGTAGTTTGTGGTTTTTGAACCATCCTCCTTTACTTGCCTATGCAATGCTATCGGTTCAGAACATGTTGCTGTGATTTGAAATCAACAACATAACAAAAATTAAAGTCTGGAAGACTGACAATTTTTTGCTCAACACCTTTGTCTAAAGTATACCTAAAAGATTATTAGTTTATTACAGGTGGTTGACAGCAAGTAATGTCATAAACGAAAACAAACCAACATATTTAGAGGTTTTGTTATCTGTTAATAATTTGACATTCCTACAAGTATTTTGTTGTTCCAAAAAGGCCCCTGCATGTCATACCAAAAATTCCTACAAATATTTTGTTGTCTAATTTAACTGGCCAACACTGAAAAAATAGTCTCTGACATACAAAGACTGCATGTCAGTCTCAGCAAACCTTAATTACACAACAATCTGAATACTTGTCCATTTGTTAAGTACAATATGATTGTCTTCTTAATTTGGTATAGCTAGAGTGCTATTCTTTTCCATGATCTGTAAGTGTTGTTTATTGCTACGCAATACACACTCTAACCGTATACTAAACATGTTCATGTGCTATTTTCAGGGAGATTCAGATGTTCATGTCCACTGGAAAGGAGCTGCTGAAATTGTTCTTGCCTTATGTACAAAATGGCTTGATGCAGATGGCTCAACTCATGAAATGACACCTGATAAAGTATAACCACATACCAAACCCTTTTCAGATTTATTTCGATAGTTCTCACATCTCATTTTGGTCTTTCAGGCTAATCAATTCAAGAAATACATAGAAGATATGGCTGAGGAAAGTCTTCGATGTGTGGCTTTTGCTTATAGAAATCTTGATCTGAAAGATGTCCCAAGTGAGGAACAAAGAATCAGCTGGCAGTTGCCAGATATTGACCTGACTTTTATTGGAATCGTGGGGATGAAGGTACACGTTCAATAATTTGCAAACCTTGAATTCTGATATTGCATATTATAACTCGCTGTCCCTTTAGCTTTCTGTTTTTCTGGTAACTTTTTCATAGTTTCTTTGTTGTTGCTGATACATCCATGCTTGTTTGCAGGATCCTTGTCGCCCTGGAGTCAGATATGCTGTTGAGCTGTGCATCAATGCTGGTGTGAAGGTTTGTGTGTGGAATTCATGTGTTACTGAAGGACACAAAGAACTGTTAGATTACTAGTTATATTTGCCTCAGACAATGTGTGTTGAGTTTTCTTGCAAAATTTGACTTTATTATATATTTAAATGTAATACCCATGATAGAAAACCAGCTTTAGACGTATATTAGGCTCCATTGTATGTACAATCTGAGTAAATTTTTAATCTTTAGAATTATATGCTCTAGCAGTTTACTTTATCACTCAGTAATCAGTATGATGTATGATAATTATATTTTTCTATTTTGAGCTGACAATTCATAAAGTGAATCTTCAAAAGGAATTAAATCTGTTTATTTGTTCGTCGTGGTTGTGTAAAGGCACAAAACCATTGACACCATTAAATGTTGGCACAATGTTGCCTGCGTATCTGGAGTGCTTCTGATAACTCTAAACATGACTAACTTATTTTGTTTTTGAATAAGTAGGTACGTATGGTAACTGGAGATAATCTGCAGACAGCTAGAGCAATAGCACTTGAGTGTGGAATACTCACTGACCCCCAGGCATCTGCACCAGTTATAATAGAAGGAAGCGTTTTCCGTGCGTACAGTGACGCTCAAAGGGAGGCAGTTGCCGAAGATATTTCTGTAAGACCATAAAACCCATTTGTGCTTGCAAAATATTAAGATGTGTTCCAAGCTTATCGAGGTAACCTGATGAGAGTGCTTTAGGTTCTGTAGGTTGATTTATTGCTTGTAAAGCTTATTGTTGTGCATTTTTGTTGTCTTGTCTTCTTCTTCTTTTTTTTTGACAAAAGGGACCATCAACATATGGTTGATATATTTGAAATCATGCAGCATAGTTGAATTGGAACCAAAATTGCCTTTATGCCTTTGACGCTTCTACCTTTCCGTCATGATTCTTGATTTATAAGTCTTTTAATTTTAACTAAATTTACAAGTATGCAAATTTTGGTTGAGTAAAACCTTGCTTACTCTCTGAGTTTAGGGACTGAAGTTGACCAATATATCTAAAACCTGCTAAACATGGAAATCCTATACCAGAAATAGGGAGTGCTTCTTGTGGTTGCTTCTGATCTCTTGTCTGGTTTGACTGTTAATGTCCCTCTTCCCATCATCAATGCACAGAAATGGTCCCTACTTTGCCACTTTCATATGGTATAGTACATCGTCTGTTCTGTACCATTGGACAAAAATGTGAAAGTTAGGAACAGCTGAAGTTTTCTTCCACTAACCAATAGGATACAAAACATTTGGTGATTGTGCTTATAGCTTGGTAGCTGAATCTGCTGCGGCATTTCTGATGCTTTATTTCATGTAATAGGGCAGATATTCCTCGTTCCATTTGAGTCCATACATTATATTGTTCAATACTTGTTCTTGCTGTTAACTTGATCGTTCTACTGGGATAGCCTGATTTCAACAATGTATTGCAGGTGATGGGAAGATCTTCTCCAAATGACAAACTTCTCCTTGTAAAAGCACTGAAGAAAAACAATAATGTCGTTGCTGTTACTGGAGATGGAGCAAACGATGCTCCTGCATTGCACGAGGTACATTATATACACAAGAGGACTTTGTATTTTGAATGAATAACAGGATAAATGTGATGGTTGTATTTTGAACGGATTAAAGGATTGGTCACGCATGTGATCATATACTGCACTGTTCAATACTATAAATATGCATTTGTTAATGCTGGTGTTTCTAATTTCAAATCTCTCATTACTCCTATTTTTCAGGCAGATATTGGTCTTGCTATGGGCATCCAAGGAACAGAAGTAGCTAAAGAGAGCTCAGACATAATTATTCTGGATGATAATTTTGCTTCTGTTGTGAAGGTTAGGAAAGTTTGTATAAATCAACAATCTTCTGATCTGCAGTGAATACAACTAATATCTTAAATTCTCTTCGTATTTAACACTTTAGGTGATCCGCTGGGGTCGTTCTGTTTCTGCAAATATCCAAAAGTTTATTCAATTCCAGCTTACTGTAAATGTTGTGGCTCTTGTAATTAATGTGGTTGCTGCTGTTTCCTCGGGCAATGTCCCTCTAAATGCTGTTCAGGTTTGTAAAATATTCCTAATATGCGTTTCTTAGAATTACTGCAATGCCATATTGGAATCATTTTGCATATTGATAGTTTAAATGCTAGCCTTGTCTGAATATTAGTAGATAAATTAACTGCCTCTAGATGCCATGCCCAGTATCCTCATTATGCTGGCTATGGAAATAATTACAGATTGCAGTGTGTGATTGTTCGTATCGGATACTTAATCTTGTCTATTTACTCTCAGCTTTTGTTACTATTGTGGACCAAATCCTGCTTGCTCATTGTACTATTATTTAAGACTTTAACTAAGTGAACTAAGTGGGAGCTTCACTTGGAAATTGGAATTGGGTGATGCCTGGTAGAATCCATTAGTTTTGTGAAACGAATCTTTCAGGAAATGTTGAAGATCAACTGTGAAATGAAATAAGGTTATTAAGGCGGTAAAGCGAGGTAAGGCGACCCACCCCCCTCACACCTTTTAAGCGATAATGCGTGAGGCGAGGCGACGCCTTACAAACATCATAAGGCGAAGAAAATGGAGTTCTGAGGACTAAATTAGAAGAAATCCAAAGAGATGAAGGACTTAAAAGGATCTAATTGTAATTTTATAAACCTCTGGGGAATCAAATGTAAAAGTCTAACCCTAATATTTTCACCCATGCTAAGCGCATTGAGCGCCGCCGCCTCTCTCCTCCTCACTCAAACCGCCGCCTCCTCTCTCCTCACTCCCATCCGCCGCCTCCCCTCCTCCTCACTCCCATCCGCCCGCCGCCTCCTCCCTCCTCCTCCTCCCGCCGCCTCCTCCGTCCTCACTCCTCCGCCGCCTCCTCCTCCGCCACGGGATGGACCGATGGAGGCGGCGCTAGGTTCGACCGGCACCTCGCAGCTCGCTTATGCGACACCGACGTGTTCCCACCGCCCTCTCATCCCGTGTCGTCTCTTTGTACTTGCTTTTTCCGGTTCTTGGGGCGTCCGCCTTCGCCGTCGCCTCGCGTTTCTTCGCCTCACCGACGCTTAAGCGACGCGTTAGGGTTTGAGGCGGACGCCTTACGGTCCTTCGCCGCCTAAGCGACGCTTAGGCGACGCCTTAATAAGCCACTGAAATTAATGTTCCCATGGGCCAATAGGAAATTGTCAATGAACAGAAGTGAAGTTAAATTATAAAAAAAAAACTCGACCTGCGGGGGGTAAGAAGCCCCCCCGGGCTTATATTAAGAAGAAGATCTTCTCACGCAGATTGAGAAAATCCCCGAACCCTTGCCCCACCCTGACACAGCGGCATCAGCCCATGTGAGAACGACTAATCCAGGGTGATCCCTCGACCAACAACCTGGCGCGACCAACGACCTGGGCCAGCCTTTAGACCTGTGCTTTGGCTTATGGGGCAAGCGAGGGGATTTTTTTTCCCCAGCCTGAAATTCGCTTCCAGCGGGAGTCGAACCCAGGACCTGAGGGGTGCTACTAGAGCGCTCTAGCCGCTAGGCTAGAGGCCCGTTCGCGAAGTGAAGTTAAATATTTAAACTTGTATTGGTTGGACCTGGCCAGATGTTTACTTTCTTTTGTTGATGATACAGCTTCTCTGGGTTAATCTCATAATGGACACACTTGGTGCACTTGCATTGGCTACTGAACCGCCAACGGACCAATTAATGAAGCGTCAACCTGTTGGACGGAGGTTAGCCCTTTTCTCCTCGAAACTGGTATCTAAAACAAAACCAATCTATGAGCTGTATTCATCTATAGATGTTTTTTTTTCTGTGCTAACAGTTAGACTTTATATCTTTCAATCATCAATCTATAGTAAACAGAACTGTGGATCTCATGGTTCTCTTCTGATAAAGGTTGTTGAATACTCCCTCCATTTTTTTCATTAAGGTGCTCACGCAGTTCCAGAGTCATACTTTGTAAGTTTTTGTTGACAATTAGTCCAACAATATATAGGTTTAGTGATACAAAAATGGTACCATTAGATTCGTATCTGAAAGTACTTTCATATTATTATAATCTTGTAGTTACTAATAATATACTATAAAAGAAACTAGTGGTTGAAGTTCAATTTTGAAGATTGTGCCAGGTCAAATGGTGCCTTAGGTTTTGCAATGGAGGGAGTAGTAGAAAGTGGGTATCCTATGTTCCTTGTTGATACTTGATTGCCATTCTTAGTTGACTAGTTATACTAATTTATTGTGTATTATGTAACTGTTGAAGTATAAGTGAATTGCCCATATTTCCTCATGAGCTTAAGCTTTTGGGTGAACTGGTTGGTGCATGAAACTCAATATGGTATCAGAGCCAAGAGGTCTCGAGTTCAAGATCTGGCTGACACAATTAAAAAATAATAATTGCAGTCCACTTCTATTCCACGTATTAGGTCTAAGGAAGCCTACACGTGAGGGGGAGTGTTAAAGTATAAGTGAATTGCCCATCTTTCCTCATCAGCTTAAGCTTTTGGGTGAATTAGCTAGTGCATGAAACTCAATAGTAACCTTTTCATGAGGTTCACCATTCTAAGGCGATATTGTGCTTGCATTCAAAGTATATTTTCCTGGTGAAAGAAGCGCCCAAGAAAAAGTGTTCCATTACATGCTTTGGACTAAAAATCAATTCAAAATCTACAAAACATCCTTAACAATATTTGCTATAATTCTTTATTGACATAAATGTTGTATATGCTTTTGTTTTACATTCTTGTGCATTTAATGCAGAGAACCGCTTGTGACTAATATTATGTGGAGAAACTTGTTCATTCAGGTAATACGGTCTTGTCAGATGTTGATTGTCAACTGTCAATTTTTTACTGAGCTATTTTTGAGTCAGTTACTGACGCCTTTTGTAACCATAGGCTGTCTTTCAAGTTGCTGTTCTTCTGACACTCAACTTTAGGGGCCGTGACCTTCTGCATTTAACTCAAGATACTCTCAATCACTCCAGTAAAGTGAAAAATACATTTATATTCAATACATTTGTCCTGTGTCAGGTAACTCCTCATCTTGGATAATCACCTTCTCTTTTACTTTATTCGGAAGCATGCTAGCCTTATGGTTGCGTTGTGAATATACTTTTTTTCTCTCCATTTGGACTAACGAATATTATTTGTTAGTAACAATTAGCATATGTGCGTGCCATTTTGGATCTTGAGAAAACTCTTTTCATTTTTCCCAATAGGTGTTTAACGAGTTCAATTCTCGTAAACCCAAAGAACTGAACATATTTGATGGGATTTCGAGAAACCGTCTTTTTTTGGGTATAGTGAGCATAACCGTTGTGCTACAGGTATGAAAGGATGGAAGAAAATAAATGTATTAGCAAATGTTGGATTTGTCTTTCATGATCTAGAATATGACTTGCGTATCTAATTGATTCGCAGGTGATAATTATTGAGTTCTTGGGGAAATTTACATCAACAGTGAGACTCACTTGGGAGCTTTGGCTTGTTTCTGCAGCTATTGCATTTGTTAGGTGAGATACTTGTTCATGTCACCTACTTCTGTTGTATGGATGAGTAATGCTTTCCAAAGTAATTTCGCGATCAATTTTTTCTTCAATTATGCTATTAGTTTGAAAGAAGACAGCGGGGAATTAGTTCGGATGGATATCCTGTGGACTGTGGAGGATTGACTGACTGTAGCTTGCTTGCTTGTAGTTAACTATTGCCTTGTTCACGCAGCTGGCCCTTGGCTTTTGTTGGAAAGTTCATTCCAGTTCCCAAGACTGAATTGAAGGATGTGGTCTGTCGGTCCAAAGACTCCAAACAAAAGGATCAAGAAGGTAACCCCACTGTGTTTTAGTATTGAAAATATGTGCTGCATCCGCAACTTGTTATCCTGTTTGGATATGTGATCTAGGAACTGTATAGTAGCTGCAGTTTGTTTCCTTTGATGCAGTTTATTGAAACGACAGTTTTTTTTTCTCAATTTAATCATCTTCCTGCCTCAATATACAGGTAACCCAGGAGTAACTGAGGTGTGAGGCTGCATCACCAAGTGGCCAAAATTATCAGCTGCTGAATTATAGTGCTGGTGCCCATACCCATTGATGCCTGTATAATTTTGAAGCTGATTTCTTCTAACCATACTACCTTTTAGACTGACTATATACTCTTGAGGTTGAAGCCGATGTGAGGGGGGGTGCTTCATCCTCGCTGACTCGTGAGTTGTGGTTTGAAGCCGATGTGAACAAAAAATGGTATTTCAATAGCCTAGCAAAGGCCACTAACTCCAGCTATGCATTGTGCAAGACGCGCAACTGGTTTTAGAATGGTCTCATGCTCCCAGTTGGGAAGCTCGCTTGTGAACAGTTTTCTCCTCTCTTTTGACAGGAGTAAAGTGTAGCTCGTTTCCTCTTTTTTTTTCGTTTCTTTTGAGATGTCCACTATAAATTTTATCGTAACTAACTAGGTGCTTGTGGAAAGTTTGTTTGGGCTTTGACTCTTGAATATTAGTGAGGTGTGGTTGAGGATTAACTTGCATCATGTACATTTAATCACCTGCTGGCCTTGGTAAGCTACCATTGGTATTCCAATGTTGCACTCAAGGAAAAATTGACTTTCCTTTTGCTATCGCTTGATGCTGTAGCATTGTTTGTTTGACTTTGATGTTAGACTGTTCGAAAGGATTTAAACGTAACCGGCTTGTGCTGTACGAACATGTCATGTCCAATTGCCCATCATCCAGACGCTGATGATTAGCTGTATGCGCAAGGCGCGACCATCAAAGTTATCAAACCTATCTTGGAACTCTCTATGTTAGCTTTAGTGCTAATATTATAGTTTGTTTGATTCCTTGACTGCAAAGTGCAGTTGCAAATTGCAACTAACCTTGTGATCTTACGAGTTACGAAGTTGCAAATCCAACTAGCCCTGCAGCAAGTCATTATTTTGCAACTTTATTTCATAATACAGCTTTTCTAGCAACTGCATGCCACTCTCAGGATTTGCTGACGATGCGTTTATATAAAGCTTTCAGGACTGGGTCGTCAAACGGGATCCCTTTCTTCCTTCCCTTTCTTCTCTTGTGTGTGCAAAAGTAACAAGGCATGCATGCACTGCGTGCAAATTCCCTTTTGATTTGTTTATGTGACGTACTAAGGATGTCGCGGACCCAGTAAGTGGGCTACATACATGCCCATGCTTCCGCCTGCTCCGTTATAAACGATTTCAATTTCTAAATTTTTTAACACAAAAATCACTTAAAACATATCAGATTCTAATTTCAATTTATTTTAGCTTTTTTCCTTCTTTTTCCCTCTTATTTCTTTGCATTATCTGTAATGATATAATTTTTTTATTTTTTATTCTATTTTCCCCTCATTTTTCTTAAAAAAATCTAACAGTCGCTATAGTGCAATTTTAGCCAAAAATTAAAAGCCAAAACTATAAGCTAGTTGGAGCATCACTTTACCATGAGGCTTAGGTCCTGTTTTGAGGCACTATTGGTCTATTGCTATTGTTTTTTGGTTTTTAATTAAAATAGTACTTTAACGGCTGTTAGTTTTTTTCCTAAGTTATTTAATTAAAAAAATAAAGAAAAAAAAATAATAATGTTATATCTCCCGGATAATACAAATAAAAAAAGAAAAAAGAAAAATGATACGTTAAAAAGTTAACGTGTTTTAAATGACTTTCGCTTCTGAAAAGACACAAGCCGTTGTTGTTTCAAACAGAGCCATGATTTAGACCCTGATCAACGGCTTTGGCTTCTGGCTTATTTTTCACTATTCATAAGTTTCGTCTTTTTTGAACTTTTGACTTTTTGTTGAGCTTTTTTGCCGGTTCTTTTTTTCCCGTATTTGTTTGTATTATACGTAATGGGCTAACATATTTTTTATATTTTTAATTTTTTTTAAATTTAATTATGCTAAATAAGACTCATCGATTCTGATCTTTTTCACCCAATACGATGTTTTCAGCCATAAGCCATGATCTTTTCAGCCGAACCGATCACCACCTTATGTGCGTCCGACACTGCTTTCCCGGTACATGCATGCAACCATGGACGCTTTCGTCGTTTTTCATTAGTGAGATCGAGATATCAACAATGGAGATTAGGATGCGACTCAAATATGGTCCTATCGCATCCAACTCCGGTTAAGTGAAATGGAAGATTAATTAAGTGTAGTAGTACAGTTCTTAGATGGACCATGGATCTCGCACCAGATGCTGCATATGTATGCCTCCCTCTGTACGGACACGGTCACACCTGGTGAAAGAACTCTGAACATCCTGGATCCCTGATCAAGATAGGTGATTTTGGTTTTGGTACGTAATGGGGAAACCAACATTGTATCAGACTGTTGGTTGAAAAAACAAGCTTGCATTACTGTCGAGAATCTTGCAAAGGAACGCAGGCAAAGGAAACTCATGGAATGTGCTATGGTTGCTCAGTAATCCGGGCAAATGCCAATACTAGAATCTGCCAGTTGCAGAGTGCTAATAAGCCTAGGGAGAAAATTAAAAAAAAATACGGAATTTTTTCACGTCTTGTAGTACTAGAATACGTGGGGAATCACCTTTTGGTGAATGGTAAAGTTATGAGTGTATGACTTTGTTCATCCTAGTTTAAATTCTCATGTTCATTTTTACGTATACACGAGTACATTTCAATATAAATTTTATAAGATTATAGATTTACCACCGATCTCTATCTATTTAGACGTGTACTAAGTGGGTATCATCAGGTATGTGTACGTCTTTCTTGTAATTGCAAAAAAAAGTTTATATGCAAATATTTGGAAAACACGGCTTAATATGGTGCAACGTGATTCCCTCACTTAGCTGCCATGATGAGTTAATGACCATCACTAAAAGTACACCTTCCCAACATCATTAACACTACTATCAAGTATGCAAGTATAGTAGCGGAACTAAAAATTCCCTTTGCAAAAAAAAAAAAACCTGAAAATTTGCCAAAAGGGCGACTTTCGTCAACCCAAGTGTGAGTTAACTAATAGGGTGTTTCATGTTTGGTTTGAGGGGTCAACCTCATCTCCAGAATGTGTTAGTCCATCATGGGACCATACCATCAAATTTGGTGGGATGACTCGATCTCTTATTTTGTACTAACCTTATGCTTGCGAGGGATGATAAGGTGATGGACGAACCCATTCCATTCCTCAACTAAACACGTGGGTTAAGTTATAAGATTTTCTAAAGACTATGTAAGTGAGTTACATTGTCCTAGTTTCGCCACTGATACTGATGTTGAGTACTAGTTACTAGTAGTAGCTAGCCCAGACTCCAATTATTAGCTAAAAATCTTACGCCCGTTTGGAACACAGAAATTTCACATGAAAGAGTTCAATTCTCGTATGAACTGGAAAAAATTCCGCATTCTAAATGGAGCTTTGAATAAAATATCTCCTGCAACGCAAAATTGGACTTACATTCAAATTTATCCAAATGACAATGTCTATGACAGAGATTGACACCGAACAGAGTTAGGTATAAATAAATCTCCTCTGATTAATTTTCTTCCGATGAATAATATTGCTACTGAAGCATAGATCCTACACATTAATGGAGATCATCATCAATCTACTTCTCGCTATCATGATCATCCGCAATCATGATGCCGTTGTAATATCTGAAGTCTTAGTGAGAAAGATAAAGAAATTCAACACATTCATTGACTCAAGGATTTGATGGTAACATATTGTTCATATCTCTACTCCTTAAAAGTTTGAGTTGGTGGTAGTAGGTCCATTCTCCCTTGACTCTTAATAGCCCTCCATTCTTCCTTAACTCTCCATAGACGTTGGATCTTATGATCTCCCTTTCCACACGTACGCGGCTCCCCAACTGCTCCCCACGACCAGAGAACATCTCCCGTCTCAACTCCCCTCCCTCTCAGACATGCTCCTCTTTCCCCCCAAATCCCAATCCCCCTCTCTCTCTATGACACGACCGCTCCCCATCGAGTGATGCTTCCACAATGGTGCTATGTCACCGTAAGAAGCGCAACCATGACGAGTCGCCGTTGGAGCCCTCCCCTTGGCACGACAGCCTCCATGGCTCCACCCTCCCATTCCCCACGCGGTGCGACCATGGCGAGTCGTCGCTGGAGTCATGGGCTCAACTCACTCTCGCCTCTCACTACCGTCGTCTTCCTCCTCCTCGTCGCCGTCGCAACGGCCGCTGCTGATGCTCCCACTCACGCTCTCCTACCCCAATGCCAGCCGGCTCGCCTCAGCCTGGCGCAGGATCGGCGACGGCGCCCACCCTAACGCCAGCATGCGCCTCCATGATGATCTCCTCACCAACGGGTCGGTACAGCTCAACCCCCCTCTCGTTGTTTTGTTGCTCTGGATCTGAGGCGGGGAGGTTTGTACTTGTTGTCGTGTTGGTTAGGTATTACATGATGAGGCTGTACATGACCTGTGTGGTCGGAGATGTAGTCGAGGTGCTGTGGTCGTAGCCAGTGGTCAAAGATTGTGGTCGTATCGAGCGGTCGATGACTGTGGTCATAGCCAGTGGTCATAGCTTTGTCTATAACAATGTTTTTTTTGTTTCTTGATGCAATTCCCACCAATTTGCTAGGAAACAGTACATCTATTCATATGTTCATATGTGCACAGACAGGAACTGGTGGCTGTTGTGATGATTCTATCAAATCTAAATACTTTTACAAGGACTGCCTCTCTCTCTCTCCATTGGTTTATGTGGAAGGCGATATACTGCTTTCACACATGCATGTATATACATATACACTCAAGTACTCAGAATCCCAATATTGGCAATGACAGCTTCTTGTTAAGTGAATATTGCTACGTATGATGATGACATGATGTTTATTTGTATCATAATATGCTAAGCACCTCCAGTTCCATTGACTCTTTTGCTGCTGCTACTATTGCTATCTATATTTGTTTTGCTTCCTCTAAAGTATGCTGTGAACTGGCATTTTCAGAGCAAGACATACATGTTAAAAGAGTTAAGATGAACATACTAAAATGATGACTTACCTCTATCTTCTTTTAATAAAAAAAATTGGGAGGCTACAACAATGCTTTTTTCATTTCCTAAAAACCAGTTCATCATCAAATGTTTTCCTTTGTTAATATTTCATGAACTGTCAGACATGTGTTTCCCCTATATATCTATGTCTGTTGAATGTTTTTGTTCCGTAACAACGCACGGGCACTCAACTAGTAGAATCTTCAATGTAAAAGTTAGGTACTTGTGTATTTTATCCATGAGTTATTAATATAAATCATATGGTCATTTTTTAAAATGGAAAAGTCCAGTTTATCCCCAAAACTATTGGGGCGGTCTACTTAACCACCGGGACCTTAAGACCCTGTTTGTATTGAATTCTAAAAGTTGCTTTTCTACTATAAATGTCTTTTCTATAGTATTTAGTTTTCAAACAGAGTGTCTTCTTAATGTAGGGTATACTAATCGATTGCAGTACACATTGCATTGATTTCATTTATATCGACCAAAATTGTACGCGAGTGTCCCTCTCCATAAGATTCTCTACAAGCTGTTACTATTCATAAGTCAAAGCCAAAAACCAATATAAACGAATCCTAAAACCATCTAATCAACCCCTAATCTTGGTAAAATAGTTTACTTGCCCCTAACTTGGTTTTTCTAGGTGGTTTTGCATCCGTGGTTTGACATGCTAGCAGGTTTTACACAAAGGGTGATTTGCTATTGAATCTTGCCACTGTAGCTACCTTGCTGGCGAAATAACCCTAGCCTAGCATGACGTGGGCAGGGTAAATGGTGGCAAAGGAGGTGTTATAAGTAGCAGCAAAATTCCCCTATTCCCATCTAGTCCATCGGTGAGAAGGGGAGGAAGTGTAGGAAGCGCCATGGAAGGGACGAGCTAGGATAGCTCGAGATCCTCCTGCGCACCCCCATTCCCAAGTCGAGGTGGAAGCGCACGGAGCTTGGGTTCACTTGTGCTATACCGGGAGAATCCCTTCGATTACGAGGACGAGAGGAGCTGCAACTACAATCGGAAGGTACTGAAGTGGCTATATTAGGCTGGGTTCTTTTGGGCTTCATACTTATAGCTTTTAACTTTTGTTACAGTAACTAGCTTTCAAATAGTGTCAAATTAGAGTGTTTGGGGTTGTAATGTACAAATTAGAGTGCCAGATCAAAATTGTACAAAATTACAGCTTAAAAGCACGCTAGAGACTTTTATTGATTATTCTTTGGAATAAAAAATGTACATGTTTTATGATCCAGAAAAGGATAAACTGGTGGAAAGCAGTCATGCAATACTTTTAGATGAAAATACACATCACCGTGTTAAGCAGACGAGGGTGAAATTATTGGCAACTCATCCAAAAATATAGATGGATACATCCGGTATTAATTCTCACATTGAAGGAAATTCAACTCTCGAAGAAAATACAAACCAAACTCCCAACACTAACATGCTTAGGAAAAGTGGGAGGAATTTAAGTACACTCAAATACCTAAATGATTATTATTTATTCTTGGTGGACGTTTACTCTAAAATTTCATATTTAGAGGAAGAATCAAAGACTTATAAAGAAGCAATAAGTTGCTCACCATCAAAACTACGAGTGAAAGCAATGTGGGAAGAATTAATCATTTATTGTGGTTATTGTTTGTTTAACTTAATGTAGAATTATTCATATTGTTGATGTATGTGATAAGGAATAATTTGATGTGAAATTTAACTCGAGGAATTAACACTTGAGGTGCCGAGGATGGTTGTCTTGGAATATGATAGACATATTTATTTAGATCGAGTCTACTGAATTTAATACGCATGTATATGTTTAATTCGGGTATAGCACAAAGCGGAATAGTTATGCTTATTTTGCAGGATCGGTTCTGCAAGCTATTGACCCAGTATTATATAAACGGGGCCTTTTGCGTAGACCAGTGTCCAACAAATCATGTGTAGGAGTTGGCACGATCTGCCGTTACGAACCCCCCTCACTGTCCTCAATCTTCATGTGGTTTACGTCCTGCTTTAAACGGCATTGACTTTTGACTAGATTTAGAAGTTTTTTAAAACGCGTCGGTTTATTAATTTTGTTTTTTGTTTTTGATTTTTTAGTTTTCTTTATTTTTTTATTGTTCATAACAATATAAATATTTTTTAAATTTTTTTAATTGAATGACTCAAAAATAGCTAACAGATACTATACTATACTTTTAGTTAAAAATCAACAGGCATGCTAAAAATCGTGTCTTAAGGGCATATAGAATAGAGTGACATAAACTATCTATAAGAGGTGCTACATATGAATTTTATTTAGATGGATGAAAGAGAAAAAGGAGATAGAAGGAAGTCGACTGTAATTTTATAGACGATTGAAACACGAGAAAATAGCTTGTTATAGATAGGTTTTGTGCCATTGTATCAATGTTGTCTATAAATAGCCTGCTATAGATAGTTTTTGTACCATTATATCAATGTTATCTATATTTTATAGATAACTCATTGTAGATAATTTACAGACAACTTATTATAAAAAGTGTCTTCAATATTATCTACAGATAATATAAAAAATGATATAGATAGGAAATATCTATACCACTGTACATAAAAATCATGTGGAGCGGCCTCTTACCTCTCCTCTACATTAGGTAGTGTGTTAAGGACGAGAAATTTCGATATTTGACACTGAGGTCCCGTTTGGTACAGCTCAGCTTCACTAGTGAAGCTGTTTTTTTAGTTTCAGCTTCACGAGCAGCTTCACCGGTGAAGCTAAAGCTGTTTTAGAAAACTGTTTGGCAAAACAACTTCACCAATGACTTCATGCATGGTGAGAGAGGTCAATTGTCCAAGATGCCCTGTCTACGACTTGTTCTAATATTTGGAGTTGTATATTTGTATATGATCATATGAATTAAAAAATAATATATTTGAATGAATATGAATTAAAAAATTAAAATAATAAAATAATATTTGTGAATGGGATTTGTGAATAAAAATTAAAATAAAATAATATATTTTTAAAAATAATAAAATAATAATGAATATTTGAATTAAAAAATTAAAATAATAAAATAATAGCTTCATGCATGGCTTCATGCACGGATTTTGTGAACTCTCATGGTGCGTGACACTGAGTGGCAAATGCATGTAAATATTTGTGAACTAGAGGGGCATTCGCTTCCTAGGAATATGGGCCTGAGGGAGAGAGCTGTGAAAAGCTACTTTTTTCAGCTTTACCTCTCCTTATTCCTTTGTGAGAGCACAAAAAAAGGAGCTTCATAGGTGAAGCTATTTGCAAAATAGGTGTTTGGCAAAAAAACAGCTCATGAAGCTGTTGGTGAAGCTGTGTCAAACAGGGTCTGAATACGTGCGCTTCTCAACTTTTAACCCCCAATTCGCAAGCCTTTGAAAATTTAACTCTGTCACTGCGAATTCTTTTGATTCAAGGGATTCTCCTCATTTTCTCTCCCTTACTATTTTGACATTTGTCACTGCGAAAATAGAGAGA
Organism: Dendrocalamus sinicus; assembly: GCA_036346575.1. Taxonomy (NCBI): domain Eukaryota; kingdom Viridiplantae; phylum Streptophyta; class Magnoliopsida; order Poales; family Poaceae; genus Dendrocalamus; species Dendrocalamus sinicus. Next base: position 16,659,977 of record CM070646.1, read on the forward strand.
ATCCCTTGAATCAAAAGAATTCGCAGTGACAGGGTTAAATTTTCAAAAGCGTGCGAATTGAGAGTTAAAAATTGAGAGGCGCACATATTCAGTGTCAAATATCAAAATTTCTCGTTAAAGACGCACTCACGTATTCGTGTCAGGTGTGTGATCGCGCGCGCGCGCGCGTCCAATCGCGTCGAGGATGATGACGTAGCCCATCCGTTCCCATCGAAACAAAAAGGGAAAACAAAAGCAAACATAGGTTGACCCGGTGCGTCCAGATCAGCTTGCGCAAGCGACCCAGCCGAGCCGAGCTTCTTCCCTTCCTTCCTCGCCGTGCTCGCCTCAGCTTCCCTCGTTTCTTCCGCAACCCCCGCATTTTCCACCTCCACAACCAAACCACGATTCGCACGCGAATCCGCCTAGGGCTTGGCTGCCTCGCCATGGCGTACGTCGACCACGCCTTCTCCATCTCCGACGAGGACGACCTCGTCGGCGGGGCCGTCGGGGGCCCGCGCGGCGCCCCCGTCAAGGAGATCGCCTTCGCCGCCTCCCTCCTCGCCTTCGGGGCCCTTGGCACCGTCGCCGGCCTCCTCATGGCCGCCAACCGCGTCGGCGGGGACCGCGCGCACGGTGAGACCGCACCATCTCCTCCTCTTCTTTTTTTTCCCTTCCCCCTCTCTGTATCTCCACGGTTCGAGAAGCTTCTTCCTCCTCCTCGCAGCATCTAGGACCTCGATGCTGTTAGAAATTTTCCTAGTTACTACTGTACCACATCTTACAGTGCCTAGCGTTGTGAGAAATTTTATGGGGGTTTATTTCGTTGTGCCATCTATTAGTACTTGGTGTTTAGGTGTAGGAAATTGACTTTTTTGCTGGTATGTACGAGTGGTGTTTCTTGTGGATGCAGTAGTGTCAAATTTTTAGGTTATAATTTAAGCGTAAAAAACCCCCCATGTTCCTCATTTCCCTCTCATCTTTAGCATATGTGATTGTGGCCTTCTGCTAGTAGGTCAGTTATAGTATGGTTCGCATGTGGAATTGGAAAAATAAACTGTCGTACTATGCAGGTATAAGATTGAGAATTTGCATGGATGCCGGTTCACATTCTTTTAAGTATTGACGCAATATGAACATTTTAGTAGCATTCATGACTAATCAACTTTAAGTTGGGTTTTGCTTAAATCCATCTTAGAAAGGTTGCGCTTATATAGAAACACGCCGTTGGAACTTTGCCCTAACTTTTGCCCCTTTTGTTGGGACAGGAATCTTCTTTATGATTTTGGGTATTGTGATGTTCATCCCTGGGTTCTACTACACAAGAATCGCCTACTATGCTTACAAAGGGTACAAGGGATTCTCTTTTTCAAACATCCCACCAATCTAAAGAAGAGGTGTTGCACACTGGTTTCGGTCCTCTTGTCCAATGGCTCTACTGATAAAGTAAGCGCCCTTGTTGTTTTCATCGTATGTCAATTTCTTCTTCTGCCATGTAGAATGAACTGGTAGATATGTACATATAAACGACCATAATGATGCATTATGGTGTGGTGAACTGAGATGTTGTCCATTGTGTGATTATGGTGCTATTGTGTGAAGATTATGTTCAGTTACTGCATTGTGCTAATTTGCCCTATGTCTGATATATGTGTTGTTGCTGGCATACTATGTGTGCTATTGTGTGAATGACATGTGCCACACTCATTTTGTAATTCTACAAATGCAGTCGATCATGGATACAAATCCTATTTCAGCTCATCTTTTTATTTGGCATCCTACCATCTATAATTTGCTATTTTACAGTTTCACCACAAAAAAATCTTGGCGATATTTTGCCACGCAGCTCCATAGAAGAAATAAGAGGAGCCTTTAGGAAGTTGCAACAAGCTCCAGGCAACATGAGAATATGCCACTTGGCTATGATGCATGTTGCACAAATCCTTTCTCGGTCATCATTTCGCACCTACTCTTCTAACCATGATCTGAATTGCTGTGGTCCATCAAATGCTATTGCTCAGATCAACGTCACCAGCGCTTCCTGTGTTACTCGGTTTTAAGCGCTGTTGTTTGGATGTTGCGAAAAATGTTTCTGTTCATATGTGTTGTTGTCGTCCATTTCTTGTTCGCTGTTTGGATGCACTAGCATGGCAGTAGGCAGTAGCAATTAGCACTGGAATTTATTAGTTTGTCTGCGTGAATGTCATTTGAGAAGTTTACGTAAGCTGAAAAATGCTATATTGCCGTGATGTCTGTCGGATCTTTTGATGTGCAGTAAGCGTATATATTGAGACACGGAGCTTCCTGTGAGGTAAGCAGAAACTTGCCGATTGAGATATGGAGCGTACGTATCTTCTGATCTGCAGCAAGTGTTCTCTCTTTTGCGCAGGGCTGTTCATTTGTTTTTTTTCCTTCTTATTTTATACTGTTGTTGCTTATTTTGTTTTTGTGACAAAATTAAATTTAATAAATTAAAAATAGAAAAAACAGGTTATTCTATCGTGGATAATACCAAAAAATACATAAAAATAAAAAGACAAAAAAGCCTAAAAAACTGAAAATCAGATAAAGATAAAATTAAAAAAATAATAAAAGGATAAAATAATACTGGTACACGTTAGCTTTTTTAAGTTATTCAATTAAAAATAAAAACACTGTTATACCTTCGGCAAGAAAAAGAATAAAAGGCCAAAGAAGTTAAAAAATCAAAACTAAAAAACTTAGGCCGAAATCATCGGAATTTTTTGTACGGATAATCCATTTTTTATTCGAAATTACAGAAATATACCCGCGGGAAAATTTTTTACAGAAATAGGCTCCAATCGCCTAATGGTTGGGCGACTGGAGCCTTTCGCCCAACCATTGGGCGACTTTAATCTAGTCGCTCTACCGTTGGGTGACTCTTTAATCTAGTCGCTCTACCGTTGGGCGACTGCATCCAGTCGCTCAACCATTGGGCGACTGCACTCAAGTCCCCTGTGAATGTTTTAAATTTTTTCCATTTTGTAGTTTTAAACTGGTAAAAAATCTGCTGGAGTTGTAATAAAAGTTTATGTTCATTGTATATTATAGGTGTGTAAAAAATTTTGGGAAATTTTTTTTAGGAACGATTAACCGTAGAACGATCGGTACATACGATGGTAAGTGATATTTTAATATTATTGAGAATTCGTGTCTCGGGCTAGGATTGGGTTGAGGAGGATAGACGGGCCCAATGGTCGATTATCACAGATTTGTTCTACATACAAACCGTCTGTAATACTCTTTATCACAAGTTTTATATACCGATGCAATATAAACAACTAGTCTGAAAAGATAAAATAGTAAAGTTGTATATGGCTTATATATACTCATTTCAAAGGTTTCGACGAGATCTACAACTTTTCAGTTGAAGCAAAATCCAAATTCGAAAGGAAGACCAAGAAAAGGGCAAAACAGAAACTAAAAACTTACGACGCAGTTTAGATCCAAAGATGGCCGATTTTGGTCTTGGAGGGCGATGGCGCAAGCTGGTCGTTTTTATTGGATCGGGCTCGTCGTTAGCTTTCCAACGAGTACAAGAACGCCGAAACGGACACCGTATGCAAAAGTTATGCCCGTTTTACTGAAGGTGTGTCGGAAACAGACGGAAACTGCTATAACTTTTGATCCTGTATCCGAAATTGCTCAAATTTTTTTCTAGAGGCTGTTGGATGTATGGAGAACAGCTCCACCAATTTTCACTTTTTTTGGCGAAGGTTTGATGCACTTTCCAAATTCTCACTAAATCAAAATATTACTTACCATCGTATGTACCAATTGTTCTACGGTTAATCGTTCCTAAAAAAAGTTTCCCAAAATTTTTTACTCTTACAATATACAATGAACATAAACTTTTATTACAACTTCAGCAAATTTTTTACCAGTTTAAAACTATAAAATTGACAAAATTTAAAACATTCACGGTCTGAGTGCGATCGCCCAACCATTGGCGATCAGATGAAAGTCGCCAATGGTTGGCGATTAGATGCGATCGCCGAGGGTAGAGCGACGAATTAAAGTCGCCCAATGGTTGGGCGAAAGGCTCCAGTCGCCCAACCATTAAGCGACTGGAGCCTATTTTTGTAAAAATTTTTCCCGCGGGTATATTTCTGTAATTTCGAATAAAAAATGGATTATCCGTACAAAAAATTCGAAATCATCGGGGCCTTAAATATCCAGAGCTGATACATGTTTTTCAGATCCGTCAGCTTAGCCCCCGTGTTCGTTTGGCAACACTGTCTACAGTTCGCAGCTCGTGGATGCCACCTGTTGAGCGTTTTAGCTGAGATCCAACGTTCCGTTCGTTTTGATGACACAAAATCGACCTTAGAAGAGCCCGCCCGTCACCAGATTCAGCTAAATCAAACTGGAGACGAATGGAAACACAACAGACAAAGCAGTACAACCACTGCTGCGAGCACCCTTAGAAATCAATCGATGGAAGCAAAGAAATCAAACTTGGAGACGAATGGAAACAATATGGCCGCTTTAAATTTGGAGGGGGCTAGAGCACACACACGACGCGCCCATCCAATCGTGCAGCGGCCGCCGTCGCTTTGGGCACTGTTGCAAAGGGCGGCTCGTCCATGGACAAAATCGACGGAGCACCCGTTCGTCTGGGCCGTCCCAACACACAACCAGTCGGATCTTTTATCTCTATCTCGAAACGAATCAAATAGGCAAAGCTTTCGCAAAAACCACAAGAAAAACAGCGAAGAAACGCAGTCTTCTAAAAAGGGGGAATTTTTTTTGGGTGCGCTGAAGTATGGCCAGATATTGTGGCTTGGAATTAAAAGAAGATGGATCTCCAAACAATCTTCTCCTGGCTCGTCATCCATCTGGGCTCCAAGCGGCAGTCAGGGCACCATCGAAGGGCGCCTGCTGTTGACTCATAATATGGAGCCCTATGTTCATAAAAATCTCATCTTTACACATTGTAAACGTAAACAGGAAGGTGAAATCCCAAACTGAAACAAGCAATTCTCGCACAAAAATTTGAGGCAGGAAGCTCTGATCTCAGAAAAAGATCTGATCTAAAAAACCAGGAAGGAAGATGAAGGAACAAAATCCGATGTGTGAAGACAAACACTGGCGGCGGCTGGGAGACCCGGGGGGGGGGGGGCGGGGGGCTTGATTAGGGTTCTTGAAGCCTCCCTTCTTTTATAGCCGCTAACTGCAGGATCGGCCTATCATAACGCGACACGTGCCCCCACGGAATCTGACTCTACCTGGGCCTTGCCATCAGCGTACCGAACGAGTAATGGCGCCCAGCCCAACACTCCGATAGCAAACACCCTGTTCTCTTCTGCGTTTTTCCTCTCAAATAGTCCAAACAAACGAGTTGTAAAACCATATGCTCATACGTCATCAATATCTCAAAAATATAGATAAAATTCATTGCCCGTAGTTAAAGAAAGACCAATTGAAAAAACATGTGACAACGTTGTTAGACCCGGATTTTTCAATCCAGAATCTACTATGTTTACTGCACTATTCCCTGGATCAGTAGTTTGTGCATACAGGTACATTGCTGAATCGTTTCATACATCGCGTAAAAATTAACAACAATACTGAATTAAAATATACCACGTCGGGTGAGAGTTTTACAAAAGGGCGTTTAGACCAAATGTTTACATGACATCATTTACTACTGTTTATTGCGTGTACATGACAGCAATAATAACAATGTTGGAAACCATTTACTACTGTGGTCGAGGCTAGATCAGACATTTACGGGACATGTTGTCGGAAGGGTGTTCGTTCCTCAATCATTGGTCTTAATGGACATGTACACATACGGTAGAGTGAATTGTCAGTGCGATTTATTCTGTAAATTTTCTTCTAGCTATTACAGTAGATGCTTGATTTTTTGTGGAAAAAGGAATGTGTAACATCTAGTAATTAAGATCTGCCAACATTATGTATGTTGGAGTTAATTTGTTTCCTCTCCTGGTAAAGGCAGAGCTTGGGTGCAAGCTACAATGACGGTGGCAAAGCTGTCTAGTGAGTTTCCTTGAAACAAGCTGTGTTAAGGCAAAACAATTCCAAACAGGCTGTGTTTTTAAAACAAAAAGGGTATGTGGGTTAATTCTATCAATCATTTACTTGAATGCCTGAGATATGTTTTGCAGAAGCCATTTGTACAATTAAGTCTAAGAGAATTTTCATTTATACCATTTTCTGTATGAAATTTGTAAATTTCATTTTGGATTCCAGAAATGTTATAGATTAACTTATGCTAATACATTTGTGTTCGATCTCATCGCCCAATCATGATGTCTCAGCTGACTACTGGCTTCCTGCAGACTGCATTTGTTGTCAGAGATATTGCCAGTTTGCCACTGTTGTCGAAGGACATAATTTCTGCCCAACGTTGCCGACGAAGGCCGCATAAATCTGTTTGCTGCTGTTGCTTCCATGGTAATTATTTGAAGTTGGGAATGTTTTGGTGTTCATGACAACATTCTGCTAGGAAGATGTACTGTTTACTGTGATTCTAGTGAGACATGTTTGTGTTTATGAAAGCAACCAATGAAAACCTTCCACCAAATGTCATTATGCAATTGGCTAAAGAACTGAAAACCTGTGAATGACAATGACTTCACCGCTATTTTCGCAGATATAGAGGGCCCTGGTAAGGTACAATCAAGAGGTTTTGATGGTTTACAAACATTACCATTTTTCAAGCTGCTTGCTTGAAATGCACTTGTTTTTTACTTTTCATGTGCTTTTCATATGCTGCTCGTGTTTATATCTAAATATTGAAAAATAGGTTTATTTTTTGAAGTATATGTCATAATCTGAATTGTACAAATATGTAATTTTCTAGCATGTTATTTTCTGAAAATTGCATACCAGAAATCTGAATCTGGAAATGATACAGCTGGGACTCTGTACGAGAATGGAATTTTCCGGATGAAGCTACTGTTATCCCGTGACTTCCCTCAATCTCCAGCAAAAGATCTGGTTATCTTTTGAATATTCTTACAACAGCTAATATTTGTTCATGATAAGAAAGTCTGAGCAGTTGGATTCTGTTCTTTTTTTTGATGAGAAGTTGTTGTGGTGCTGAGTTTACATGGCACACTCATGGTCAGTTTAGTGCTTCCTGACTCATGACTGATGAATAATACTAGTAGTAGGGTTTCCTTGCTTGGCTTGGCCGGTTGGCCCGCCTCAATTGTATAAGCATACTGGACAAAGCTTAGTAGGGTCCATCTAATGGAATCTGTCAGGAAAATTATCTGGTAAATTCTTGGCCCACTTCAGTTCGTCAGTTCTTCAGGATAATCATCTGCTCTGGCCCAGTGACCTCATCAAAGAATTATCAGTTAGCAAATTCTAAACTGCTCCTGTTTGTTTAGTCTGCATCACAGTAAGACCTCTTGCACTTGAAAATTCTGGATCACTTCATGTAGGAAATTTTCATCTTATTTCTTATGTTATGTATCCAGTATGACGATACTGTATTATGCCAGCTACTCCATATGATTTTACCGAGGGAAAGCCCTAATTTTATTCGAGTAGTCGGTAGAACCCATGTCCTGCATGATAAATCCTAAACTTTAGGATCTGTCTGTAAGTGTGGCAATAATTGTCTGATAAAAATCCAATGACCAAAGGCGAGTAGGTTCTTCTCTTTTATGTGTGCCTTTCCTTCCTTTCGCTCTCCTCTCTTTTACACCCTCTTTGCCTTGTTCTCTTTTTCTTTGTTCATCTTGACTTTAGACTTTACTTTCGAACTTGGATTTTATTTTTGGAAGAGCTTACTTTTGTTTTTCTTTCCAGTCTGACGTCTTAGTTGAGAACAGTGACATCACTTTTTGCAGAGGAAATCAGAAATCATGACAACTTGGTTGTGATGCCAAGAAATCTCTCATCCTTCCGGATAAAGTCTCGCCGATTTGTTTGTCCTGTGCGCACTAGTTCGGTATACTGAACTTTCTGTCATCCAAAAAGACGCACCGAAAATTCTTGCTCCTCAAGACCAACATGTCTGGATATATTTCGAATATTCAACTATAATCAGACAGGCTCGTTAGATAATACTAGAAATTCGAGCGGTATATATACATTCATACCATCCTGATAAAAAAGAAAACACAACTACACAAAACATTGAAGTCAGTAGAATTGGAGTAGCACTTGAAAGAAGCTGTGCATAGAAGGCTTCAGATTATAAGCCTCAGAGCCCTCAGAAGCTCTTTTCCATAATTAGTTTCTTCTTAATTGAAGTCTCCGCTACAATGGCCATTCTTTTAATTTGTGAGCATACTTTGATGAAATTTTTAAATTTTTCATTTCATCGATGATTACGGAGAGACAGATACTCACTTGTGATTTTGGCTGGTACAGATATTGGGTTTTTAACGTGTAGATCGTTTAACTTATAGATCTTGTCTTGAGAAAATACTCTATTTAAAAGTTAGGTACTGTAACAAAAACTAAAATCACCATCTTTTGACTTAAAAAACAGGCCCTTTAAAAGTTCAACTAGGCTTCCAGATGCTGAACTTCAGAATGTTTCGCCTATAAACTTGGCACATCGTCATCAAGTGGTATTTGACCATGCCTCGTGGGCTAAGTGTGTTAAGACACAAGGGTGAAAAGTAAAGTACTGTGTGTGCAATTAAGCATGCCTCAAATAAATAACCTCGGCCTATCTATCCGTTTCACCCTCGTGGAACATTAAGATAATTAGATAACCAATGTTCGCTTCCTAAGAAACGCATGTGACAACTACTGATATTGATTAGCCTTCACCTCTTGACCTGATGCGTTTTCAGTAAGCATCCTACAATGGCGTAGCTTACGTGGGGTCATTTGATTTGCCCTCCATTGGTACAAGGATAAGGACGGCTTACTTGTCTTATTCCAAGTGATGCTTACTAAAAGCATGGGTTGTATGCCTCAAGTGTCTTTTGTACGCCAAAGATCGTGACATGCCCATGGATGTCCTTTCGAATCACTGTTCTTGTTAGGTTTTTGACGCTTGGATGGTGAAAGTTGAAGTGCTTGATGGCCAAGGCAAAAAATAAAAAAAATAAAAATACGATGCTACTGGCACTGTCATGTTGCTTTTTTACAGTTCTTTTTCATGTAGTCTGATTCAGGAGTTAACATCGAGTATGTCAATTGTTGGTTCTTTTACTCATATATGCTGTTGCTATAGGACAATCATATCTGATGGTTATATATGCAGTTAGAATTCAGATCAAGTAGATTTAAGTTTTGAAAAGGAAAACCGCAAGTACCGTTACATAGCTAAGCACCAGACTTGCAAACACATGGATTTGGGGGATTCCTTCAGACCGTAGCTTATTGTTTTTTATTTAAAATTTTAAATTCTATCTATTCAGAGAATACAGAAAAAGAGACACTCACGTGTAATTTTAGTCAATATAGATAAATTTAATATAGTGTCTACTATATTAACTTATATAACTTATTATAAAACAATATTCTATTTAAAATCTACTTAATCTAGCGTAAACAAAAAAACACAGTCAGCGAGACAAAAAGAACCCAACCATTTGCCATCCAAAGTTCCATCTCCCAAAGTTCTTCGAATCCTGAGGACCCAAAGCCAAACGGAACGAATCCAGCTGAGATCCACGTCAGCAGGGCCCCACTCCCCTTTCCCCCTGCGCTGCACTTGCACTGCAGCCTCAGCCTCCCGAGAATAAAAATCCCAAATCCCAATCGTGTCAAACCGCTCTAGAATCCCGAGAAATTTCGATATTTGACACTGAATACGTGCGCCTCTCAACTTTTAACTCCCAATTCGCACGTCTTTGAAAATTTAACTCTGTCACTACGAATTCTTTTGATTCAAAAGATTCTCTTCATTTTTACAGTGACAAGTGTCAAAATAGAAAAGGAGAGAAAATGAGGAGAATCCCTTGAATCAAAAGAATTCGCAGTGACAGGGTTAAATTTCTAAAGACGTGTGAATTAGGAGTTAAAAGTTGAAAGGTGTACGTATTTAGTGTTAAATATCAAAATTTCTCAGATATCCCAGAAGCGAATTCCCCTCGTTTCTTTCCGGGCCTTTGCCGCAAATCCCAAGCCCTTTTTCCTGATCGCCCTTTCCCCTCTCACCCACACACTCTCTCTCTCTCTCTCAACCTTTTTACGCCCGCTGCGGCGTTGCTTACTCACTTCTCCACCGCTCTCTCTCTCTCTCACTCCCTTTCTCTCACTTCGCCGCCATCCCAGTCTCTCTCTCTCCCTCCTGTTTCTAGAAGCAAAACAGAAAAGCAAAGCCTGGAGCGAGCTCCTCTCTCCTCCCTCCCTCTCTCTCTAGATCTACGCGAGCTTCGGTTTCCGCGATGGCCTCGGCGGTCGCTCCTGCCTTGGCGTGTTGATCCGTGCTTCCAGTGGTGCCCTGGGTCGCCGATGGCGTGCTAATCCGGGCCCCACCCCCAGCGCGCGAGCGATGCGGATGGCGGGCTGGTGCTTCGGGCGGCCGGGGGTTTGGGTTCTCCTGCTGCTGCTGCTGATCGCCGCGGCGGTATTGCCTCCGAGGGTGTTCGCGGCCACCGACGCCGCCGATGGTACGCGCCTGCTTGCTCGCTCTGCTCTTCGACTCCGGTTGATTGTCTTTTTTAACACGAGCTGGCTGCACGGGTTGCACTAGCTTTGGTTGGTTGGTTGTTGGTTGTTTTGGCTGTACTGCTTGTGTAGTGATGATTCGAGTGACTGTTCCGGCGAAATGAGGAATTTGTCGCCGGGAGTGAGCAAAAGGGGGATTGATTCGATGCAGTACGGTTGCACTATTCGTGGGTGGTTGATGTTGCCGCTGCGCATTGAGGTCGGTTCGGATTAAGGATGTTACATGCATCGAGCAGTTTGTTGCGGGCGGGCAGAAATGTGGGGGGTTTTTGGTTGCGCCGATTGATTCAGCTTGATCGTGCGGATATGCGGGTGCGTTCTGTCATACTTCTGGAGTTGATGGGGCCGTTGAATTTGTGTGTGACTGCCTGTGGAAGCAATAGTGTGATGATATGCGGCAATCAGGCTGTTCTTTTCCGTGTGCACACTGAGAGGGATGTTTATGGTCCTGAAGCAATGTGGTGACCTGAGCTGAGCTCGACAGATTGTCATCATTACTGATTGCAATTGGGGAGCGTGACTGCTTTGAGTTAGGATTTGGTCATTTGGTGGCAGTGGGAAAATGCAGGATAAAGAGATGGGAGTATTTGTTAGGTTATTTGTGATAGAATGAGAGCTCTGATTTTAGTCGCTCTTACAGTCTCGTCGCAGATAACAGGGGCCTCAGTGGTGGATGTGAAACGGCTAAATGAGTGTTTTTTTGTACCATTGTGCTAACTAGTTGTTTTTAGTACAATGCTGGACTATGTTTCCAAGCACTCAAATTGACTGATCCTTTTACACATGCAGCCCTGTACTTCTAATGTAGATACATTTGATTAATACCTTAAAATTTATATTGATTTGATGTGACACCATGTTAGAGAGCATTTTGTTTGTTCCTAATGGCTTGTTTTTCCTTTAATTTTTATGTTCAGTTGCTGCTATTAATGGACTGTATGTTGCACTTGGATCTCCAACTCTTCCTGGATGGACTGCAAATGGTGGAGACCCCTGCGGTGAGGGTTGGCAGGGCGTTGTATGTATCGGCTCAAAGATTGATTCAATGTACGCCAATTCTTCTTTGTGATTCCTTTCCCTGGTAGAACTTTTATATTTTGTGCTTTTATCAACACATTGTTTGTAGAATTTTCAATGCTGCAAATTTGGGAGGACAGCTGGGCAGCTTGGGGAACTTCACTTCAATAACCACAATGTAAGGGCTTTATTGTTAATTTTATTCCCTAACTCATGGCAGACGGTTGTGTCATCTAATTATCCTGTCATAATGTTCCATGGGTGAATTAGGAATTTCTAGGGCTGCATTTATATCCTGGCAGAATTTATGTTGTCCTCGTATCCTGATCAAGCTTTGCGGGTATTTACTTTTCTTGTTGTTGTAGAAATCTTAGCAACAACAATATCGGTGGAAATATACCAGAAGATCTACCTGTTACACTGCAGAATTTGTATGTGCCATTCTTCCTTTTTTTTCAATTCCTTTAGTTCTTGTGATTAGATGACGAGATGATCTTTTGTTCCATGCTGGTACAGTTTTCTCTCTGATAACCAACTCACTGGAAGCATCCCGATGTCACTATCAAAACTTCGGAGTTTAACAGCCATGTAATTTCTTGTCTGTCCTTTCTAAGCAAAATAGCCATGCTGTACATGTTTCCTCTATAAGCTCTCACTCAAAGATCTATCTTTTCTCAGGTCACTCAATGAAAACCATCTGGATGGAAAACTGCCAGGTGCTTTTGATTCGCTTACTGGACTTGTAAATCTGTAAGATCCTCATATTTCTCTCTATTTTGTCTTTGCACTTTGTACTTTTCATGCACCTTTGCCCGTACACCTCAGAGCATTCCATTTCTTTCTTTTTCTTAGTGGGTTGGGGCCTTGGGAGGCAAGGGGCTAACTGTTAACTGGTTGATGACATCTTACCTTTCATCACAGGGATATTTCTTCTAACAACTTCAGTGGTCCATTACCACCTTCATTGGGAAGCCTGTCATCGTTGACTACATTGTAAGTCTACAACTATCTTGTCTTGATTTTGCCCCTTATTTTTTTACATTTTTTTAATGACCTGCTATTTCACAGGCACATGCAAGATAATCAACTATCTGGGACCCTTAATGTCTTGCAGGATCTCCCCCTCAAAGATTTGTATTTCCACACTCTCTTCTCTGCCATCACTTTACTGATTTGCTTATAATAGCTCATTGGAGTCTATAAAACAGAACATCTGCAATTATTTGATCAGTTACCCTTTTTATATAACTAGTTAAATGCTTGTGCATTGCTACGGATTAGAAAAAAAATTGAAATTACATGAATTGAAAGCTCTGAAAACAATCTAAAACCATTGTCACCATTAGGTCATCAAACCATCTCTACTATCACCTTCGGTTTGCTTGTCAAGCCTGGATGGTACTGTCCAGGCGCTACCAAGCCCCAATGTAGCTTCCATGCAACCGCCTTTGTGTGTATTGTATTCATGTATGTGGAAGCAAATCCATTCCATGAGCTGTTATTATTCATGTACGTGGGATTACAAAGCCATATGGAAAATTGATTCAGAATTAACATTCACAACTGACAGTTGCTTGTATACAGAACCAGGGTAGCCATAAGTTAACAACTGAGAACTGATCCTTAGTAAATACGGTGCTCTGATGGAAACAAAAATAAGATGTTTACCTCGAAGGCTTTTTAATGATGCAAGAATATGTAGTTCTCATGGGATAAAGGCAATAGGTTGGTCCTGTATCGAATGGGATTGAGTTGGAAAACAATTGAAATTTTATCCTTACCACCTAAACCGATCAATGAAAAAATGCGAGTGCTCTCACCTGAGTGCTGATCTCTAGCAATGTTGCAAATGCAAGACTGGTTGGTGTAGAAATGAATGAGTGCTTCCTGAAGGACTAAAAATACACGAGAGAACAAACAGAGCTAATAGAAGGAGGACAATTAACAATAAAGATTAAAAGACTTACTTACAATTATCGGGAGTGAGAGTGAACAATGGTGGGCAATGTAGCTGTTCAACGCAGCAAATGCCAATCCTCGTCTCTCCCAGCTTATAAAGCATGTCTTGCTCGCCTGTCACAAAACCCTTTCAGTTGCAATTTTCAAGCAACGGATGTAACAAGGGTGAATAAGATAACCTTCACGCATAACAGAAATAGTTTAGGTGGACCCACATGCGTTGATGGAAGGCTCCTCTTTGACAAGAATGGCAGCTTTGGGCGCGCGAGAGGGTAACGACATTGTTGGCATAGCTCTATGTAGCATATTGTCGAACACCTTCTAGGCGTGTTCCAGCATGCCCAACAGTCAATGACATTTTCTAGAACAGGAGCCACCACAAGATGGCGAGCTGTGACATTGAACGTGCACAACGGTGAGGGGGCCCTTGGCCGCTGGTGGTCCATGTGGGGCGCGTGAACGACGGACACGAGCATGGCAGTCGGAATAGGGGCGGCGCGAGGATGACGACCTTCATGTTGCGCAGAGGCGGTGTCAAAGGCGCCCGATGCGAGGGGGAAGGGCAGGGGAACGGACGGTGGGTGGCAGCCGTGGAAGGGGAGGAAGCCGCGGCGGCGGGATCACCTCCGCCATTGGATCCGCAATGCAGCGATTGTAGGCGCGGCGATGTGAGGAGAGGACCGCCGCGGTGCGACGGCAATGAGCGCGACGTTGGAGAGGGATGCGAGGCGAGTGACGGCTAGCCATGGGGGCAGGGGAGGGAGCCGGCGGAATTGGGAGCACAAGAGAGAGAGAGAAGCAGGGGGAGAGGAAAAGAAAGGAGCGAGGGGCCAAACGCGGAAGGGAATATGGCCCACCTGTCAGCGCTGGTCTTCTTAGTGGCAGACTCACCAAGGGAGGGGCAGATGAACAACCACCACCACTCCTTTTTTTTAAGTTGTAGAGAAAAGTTGATTGCTTAACATAAATCTTCTTCAGGTCTATTGTATAGACATCAGAATATGAATTATCATGATCGCTGCACTTGACATAACTCTGGCGTACGTGCAACATATATATATGGCAGACACAAATTTCTGCTTTATTTAGCAGTCACCTCGAATTTCCTCAGTAAAAGATCTGTTTCTTTCCCGTGGACATTTTTTACAAATAAGCATCAGTCAGTACCATGAACCATTTACCAACGTACTTTTCACATGATACATGTGCTTTGTACTTGACTATTGTTACTAGTAAATAATATTGATATCAGTCAACTGTAACTAATCCAATTTGTGATGAATATATAATCCAGATCATTCATTATCTTAGATTTTTGTTATGCATACAAATACCTATGCTTCTTTCTGATAATTTATTTATCTTAAAACAGAAATATAGAGAATAATTTGTTTTCTGGACCGGTTCCTTCAAAGCTGCTGAACGTACCAAACTTCAAGTGAGAAACCTTTTCCTTACCTATTCTTATTGATGCCATTCACATAGTACCTGTATTCTCTACATAAATATTATTTCCTCTACTCAATACTTTTCAATGCTTGGATGATTGGATCGATTATATATAACTTATCAAGCAACTAACTATTTTTTTCCTACAGAAAAGATGGGAACCCATTTAATACCAGCATATCTCCTGCATCACCCTCTTCAACGCCTACAGGCCCTACACCAACACAAACACCATCATCTCCTTCATCCCCTTCAGGAACTCCACCATCCAACACACCCTCGAACTCTTCTGATGGATCTACAGCTCGAGACAGCAGCTCTTCATCATCCAAGAAACATAAGTCTTCAACCCTCAGGACTGTTGGATATGTTCTTCTTGCTATTGTGTTGTTCATAGTTACAGTGCTGCTGGTAATATTTTGCCTGTCCAAGTTCCAAGAGAGACAGTCGAGGCGTGATTATACGACAAGTCAGGTGGGGAGGGTGCGCCAGAGGATTGAAGAGCCGAAAATCAAGCAAGCTTCAGTACAGTCAAGGAACGATGGTAAAAAAGGTATACTTTTATTTACCATTCTGTAATATATTTTCATGGTATCTTTGTTGTTTTATACCATGGTACATTGTGTTTCATTAACAGGCTCAGCTCAGGTTCCTGATAGGAGGCAGGTTCGTGAAATAAATTTGGCGGTTCCAGGTATAGATGCTTGTAAAATCTGATCAATCAGTTCTTTTACTACTGTAATACTATTCACCTGTTTAAGTTCAGATGTATAAAATAATTATTCTACTGCTGCCAGCTGCTCTTGAGAAGCCTCCTGAAAGGCGAAAAGAGCATGTAATTGACTTGGAGCGATCGGAATCGGATATTTTTGCTGCAGCACCTCCGCCACCGCCACCACCACCTCCACCACCACCACCACGGGCGCCGCCACCTCCTCCGGTGGAAAAAGTAACTGTAACTCCTATTGTTAGGCCAGAAAAAAGAGTTAGCACTCCTCCAAGGACAGGTCCCTCGACATCTGCAACATCCTTTTCTGTTGCATCACTTCAGCAATACACAAATAGTTTCGAAGAGGGAAATTTGATAAGAGAGAGTAGGTTGGGAAAAGTATATCTGGCAGAACTTCCTGAAGGCAAAGTATGTACCAAGTGTTGCTTCTTTTACTCAGTGGGATTTTATGCTTATTGGAATGTTGTGCTCATCATCTTTTACCCTATGCAGTTATTGGAAGTTATGAAGATCGACAATGCCAATGATAGAATACCAGTGGATGACTTTCTAGAGCTGGTTGCGCGTATATCAGATATTAGGCACCCTAACATCCTTGAGCTTGTTGGATACTGTGCAGAATATGGACAGAGGTTACTTGTCTATAACCACTTCAGTAGAAAAACACTACATGATGTATTACATGAAGGAGAGGATCTAGATAGTGCTGGTGCACTATCTTGGAACGCTCGCCTCCAGGTCGCTCTTGGTACAGCAAAAGCCTTAGAGTAAGCTGTATTCTGGTTCAAAAATATTTTTTATGAACCTTTTCCAATTTACTTTAGCTTGTTAAGGGACAGCTTTTATATTTCCAAATTACGCTCTTCTTGCAGGTATCTCCACGACACCTGTGAACCTCCAGTGGTGCATCAGAATTTTGAACCGGCCAATGTGCTCCTTAATAATGAATTTTCAGTACGTGTTGCTGAATGTGGACTGGCAGAATTGATGTTGTCAGGTTCTGTTACACAGGTAACCTCTAGTATCATACGAAAACCTTGTGGTTGTGTTGTTTCAGCTTTATTGTGACTCTGAAATGTTGATTAAAATACCCAAAGTATGGTTACGTTTCTTTACGATTTAGAACTGTGTGTCTTCTGCATAGTTTGTGTGCTCTCTCTCTCACACACACACAATCCAACTTCTTGTATAGGTAGCATCTGTGAGTCTGTGACTGCTATTAGGTCTAGTCCATCGTTTCTTCCAAACTAGGGTGCCCCTTGCCACATCTTTACTACTGTATGGCAAGAAATAATATTGGAAGAAAGAATTGAAATTGACTCATCCATAGGTATAGATTAATTATTTGGCTGGCATTTGTACTTGCTTCTGTACTTTAGTGGCAGCTGCAAATGAATCTGAAACTTGTAATAAACTTACAGTGGTGTTCCTTTTGATCTCAGTTGTCAGGTCGCATGCGGGCACTACTCAGTTATGAAGCACCTGAAATCCATGAATCTGGGAATTTTACTGATCAAAGTGATGTTTACAGTTTTGGTGTGGTGATGCTAGAACTTCTCACTGGCCGTAAACCGTATGACAGGTCAGTAATTCATTGTCATCTGCATGTTTAATCAGGAACCTTTTGTAATTGCTCTAGATCACTTGTCTCCAAAAAAACGTGAATGAACTTTCTCATTTGCCAAGTTGTTTTATATTGAAATATGCAGTTCTCGCCCGCGTGCTGAACAACATCTTGTTAGATGGGCCGATTCTCAGCTTCATGACATTGAGTCCCTGTCAAAAATGGTTGATCCTTCTATTCGAGGAGAGTGTTCTGAGAAAGCGCTGTCACGTTTTGCAGATATCATCAGTAGTTGTATTCAGGTAATTCAATGCTTCTATACTTTTTTTTAGCTAAGCTGTACTTTCTAAGCATAATATAGGGAAATACATGTGATGCTTAACCAGCACATCCTTGAGGTTCTCTAGCTTAAATTTTTCATTCAAAGTTGTTTAATTAGGGCAAACCCATCATTACTCAATGTTATGGGTCTGTTCTTTTTTGCTTCGGCTTATGGTTTTTAGCTGCGGTTTATGGCTTTTGGGTTATTTATAAGAGAGAGTACGAAGTAATAGAAACTCGTGTGCAGTTTTGACCGATATAAATGGAGTCGCTACAATGTGTACTACAATCAACTTGTAGACCCCATCTTGAAAAGACACTCTGTTTGAAAACTACTTACTATAGAAAAACCAAAAAGTAGCTTTTAGAAGCTGAAAAGAAGATGTCCTATATTAGCTTGTGGCCGACTTTTACTGTATTAACAAATTCAAAAGCATACGTAAGTCATATCTCCAAGTTATTTTGTTGCAAGTTAATTTGTTTCATAATTTTCATATTTATCACATTCAGGCGAAGTACTTGTTTATCTAATCACTATGATATGCTGGTTGTATTTAGCTCTTTTTCTGAGACCAGCAAGTGGAGAAGAATTTAGGGATCATGTGACTCAGTGACTGACCTGAAATTTCTTATGCAGTCTGAACCTGAATTCAGGCCACCAATGTCTGAAATTGTCCAAAAATTGTGCAAGACCTAGCTAGGAAGTGCTACTGGTGAGGAATCAGAGTGACAAACAAATCAAGGAGGAGCCATACATCTAGGATGTCAGCTCGCGCAGCTATTGAAGATATTCAGAGGGAACATCTTTAGCACATTCTGGGGAGTATCTTGTCAATATCCATAATGGACAACATTGTCCACTAGTGTACATGTTGATTTGGAGCCTCATTTACTTGCGGAAAGGTGGTAGTGGCACACAGCCAGGGGGGACATGGGGCTTCTCATTGTTGCTGAGCAGATTCCTGTACTTTTCTAGAAATGATTATATCGTCTGTATCTCTTGTAACCAGCTCTAATTTTGATTAATTTATTACATTAAAGCTAGTGATGTTCATATGATGTTTGTTACCTACTTAGCGTGTCTGAGTCTCCTCTCTCTAGAAACTCACAAGGATAAAATCTTTGTTTTTCTTACTCCATATTTTTTTAGAATCTTAGAAAGTCTACTGTTGTAGAGATGCTGTGCAGAGGTGAATAAACTCCCTCACTCGACATGCAGATGGTCTCTTGATCTCTTCTACATTTCTGGACATGCATATTCTTCTCCTGGAGGCAAAAGTACCTCAACTAGGTATGGATCATGTACTCCATTGGTTCATGCTGTCTTTCCTTTGTGTGATTTTTTGTAGTCTTAGGATGAATTATGGCTATGCTTACCTTTAATTGGTGGGTAGTAATAGAAACAAACTTTGGAAAATATCTGTTCTTAAATGATAGATGGCACCCTGTGGTTCATTACAAACTTGTTTGATCTGTGATGGAGGCTTTTGGTATATTGTACTGTACTACTGTCAGAGTAGCACCCTATGCCAAAATGTTTTGGTTTATACCAGAGTGACAAGACAAACAGGCTGCTTTGTTCTTGTCTTTCAAGTTTCAAAGCTTGTACTGATAGCAACAGATTTGATTCTAGTGCCACCCATCTATTTTGGCTAAGATTTGTATATGCTTCGAGTTAAGCAACAATTTTTTTGCCTTTCATAAAAGTGAAAATCTGGTTGTGTAAAACTGCGAAATCATTAGTCCTTGGTGTTATATTGTAAAAAAACTTTTTTGCTGATTAAAATTATTATTTAACTTTATTGGAGTAATGAGCTCCCAGACATTATTGCTTCAAGACAACTTTTAGGGAGCTAACTGGTTTGAACAAAATTTGGATTAATCTGCATACCCTACAACCATGAGAATTGCTATTTCAAACACCTCAAGGACAGTGACAAGTACTCGTCTTTTCGGCCACAAGAAGTGTGGTTGCCTGGCAGGCACATAGAGTTGAGCACAGCACCTGGTTTTGGAGAGTAGTTTGTCATGCCATATTGCCATGTGGGTGGTGGCAAGTTGGACTGTTGCATTTTATGAGGTTGGCAAGAGTTCCCAAGCAGGGCCTCTGCCTGGTGTCAACCCCTCACTGTCTCCCCCCCAGATTTTCACCCCAAAAAAGAGCGTGTATATTGCTTAGGTTCTCATTTCTGTGGTGGTCCATATTTGATCAGAATGCCTGACATGGCGTTCCTGGATTTGAGTGTGCTGGTCCACCGCAATTATATTGTTCTGTGGTTGCCATTGATACGAATCATATAGTACATTGAATAGTTCTGTATCAGCAAAGGCTTTCAGAACCTACTAGAAGAAGAGGGTGTTTGGTTGCCAGCCACACTTTGCCACAGGTTGCCACGTCTAAGGTTAGGCAAGTTTGACCAACTTGGCAGCTGTTTGGTTGCAGCCACAGTTGTGGCAAGATTCCCTTCCAGCAAACTAGGTCCCACGCGTCAGTGACTCAAAAAAGTGTGGCAAGATTCCCTTAGGCTTGCTAAGGTGTGGCAAAGAATTTGAGCACCTCAACTTAGGCAAGTGTGGCAATTTTTGTTGGCAAATGGTGGCAAAGTATGGCTAGCAACCAAACAGCCTCGAAAATGAGATAGTATGCATTGCTGACCAAGGCAATGCTGCAGGTCAGGGATGGCAAATTTCACGAAATTTTTTACTTTTCTTACTTGACCGAAATGTAACTAGCGTTACAGTGCTTACATTGCTTATTCCTCGGAGTGAGCTCCATGAGCAATGCATATGTATATATCAGCTCGCATTTCACTAACATACATATCTTTGCAGATTACACCTTGTTGTTGAATAGTGGGTTCTTGATTCTGCAGATCTTGGTGGATCATGATTTCGCAGGAATCTGGTTCCGTCCATGATGGCTAGCTGATACGGGAAACAAGGAAGAGTCCCCTACCGAAAGTTACATGAAACTGCTTATGAATTTCTGATCCACAAATGAATCCGTCCATTGCACAAGCGGGCTCCTGCTTTTGCCATGCTGTAGACGCAGTTTTCACAGCGTGCATCTCACATGAATTTTTTTGTCATTATTGTGGTGACCCAATGCATTGAATCAGAGGAATGAGGATATAGAGGAAGGAATCTGCATGCTTAATTTCTATCCAGTTTCCTGTGGCTAGTTTCGGCTTTTCCCGGGTTGTGTGGGCCCATTCTAGCCCTGTTCTTTTCAGCTTTTAAAAGTTGCTTTTCGATTTTTCTACAGTAACTAGCTTTTAAACAGAGTATTTTTTTCAAGATAGAGTCTAATAGTTAATTGTGTATACTTTACTGACTTCATTTATATCGGTAAAAACTGTATATGAGTTTCTGTTACTCTGTAATCTCTCGTACAAAAAACTCAAAAGACAAACTGTGGCTAAAAGCCACAGACCGTAGCCAAAGAACAGACCCTCTATCAGATCAACCTGGCTTGGCAATTTGCAAGTGTTTTTGACAATTTTAACTGCCATGGAAATCTTTGGTGCGTTTAACTGGCAGACCGGCATGGAAACCGTATGAATGTATCTAGCATGAAACCACCAAGAGGTGCATGTATAATGTGAAAGGTATAACCCTACAAAATTAAAACGAAATGGATTGTTTGAAGGAATAGTCTCAACTGCGGTGGATTTGTCCATTAGGTAGTCACCCCATGGTTTTTTGTGTCATGATCTCATTGCTCATCCCATGATCCCGCGAATGGGACAGTGGTAGACCAAACATTTCATTCATAAAACCACAAAAATGTTAGGTTCAAGGTTAGCATATGATGATCATAGGTCAATCCTTGGTCAAACGAAACGTCTACTTATGTTCTCTTTTGGAATCAAACCAAACGTCTACTTAGGTTCTCTTTTGGAACGTGGTCACTTTTGAGACCCTTGTCCTCTCGATTTTTTTTAAAAAAATGAACTGCTGAGAAACTAGAGTTTTGGACTAGTCCAAACTGAGGGTAGAAAGGGCATTTCCTCTGCCCATGCACGTGCAGATGAGCATACCACCATCTCTGACAGAAGCAAACAGCGACCTGTCAAACAGGTGGGACGGACTGTCCTCCTTTACACTAGTGCTACACTAGGGTGCGATTAGTGACCGGTCCGGTTCAAAAGCCATTGTAGCTGTTGTTGCCACTTTTGATTTTTAGATGATTATAAGGTTAAAGAAGTAACGGATTCTCATGGTAAGAATTTATTTTGTTCAAATAATTTCTACAAACAACTTATTAAAATAAATATAAAAAATCATTTCCTTTAAGAATCCGCCTCTGAAAGCCAAACGCTAGAGACGAGGCCACCGACGCGCACGCCCGGGTACAAACCGCGCAACGTGTCGCCCGCCCGCACACTAGCCGGACAAGGAGCCGTCCGCGTCGCCACCGCCTCGGCGTCCGCCCACTTGCCGCCGTCGCCGTCACTCCTCTCATCCTCTTCCGCTTCTTCTTCGCTACAGCCGCCTCCCCGAAGTTACCGTCCTGCCCCTCGCGCCTCCGCCGCAGGACCGAAGGGGCAGCGCGGCCATTTCACACGCGCCCAGAGCCCGACGACGCACGGCGGCGCCCGAGATATTTTTCCGAGCCGGGGCGTCCGGATCGGCGTGGACCACCACGCGCGCGCGTTGCGTGGCTGCGACGTCCGCTCCGCTGCGCGCGGGCCACGTACGGTTCTGGGGAGGCGGCGGACGCGCGGCCACACGATGCGAGTGCGGCCGCGCGCGCGCGGTGGGCGATCGCGTCGAGCGGTTGGGGTTGTTGGTTGCTTCGCGTGGCGTGGGCGAGCTCGCCGGTTCGTGGCGTGGCGTGGCGCTGGACAGGCAGGCTGAACGTACGGAGCGGCGGGCGAGCTCGCCGGTTCAGCTTCTTCTTTGTCGTATGCTAAAAGAGTATGGGTCGATAATAGAAGCGTGATCGTGACTATGGCACATGTGCTGTGCAATGGATCTGTTTTTTTCATGAGGTTAATGACTTTTGGTTACGGTTTGTAGCTTTTGAACTTACAGACTAACAGAAATTTACATATATTTTTACCAATATAAATAAAATTGGTACAGTATATACTATAATTTACTTAGTAGACCCTATCTTTAAAAAATACTTTATTTAAAAGTTGATTACTATAGAAAAATCAAAAACTGAAACCAAAAACTAAAAAAAAACCAGACCTATACCATCTACTTAATTGGTCTGTGAAAAAAACTACATGAGAATGCTCGAGTTGCATCCAACCAGCTACTACTAGGCATTCTCGCAGCAGAGGTTTCCACTTGGCTAGCTAGCTAGCTACTACCTCCCAAATATCTTTGAAGATCTAACTAAGATACGGGGCACAGGGTCGATCGAACACGTTGTTCGTGGACTTCCGACGTCTTCCAACCAAATTAGTTAGAGCAAGGTTAATAATATAGTCTTCAATTGATTATATAGATACTTACAGCCTACTTATCAGTCTATTTATATAGTAGTTTACACCAATTGAAAATTGTATGACCCACCCTTTCTCTCACAAAATTTTTAGTTCTTGTCTTCAAATTTACTGTAAATTTACAACCCACCTCTCTCTCTCTCTCCTCTCTCCTCCACTTCAAAGATACCTACTAATGTACCTCTTATTATACTTGCTCTTAAGTACCAAAATTAAATAGGGCCAATCGGTGTGGCCTGATAAATACCTGGCCTAAGATGATGCTCAGATGTCGATTTGATCTCGATCGATCGTTATCTCTTTGTCAGCTAATTCATGTGTTGCCTACACATATATCAGCCATTTGCATACACTCCACAAGTTCAGCCCACTTGGCGATTAAGGGCTTAATTAGCAACGAACGGAGCCACGAGCTCCGTGCCTAACTCATATACCAATTGCCTGGTCTCCACCATGGCATGGTGTCACCTCTCGTTCCCTCAGAAAGTTTCTTTAGATATTTATGGTGTCTTTGCCATGACGTAACTATAAGATTTACGAATTAGCACGGCACCGTAGCATGCATAAATTACACATCAGATCTTCTAACGACGAATCGGATGTTACAACCAGAGTCCGGTTCTAGCTTACCGGTTAAAACGGGAGATTGAAGGATTTGCCCTATGCATAAATATGGAATTTAATGATTTACCTTATTTGTCTCGTTGACATGTAGGCCTTGGTCCCACATATCAATGAGATATTATAGAGCAAATCATCAAATGCAAATGAAAGGTGTGGTAAAAGATCAAATATCTCTTTATATGCACAGCTGCGTAAGATCAAATAGTATTTTAATATGCGTGTATTTGGATAGGAACACACACGTGCGGGTATCTACTCATTCACGCCAAAACGGTAAATTTACCAGCAAATAACAAAATACCGAATACACACCTGAGTTAAGCCACATAACCTAATGCTAGTAAAATAATGGCAATCAACGGTTATAGGATAAAATTTAATTATAATTGCTGCAATCATTTAATTTGACCACAACATCACCATAGGAGCACACCATCACAACATATTTTCTTATGTTCCCGTAAATTAAGTTGTAGTCTACTATTAACTATAGGTGACAAATCAAGTCAAGGAAATGACCTCACCTACATATATTGAAAACTTGCAACTGCTACCAAACCCCAGGCAAGCATGCCTTTGATCATTGAATCAGAGTAATTTCGCTTAAAAGTTATTTTTATGCTAGATTAATATCCCTCTGCATAAAATGAACTTTTAAAAAAATCATTTGCTTAAAGATGATAATGATGATTATGTGCTTGATATTAATAATAATGATTAATATGAAAAGGGTAGATAGTTGGAGAAGCCACTATTGTACTGATAAATAAGAGATGGGTGGAGTGTGCTCGGGTAAAAAAAAAGGGGTAGGTTTTGGGACCCTCTGATCTACATATGGATATTATATAAGGATATACAAACTTCACTCATGTAATGGACCATGTCGGTCATATCTAAGGAGAAACTAGGCAATGTCTCAATTAGACTTTGGGCCATAAAGGATAAGCCCGACGCATATATTTAGTGATGTGAGGTGTCAGGTGAAGGTACGTCCAACCCGACCAACGACTATCTCATAATTGAGAGGATGTTGGGTGAGGGTGAGAAACCGCCTGGGCCAACAATTATGAGTAGCCGGGTGAAGGTATAATATACTGCAATAGAGGTAAAAGTTCTATACTTTGATTTGGACATCGTATATAAGGAAATGCAAAGATCCATTCTCTATAATAATCAGGGTGATTATGGATAAAGTGATACAAGCCTGGTAATATGATATAAATCATGAATTCATACTTGTCTCTTGGACTAGAGGTTATCGGAATTAATGGAGGTTTTTATCTACTTATACGAGTGTTCAGTAAAATTTTAAATTAACAATTCGAAATTCTTTCTCAACCTAAAAATATTTATTTTCTATATGTCATGAGAATGAGGTCGGATTCCAGGTAATGTTGGCTTATGATAATAAAGTGCATTTTTTGTATTAACGCTTGCTGAGTACTCTGTACTCACCCTTATTATTATTTTTCTTTGTTTAGAGTATAACCAGCTTGAGATTTCACTTGGTGTGGATGAGGCCTACCTAGAGGAGTTTTATCCCAAGTGGCAAGGAGATGGTTTTGAGCATGACCCGTATGAGGTGGACGCTTTATATAAGACCTGGGATGACTAGAGTATTACTAGCAGCACATACATGATCTTCAGGGTATATATAAATTAATATGTTGTTTTATACTTCCCAGTTCTTGTATAATTAGAGGTTGAACTAGAACTCTTATTTTGGTATTGTATTATTTGAGCCCTGGTGGCTTTGTAATATACTTTAGCCCTGCGTAGCTATGTTTATGTAATATTATATTCTGTCTCTAATTATTATTCTGCTGCAACACTCTGATGTGTTTATTATTTTGTTGGATCGGTGTTTTACTGAATAGACAAACAATAATCCGTTGACTAGTGTTATTACTTGTTGATAATGATATGAGACATCACAGTTAGGTCCATTATGTCAACCCACAACTGTAGCTAAAAAGGAAAGAGATCAATATCCAAATAGATCAACTGATCAAGATTTGCCCATAAAAAGCATGATAAAAAGAGAAACCAGGTACAGATAAGGAGGAATGATGTGAAAGCCTATAACATTTCATAAGCAATAATTCAAGGGTGATTCCATCACTCATGACCAGCTAGGAACCGAAAGAAATGGTGAGCTAGCCTTCCAGATCAGGTGAAAGAATATTAAAATCTGGGTTCTTCGAGTGGGACGAGGTTTTGTGGACAGGGATCGTTCTACGAATACCTACCCTCCCCAACCGACGGCTCATATTGCCTCTATTCTTCCATTAGATTAACACAAGTTTAGCATTTTCCCCCGTCGTTTAACCGTGGCCTCATTTTCCACACATCGCTCCAAGAGGCCATAGAATACTCCAAGTTGTCCTGCGTAAAGTACACCTGACCTGAACGACAGTTTCATCGCAAGTGGCAATTGTTTTCCTCTTCTTCTAAAGCTAGGGAACAGTAAGCTTGAGACAAGGGAAAGGGGATAGGCTAGAGAAACTATGGAAATTGTCATGTCATTTGTAGGTATTGGGTGTGTTCTCAAAAAAAAAAAATATTGTAGGTATATGCTTCGACGCTAGAAGTTAGATCATGTCTGTTGTCTAAGCGGATGTCTTTAACTCAACTTATATACTTTGTAAATTATTACTCCACATAAATGCATCATGAAAAATCATACCACTAACATTCTAAAATTATAAAAGGAGTCCAGAAAGTAACTAATGCTTTGCGAAACTCTCTCTTTCCTGTGAAACCGGAAACCGCTAACATCGTACAGTACAAGGTGGTTTTACCGTGGCCAATGTAGAGCACAAACAAGGGTGAAACCGGGAACCGAGCGTACCTAAGTTGGCTCGAGCGTGTGGACGTTCCATCCATGTCTGACCACATTTCACTTGATGAACGCTTACCTGATTAAGGTCCCGTTTGGCACAGCTCAACTTCACTAGTGAAGCTATTTTTTTGTTTCAGCTTCACGAGCAACTTCACCGGTGAAGCTAAAGCTATTTTGAAAACTGTTTGGCAAAACAACTTCACCAACAGCTTCATGCATGGCTGAGAGAGGGCAATTGTCCAAGATGCCCCTGTCTACCTGACTTGTTCTAACATTTGGAGTTGTATGTTTGTATATGGTCATATGAATTAAAAAATAATATATTTGAATGAGTATGAATTAAAAAAATAAAATAATAAAATAATAAAAAATTAAAATCAGTGCGAACGGTAGAGAAGTGCGAACAGGAGGAGAGGAAACAGGCGTGGAGACCCAGTGGCAAAGTGCTGTAATTTCTGTCTACTACAAGGGCAGTGGGTTCCTAGAATCATGAGCTCGAGGAGAGAGCTGTGAAAGCTACTATTTTCAGCTTCACCCCACCCTATTCCCTTGTGAGAGCATGATTTAAGGAGCTTCATCCATGAAGCTGTTTGCAAAAAGGGTGTTTGGCAAAAAAAATAGCTCACAACAGCTCGTGAAGTTGTTGGTGAAACTGTACCAAACAGGGCCTAAAAAGTAGGTATACACGCTTTAGCGTTAAGTGAGACAGTATATATCCGTGCTCTAGAGGTCATTTAAACCTCTGATTAATTTTTTAGTATATGTAGGAGATACGTGTGTGTATATATGTTAGACCATGTGGCTAGGTTTAGGATATTTTGGTGATGAATAATTGACAATGGTTAATTTGTTATGATGAATAATTGGTGATTTCGTTTAGCGGTGTTATGCGAGTTGTGTTGCGTGTGTGCGGACTGATGTTGGCCAAGTTGAGACGAACTTGTGCCGGAAGAATGTTCTTTGGTCTTTGCATGTGCAGGTTGAGCATGGAGGCGATCATGGTCGGTGACGAGGTGGACCGGAACTAGGATGGGGAGATCCGAGGTTCGGACGGTCAAGGAGGTCACGAGATGATCGGGCTCATGCTTGGGGCGCATGGAGATCGAAGGTGGATGATACGTGGAGAAGCTACGGAGGTGCGGTCTGGAGGCTTCGACACGTGACGCGTTAGAAAAATCGTGAGTGTGAAAAAACCCGTGTTAGGAAGGGTTTGGGTCCCTTGAAAATTAGTGGGCCAAAAGTTTAATTAAGATAAAAGGCCCAGGTCTAGTTAGAGTTAGATTAGGTTGAGAGCGGAGTCTCGACTTAATCCGAATCGTGAGCGCGATTTTAGATCGTCCCGTATTAGACGCGAGGTGATGAGTATTTAAATAGTTGCGAGGCGGCCGAGAGACAGCACGGCTTTTGGGATTGAGATAACAGAAAAATTGAGAAGAAAAAGGGCGGCGGCGTCGTGCGCCGTTTTTGATCGGAAAAACGTGTCTGCGTGCATGGCTTTTGGTGGCCGAGACTTCTAGGCGCCAAGATATTTCTTGACTGTCAACTGCAGCTTTTGAGGAAGAAAATCAAGTTAATGGTTGTTGAAAGGCTGCATGCATGTGTGTTGGATGGTTGATCTATCTCATGGTCCGTTGTGTGCATGCATGAAACCAAGGTGAGGTATGGGCGAGCAGATTTTTTTTTCATGGTTGCTAGAGATCAATAGAAATAGAGAGAGGTGAGCTTTTGCTGTCAGATTGCATAAAGGTTTTTAGGAGATCGAATTAAATTTCCTGTGATTCGGCTTAAGGATTAGAGTCTGACTCTTCACGTGATGGTAGTTTCTTAATTTAGGTTCATTAGCCGTGAGTGATTAGATAAGCAATTAGGTAAGGTTAATTGAGTTTTGTTTTTATTTTCGGATTTTGTTTATTTGCTTAATTAGGGCTTAATCAATTCTCGTCACTATCTGCATCAGCGATCTTGTTTATTTTATATCTCGAGTTCTAGATGTCCGATTGACGTAATTCCAGTTGGGTTAGTTCAATAATTTTGTCTAGTTTATTCTGTCAAAATTTGAGGTCAATCGGAGTTATGGTTTTTAATCGGGATCAGTTTTAGTGAGAGTACATTATTCTGTCCAGAATTATTAAATGAGGCTTAAATAGGTTTTGTGTTTAGGGGAGAGTCTTAAAATTTATTTTGAGCTTCCGCAATCATTCACCCCCCTCTGATTGCCTATCTTAGTGTGAATCGATCCTACAAGTGGTATCAGAGCAGGTTTATTTTTCTAATTGATCTTAACCGGTGATTAGAAAACATGTCGACGGATGGGTATTCCACAAAACCTTGTGTTTTCGATGGTGTTGATTTTCAGTATTGGAAAGCGAAGATGGAGGCATATATTCAAGCTCAAGGCTTTGCAATATGGGAGATGGTCTACAAGCCTTATCAAGTGCCCGAGAACGATGATGTGACAGCGGCGAACATGGCACAAGTGGAGACAAATAGCAAGGCAAGAAACCTGATAATTCAAGGACTAGGAAGGAGTGATTTTGATCGTGTTGTGCATCTTAAATCCGCATATGAGGTATGGAAAGCATTGTGTGATTATCATGAGGTTCATCTACTATTAAAGAGGTACGTCAAGACATGTACAAAAAGGATTACATGCGTTTTGAGATGAAACTCGGTGAATCAATAGATGATCTCTTTGCCCGCTTTAATAAAATTCTTAGTAACCTACGTGTTGTTAATGTTACTTATATCGATGCTGAAAATGCACGTCAATTACTTGGAGCATTAGATATGTCAATATGGGAGATGAAGGTTACATCCATTAGAGAATCTTGTCATGAGTACACTTACATTAGATGTGCTTTATTCTAAATTGAAAACTCATGAATTAGATGTTTTGCTAGAAAAATAATGGTAATAAATCAATTGTTTTAGCTTCACAATCTAGCAAGTCTAATGGTGATAATTCTTCTACTAGCTATGCTTTGTCTTCTTTGTCTTCACTAACCGATGAACAGCTAGAGCAACTCCCGGAAGATGTTTTGGAACTCCTCTCTACACGCTTCACAAGAGCCTTACAGAATGTAAGATCAAGAAAGAGAGGAAATTTTGGTCCTCAAAGGTGCTATGAGTGTGGTGATCTCAATCATATTCGTCCTAAATGTCCAAAGTTTCTAGCAAAATTTGCAAGGGAAGAAAATGAGAAGGAAGAAGAGATGAAGAAAGAAAAAAGGAAGAACAAAAAGAATGACTATATAAATCGCAAGGTGGTGCATCGTGTTCTTGCAGCTCTTGAGCAAATTAATTTGAGTGATGTGGACACGGACAGCGAGTATGATACTCCCAAAGGCAAGAAAGATTTAACTGGGTTGTGTCTAATGGCAAGTAGCAAAAGCTCCACCGATAATGATGATCTTGACAGCGACAACTACAATGAGGTAGAACCTTCTTATGATGATTTAGCTAAAGCTGTTGCTAAACTTGGTACTTTACTAGAAAAGAAAGATAAAAAGATTAAAAAATACGATACTTTGATCGAATCTCTAAATTCTGAAATTGCAAGACTTAGAGTTTTAATTCTCGATGATGAATCTTGTGAGTCTTGTCAAATTTTACATTCGAGTTAGAAAATGCTAGGTCACTCAATGCTTTAAACATGCATCAACTTAGAGATGTAACTGCTAAATTTGATGAATTAAGATTGACACATGACTCTTGTGATGAAAAATTGAAATGTACTAATGATGAAATTGGAAAGCTCAAGTTTAGTTCTTCTTCATGTTTAGAATCAAGTATTTTGAATGCTCAATTTAAAGCTTGCTCTAAATGTGATTTGTTAGAAGCTAGACTTAGTTCATCTCAGGAAACAATTCAACAGATGCTTTATCATGAGATTTCTTCTTGCTCAAATTGTCCTAAGCTTAACACTGAAATAGAAGCTTTGACTAGACAACTTAATGATTTTACTGAAAAAGAAAGATTGGCTCAGTCTAGTGTTTCTAAAAATCTTGTGAATGAATCTAATAAATGCACAACTTGTCCCACTCTAGCTAAAGAGAATGAGTACCTGAAAGACACTTTAGAGAGATTTTCTTTTGGCAAGAAAATTTTGAATATGATTCTAGACAAGTCAAAAACTAGTGTGAAAAATCGTGGTCTAGGATTTAATTTTGTTGAGCATGCCAAGAATAATTCTCCTAAGGTTATTAAGCCTCTTGAACCTGGAAAAATTGAAGTGAAACTTGAACCAAAACAAACTGTGTTTAAATCTGCTGGCTTTGTACAAAGTTCATCGAATAATAATGTAGGTGCTAGCTCATCATCTCAAAAGAATTCTAGTTATGTTAAATTTCATTGCACCTACTGTGGAAGAGATGGACACTTGAATGAATTTTGCTTTAGGCGTGCAAAGAAAGAGAAGAAGAAAAGATTGAATGCCTTGAGACAAAAACGTGCAATGTTTTTTGTTCCTAGAACTAATGTGAAAGCTAAGTTTGTTGAGAAATTTTATGATGGCTTTAAATCTGCTTCACATGCTAGATTGGGATTTAATTCAAATAATTCACGTTCTTTTCGGTATTCTGATCACCCACATGCACGTGATTTTGGTTCTAGCTTTGTTACTCCTGTTCGTCGTGTGTCTCAGTACTGGATTCCTAGATCTTATTTCACTAACCCCAGTACTGTGAGACCGATGTTTCCTGTGATGTAAGAACAACTGACGAGAATGGAGAACATGAGCTAGATTGGGTTCCAGTCTTTTACATCATTGCTTGATTGGAACACTTGATGGTTCTTCACTCTCTTTGATGGCTTCTAAGAGATTTCACTTTTGAGAGACCATGTGGAAAAGGTGATGTTGTCTTAAATCTTGTTAAATTCTCGAGTTGCTGATTTGCACATGAAATCGCTTGATACTTCTCGTTTTCCTCATTTGCGAAGTGAGTTGGGCGTATTACATCTTATAGGATTATTCTGAGGGGGAGCTTGTTGTTTAAAAATTTCGGAAGCTTTGTTTATTATCCTTGTCAAATAACTCATCAAATCCAAGTCATTGAAATCAATTGAGTAGTAGAGCTCTCTTTATCATATCTATTCATATGTTGTGTAGCTTTGATCAGGACTGTTTATAATTAAACTGCTACATTTGAATTAAAAGTATGACATGGCGGAATACTTTGACTAGATTAATTATAGTTATTACTTTGTGATATCCATCGAAAAGGATTAGTTTGATTGTGAGTCTTATTTTAACTCTTGGTTATGAGGCTCGCATGTTTCATGTTCCAATTCTTATGATCACTCAATTTGGCATGTTATTAAAAAAAGAGATTATATAAAGAAAAAATTGAAAAGATGTATGCTTCAAGCATGCCATGGTGAACAAAAAAAAAGGCACAAAAGTGCGAAAAATGAAAAGAAGTATGCTTCAAGCATGCCACCATAAAAAAAAAGAAGAAAAGTATGTCATTATGAAAAGAAGTATGCTACAAGCATGCCACATGCCTAAAAATTGAGTGTGGAGCAATAAGTTGTTACATGAGACTGCTAGCCCGTCTAGAGTTAAAATTTGCTTCACTTTTAGGTTTTGATTTTTCGTTGTATTATCTCATTGTGCTCTCTATAATTGGTTTGGTCATTATTGAAATGCCTGTCATTGATATAAATTGCTTAATCATATTGAAAATTTGTTTTGACATTGCTATGTGATATAAGGCTTAATATGATCTAGATAGCTCTACTCAAAAATATGTCTTGGTTGCTTTATTAAATAAATGCACAATGAATTGGATAATCTACAAAGCTTCTTGATTTTTACTTTCATTGCTCCGTCTTAGAATTATTCTTTCTTTAAATTTTCTTGATGATTACATTGCCAAAGGGGGAGAAATTTGGTGTGCTTTGCGAGAAATTAAAGAGAATTTGTGGAGAATAAAATTACCTCTCTTGTGTTGAGGGGGAGAGATTTGCGACTTATGGTTTAAAATGTTTTTTCGGCTTTAGTTCATCACTTATATCTATTTGAAGCTAATTCGTCATACAATTTTGTGGTGTTGTCAATGTATTCATCAAGGGGGAGATTGTTAGACCATGTGGCTAGGTTTAGGATATTTTGGTGATGAATAATTGACAATGGTTAATTTGTTATGATGAATAATTGGTGATTTCGTTTAGCGGTGTTATGCGAGTTGTGTTGCGTGTGTGCGGACTGATGTTGGCCAAGTTGAGACGAACTTGTGCCGGAAGAATGTTCTTTGGTCTTTGCATGTGCAGGTTGAGCATGGAGGCGATCATGGTCGGTGACGAGGTGGACCGGAACTAGGATGGGGAGATCCGAGGTTCGACGGTCAAGGAGGTCACGAGATGATCGGGCTCATGCTTGGGGCGCATGGAGATCGAAGGTGGATGATACGTGGAGAAGCTACGGAGGTGCGGTCTGGAGGCTTCGACACGTGACGCGTTAGAAAAATCGTGAGTGTGAAAAAACCCGTGTTAGGAAGGGTTTGGGTCCCTTGAAAATTAGTG
This sequence comes from Dendrocalamus sinicus, assembly GCA_036346575.1. NCBI lineage: Eukaryota > Viridiplantae > Streptophyta > Magnoliopsida > Poales > Poaceae > Dendrocalamus > Dendrocalamus sinicus. Next base: position 16,693,078 of record CM070646.1, read on the forward strand.
GGCCAAAAGTTTAATTAAGATAAAAGGCCCAGGTCTAGTTAGAGTTAGATTAGGGTTGAGAGCGGAGTCTCAGACTTAATCCGAATCGTGAGCGGCGATTTTAGATCGTCCCCGTATTAGACGCGAGGTGATGAGTATTTAAATAGTTGCGAGGCGGCCGAGAGACAGCACGGCTTTTGGGATTGAGATAACAGAAAAATTGAGAAGAAAAAAAGGGCGGCGGCGTCGTGCGCCGTTTTTGATCGGAAAAAACGTGTCTGCGTGCATGGCTTTTGGTGGCCGAGACTTCTAGGCGCCAAGATATTTCTTGACTGTCAACTGCAGCTTTTGAGGGAAGAAAATCAAGTTAATGGTTGTTGAAAGGCTGCATGCATGTGTGTTGGATGGTTGATCTATCTCATGGTCCGTTGTGTGCATGCATGAAACCAAGGTGAGGTATGGGCGAGCAGATTTTTTTTTCATGGTTGCTAGAGATCAATAGAAATAGAGAGAGGTGAGCTTTTGCTGTCAGATTGCATAAAGGTTTTTAGGAGATCGAATTAAATTTCCTGTGATTCGGCTTAAGGATTAGAGTCTGACTCTTCACGTGATGGTAGTTTCTTAATTTAGGTTCATTAGCCGTGAGTGATTAGATAAGCAATTAGGTAAGGTTAATTGAGTTTTGTTTTTTTATTTTCGGATTTTGTTTATTTGCTTAATTAGGGCTTAATCAATTCTCGTCACTATCTGCATCAGCGATCTTGTTTATTTTATATCTCGAGTTCTAGATGTCCGATTGACGTAATTCCAGTTGGGTTAGTTCAATAATTTTGTCTAGTTTATTCTGTCAAAATTTGAGGTCAATCGGAGTTATGGTTTTTAATCGGGATCAGTTTTAGTGAGAGTACATTATTCTATCCAGAATTATTAAATGAGGCTTAAATAGGTTTTGTGTTTAGGGGAGAGTCTTAAAATTTATTTTGAGCTTCCGCAATCATTCACCCCCCTCTGATTGCCTATCTTAGTGTGAATCGATCCTACAATATATATATACACGTATAATGCAGGTGTAATATATGTAGGTTATGTGTACGCCTACTTGTATCTAAGAAACAAGAGTGAAAACCAACCAACTGAACCACAGGCCATACAAAAACCAACGAGGAGAGAGAAGTCCAATGCTCGTAGTGGTGAACATTAGACATGCGCTACGGCAGTAGCAAAACTGGAATAAAATTAGAGGTGGGCTGAACTATTTATAGATCTAAATTAAGTTGATATAAATTTAGTCTTTTACTTTTATAAAATTTCAAATTCATACAGAAATTACACAAGTGAATAGAGACAAACCATGAAAAACAGAGAAGTATAAAGTAGGTATCTTAATAATAAAAAGCGCATATCCAAAAATATATAATTATTTTGCCATGAGTACAAAGTAGCGATAAGTTACTTATGTATGAAACATATCAAAATTAATGATATAATAGAAAATTATGAATATCAATGAAAATTTAGATCATATGAAACATACTAGAATTAGGCTAATTTGAATCACGGGGCAAATACATTCTACGTGACTTCATGCCTTGAAATCGGTTTATGATTTTATTATCATTAATGCTTCTAAAGATCTCTCGTTCAATGTAGCAACCATTAAGTCATTGATAACTCAACCTTTGTAAATACATTACTTCCAAATGTATTGGGTTGTGCCGGTTTTTTAAAAAGAAAACAATAGAAATAAAAGGTAGCATTCTTTTCCATACTATATTCCAAACAATCAAACTTCTTATACCATGATTCTTGAAAGGATCACAACTCTTTGCCATCCAAAATCCGTGGAAATAAATGTCCAATTACTCGAGTAGGACCATTCAATAAATATGCCCTTTTCATTTGATCTCTAATTTTGTTAGCATAATCTTCAATTGGTATGCGAAGTGCCGGATTGGCAATAATTTTATTTGGATTAAATTCTAGTCGAATCTTCTTTGGTCGAGTTGTACTCTCATCAGTTGGACGAGGACTACTTGAATTGCTTGCGAGAAAATTACAAAAAGTTTGTTTCTCCATTATAACAAAATCTATAAATAAATTATTATTTTTTGTCAATACAAAGCTATAAATCTATGAATAAATTATAAGGACTAAACTATCTATATACACTAAAAATCTAAACTCTAGACTCTAAAATACTAAATCGAGAAGTAAAAATATTACTCACAAGGACCAACCAACCATACTTATCGCTCTTAGCCTCTCACTTATCCTCTCTTTTCAGTTTTCACTCTCACTCTCTCCTCACTTAACTCTCTGTCGTCTCAGTGCCCAAGGGCGATTGGCACCATTGCCATGGGTCTTCGTCTTCTCCAGGCCTCCAGCAATCCAGCGAACGCAGGGCGCGGTGCTCCTACCGGCAATCCTGCCTACACTCGTCAGCGGTGGCTCGGCCCTCGCCGCCCTGACTTCGGCGTACTGATTTTGTCAGTTCACTTATACTTTCTTTGAGGGGGGCTCTTTGCTTGTGGTTTGGTGCGCTGAAAAGATTGTGGTGGAGAGCATGGGTAGAAAGAGTTTACAAATCCAAATAGGCAAGATTACGTTGAATTTATATTGTGCTGAAAACTTATGTTGAATGTATCGTTTTGTATGCATGTGATATCCATCTATATTATCCGTTGTTCGATTCGAATCCGTCAAATATCCGCCCCGATCTTACCGTTTCGAAAATTCGTATATTCCGAATTTGTATTCGTATCTGAGTTGACCGTGTTCGATACAGAATCTGAGGAAAAAATATGGGTTAGAATATGGTAATAACAATATCCTTTCGAATCTAATCTGATTGCAACCCTAGATAGAAATGCTATTTTTACAAATTCCGCTCGGCAAGTGTTATTTTCGCTAATCCCGTGTTATATACGGGCATTTCTGCCAAAAATTCGGTGTCCGGGGCGGCTCTTTAAATACCGTCCATACGAGGGCGGACTCCACCCCAAACGCCCGCTCGCCTCCGCCGCCCGCGCCCGCGGTTTCCCAACCCAGCAAGACCCCGTCTCCTCCTCCTCCTCTCCCATTCAAACGCGTGCGCCTCCAAAACGCGCGCAACTTGCGGTCGCCGCCGGTTTCCCCGAAACACGTCTCCGCTCTCGGCCTCGCGCCCCCACGAAGCCTCCCTTTTATAGCAGCGCGCACGCGGTGTCCCGGGAAGTGATCCACTCGTCAAGGTTGCCGAGGCCTTACGGTACGACAAAAGGCTCCGGAGTTTTAGGAGGAGGACGAGATCAGGTGGGAGAAATGGCGGCCAAGAAGTGTGCCACGGGATGCGAGCTCTGCGGGGGTGTCGCCGCCGTGCACTGCGCCGCCGACTCGGCGTTCCTCTGCCTGTCCTGCGACGTCAAGGTGCACGGCGCCAACTTCCTCGCCTCCAGGCACCTCCGCCGCCGCCTCGACGCGGACGACGACGAGGACGCTCGGTCCGGGTCGACGACGTCGTCGGCGTCGAGTTCCTGCGTGTCGACCGCTGACACAGCGGCGTCCACGGCCGCGGCTGCTCCGGCGGCGGCGGGGAGGGGGCGCAAACCGCGGCGCGCGCGTGCGGAGGCGGTCCTCGAGGGCTGGGCCAAGCGGATGGGACTCGCGCCGGGGGCGGCCCGCCGGCGGGCGGCCGCAGCTGCGAGCGTGCTCCTGGCGCTGGGCCGGGGCGTCGCCGCCGCGCGCGTCCCGCTCCGCGTCGCGATGGCCGCGGCGCTCTGGTCTGAGGTCGCCGCCGGCGGTGGGGAGGCCGAGCTGCTCCGTCGGCTGGAGGCCAGCGCGCACGTGCCGGCGAGGTTGGTGGTGACGGTGGCGTCGTGGATGGCGCGCGCGGCGAGGCGCGACGCCGAGGAGGGCTGGGCCGAGTGCTCCTGAGCCCTACCCAGCCCGGGCCCATGGCTCCTGAACCGAACAACGAACCGAGTCATTCTCTTCTGAGATACTAGCAGTAGATCGATTGGAACATGTGGGCAACGTTTGTTTGTTTTTTCCCTCCTTTATTTAATCACCATCGAGGCTAAAAATCTTGTGGTTAGGAAGGCAATACGAAGTCCAAATAGATGGGACATGCGATTGTAAGATGCCTTATTATTATTATTAACTAATGAAAGGTGATTTGATTAGACTTAGGCCTTGTTTTGGAACTCAAATCCCAGTGAAAACTTGTCCTATGGAAGATTTCCCTACCTCATCCCAAGTGGCCGTTTGGATCAGACGGGGAGAGGAAAATTCCGATCAAACCCGACCCAATTCCTGGGGAAGAAAAACACACCTTTTTAGGTAAGGATGTTTTCCCTTCAGGCGAACGTGTCACAGCCTCTGTCTTCTCTTGATGCAACTCTTGCGCATCGTCTCCACCTTCCATTGAGCTAGCACACGGCGCCGCTGACGGACCCTTCGCCGCCGCGTCGTGGAGCCCATGCACAGCTCTCTATCTCCTGACTCAGCGCTACCATCTCCTCGAAGGATGTGCACATAGCACCGCTACTTTTGTCGAGCCCATGCATAGGCTCCTTTATCTCTGCCTCACCAAGCCTGTGCACAGCTCCTTCACCTCTTAGCTCGCCGCTGCCCGCCACCTCTGATGAGCCCACGCATGCTCCATCACCTCGCAGATCCCGCGTACGGAGCCTACACCCCCGTCAAGACAGGCATGTGATTCCACCTTAGAGCCAGGGGCGAAGCCAGCGCGGGCGAGCACCGGGGTCAGCAAGCGTAATCGACAGGGTCAACAGCTTTAATGAACAGTAGTGTACATTATTTTTCTATTGATTTGGCCGGAAGCCGTTGGTGTCAACTGACCCCAACAGTTGAACGTAGCTCCGCCCCTGCTTAGAGCAAGCAAGTACAATAGTATAGCCAATTAGTGGCTATAACACTTGTCCATTTCATCTATAACCTTCAAAAAAATAGTTCATACAATAAGGTAGCTATTACAATAACTATTTGGCCCCACGTGTAAGAGAGTGAAATGCATATTTTTACGTACTATAGCTAGCTGTAATTTAGTAGTCAGTTTCCTTCTCTCTCTTCCTTTCTCTCTCTGCCACGTAAGATTTGATTGATATTATATTTGCTATAGCCTGCTGACTAAGCCTTATTGTACATGCTCTTATCGAAACTGTAGTATGCCGACACGCTGCTGACCCGGCCAGCCACCGACTATCCCTGCCGCTTTCTTTTTCTTATGAAAATTTTCCTATTTCCCCTTTTTTTCTAGGTGGAATTTCTATAGTGGGAGGGATTTCACCCACTCCCAAATAACGATCAGAATTAGTCCCCCTAGGGGTCATATTCCATGAGGTTCTTATGTGGCAAAGAAAACCCCACCTGGGATTTTTGTCCCCGGAAATATTTTCTCTAACACCCAAACAAAGCCTTATGTGGTCTAGAATGTTGTACTGCTGGGGCAACGCGACATGTCCCGATATTCTCCACTTCTTGTTCGGTGATGACCCATGCATGCTTCGTGCTTTTTTTTTGTGTGTTGGTGTTAGTTGATATCTCGCAGGGGCGAAGTCAGCCCGGCCGGCAGGGTGGGCACCTACTATCGGCGTCCAGCTACGGAGATTCAACGAAGGATAAGTTCTTTTAGGTTGGTTGGTGGATTATGGTTCATAGCTTAAATATTTAAATTCTGATTGTTTATGAGAGACAGTACACAGAAAAAAATAGTTGTATATGATTTTAGTCAATACAGCTGAACTTAGTATATTTTTTACTACAATTTTTCTATTGATACCGTCTTGAAAATCATACAGTTTAAAAGTTAATTACTATAGATATTATAAACATAAGTTAACTTTAAATCTAAAAAACTCGACCGAAATCCCATTATCATTAGGTATGATAAAAGCCATGTCTTCCAAGGTACGAGTTTAGTGGTTGGGTATCTGGGCCAATGGACCGTAACTCGTCTAGGCTAGATTTTTATTCATAGCTCCACCACCAGTACAACATTCTCGCGATTGTGGTACCTGTCGACGTTAATCTTTCGAAACCACCAATCGGCAGCATTGTTAGTTAGCTTGAATGTCAAGGGTTGAATTGACGAAGGAATGGCTGCTGTCCTCCATGAGTGTTCCTGCCGACTTCATCTTGCCCTCCCCTCCTAATATCCTCGCCATCACCTTTGTGTTAGTGCCCGGCCACTGTCCTCTCCAAAAGTGAGCGTGGACTTGGTATTTTATACTAGTAAAAATGGCGCGAATGCGATCTCGTGTTTCCAATGGTCGCAATAGATTACAAGTCCTCCCTACTTATCCATAAAAGGTAGCATAATGATACTAATTCTATGAAGTCATGCGTGGTCCTGTGCGACGACGACGACGGCGGCGGTTTTCAGTGGAAGAGCCAGCGATAGATAGAAACTGTATAAGAGCAAGTACAATTATAGCCAACTAGTATAGTACTCGCTAACGCTACAGCGGTATTTTAGGGATGCACATAAAATCAACCAAACGAATTTTTGAATGACCATACATGTTTTGTTCTCTGCTGTCAAAACCAATTTTTGAATGGCCATACATGTTTTGTTTGGATAATTGGGTGCACAATAATCAGGAAAACATTCAATTACCCTGCTAATGTCAGTAAATTCCTTGAACAAATTTATGTTGGTCAGCCATGCATCATCATGTTCATATCCAAACCCAGTTACCAGAAGAGATTGTTCCACCTAGAGAATCAATTAGAGATAATAGCTTATAAAGTCAAATCTGCTAGCATGAACTATTTATATTGCATGAATTTTGATTACATCCAGAAATACTTAAATGAACAGATACATTGAGCATATGAGCACTGAGAGGTTATCATGGCAGGCACACACACGTGTGCACATACTGTTACTTGTAAAAGAGAAAATACGCTACCTTGTCTGTCAGTCTGTCAGACTGACATGAATCTTTTGCCCATTACAATAAGCACCTCCACCTGTTCAAGTAGCAAGGAAAACCTTAAAAACTAATTTCATAGTGTTCTAGAAGAAAGAAGCATGCCAATTGATGATCAAAGATCCTACCAGAAGATGCAGAAATTGTACGAGTGCTCCAGCACATAGGCCGACCACAAAATTCGACCTAAATGAGATGGTAATAAAATGTGAATAATGCAGAGATAAACTATTTATGTACTACGATGACCCGATGATTTGTGGCCCCAGTATTCAATACATACATACAATTTGAGAATAAGATATTAGATATGCTGATATGCATACACATACCACAGATGGGCAAGAAGCTTTCATGAATAGAACTCCAATGGATACAGAAAAGTGGGGTAACCATGTGCAAAGTTCGTTGTTCCATCTAAAGGGTAGAAATTCACTATATTAGACCGCTAAGATGACCTAAAATTTCTATGAAATTTAAAGGCTATTTTCCATCTTGCCTAGTCAAAATGACTCGAGAATAAAATGATAATGCCTCAAAATTAGATACTAAACTTTCTACTACAACAAGAACAAAACTTAGACAAACTTCAGTAAAACCCTTCAAAGCACCTATATGATCCAAATACGATTTCAGACTTATGAATAGTCCAAATCATTCTACCCATCCATTTGCCCGCCACCTTCCAAATCGTGAAAGGTACTAACCCATGCAATCGCACAGTTGCCTCTCGCTTAATCAAGAAAGCATATGAAAGACTTGAAAACAAAAGGATTAATACAGATAGAAATGATCCTGGCTACTTAATTATCGGAAGGAAACCGAGGGATGGAGAATTTGGACTTACGATCCAAGGACTTTAGCTCAAGATCTCCAATTGCGGCAAAATCCAAGCTTTTGGTGATATGAAGGAATCATATCGATTTGCTCAAACATGAAGAGCACGCGGGATTAAAATTGGAGACACAAATCAAACAAAGTTCAGTCCATAAGAGCCCTAAAGATCTGAAACTTGCATTTTTTTAGCACAGCCAATAGAAACCCCGCGCTCCAGCTCAAATATTCCGAATCAAAGACGTAATTTGGTAATTCACTACAACGCGTAAACACGAAATGAGAGCGGCGTTCTTCGATGGATCGATCGGGCAAACAAACAAACTACGAGGATCGATGCCGCTAGCTAGCTAGGTCCTAGGTGGTGAGTACCTGGGCGAGGATTCGGTTGCGCTCGAGGAGGTGGATGAAGCGGGGGCCGAGCTCGCGGAGGAGGACGTCGTGGAGGAGGCTGCCGAGGAGGCGGCAGTCGTCCTCGAAGGCCTGGAAGGATATCCCCTCCGCGATGTCGTCCGTGGTGTCCGTCATCTCCTCCTCCTCCTCCTCACGAGATCAAGATGGACAACTCCAAAGGCCGCAGGATGGATCGATTCCTCCTCCTCCGCCGCCGCCGCACGCCTTGGGTTTGAGAGGAGGAGGGAGGCGGGGCGGTTTACCGTCTCAGGGATTGGAGCGGCAGTCCCCTCGTCCTCGACAGCCTGCTTGTCGGCGCTGCGCGCCGCGCTATCCGGGTCGTCCATCCGCTTCTCGCCGCCGCCTTCCCCCGCGACCTCCGCGAGCTTGATCTCCTCTCGCGCCGCCTCACCCCGCCTCGTCTCCTTTCTCCTCTCCGCCTCGCCTCCTCGCGGCGTGGCGCGGCCGCCGCCGCCGCCGGATTCTCTGCGCTCTCGGGCCCTCGCGCGCGCTACGCAGCACTGAGCATCTCGGCCATGTTGCCCCATGCCCACGCCCCGCCCCGCCGCCTCGTCTCTTCACCGAGATTCCGCCGCTAAACAACAAAGAACACCGCCGATCTCACGGATGAGGGGCGTGCGCGCCACGCTAAGGTAATCGCGAGGAGGAGGAGGAGGAGGCGCGCGAGAACCGGGAGAGTAATCGCGGGAGAAGGGCGAGCGGCGGATGAGGAGGAGGAGGCGGCGCGAGGCGCGGGGAGGCGGAGGCGGGGAGGATGGGGATAGCACGGTGGAGGATGGGGAGGCGGGGGGAGGACGGGGGAGGCGGAGGGAGGGGAGGCGCGGGGGAGGCGGAGGGAGCGGAGGAGGCGCGGGGGAGGCGGAGAACGGAGGGTTTCCTGCGTAGCGGGATGTGAGGGGTACTGCAGATCCATTGAAGGATGATCGTCGGATATGGTTGAGTAAGGAGAGAGAATAGAGGAGAGTTAATCTGGTGCGGACGTTTTTAGGATAGTATAATTCTGGGTGTATATTGTGGTGTGGACGTAGTTAAGGTCATGACTATGGCGCAGGTAATTGTTGGGTGGATGTAGGATAATTTTAACTGGTGGATTATTAGATTAGACTAGTGGCTATAATACTTGTCCACTTCATTTATAGCCTTTAAAAAAATAGTTCATACATAACTATTACAATAACTATTTGATCCCACGTGTAAGAGAGTGAAATGCATATTTTTACATGCTATAGCTAGCTCTAATTTAGTAGCCAGCTTCCTTCTCTCTCTGCCACGTAAGATTTTATTGATATTATATTTGCTATAGCCTGCTGACTAAGTCTTATTGTACCTGCTTTAAGCAGCAGCCAGCATGATGGACCTGATGACGAACATCACGATCTAGAGCAATGATGGATGTAAACATGTTTCGAAAGAAATCGAACGAATTATATTGGGTAAAAAAAAAGAGTACCCTATCTCTACGAAGCAGTGGTGGTAGGGGTGGAAAAATAGCTTGAGGCTCGTGGCTCGCTCGAGCTCGTTCTGAGCCGAGCCGGCCGCTCGAGCTCGTTAAATTCGAGCCGAGCCAAGCCTCCTTCGCTCGTGAAAAACGAGCCGAGCTCGAGCCGCCGCGAGCCACCACGAGCCATTTGGCTCGCGCCCGTCCGTCTCCCACTCTTGCGGTCCCGCCGCCTCCTCCGGTCCCTAGATTCCCATCGCTTCGCAGATTCGCCTTCGCCTCCTCCCACCTCCTCTCCTCTCCATTCCCTCTCCCATCCCCTCCCGCCGCCATGACCCCACCTCCGCACCGCGGCCTCCCGCTCACCTCCACCCACCACCGGCTCGACCTCCGCCTCCCCCCCTCCTCCCCTCCCTCTCCCTCCTCCGCCGCCATGACCCCACCTCCGCCGCGCCTCCCCGCCACCTCCACGGCTCCACCGCTCGCCTCGCCTCCTCCCCACCTCCCGGTCCTCCTCTCTCTCCTCCTCCTCCGCGTCCGTCCGCCCATGACCCTCCCACTTCAAGCCAAAATGGCTTGAACGCTCGTTCAAGCCAAAGCTCGTTCAAGCCATTTTGGCTTGAATTGGCCTGCTCAAGCCATTTTGGCTCGTGCGCGATCTTGATTGCGTGCAATTGATTTTTCTCATTTTTGGTGTTGCATGTTTGTGCGGAAGTTCTCGTGGACTTTGCGCAAGATCAAATCGCATCTTGGCTTGGCAACTCGGTGAGTATTCATTTGTGAAGATTGGGTTTTGTATCTCCGATTATCTCTCGGTGATATCCCAAGATTCCGGATAATTGACATACGATGTATGCTATGCTATTTATCTCTGCAGTGCCGCTCTCTCATTATATGCTCTGTTATGCTATATCGATAATTGACATACTGATCAGATCTGCTTTTTGGCTCTGGTCGGCTCGCGAGTGGCTCGAGCCACAATGAGCCGAGCCAAGCCTCCCGCATAGCTCGTTTCCAAACGAGCCGAGCCGAGCCGAGCCGCATCTTTGACCGAGCTCGGCCGAGCCTGGCTCGAGCCGGCTCGGCTCGGCTCGTTTCCAGCCCTAGCTGGTGGTATTGGGAAAGGCAAACGTGCTGCTAGGAGCAACCGCTGCTATCACGATCCCGATTGAGACACCGGGAAGTTCCCAGAACATCCTCAAAAATTTCGGGGGCATAGGACATGCACATACGTGACATAACATGTCCTGATTTTGTCCATTTGTGAAGAAGTCAATCCCTTGGCAGAAATCTGTGAAGAAGACGTGAATCCTGAACTGAAGCCACCCAAACTAGGGGCATCAATCAGATCCGTTTTATCCTGTATTCGGATTATTCGATACGTTAAGACTTAAAGAGTAGCAATTATATTTTTATCATCCATTTTATCCGATATCTATATCCGAACTATTTGATTCGTATTATCCGTTGACAGCCCTGACCCAAACACCTCTACAAGGTAAAACTTGACAAAATCGGCACGACAGTAAAAAGCCCAGCCCACCGCCGATGGCGAGGCACTTGTATTTAACTGAAAAAAAAAGTTTTAATCACAATGCATGCATGCACTTCCCAGTTTGAAGTTGCTTATGACAAGATGCAGAGGAACATAACGATAAATTGGACAGTTTCTTGCTGCCTTCCCGTACAAAATAAACCATCAAAGGAACATCAACTCCGGGTAGCTCATCAGTAGAAGAAAATAGGCAAGGCCATCAGCCTGAATGTTGCCAGATAAGCTCCCAGTCCTGAAATAAAGCACAGAGGAAAACAGAGTCAGGGATCAACTTTTACTTCAAGGGCAAGGGAATTCGTATGGCCACCAGCATTCAAAAACTGAACTTGCAATGGGCAAAGACATCACACATGAATTGATGCAGATGTCATCTCTTGGACTCTTGACAAAAAAAAAACGTACAATTTCTTATAACCCATAGTCCAGAATGCATCTCGTTACAGTTCAACAAAATAGCAAACCATATGATTGATGCACTACATAAGATATCCATTACTACGACATCAAGTTTAGCCATCCCTTGCTATTCTTGTCGTTGACATCAATACATAATAAAAATATTCATTTATTATTCTCTGAAAAGGATAGAGGTCTTAGCATACAGAATGGAAGCATCATTTTGGTTTCGTACACAATTTACTCACAAGCTAGGTTCTATCACACTATCACGGTTCCACACTAACCTTCCACACATTGGCCTATTTGCCCTACAAGCTCTTCAGTTCAAAACTAATATTACTACATTTGAAGTCATAAGAATTTTGTCACTTACACAGGGAACAAACAAGTTTCACATGTCAATGCATATATTTGTCAAAAGTGACAAATTCTGCAAAGGCCTTCAGGATGAACTGAAGCCATATATACCTTTGAAATTCAACAAAACATTGAATCAATATGCCAATCCCAATTTATTCTTTTCAAAAGACAATCTTATAATCATTAACCTAACATCCTAACAATGATGAAGGCGAATAAAGTTAAGTGAACTTACACCACTATTTGGACAGCTTACATAGAATGCTGCCATGATGCAACTATAATGTATTGAGGTTATTTTTTGGAGTAGACTAAGTAACAAGGTTATTAAGTCGTAAAGTCGAGTCGAGTCGCGATGCTACCGACTTGGAGATTAGTCGCGACTAATCCCGACTAGTCGTCGACTAATCTACTACTACTTGCTTGTTGCTTCTACTACTAACTGCCTTCTACCACCACTACTACTTGCTACTGCTACCCAGGCTAAGAGTGGAAGAATACTCGGATCTTGCTCTAGAAGAAAGCATCGAAACTGAGTCTAAAACAGAAAAAAAAATTAGGATCAAGATCTGAAACAGAGCAGCAAAATAAAGGAAGAAGATGGGAGTAAGTGGGAGGAAGAACAAAGCGTCAAACGGATGAAGAACAGAGCAAGATCCCAGACGTTCGACTCACGCTGGCCGACTAGTCGCGGCTAGTCGCCGACTAGTCGGCAAGTCGACCGACTAGCACAGCTAGTCGAGTCGATGGCACTAGTCGGTGCCTGTGTGCCAACTTGTCGACTAATCGACGATTAGTCGCGACTAGTCACGCGACTTAATAACAATGCTAAGTAATGAACTTTTTAAGGTTAGATCAGTTAAGTACAAAGATCCTTGTATCATATGATGGAGTAGACAGACATATCTTCTCAAATAAGCTTATTCCACAATTACACAAAATGGACATACACAAAAGATGACCTATGCAGCAATTTCATGATAGATACTCCCCGTAATTCCAACCTATGCATAAACAATAAAAGATGCATTATGAGCTACTAATTACAAACTGCATCCAACAAACGCTTCACTCGAACATTGGGTTTAAATTGATCAACCAACAACTTTTCAACCCTATCCATTTCTAAAAACAACGTTTCACCCCTATTCTACAGGAAACAGAGAGGAAAGCATAAGGTAGCTTAAAATGTCTAAGTGACATCCTTAAAGGTTTACATCATTTATACATTACACCGGTAAAACTAAACAATACACTGGCATAAAGTAAAAGGATAAATTGATCATTTCCACATACTCAGGCCCTGATACAGCAACACTAATACCAATATCTAATATCATCAGTCATCACAGCAATAAATAAATAAATAAAGTACCACCATGTCAAGGCCAAAACCAATCTAATGCCACCGAAAACTAACCAAACAGATGAGCAAATACCCAATTGCGCCAGAACACCGCTCATTCCATCTCGACCCGGGAAAAATAGGATACCATTCCGACCGCTTGTATAGCCAGAATCTTCGAATCTATACACCCTATCCATGAAACAAGTCCCCAGTCTCCGCCAGTACCATTTCGCATCTAGCCTAACGCAGACGCGATTTGAACTCCCGAACAGCATCGCATCGCGCCGCCGGATCAAATCAGGAGATAAGAAGATAAGGGGGAGCCCAAGAAGCCTCACCTCCGCAAGGAGGATCCGGATCTAGTGATGCCCGCCGTGCTTCTCGAGCTCCTCGAGGTGGCGGCGCTCCCAGGGCAGGGCGACGAGGTAGGAGAAGGCCATCCCGCCGAAGCAAACGTGGAAGAGCGGCTCGGGGGAGCCCGTCTCGATGTACTTCTCGATGTAGCGGTCGACGGCCTGGTCGGTGCTCTTCTTGACGTTCTCCCAGGTGAGGCGCGGCTTGAGGTAGCCCGGCACGTCGCGCACCTTCATCCCGCGGATCTCGCTGTACAGGGCACGCAGCGCCATGGATGCGACCTTGGATCTCTCTCTCGCGTTCGATTCTAGGGTTTGTTTGGTCGTCGGCTTCGGAGACGAAAGTGAGATTGCTCGGGTGGGGGGATTTGTTTGGGTAATGGGCGGAGTTGCTGGCCTTAGATGGGCTCTAGCAATTGAGCTATGTGCCTTTTTGTGGCCCAAGAGTGACATTGGTTCCTTGTCATAAATTGCTTTTTTCCCTTGTATTTTCCTTACCATTGTTCGAGAATATATTAGGTGAATTTTTTTGACTGATGATTTATAATTTATGATTTAAATATTTAAATTCTGGTTATTCGCGAAAGACAGTACATAGAGGAAAATAGTCGTATATGATTTTGACCGGTACAACTGAACTTAGTACATTTTTTACTATAATTTTTCTGTTGACTCTGTTTTTAAAAAAACATATCGTTTAAAAGCTAGTTACTGTAGACAGTGTAAGTATAAGCCAAATTTAAGCCTAAAAAACCTGGCCATAATGGTATTTTTTATTTTTGTAAATTTTTTAGTTAAATACCTTAGAAAAAACTAATAACTATTACAGTGCCATTTTAGTAAAAAGCCAACGGTCGAAGCTGTTTGGAATAGAGCCATAGTCGATGAGTAGTTTGTTACTATGCTTTTTGGCTAATGAATCCTTATGTTACGTACTTATATATATTTGCCAATAGTTTTTATTTAACCACCGACAAAACGTAGCTTGTCGTACCTAAACAACGGATGTGCAACGAAATGTGGTCTTTAAACAAACAGGCTATGATAGTCGAAAACCGTTTTTTAACGACGCGGGAACCACTATATCATAATTATGATCCTACGTACGTAAAATCAGAACCAGAATGGCCAGATTGGATAGTAGACGAACGTGGCTACCAAGCGCGGTCAGCGTGCGAAAGAGCGCGCGCCCACCCGCCATTGCCGCTGCTTGCCTTCCTTCCTCCCTCCCGCGTAAAGATGGCAATGGGTCTATACCTATTGGGTTTCACCACCCTAAACCCACCTCTATTAAACAAAAACATCCCCGCTGGAGGACCCAATAATACAGGCGGGTACAACATTTCCCCCAAACCCATACCCGCGCGGGTGAAATAAACCCGACGGGTGACCCATACCCGAGACATGATATACAAGATTAAGGATCAAATCACCTAAACAACAAGATCACCATGGGCGACGACGGCTTGGCAGAGTGCGGCAGCGGCGGCTTGGCAGAGGGTGGCGAGGATGGCTTGGAGGGCGGCGGCGGCGGCGGCGGCGGCTTGGAGGGCGCCCGAAGCCCTGAACGGCTTGGAGGCTATGAAATGGGGAATTCGGTGCAGCGGTCGTCTGGGAATAGGTTAGGGTTTTAGTTTACATCTATTGGGCTGAGCCAAATATAATTATTTGTTGTGTGGGCTAGGCTACAAATAGATGGCCCATAAATACTCGGGTATCCATTGGGTAATGGGTATGGGTAGTGTCAAACCATACCCACACCCGCGTACCCATTGGGTCCTATTTTTCTCCATTAGTAGACCCATGAGTAGACATTTTAACCTATATATATACCCTAATAGGATAATTACCCATCGGATTTCGGGTTATGGGTACCCATTGCCATCTTTACTCCCGCGCGTTCTGGGCAAAGCTCCGCAGTGACCGGGCTCTCTCTCTCTCCCTCTCTCCATATCCATTCACAATTCTCCTCTCTCTCTCTCTCTCATCATGCTCGTATTCACATAGGAACGAACGCTAGCTCCGCGCTCGATCGCCCGCACGGGGCACCGGCACCGCGTGCTAAAATTAGCTCGAGCGGTCAATCAGAATCGGGGGCTTCAGCTCGTCCTGCCATTGCCAATTCGGCAGAGAGGCAGCCAGGGCCGGCGATCCCAACCGGATGGGGTCGTGGCGCAAGGCCTACGGCGCCCTCAAGGACTCCACCAAGGTCGGCCTTGCCAAGGTCAACAGCGACTTCAAGGTGAGCCAACGACTCATCATCCATGCGTGCGTCGATGCAAGATGATACGTACGGCGATCACCAAGAAATGAAACGATGCATCTGTAATTCTTGTAACTCTGCTTCCTTCTGTGGCGCCTGCATTGGGCAGCTCTTACATGGAGCGCGCCTGTTGGTTATGATCATTTGAGAGAACCGTGCGTTCTCAATGCCAAGTTTTGGCGTTTCTCAACAAAAAAAAAGGCCAACTTTGCCCCATTACTTTTCTGTTCTTGGCAGCTTGATCGGTTTGTGTGATCTTGATCTTGTTCTGGTTAATTTAATTGGGTTAGTTGGCGTGCATGTTCTGAACATGATTCTTGACCCTGATCGATCTATGCGAATTCTGAATTCTCCTCTGAATTTAGGTCCAATTGATATATATTCCCTTTGATGAATGTGTGATTTACTCGTCATTTTTTGTTTGTTTGACAGGAGTTGGATATTGCGATTGTGAAGGCGACCAACCATGTAGAATGCCCTCCCAAGGAACGGCACGTCAGAAGTGAGCGATCCTTCCCTAATTGGCTACCGGCATCAAGGATGAAATTGCCCAATTTCAGGTGATCTTACATACAATTTCCTTTTACATTGCAGAAATATTCTTTGCAACCTCGGGAAATCGCCCTCGAGCAGACATTTCGTACTGCATATACGCATTGGCGAGAAGATTGTCCAAGACAAAGAATTGGATAGTGGGTGTTGTTCCTCTTTGCCTCCTATTAATTCCAGCTCTTCATCCTCATGCCTAGAATTCATATCTTTAGCCTTCATTCAATTACCTTAATAACTGCATACAATGGCATCTGACAGGTTGCATTGAAGACATTGATAATGATACACAGGCTTCTGCGAGAAGGTGATCCTACATTCAAAGAAGAGTTCCTGGCCTACTCACATAGAGGAAGCGTTTTGCACATAGCAAATTTCAAGGATGACTCAAGCCCATTAGGTTGGTTTCTTGCATCCTGCTCAATGCAACAGTGCTATTTCTAATTCAAGGTTTGATCGATGGAAATGATGCCTCGATTCACCTGTTCTTGATCTGGCAGCTTGGGATTGCTCCGCGTGGGTTCGCACCTACGCGCTCTTCCTGGAGGAACGGCTCGAGTGCTTTAGGGTCCTAAAATACGACATCGAAACCGAGCGCTTGGTGAAATCTCCCCAGTGTTCTAGCAAGGTAGACCTCGTCTTCCGACGATAACGAGATGAACTATTACGTCTCATGCTAATTGTGGTGTTGTTATCCTGATAAATGCAGGCACATAGTAGAACCAGAAGCCTCTCCTGCCCTGATCTTTTGGTGCAGTTGCCTGCATTGCAGCAGCTGCTTTTCAGGCTAATGGGCTGCCAGGTTTGATGTTGCCATGTTCTATCATAAGCTCTTGTAAACCTGTTGAATGTCGTTCAGTAGTTCCATTCATATTTTCGCCATTTCAGCCTGAAGGTGCAGCCTGCTCAAATTACCTTATTCAATATGCATTAGCCCTGGTAAGCTGCAAATGTTGTTGTTTCCATTTTTCAATATATTGTTTGGTCTTAGATTATGGTGGTTTTTGCATGTGTTAGGCTTTGAAGGAGAGCTTCAAGATATACTGCGCAATCAATGATGGCATCATCAATCTTGTTGATATGGTAAAGTAATTCTTCGTGACATTCTCCTACATGAATTACATAGTTTTCAGTATCGCCGGCTCGTGATTTCTGGTTTCAATTGATCTGATGCAGTTCTTTGAGATGCCAAAGTATGATGCTATCAAGGCTCTTGCTATCTATAAACGAGCTGGCCTGCAGGTTTGCCAAAAAAATTATATCAATTTTGTACTCTGATATTGCATTGAACTCAAGCTGAGCGTATTTTGCTCAGTGATATGATAATTACGTGAAAATGGTATTTGATTTGTCTAATCCACAGGCAGAAAATCTTGCCGATTTTTATGAGTTCTGCAAACAACTTGAGCTTGCCAGGACATTCCAGTTTCCAACTCTCAGACAGGTTAGTTCCTCGGTACATGCTGCACATCCTGTCATCTTGATCTTACAAGTGTGCTTATGTCTCAGTCGGCACAAAATAGCCAGACATAAATTATCAGGGCACACCACAGAAATGCAACGCCCTGCATCCGGCAGCCATTCAAGATTATATATACCAATAGCCTAACCTTTTTCCGAATCCGTTTCTATGGGGAAAAATGATTTGACTGCTGCATCTCATGATCATGGTGTCCTAATGTGCGTTCGTCGCGCAATGTTCTGCAGCCACCGTCATCATTCCTTGCAACAATGGAGGAGTACATCAGAGAAGCACCCCGTCCTTCAATTAAGTGTGTGGTGAGTGCAGTTCTTGAGAGAAGTGCTAGTGCAATTTTGTTTGTAACTCTTGCTGTTGCCAAAACAGGAGAGTGAGGAGAGGAAGCTCCTGACCTACATCCCAGAAGCTCCAAAGGAACCCGAAACGCCGGTGGCGGAGGAGAAAGACGAACCTGAACAAGAAACAGAGCCTCAACCTGAGCCTGAACAAGAACCCAAGCCACCGGAAACCACTGGAGATCTACTAGTACTCTTCTCCAAAACCTTTTCTGCGGTCCATTTCTGTTCAAGTGAATGTTTCTCCTATTCTTATCTGTTCTTGCTTTTATGTAGAACTTGGATGCAGAGGTGAATCCCTTGGTTGCAGAACTTGAAGAGAACAATGCACTGGCACTAGCTATTGTAGCACCAGGTATAGCACATCAACAAATCTTCCTGTTGTTCATTTCAAATAGCATCACAGGCAATATTGTTGACACATTGGCCATCTAATTGTCAAATACATTTATCTGCAATTTTGCTGTCAAGTGTGCAATGAGAAGATGCCATCAGTTGTTTTGGTCTTGCTTGTAGGTGATCAAAGCAAGGCATCAACATCTCAAGACATGTTTTCTGGCAACACATCTGGGTGGGAACTGGCACTGGTCACTGCTCCAAGCAGCCACACCAGCCCAGCAGTTGAGACCAGATTGGTCAGTACAATTCTTACTCCACTAGATAGTTTCGGATCTCACTAGGAAAATTCAGAAGCATCGCTGATGACTGAAAGCTCCAGAGTGATCCAGATCTAAATCAATTACACATTTGCATCTGCTCAACAGGCTGGGGGCTTTGACAAGCTCCTGCTGGACAGCCTCTATGAAGACGAGGCGAGAAGGCAGCAGATCGCCAGCGCGACCTACAACGGTAGCCTTGGAGCAGCCAACCCGTTCGACGCCAACATTGCCAGGGACCCGTTTGCCATGTCCAGCAGCTTCGCGCCGCCTTTTAATGTCCAGCTGGCAATGATGGCTCAGCAGCAGCAGTACTACCAGCCTCAACAGCAGCAGCAGTACTACCAGCATCAGCACCAGTATTTTCAGGCACACCAGCAGCAGCAACCGATGACGGCGCCGCCGCAGATGTACCAGCAGCAGCCTCAGTATTTTGCACCTCCAGCTGGACCTTCCAATCCGTTTGGTGACCCTTTCAGTGGCCTTGCAGCAATGGCTGCTGCTCCAAAACAAGGCAACTCAAGTTTTCTCTGAATTGGTCACTCCTCAATATATATGAGCCCTTCTCACTTGAGTAGAGCAACTTGTACAGCTTGATTTTTTTGTGCCGAATTAAGATGCTGTACATTGATGATTTGCATATCCACATTTGGAATATAACATGATTAGTACAATTATTATTTTGCTATAGTTACTACATTAGATATTTATGCAGGAATAAACAGTTCATTGAATACTGAAAAACTTTGCTATCATAGAGGTAAGAAATTGTACCAGTAATGGTATAATAGCTCACCATAAACCTAAATTACTGAATATATGACGAGTTAATAACAAAAGTAAACAAGTACTCTTGTTAATATATGTGTATCTAAAGAGCTGACATGTTATAGATGACCAAAATATCGATTCTCCATACATCACTGGTTTTAGAGTGTAGAGCAACACTTCCCCAGCAGAAGAAAAAAGTGCAAATCAGAAACATAAAATATGTCGACAAAACTCAAGACGAGCAGGTTAAACTATAATGTGGTGCTCATTTCATAATCTCTTCGTGTTTACAAAAGAATGAATAATATAATAACAGTTCAACTGGACAAAACCCCTGTTCCTGAAGATATGGGAGCTAGGAAACTAAAAAGGGGGGAGAGAGAGAGAGAGAGAGAGAGAGAGACAGAGACAGAGACAGAGACAGAGAGAGAGACAGAGACAGAGACAGAGACAGAGACAGAGTGTGAAGTGAAGAGCTAATAGAAATATACAGAAGGCACAACGAATTACAAGGAGGGCAGTGTCAGTACTAAATAAATAGCACCTCAACCCTACCTAGGGACTCAGAATTACAAGTCGTCACCATTGCTGCAGCAACAACATGTCTCTGGCCCCGCATCTGGTGTTAAGCAGCTAAGTATCAATTTCACAATTTACATAAAACACTAAAACAGAAAAAAAAAATCCTAGGGGAATCCTAGGCCAAAGGCAAAGAATCATGTAGAACTCTAGCAGATGTGTAACTGGAGAATAGCTTCAATAGATTGTTGAGAGCTTCTGGGTAAAACTTTCTAGAGAAAAGGTAGCACGGTCTCTTTGTTCCGTTCCACATACATGGGGTCATTGTCACAACTTTCTGCAATAGAGGAACACGTCAAACATTCCACGTAGATGCTACACTACATCTATTTGCAACTTGAAACTTTGTTGAACTATTTGAGTGGAATAGTTTTCAGAATGCCAACTATCGGTACAAACCAAGTATCCTAACTTCCATCCATAGATAGTAATCACATGCAAACATTCAAAAGCCAAAATATCTTCAGGTGTTCGCAGACAAGTACTGGGACCACAGTAATCATCACCAAATCCTAGCAACAGCAAATTCCTATATTGTGCTTGGATGATAAGGAGGAATTGTTAACCTTACCTTATCATCACTTGTAATGTGGGAGTTCTCATTGACAGCCTGCACAACAGCGAAGTACATGAGAACGTATAGATGACTTGTTACGAGGCAAAGACATGTTTTCATTTAGCAAGATATAAGCATACCATTATGTTCTTTAAGAGTTCATAGGTAACATCACCAGCTCTATATGACCTTGGATGCCATTTTCCCTCGGACCAATCAACATGTGTCACCGACCAATTAGAGATTCCACCAGGATCTACCATCTGAATATTGAAGTGAAAGTATATGAGAGAAAAAAACAAGGGGCCAAGAAAAAAGAAAGCTAAATATCAATTCAAACGACTATTACTGACATTGAAGAGGGTTGGCAAATAATGCTCATCAGCAATACAGTTACGTCCCTCTGCTGGCTGCAAATCACAAAAGCAAAGGCATTGCTTATCATCTAAAACCAACTTCTGAAAAGACAATAATTTTTTTAACAAGGTGAAACTCATGATCATTGGTTCTAGGAAAACAGCAATTTATATAGCACCGGCACAATGCTGGCAATATATCAATATGGTTATTTGCACCAGATGTAATGCACACAGCTCTATCAATGATATACCAAGCATATCTGTTATAGTCACACACTCACATTAGCAGATGAAATAAAGGCAACTCTCCAAAAGTTTGTGAGTATTAGTTTGAAGCATTATCCCCCTTTAATTCCTTGTGGTTTATTGGCTGAAGAACTTGGAAACAAGTGGCAGAAGTTTTTTCCCAATTCCCCCCATTTCAAGTCATTTCTGAATTATTATCTCTTCTGAAGTTTCACAACAGCAGTTCTAGACTTTAGGTATAAATTAACATCCTAGCTTTGTTAATTGTTATCAACTTATTCGGCAGCCAACTTACAAAACCTAGTTATCACTATGCACATGTAATGAGCAATGACATAACTGCCATCTAGTTTCAACCAAAATCAATCACCAAGGGTGGAAAACATACCTTGCAATGTAGCTTGAACTTATTGTAGTAAAGGTTGTCTGCCAGAATCACTAAAGCGTGCCTTCGTGTTATAGCAAACCACTTCAGCAAGCACAAAAAACTTACTCAGCAAAGCACGAAAATGTGAGCGATCATCAGACATCAATACAAAGTACAAACCATTATATCCTGGTTCCTGAACATGCTGGTTTATATGACAGGATATAAATTACGAATATATAAAGTGCCTATAAACGAATGGACTTTGGAGCAGCAAACATTCTGTAAAATAATGAGCTAGTATAACCAAACAGGTACCTGGGCACCTTTCCTGAAGTCCCTCTGTTCTATCTCAGGAAGCATATCCACTGAATACCTTCCGCTTCCATGTGGACCAGGATCCAGGAAGCTGACAGCATGGACAAAAATCATAGAAATGCACATGAACATTTCTCACTCACAGTCAATGAGGTTATATAAAACTGGGCAGTATCATAGCTCCTTGTTATATTCTTTTAAATCAAGACGCAGCTATGTTTTCTAGACTGTCCTTGCGATGTCATATGTGCATTCCTTTGATGTAAGAAATACCAGTAAAAAAATTGTTCAGGAAATCAAATGTGCATGATGAAATTATTCTTAATTGCCATATTCCCAATTGTTCCTATGTAAATAGGATACCAAGTGGAATTAAAGTGATGTATTGTCCTCAATATATGGGGAAATATGTTTTAAACAGAACTATGTGCTCTGACATTAGTTATTTCCTGCGCTTTTATCATTTGTATATTCTGTTCTCATAGCCATAGGAATCCAAATATGGGATGCAGTGCGCTTACCAATCAACGAAGCTGACATTTGTTCCCATCAGATAATTATATATATAATCAAACGTATGTAGAGGAACACAGCTGTCATACAAAGAAAAAGGATCTTAATATGCCGAAACAAAAAAATTGAAAAAGGAACTCTTTTGCAAGCAGAGTCATTCAAAACCTGTCAGAAAGCAAGATGAAAAATTGATTATCAACATCTTCCAATGCATTCGCTAACAGCCTCTTCTCTGCATCAACCATTGAAATCCTCCCCCATACTACCTGCATTACAAAGACATTATAGTGTTTTAGTTCTACAAAAACAAACATGTAGCACAAATTAATAGTATGATATGTTGGATGTAAAACAAATGACAGGAACCATGTGAAATTTCAAAAGATGAGTCATAGTTCTTTGGCTGCAAAGTGGTACTAAGGTCTTCTTAGGAGAAACAATCCTATATATCCTAAAGCACAGCAAGTTAAACCCACACAAAAAGCTTGCAATGTATGCATGACTGCAAAACTAATGTCATTTAGCCCCTGAAAGCTAATCCATTTGCTTTTAGATCTTCCTATCTCAACTGTCATGAATTCTACCAAATAGCTCATTTATTTTCCTACCCCTTTTGCCTCTGCACACTATTTTCTTTTTTCTCAATGCACCTCATGTTATACCATCCAATCTTCCCCATAATGTCACAATATCATCTGTTATATTTTAGTTCATTTTAATCCTACAGTATCTCCATAAAGCATGAGAGACAAAGTCCCAATAGTACAAACTACAAACATCAGAAATCTTATTCTATTCAAGTCATATTAGGGTTTGTGGTCAGATTAAGAGATCTAGATACTTAGTAAGATGATCAATATAATGATTCTCTTTTTCCTAATACCTCTAAACAGTTCAAATTATGCCATCCGTAGTTATATTGACTCAAGTTTTTGACTTGGGTACTTAGTAAGATGATCAATATAATGATTCTCTTTTTCTTAATACCTCTGAACTAAGCTTTTGACCAAACTATCTGGTTAGCTTCCATTATTATGGTTTACATGATGATTCTCCAACTAAATAGACAATCTGTTGACATCTCATGCAATTTATCTAGAGAGATTGTCACCAGTGTGGCTTTTTAGTATCGTTCACTTCACTTATTACTTCTTTCACAAGTGTGGTTGTTTTAGCTATGTGCTATCCATTCTATGGCCTACCCAATGGCAACCCTAGACCCTAGTACAAGTTTCTGACCACCGTGTGATCTATTACTGTTTTGTATTAAAGAATGCATTGCAAACACAAGCAATAACACAGTTTTCTTCTTTCTCAACAATCACATGAACTGTAAAGAACTAAAGATATGATGATTTTTCTTACGATTCAATCACCTGATTAAGCGCATGAGTTAAGATAAAGCAAGAAAAAAGAAGTATACAAAGTGGGGGTGGAAGTAAGTACCTTATCACTGCGAATTTCTCGGCCCACAAACAATGGACTAGAATGTATGGGTTGTTCACGCGATGCATGAATATAAATGGAATATCGCCCCTCATGGCCCTGTGTACAGAAAGAAGTTCAAGCAAATCTATTTTTTAAATTTACATTAACTATTTTATAATGATGTTGCTACATGCAGACATAATATAAACTTCATACTTGATAAAAAAAGGAGCAGATGACTATCAGCACCAAACCTGTAAAAATTTCTCCCACAATTTCTCAAAGGGCAATGAGCCTGGTGTCAAGAACATAAATGCAATCTTTGGATTCTTTGACACAGGCATAAGCATTGAAAGAAGATTCCTAATAACCACTGATGAAACAATCTCATCATCAGTCCGCTTCCGTCGGGCCACGGCAGGGAGCCAATCCTTGAATGGAGTACAGACACTTGAAGCAAAGAAGTAGCATGCAGAGTAGCGCCGTGGAGGGTACACGTAGGCCCCAATCAACGCAACGCAAACCAACGACAATAGCACAATTATCCACATGGGCTTCTTGGCAGCGCCTCGGTGGCGCGGAGGTGACATGGTTGTCATGTCCTTACTCCTCTGCTGCCACACCTGCGATACTTTCATCTCCTTGCCATCGCCAAATCACAACCAAAATCTCGGGATCATACCCTCTGTGTATACTTCAAAAGACCAAAACTACATGCCACGGATCAACCTCCAAACAGGGGTGAATAGCACTGCCACCTTTCTGCAATGCAATGTATCCACAGCATTAATCCATGAATCCCATTCAAATATCATAAAGCAAAAATCAAGTAAGCTCCTAATCACGCCACCTGTCATGTACCGTGAGAGAATTCAGCAAGATGTGATGCTACAACGAAATCCTCCTCTGCTTATTCATAGATTGTTCTATGAGATATGCTACTTTTCTTAATTTTCTCACTACTCTAATGCACCTACTTGCTTCGCTTGTGACTAGTTATATGCAGTTTGGCAAGGTTTCGATGGCTCCAAATAAATATTTCCAAATCTTTCGACATGCTAATTGATTAGAACAGCAAAAGCAGTACGTGATCCCCCGGTCCAAATCAAATCATGTCCACCAAAGGCGGTGGAAGAGTCCAAACGGCGGCTACCAAAAGTCAACTCGTAACCAAATCCCCCGATCCCTACAGCAATTCCCACCGCATTCCCAATCCAAACCCAATCACCACCACCCGAAAGCATACCATCCCGCACCAAATCACACACCACAAACCGAAACCGCCTCAAAAATTCACGCGAAAACCGGAACTCCACAACTAAAACAGCACGAGCAAGCATCAAACGGCACCGGGACGGTCTCATCCCCGGAGCATCCCGCCCCAATGCGAGGGACCGAGCAGGAGGCCCAGGACTGAGCTCGGAACGGCGCGACGAAACCTACACAGGAGTGGAGCGCGAGGAGGAGCGGCGGGGAAGGGCGCGTCTCGTCCCCCGTAGACGCCGGAGGCGGCGAGGGCTGCGGGATCTGGGGCCTGACGCCGGCGAGATCGGATTAGGGCTCGCGCGAGGCGGTGGCGGAGGTGGGAGACGAGGAGGTGAGCCTGGAAGGGAAGGCGAGAGGAAGGAGAGAGATTTAAACAAAGGGATTAATTAACGGGGAGTGGTGTTAATTATCTGCTAAGAGGGCTGGGTTTTACACAAGGACAAGTACAACTATACATATCATTACTACTAATCTACTATAAAAGAATGAGTTGATGGTTGTACATTCTATTCTTCTTCAATCGCTCTATTCCCTCAACTTCTCACCATTCTCTACTTTCTAACCGATCAGCGTAATTCTCTTCTATAGCATGATTCTCTTTATATTCAATGAATTCCATTGCAACGTACGGGTACATAACTAATCAATCTATAAACATATGTCATATAGAATTTTTGTAATATAGAGAAGAGAGGAGAGAAAAATGTTGTCCATTATTTAGCAAATATTATTATAGATAGCTTTTTACTATCTATAGCGCTGGATAGATAACATATTAATTGTATAAATCTATTATAGATAACTATTTAAATAATATATTATATGTGTTATTTTTAATTCTATTTATAAGTAATATTAAAGTATATTATATACTTTAATACCTCCGCGGTTTTTATTGGTTTAGGAGGCTTCCGTTCCGCCTCGACGCCCAACTCAACGGGGAAAGCAGAGGAAGACCGGACGGGAGAGAGGATCGAGTGCCCTCTGACATAACGTCACGACGTTGGGTCGACGCCCCGCGTGGGCCCGACGAGCGTGACGTTATGGGGATTCCACGAGCGTGGGGCCTACACGTCAGTGACCCAACGTCAGGTGACGTTATGTCAGAGGATTTCATTCCCGGGAGAGGGGTTAAGGGTCAACCAAACCGAAATAGTACATGGCATATTGAAAACAGTGCACCTACACACGACACCATGTTTTTGCACATTTCTATCAAGATTCCTAGAGAGCACCAACGATTTAGGTCCACTGGATTGGACTAAAAAGTTATGGTTTATAGCTGAAATTGCACTGTATCGGATAAAGGTGGCTTATTTGGCGTAATTAAATTTAAAAAAATTAAAAATGAAAAAAATATGCTAGCTCATCATGGACAACGCAAGGAAAAAAGAACCGGCAAAAAAGCTAAAAAAACCAAAAATTCAGAAAAAGACGAAATTTATGAATAGTGAAAAATAAGTCAGAACTGAAACGAGTGATGAGTGGTAGAACATTCCCAGCTGCGAAGTGTCGCTAAAAGTTGATGGAAGAAAGAAGACTCTTCTCCAAATTGCAGCCCCATTTGAAATGTAGGATTTTTCTCTGATTCCTGCAAGAATTAGACTGTTTTAAGAAATTTTACTGTGAATTCTTTTATAAATCCATACATTCCAAATGAAGCCTACAACAATCACACAAAATTTGATGGGCATGTTTTATCCTTCGTCAGATTGAACCACTAAGGTACTCTAACAGCGCAGCCTAAAAAAATCCTATGTAGATCAACTTTTTTAGTATTTGTTAATGATACAAAGAAATAGGACTACCCTAAAAAACCGATAGCTACATTATCTTTAAGAGCCTTTTATTTTATGAATCTCCAATGCTAGACAATGGTTTTTAGACTTAAATTATGTTCTGTAAATAATGTAAGGTTGTTTGTTCTTGCCCTTAAAATATATTATAGTTGAATCATTTGGCGTGGCCGCGACGTTGTGCTTCTTAACCTCTATTTTGGATTGTTTCAATTTCAGAGGTATATAGGTCTATTTTTTGCGGTTTCTAAAAGCGATTTTTGCCTTTTGCTACAGTATCTAACTTTCAAACGAAATATTTTTTTAAGACAAGATCTACAAGTTAATTATAATGTGAACACATGAATTGGATGTTCTCTCACTTCTCCCTATATGATGGAATCAATAGGTAATTGGGGTAATTGCCATGATAATACTCGCATAGTCACATAATCAGAGTCCAAACATATATACACTACTAATTTGCCGGAGTTGCACATGCAGTTTGGGCTGCACTTGTGTGATAAACAGGTGCTCAGTTTGGGAAACAGAATAACAAGATGCAAAAGGTGATTTCGATTTGGGGTCACATAGTACAGAACAAGCATCCAACCGAACAGGTAGGACTGTAGGTGCAGACAATTGAGGCAAGGTTGGATGAGGAAGCTAACTCTACACACACTTCCAAAAGGATCTTAATTAAAAAAAAAAGAACTTCTATATGTTTGATGTGAGTTGGACATTACGCATTACCTCAAATGTTAATAAAGCTTCGGAATTCTTGTGGAAACCCTTCACATGGATCTAGTCAAATAACAGGCTGTTGTTCCAAATAAGAACACTACAGAAAAGGTCGAATATGTCCAATGAGTAGACATACTGCCTAGATCTGTCTGGGCACTCAAACTTTGGCTTGTTTATACGCGGTGGAAAAAATAACTCGGTAAAAAACTGCAAAGATCGACACGAATCGGTTCGCTTTGCAAGTCAAGCACTCCCGTAAAATTTACCTAGTTTGCATGGACATCTGAAAGCTAGACGGTGGATGCTTTGCTTCGCCCCCTACTTTGTCCCAGAAGTGTCCGTCGTACAAAGGAGGTTCGATGTCTACTACCTGCTCCATCCCCAGTACATGATTAATCGCCGCAACCGAGTGCCTAAAACTTAAGCAACATAACCTTCAAAAAAAAAAAAGCAAAACATAACCTCCAAAAAAAAAGAAAAAGCAACATGGCTTTTGAACAAACAAATAAAGATAATAATTGATGTTTAAATAGATGGACATCGTACTTATTCAACTATAAACATGCCCATCCCTTATTACAGCAGTAAACAAATGATACATCAAAAGAAATGACGTGTCCATCGAGCACTCGAGAGCAAAACAGAGTGATGTGCCTAAACGACGGCGCGTATCGGTGCAGAAAACTCTCCTACTCAGCCTACAACCTCGGAAGCAAATACATCGCTTCCATGTTTTATAAGACACTTGGTGATAATTGTTGTTTACACAAAATATTGGTGATCCTTATTGTTTACACGAAATCTACAACAATTCACCGTGTTTCGTCTTCTAGATTGCGGAACCCAGCGGAAAGGTCATCATACAACTTCTTAAATTTCGCAACTAAAACATCTTCGCCTTCTGCGGGATCCTCGAATTTTTGAGATCTGTGATGTATAAAAAAATCGTTGGTAATGTTGTATCGATAAGTGTTGAAAAATAGAGTAGAAATACTCACACTAAGCGATAGAATAGATCGCCCATGCGATGCTTTATGACGCTGTACGTTATCTTTTGTCCGTCAGCACCAGCTGCCCTCTCCACCGCCTACAAATGATAAAAACATACAAATTACGAAAGAAAATAGCTTTTCTACTACTTTGATGTGAATATATAATGATTTAAAAAAGGTCCTCTTTTATAATTATTGAGTAAACAATTTAAACCATTTGTACACCCTAAAACTAAACAGTGCTTCTTATAAGTTCACTTGGATCTGGTTTGCTTCCTTTAAGCTTGATTAGCTCCATTTGTTCGCTTCCATTGTAAATGCTTATCTCACAAACTAGTTCTGACTTAGCTCACCCCAAACAAGGTTTTTTCACCCCCTCACCATTCACTACAATACTTGTCATGAAAACATGAAAGATCCACATTGATGCCAGGCCAGGATTCAACTATTTATAAATAAAAAAACTCGACCTGCGGGGGGAAGAATCCCCCCGGGCATTGCTTAAGAAGAAGGTCTTCTCACGCAGACCGAGAAAACCCCCGAACCCCTGCTCCACCCTTACACAGCGGCACCATCGCCCGACCTTGTGAGACTACCGGCGGATCCTTTGGATCAACGCCTTGGCGGGGCCTTAGACCTGTGCTTTGGTGTGGTAGTAGGCGAGGGGATTTTTTCCCCCAAGCCTGAAATTCGCTCCCACTGGGAGTCGAACCCAGGACCTGGGGGTGCTACTCAAGCCTCTAACCATTGGGCTAGAGACCTTTTCGCAGGATTCAACTATTTATAAGAAGACACTTTGAAATGAAGAATTAGATTTAAGGGAAAAAGGAGTCCGAAGGCTGTTACTGCCAGCAACAGAGCAAAACCTCAAATTCCATATATCAAATCCAGCTAGTTTTACTGGTTCCGGAAATCAGAACTGGATCCAGCAGGAACCAGTGAATTCCTATGACGTGTCTTGTTTCCAGGCCAATTTCATGTCAACGTATGTCTTGGGAATAAACGTAACGGATATGTTTTACGGTTTTACCCCTCATGCATCCAAGTGTGGTTGTCATTCGAGTCTTAGTATAAACAAAATTTGAAATAAAATACTGGGAAGTGGCATTTTCAATTACAGAAAACATTACATAAAAACATGGTTCTAAATAGCTAGCTATAGCTACGCTATAGTTTTTTTGGACCCAAAACACTAAGCCGCGAAGCCGCAAAATTAGGTAAAGAGCTAGCTATAGCACTATACCTTTTTTGGGACCTTGCCGCGAAGCCATGAAATTTGCGATTTAATCCTTGCTTAAAGACCATGGAATTGCTGACACAATGAGTAAGAGCAAGGTTCCAAAAACCGGCAGATACCGGCTGGTAACTGGAAATCCCGATGACAACCGGGATGGAAAAACCGGCCAAAACTCCCGGTGGTTATAAATGCACTTGCTAAATTGGTTTAGGTCTTTTTTGTGCTAGATTACCTATTATATGAACTAAATATGCATAAATATGCTAGTCCCAACATTTGTGCTAGGTTTTCTCTAGCTTTTCCCAGTTTTTACCCGATTTTCCTATTTTTTAAGTGGGTTTTCTGGTTTTTTTTGTCACCGGTCTGGTTACTGGTTTCAAACCGTCCAAATTCAAAACTTGAAACATAAATTTCGTCGGGTTTTTCCCGGGATTTCCGATAACCGGCTGGTTACCATTACTGGTCACCGGCCGGGAAAACCCCTGATTCCGATATTTGGAACCTTGAGGAGAGCTTACCTGGTTTGCCAATGTGTTGAAATGAATAATGTTGCGCATCATCCAAACTGATTTGTAGAATGGGCAGAACTTATCGTATCTGTTTTAAGCAGAAGAATTGCATGGTCAGAACTAATATGGATAACAAAGGGCAGTAGAGCATGTCAAATTAACTAGGCTAACACTCACGGGGTAAATGCATTTTGTGCCAAATAATCTTCTCTCAGAAGTTTTGCTGTCTCCAGTGTAATCTTGTCAGTTTCTGCCAGCGCATCTTTACCAACAAGCTGAATATGGAGTAAAGAGTTATTAATCAAGATTATGCAAAGAATCATAAAAGGGCACAAACATATTTATGCCAGTCCAGTTTTTGAGAAATACAGTAGTATACTGAAATCAAGTTTATTGTTGTTTTCAAAATGATTTAGCAGGACCAATAAGTGAACAAAATGCGAAGACACTGTCACACTCAGCAACTATCTTAGACACAAAAGTATGTGCGAACACATCTCATATAATGTTAAGACATTAGAACACTGCAGACTAATAAGAGGCATTACAGCTACAAGTGGTTGAAAGCCACATGAAAACAAGTCAACTTATTTTTAAAAAAAATATTAAGGTTTAAACATTATGGAATTCCAGGCAAGTAAATGAGCCACAAAGGCACAAAATAATACCTGCACAATTTCATTTAGATCATCCTCCCTCTGCAACACCTCACGTGCTTTTGTTCTAATATCAATGAAATCTGGATCGAACTTTTCGTAGAAGGACTCAAGGGCCTGCAAGGCAAAAATTGTAAGGTCACATAACATCGATAATAGTGTCATGGAGAGTAAACACGAATGCAAAGGGAGAGTTAAGATCACATGGGAAAAAGACATTAACCAACCTATGAGCATTATGGCAAAATAAAGATGAGAGCAGCAGAAATGCAACAAAAGCGATAGAGCGCCCATGCCCACCCATCACATAACTAACATTGTACTACATCTTCGGTAGTAACGTCACAAAATCAATTCATTATTACAGCCCTTCAAACTTGCTATTATTGTTCAAAATAATTCAATTGCTGAATAATATAATATTCTGCACCACAACAACTTCTTTGACCTTTGTTCTCTTGTGCTCCATAATTTACCTCAAAACTTTCTAGAGAGTTGTTATCTATAAACAATTTAAGCAAGTTTAGGTTAGGAAATAACCTTGGAGTATTTTGAATAGGAAATGAGCCAATTCACTGATGGGAAATGCTTCCTTTGAGCAAGCTTTTTATCTAATCCCCAGAAGACCTGCAAACAAGAACAGCACATGTTTTAACAATACTGAAACAATAAATCCTATTAATCATGTTGGACTAAACAGCAGGAATAATTCAGTGGCTTCATTACCTGAACAATACTAAGGGTCGCAGAGGTAACAGGATCTGAAAAATCACCACCAGGAGGAGAGACAGCCCCAACAATTGTCACACTGCCTGTCCGATCTGGACTTCCAAGACATTTCACCTTACCAGCACGTTCATAAAACGACGCCAATCTCGCGGCCAAATATGCTGGGTAACCACTATCTGCAGGCATTTCAGCCTGGAGCATTACAAGGGTGCCATTAGTTATATAGTAACAAAAAACAGGGAGTAAAAAATAATCAACACAAATTAACAATCATAGTTAAGTATTTCCAAAGGATGTCTTAGCACCCAGCTGCTTTGCTCATGATATAGGTTTGTTCCTAACTAAACATGTGTCCATCAGAATCGTTCTCATCTTTTAGTCTCACTATGTAAGCTTGCTTAACCAATGCACATCATATCCTTTACATTTGTAGCAATGTTAATAAAAGTTTACAGAGTAGTTTTAACCATACATGGGTCAATTGCAGTACATGTCTAAATAATGATACTATGAATAGGATAGCAGTGTCAATAGGCTATCGCAGCAACAAGTGAAAAATACAAAGACAGAAACTAAACTTCAATTAAAAAATCATGTTGGCACAACATTAGGCAAGTAGAATGGAAGAAGAGCGACATACCAAACGCCCAGAGATCTCACGCAATGCTTCAGCCCATCGAGAGGTGGAGTCAGCCATCATACTGACATTGTAGCCCATGTCACGGAAATATTCAGCTATTGTAATTCCTGGGGGAAAGGATATCATATAAGATTTTGTTGACAAAGAAATCGTCGATTGTGATTCATAAAATATGAATTAACAGTACTCAAGATAACCAAATCATGCACATGAACACTGACAGGAAAAGAAACATGTAGAGCAACAATCACAAATACAACTGGGAGGCACACACCGGGGGGGGGGGGGATGCCTACATCGTCAGTACTTTATCCAAAATTGCTCCACAGTAACATATGTAGACACACACATATACACATACATATGTATGTATATACATAAATGCACAGGTGCCTTTTCCTGCCTCTCTTTGGCAAATCGGCAATAGTTTCAGTGCTGTATTTCAGTCAGTACTATGCATCGTGAAGATTCTAAAAGCGGATGAAATTTCAAGTACTAGTGTGCATAATTGACCACATTGCTATAAAAACAGACAAAACAAAGTGGGCTACACAGTATTGATATCTGTGACTATTATGGCCTAATGTAAACGTCAAGGTCATTAGGGTAATATGCCATTACCTGTATAAATGGAGGCTTCACGAGCAGCGACAGGCATGTTGGACGTGTTAGCCACCAGTGTCGTTCTCTTCATGACTGACTCTTCACGTCCATCAGGCAATGTCATTGTCAATTGGGGAAAGTCCATGAGAACCTCAGCCATCTCATTTCCTCTTTCACCACATCCCACGTAAACCACAGCTTCAGAATTGGAGTACTGCAGAGGTTATTCAACTCAGTACAAAGATGAAAGATGGTGTCAAGATAAAAGGAGTATTTTCTGCAGCTGCGACAAGCCAACAACAGGATCAGTAAGGCAGGAAAAAATAATGATCACCTTGGAAAGTGCCTGACTAATGACAGTTTTTCCACAACCAAAAGCTCCAGGAATAGCACATGTTCCTCCAAGAACTGAGGGGAACAACGCATCAAGCACACGCTGGAACATTTCAAAGTACATAAGACAGAGATTTAATGGAGTAGGAAAAGAAGGGAAAAAACATCTGAGAATCTTTGGTGATCGCTAAACAGAAACCTCGGTAAAACAACACACACACACATTTTGTTACAGAAAGTGAGGCTCAAGACAAGTTTTACACGAACCTGTCCGGTAAGAAGGGGTGTATCCGCAGCAAGCTTTGATGAAACAGGCCTAGGTGAACGCACAGGCCATGTCTGCAGGTCAATAAGTTCAACATATTAAACTAATGCTGTAATCCTCAGAGGGTTCTATCTTCAAAATGAAATAACTTTTTCTTACCTGAAGCATAGTAAATTGCTTTTTGATGCCCTGAAATTCCAACTCTAGCACTGTATCCTGCATACATAGCAATAAAGTCAAGCAACACACATGCAAATACATAGGACTTGGGATATAGTGATAGCATCCACTAACCTGCAGGTTGTATTGACCAGCTGGCGCGATGTAACTTACTTTCCCCATAGAACCAGGTGGAAGGGCAACATGGTGTTGCATCAAAGTGTTCTCAAATACAGTCTGACATATACTCAGCATACATTAGTATGTGCACACAGGTTAATAGTGGGGATGTACAGATCACAAACTGCTAGACTTCTGCACAGTAATAATAACCATAAAACGAAATTCAACATCATAAGAACTTACAGCATATAGATCACCACCCGTGAGGACATCTCCAACACCTGAAGCAAATGATAAAAAGACATGTTTTTAGAGGGCCTTGCGCAGCACATAAAACTAAAAAAAAGATTAACATGATGTCCCTTAATTGCACAATTACAGTATTAAACACATTACCCAGCTTATTTGGCTGAAATTCCCACAATGCATCTTTGTCAAGGGCAGGAACTGAAACACCACGAGGAATGTACACATCTCCAGATTTAATAGCAATAGTTTTTAGAGGGCGCTGCAAATGTGATAGGAAAGAGGTCATGACAGTAGATAAGAAGTGCATAGAGCAAACAATTTAAACAAAATGATTCTATCATGTTCATCTTACTTGGATTCCATCAAAAATGTTCCCAAGGATACCAGGTCCCAACTCAACAGAAAGGGGCTGCATGGGCATAGCTATTCCGTGTCAAAAAGAGCAAAACAAGGACACTGACAAATAAGTTCAGTACTTCAGTAGATCACGAAAATGCACCTTTCTTGTTCTCAAAACAGGGTCATTAACCATCAATCCAGCAGTTTCCTCGTAAACTGTAAAACACAAGTAACAACATTTGTGATGTTGATATGATACTATATTCTGTTCAGCTGGCAAAAAACCAGTATCAGGCCTCATTTGTATACCATATAAGATTAAAAAAAGTGCCCTGTTGCATACCTTGAATCGTAGCTGAATCACCCTCGAGACGAATAATTTCCCCAATGAGGTTATCGTACCCAACACGAACAAGCTCATACATGGCAGCACCTCCCATTCCATCAGCTACGACCACAGGTCCAGAGACCTACAACAACCAAGCATTCCAGCACTAAGGTTAATCAACGGAGCATGAACAAAGTTAAGAGTTCAACATGCCATTCACAAAAGAACGTAGGGTTATACATGCAACTGCAATGCAGAACATTAGCAGAAGATGCCAACTAAATCTTGTGCCAGACAGACAGCAAACTGCCAAGTTCCGTGGTAGGATCTAGTGTTCTAGAAGTCAAGACAGTACGAGTAGGTGCACTGTGGCATCATAAACTCATCTAGATACCACCAAAACAGCAAATTTATGCACATCTCCCACGAATTGAACTAAGAACATAGCAAGGCCAACCGATGAGCCTGACAATTCACAAGCGCGCAAATAGTCAAAACCCATCTGAATCCTTCCAATCATAACAATCCGAAATTATTATTAACCTCACACCTCAGATCAAACGACAGTGTGATACAGACTAGCGATCAAAATACCACGCCAATCTGAAGTACAGCTGCTCAGCCACACAAATCTGCAAACCTACTCTACTAAGCGAACTTCCCACCAATGCGGACTGGATCCGAATGCCTCCTTCGAAACACCAGTAGCGCGTGAGAGATACACAAAAGCAATCAGCGCCACCGCCCGAATCCCAAACGAAACCTCCCGGCTAAACAAATCTCGCGGCAATTCAGCTCGATCCGAGCACATCACAGGTCGCAAACACAAGCGGCTCTGCGCACAGCTTGCGCGGATCAGAGATCGCGCGAAACGAGCGGTTGGGATCTACAAGGAAGCAATGCGAGCAGGAGGGGGAGGGGGATGAGGAGGAGCGGACCTTGCGGACGTAGCCGTACTCGCTCTCCTTCTCGGAGTCCTCGAAGGTGGTGACGCGGTCGCCGTACGCCATGGCAGCCGCCGGCGAGGGGATCGTCGGCGCCGGATCGCTCGCGGGGTGTCGATCTGGTGGTCGGGGAGGGAGCGATTGGGAGGGCCACGCAGTTGAGGTGGGTTTCGCCTTAAATAGATGTCGTCGTGTATTTTTACTCTGTTGTTTTGATTTTATTTGTATTTTTGGTTTCTATGAATCTGTCGTGTTGTGATTGGACGATGCCTCTGGCACAGTTTCTAAAAACTATTTTTTATTTTTCTACATCAACAAATTTTTAAACAAGTATCTTTTCTAAGATATAACTACAAAATAACTATAGATATATTATAGCGACTTTATTTATATCGGTCATAAGTCACAACCATAAGTCATAAGCTCATACCTAGCTAGAACATGCCTATGATTGCCTGTGCTGCAACAGAACATATGGTTTAGGACGCTGGCATGTAGGGTCATACATTATGTGCCTCTGTCATATGAAAAGGTGCACTTTGAACTTTCGTAAAGATGTCAAGGAGTTAGAAATTAGCATACATGTCTTGGTATTCAAGAGGTTCTGCTTACGAAGCTGCACAGCGTCTGTTCCGCTATCGGATTTGGGGTGATTTTTTTTTGACTGATGGCTAATGGTTTATGGTTTAAATATTTAAATTCTGGCTGTTCGCAAGAGGCAGTATGTAGAGGAAAATAGCCGCATATGATTTTGAACGGTACAACTGAACTCATTATACTTTTCACTACAATTTTTCTATTGATCCTATCTTGAAAATACGTATCGTTTAAAAGCTAGTTATTGTAAATAATACAAGCATAAATCAACTTTAAGCCTAAAGAACCCGGCCTTGATACACATCATGTACATAATAATAAATAATAACATGTATTCCAGGCGTTGGATTTGGCTTATTCACGGCTTATGCTCGTACTGTCTATAGTACCTAATTTTTAAACAGAGTGTTTTTTTAAGACGGATCAATAGGAAGATTATAGTAAAAAGTGTACCGAGTTCAGCTGTACCAACTAAAACCACATACGACTATTTTCTTATGTGTACTACTTCTTACGAACAATTAAAATTTAAATATTTAAATCATAAAACATAAATTATAAATCTAAAAGATCCACCCTTAGGGTGCCTTTGGTTGAGCTTTTGGGAGCTGCTTTTGCTTCCAAAAAGCCAAAAGCCAACCAAAGGGTGGAAACAGTGTCGCTTTTGAAGCACTACTTTTGGTAGTCTGATTTTGAAAGCACCTTGGACCCTACTTTTGGTTTTGGCTTCTGTTTTTGAAATGGTGAAAATAAAGAGTTGTTTCAAGGAAAATAGAGATAGGAGATAAGTTTTATACTTGTTTGAACCAAACGACTTACGCTTTTTCACACCCACAACCTCAAGACTTTTCCATGACCCACGACTCACAAGAACTTTTTGAAACCACACTCAACTAAACACACCTTAAGTCCGGGGCGGTGGGGACCGTAAGCGTGGTGCTGAGAGGCTGACAGGGCCAACGACGAGGGAAGGATGACGTGAAGCACGTCAGGGTTGATGTGAGACGGTAGGGATGGACGATTCAACTGTAAAAAAACATGATATTCTGCGGAAAAAGCATGTACTTGTTTGCTTGACGTAGGACATTTTCATTTTGATTGTTGACCGATCTTTAAAAATACTTATAACGTAGAATGTTTGAAACATAACAAAAATGCATGCGCGTCTTCTTAGGCGAAACCGGGTTTTCATACCATGTCAGTGTAAATCAAATTTGAACTAAATCTTGAAAATTCCTTAAGGAAAAACATCTTGTCCAAGCAACGCCCCCAAAAAGTTATGAAAACATATGCATGTGATGTGCACCTTAGGAATTACGGTTTTTTTTTTTTTGCAAAGCTACGCTACTGTAAGAGGTGAAAATAATGATAATGACACATCTATGCATGTCGTGTCGTAATAGCTCGAACTTCTCAGTGTGACATAAGCCACAGGAGTGGGTATCTTTCACATTTATTTCTTTTAGCAAACAATGTGGGAACCGGGAAAATGGCCAACATGGCCTGCCTTGGCGCCGAATCAGGCCCGTTCTCGTTTTAGCCCAAGAATGTCAACTGTTTTTCCACCTCACTCCACTTTCTGATCCAAGAATGACGATTGTTTTGCTCTCTAGTCAAATCCCTTTTGCTAATTTGTCTCCTGCATCCTTCAGTCCTTCTGACTAGCCTAGGAAGATTCATCTCAAGGTGAAGACGGATTGAATAACAGTCAAATCATACCTGCATCCATATTTCAAAAATGATTACGAATCTAATGTTATAATGAACATGTATTCGAATTAAATATTTACTTAATTTACTTATTTAGTGATAAAATATTAATGATATTTTACCCTTGTACACGACACAATTAGTCTTGTACTTATTGATGTAACCTAAAGAAACATGGACTAACATAAAATTTTTACAAGTTGGATAACGAGAGACCATATACAAAGTCTAGTATATGTTTGTGATGAACAATTGACACTTTTGTTATGTTGAATTTGAATTTTGCAAAGTTTCAGAAACTTCATATTTCAGTTTGTGCTGTTAGAGTTCAAGCAGTCTGAGTCTGACCGATAGATAGCTAACGGTCGGACCGCCATGGGTGCAAGGGGTCAGACCGGTCATAGACTTTTGAAAAACTAAATACCAAACACTTGTATAGGCATGTTTGGGGGATGCATTTGCACTTAGTACCACTGGAAATGGAAATTGGAGCTGAAACTAGATAGAATTTAACCAAAATTTTAGAGAGGATGTTTTTTTGGTGCAGTTAAGCGGTCAGACTAGTCAATGGTCGATGGAATGACCAACATGGTCTCGGTGGTCAGACAAGCCCTAGCGATCTGACCAGCATGGTAATGGTAGTTTTGACTACCTATTGGTGAATTGTTTTATCAAGTTAGGATCAATGGTGATTGAGTGTGTGTATGGCATGGGTGCCATGAGTTGATTGTGTTGTGTTGCACGATGTATGGTTTTGACTAACATAAGTCAAGTGTATAAAACTTGTACTTAAAATGGTTGCTTGGTTTTTAGATGTATATGCGGCTTTGAGAACATTAGAGCTCGACGACAATGGACTGGGACTAAGTGGAGGAGTTTATAAGATTGAGAAGGTCGACTAGAGGGAGGGTGAATAAGCGGTTTTAAAAATTCTTTTAGGCTACTGCGAAATCTATAATGCGGAAGTGTAAACTATTTGGTTTTGCACAAGTTAGAACTAAATTGTCTAAGTTTGACTAAGTACATCAACAATATGCCGCACCTGCGCATCACCTGGGCCCGCACGGTTGATGCCGTGGATGTGGAGGGGGGCTTCCAAGGCGGTGGAGGCCATAGTGACTGAGGTGGCTGCCATTGATACAGTCGCGAAGCGGCGGGGCAACAAGGAGGAGCAAAACGAGGATGAAGGGAAGAAGAAGGTCTGCATGGGGTTGGCGGCGGCACTGGCCACCATGGCGGAGTCCGATGGCATGGCCTCCATGGCGTACGATGAGCTGGTGGTGGAGATGGAAGGGGGAACGGGAGAAAGAAATGGCGAGAAGGGACGAAGAGCCAATCCAAAACTAAACCTACAATTGTACGATGAGTCAACGAGGTGTAGTTGTGAATTAATATGTACCATCGAATACAGCAATTAGAGAGGGTGCATGATTTCCTTTGTTTTTTAGAACCTGAAACCAAAACTCAAACTAGAAGAAAAGCAATATAAACAAAATAGAACAAAACTCTAAACTAAAAGCTTCTGGCTGGTCCGAGCACAATAGTGAGAGCAGTCTAACCTCTAACACTATTCATGAACCGAACAACCGACGAGCATGAGAACCGATCTAACTTCAACAAATTAACTCCAATTGACCTCAAATTTGACACATACAATGCTAAAGATAAATACAATCTATTCCAACATGAAATTGCAAGAATCATCAACTAGATTTGAAGAAATCAATATCACAATAGAAGGAAAATGAAAACTCGGTCAAACTCAAAAATTGCAATTGCTTTCAACCAACTTGGAGAATTTCAATGAAACTTCGCAGATTTGCTCCTAGGCCTATTTGCAACTTATTCCTCAAAAAGAATTGAATCAAAATTGTATGGGATCACAAAAACAAATGATTCCACAAAACAGAGCAAATACTAAGAACAGATGCACGATTTCTCCATGGTTGAATCAGAAGTTGATTTACATTGCTGGATGACTATGTTCTATGGCTACAAAGTGCCCTCATGGCACTCATCAAACCCTAGCACAAAAGCAGCCATCAAAAGCCACCGGGAGTCCTCAAAGCCTCTGCTAAATACTTGCCATCTCGCTGCTTTTATATACTACAGCTCCAAACCGTGTCTTCATCAAACACAGATACCAAACTCTATCCGTTCCAAAAATCAAGCGACTTGAAACCCTTCTAAACATGGGTTTTCCATAATCTTTAACCATTCCCAATTATGGACTCCTTCCATAACTCTTTTAACTCAGCACATGTCGAAGCTTCTAGGACTGCACCTCTCGTAGCTTCTCTACACATCATCCACTTTTGATCTCCACGTGCTACAACGTGAGCCCAACCACCTCGTGATATCATCGACCGCTTAGACATCAAATTTCCCCTCCTAGTCCCGGTCCTCCTTGTCATCGACCATAATCGTCTCCACGCCTAACTACACATGCAAAGATCAAAGACCGCATAACTTCTCCACGTATCATCCATCTTTGACCTCCACATGCTCCAGTGTGAGCCCGACCACCTCGTGACATTATTGACCACCTGGACATCAGATTTCCCCCTTCTCATCCCTGTCCTCCTTGTCACCGACCATGATCGTCTCCATGCCAACCTACACATGCAAAGACCAAAGAACATTGTCCCCGGCACAAGTTCTTTCCAATTTGACCGACATCAGTCCTCACACGTATAACACACCCTTGTCCATCCATAAACACAAACTAAATCATCCACGACCTTAGTATCCACACTTTCCAAACATCCACTTCAGACCACTTAGAAAAGCCAGTCAGATCGTCAACTCAGGCTGGTCAGACCGCTGGCCCAACACACGAGCACTCAAGGTACTCAAAGATCACAAGAATTGAAGCTCTCAAAGCCTGCGAGTACTAACTGTGAAGCCTACAACAATCGATCGCAAAGCCTACGAATACTGATCGCGAGGTTTATGACTACTGATCACAAAGTCTAAGACAATAAATCGCGAAGCCTACGACTGCGACAACAGATCGCGAAATCTACGACTATTGATCACATAGTCTACAGTTATCGATCGTCGACTAGGCACTGTAGCTCCGACTAACGATCTCCAAATACCGACCAGGTACTGTAGCACTAACTACTAAGTATCGACTATGTACTATTGCTTACGGCCATCGACTAATTACTGTAGCTTTTGAATATTGATCGGGTACTATTTTACGACCATTGGTAAATCACTGTAGCTACGACCATCGACGGGTTACTGTAGCTCACAGTATTGATCACCGATCGTGGGCGACACCTCTAACGGTCGACCGTGGTTGTAGTCTGTCAATCGAATAGCTCAACACAAGGCTACGATTACGGTTCACTGTTTCATACGACCGATTCACTGTAGCTTACGACCAGTTCTCTGATCGAGGTCGTTCTGTCATGTTCGATATTCCGTGGTCGTTCTACCGTGGTCGACATGCTGTGGTCGTTCTGTCATGCTCGACCTACTGTTATTGATCTTCAGTGTTTGATTTGCCATGATCGAAATCTGCCGATTCCAGTTTTGCAAAAAAAAACACCATCCAAAACTTTCTCAACGCAAATTTTAATATAACCCAAATGTCAAATATTCATCATCACTGTATGTATAACCTATCTACATGGTTTAATATAATCAAGCTTATCATTTGCAAATCACAATTACTTGGAGAAATCATAATTCAAAAATGTTGCTTCATCCATCAAACCAGGCTGAATTGTTCACGATTACCGAAATGAATTGTTCAGAAATGAAGTATTCAGTTCAGATAACTCAAGGCTATCAGATAACTTTGGTCACTTACCTGAACTCTCCAGGAATTCACCAATGAACCTACCCCTGGTTGTCAGATGAATCGGACATCAACACAACCCATCAGAAGTCAGAACGCCTACTGCAATGCAATCAGATTATAGAAGAGTTCCAAATACCACAATATTAATTAATGCTTGGGAGTTCAGCCTCTTAGCTTAGTCAGTTCTACTGCAGAACTAGGCAAGACACTGACACGAGGACTCCGAAAAGCTCAAGTCCGTTCGCTTCACCGACAGTTTCGTCAGCTAACACAACGACGACGACTCATATAGATCGTTATAGATACGCTCGTAATAACGCCATGTATAAAACAGCAGCACCAGCAGCTTGTGTCTTAGTGTGTCACTTCACTTGGACATGCCGCCGTTGGAGTGGGAGTCCCAGCCCCAGACGTCGACCACCTCACCGGGCATCCGGTTCTCGAGGCTCTCGAGGCTGGCCATGCTCTGCATCGGCGAGCTCTGGACCTGCTCCGTCGGGGACAGCCCCATGAAGCACGCGTCGTCGCCGGGGAAGTGCAGCCCGGAGAGCACGTCCGGGACACGGCACGCCTGCCGGGCGTTCAGCGCCGACGACAGCCCCAGTTGGCCGAGCCCGCACGACAGAGCGCCCCGCGCCACCATGTCCTCCGCCAGCTTCACCTGCACGTACGGCAGAGACGGCGCGGTTTCAGAGAATTTGAATGGAGTTGCCATGCATGGCTACGTGATGATCAGTCTTTTTGATGAGAAGTGAGATGGTCACCTTGACTCTCAGGGCCTCGACGTCTGATTTGAGGATTCTGTTGTCGGTGACCGCGGTCGTGAATTGCTGGTCGGCGTCTGTCAATTGCTTGAAAAGTGACGCCTTCTCGCCTCGGAGATTATCAACCTGTTTACAAGGACACAGCTTTTAGGTCAGAATAAACTCAAGGGACTGGCAATTGTGTTGGGATTTTCGGTCTAAATTGCAACAGCGATTAGCATCTACGGATATTTACCATTTTCACTAACATTAGCAAAATTCAATACAAGTGTGAAGTATGCGTTATATCGTTTACCTGTGACTCGAGGTCAGCTAAGTGCGCTTGCTTTCTCTTCCTCGATCGTCGAGCAGACTCCCGATTGGACACCATCCTGTAATTTGAAACAAGCAATTTAGGTATCCTAGTGCCTTTTCTAAGCTCTTTGTTCAACATTCATTGCAAAAATCAACGGTTAGTTGTACTTGCGAATGCGATTATAGGATCCAAGCAGTGAAGAACAAAAGGATGGACAATAGAATTGTTCATGTTCTAGACAGTATAACGTACCGTCTCATTCTCTTCACGTCCATTGGGTTTGTGCTTTGCTCGCACGGACTATCTAACAATGATTCGCTGTCAGAATCTGAACCACTTGAGCCTCCCAGAGCTTGGCTTTCTTTCATATTTAGATTGGTCGCTGACGTGGGACTTGCTGCTGCTGCCAAAGATTGGACAGAGCGTGAGCAAGAACAAGAAAAGAACCGAACATTATGAGTTATAATCAAGTCCAATTTGGATGTAACAACACTGATATTTGTTCGACGGCTCATTGTTCAAATCTCCATCTGCCGAAAATCTAAATCACATGTGGTACAGTGTTCAGTCTAGTACCAAATCATGGCACACATCACTGAATCTTTTTCTTGTAATTGCAGTCTTTATGATCTGATGAAAACTGTGAAAGAGGAAGAAGTATGTGAGGCAATACTGCAGATTGATGATTGCGATTCGATTGTGGAGACTGCAGGATGCCGTGCGCTGAGGTTCTGGGACTGGGGCCATAGATGATTGTGAATGCTTC
The DNA here is from genome assembly GCA_036346575.1 of Dendrocalamus sinicus. Taxonomy (NCBI): domain Eukaryota; kingdom Viridiplantae; phylum Streptophyta; class Magnoliopsida; order Poales; family Poaceae; genus Dendrocalamus; species Dendrocalamus sinicus. The sequence goes on from CM070646.1 coordinate 16,736,947, forward strand.
CATCGAGGGTGTTCTGCTTGGACAAAATAAATGCAAACTTAATCGAGTCATCAATCATGCATGTGAAGGTCAACAACAATCTTAGATATAACAGTACTGCTCTATTTATATCTTCTAGTTCTAATTAGCAGCCTCGAGTTTCAGTTGCTTCACGCCTTTCAATATTGCATTGCTTCACGCCTTTCAATATTGCATACTGATGAATTATGCAGATTTCACAACAAAGTACTTGTCCTAACCTTGTCATGAGAATGTTAAGCCCTATTGCTATCTATGCTTAGAATTCAGGATCCACTTCGATTCTTAAGAATGTTAAGCATGTTGCCAACCGTGGCACCACGTGAAGGTCATCCCAAGGTATATGATGAGTACTTGACTTTGTTATGCAAATATTATCGAAGTTTGAGTTCAGTTTTAGAAGTTTGCAATGTTCAGAGTTGCTATCAGGTGTAAGGTGGTTTGACCATTGGTGGTTTGACCGTCATGGGGCAAGCAGTCAGACTGGCCACATGTCTTTTAAAAATTGTACACCAAACACTTATGTAGGTGTGTTTAGGAATGTGTTTGCAGTATGTGTCATCTAAAATGGGGTTCTAACCTGCAATTAGATAGAGTTTAACCAAAATTTTATATAAGGTGTCTTATGGTGCTCTTAAGCGGTCAGATCGGCTTTTGTCAAATTGATGATGATGAAAATGGATATTGAACATATTTGAGGAGTGGGTTGCCAAGTAGGTTGTGCCTACATGTTGTGAAGTACATGTGGAGTGTTGTATCTTTTTCCCTAACTCCTTGCTCTCAGATCACTTTTGCCACCGCACTACGCTGTCCGCTGCTACGTGTCTTCCGTAGACATGATGTACCAGTCGACATGACTCGCCGACACGACCCACATCGTTGTGCAAAGCGCCTGACTTAACGCAAGTCTTTCGCGTGATGGAGCAACTGCTCCTACCGTGACCTGACGACTCGCCTTGCGTGAAACGCCAAAGGAACATCGCCTCCCCCTTGATCACTCTGATGTGAAGCTGTGCGTTTGATCTGTTGTTTCTTCACGTGATGCATAGCAACACACAAAACATGCATACGCTAACATGCAGACCCACTTTTCTTCTTCCAAAGCACAACCGCTCCCTCTTTCTTTATTTCTCTGTTGCTTTCTTGCTACTTCCTAGCCTCTGCAACTTCCTATTGCTCATGTTGAGCACAACCTCTATTCTTGTTACAAAGCTTGCATGGTTTTATAAAGCCTGTACACAACCTGACTCATAATTCCATACGGACTCACATGAATACGGCAAGCCTACACACCGATACGACTCGGAACCGAACTCATACGTATTCATATACACAGACTGAAACTCGGATACGACAAGAAAACGGAAAAGTAAACAAGATTAGACTCTAACAATCACCTCCTTAGTCTTGTTTCTCCATCTTGATCACACTGATCTTCTCTTGTTGCTGCTTCTTCCTTGCATGCCTTCCTGGGCTGGAGCACCTGCTCCCATAGTCGTAAGTCTGGTCGTCTTCTACCTGCAGCACCTGCTCACGCTTCCTCCACCACCACCTACTCTCACTGCCGTGTGCCCTTGCTTTTGACCACTGCTCTTCATGTTGTGCTTCCTTCCACCACCTCGGGACCCATCTACGACTGCCTTCTATTGCACGCGTGAGAGCTCCTCCTAGCCTCTGCTCGATATGACCATGCTTGCTACATGTGGTATGTGTCGACCACCCGAGCCGTCGCTCTGCTTCTCTCCGCCTACATGCGCTCATTCGGAGTTGGTTGCATGCCTGTGCGCACCTCCTGCGCCGCTCACTACGACCACTGCATGCTCTTCCGGGGTCGCTCCTCGTTACGACCATGCCTTTTGCTTCTTGCTTCTTTACCGACTCAGTCTCCTTCCTCGTTACGACTTCTTGTGCGCCAGGCTTGCCTCCTGCCGCCTCTGCACCTCATCCATTTGTACATCTCTCCACCCAAACCTGTTTATAAGTTTTCAAAGGAATCTTATACAACCGATTTGGAGACTTCTTTGCCTTCATCAACAATTCTCCGTTCTTGTCATACACTCACAAGAACTCATCCTGCAGCACCACCTTGTACCTTCTTTCCATCATCTGCCCAAGACTTAGTATGTTGTTGCATAGACTTGGTATATAATAAATTCTTGTCAAGAACTACTTATCTCCGTTCTTGCATTGCAACATCATCGTCCCTTTGCCCTTTATCTCTACCGTGGAGCTGTCGCCAAACTTGACCTTGCCCCAGACCTTCTTGTTGAGCTTGTGGAACATGGAGCAATCTCCCGTCATATGGTTGCTGGCTCCATTATCCAAGTATCATTGATCCGTGTGATCATGGCTTCCTTCCATCATGCGTAGTTTTAAAACTACGTTCTCATTATTCAGTTCCACCATGATCGACTCCCTTTCAACATATGAGGAGAGAAGTACTAGCTTTCCATCGTCTTCTTCTTCGACTTTGGCAAAGTTCACTTCCCCGTCCTTCTTCTTGCTCTTGTAATCCAAAGCAAAGTGCCCAAACTCGTTACAGTTGAAGCACTTTTCATTGCTGCGGCATTTTATCGCGTAGTGCTCGTATTCGCCACATTCAAAGCACTTGACATGTGATGTATCATGGGATCTCTCACCACCGCCTTGCCCAGCCCTGTCTCCACGGCCACCCCTACCGCCTTGACCACTCTGGCCACCACAACCGTGCCACCTCCCGTGGTTGTATGATGAGCCACGACCGTCTCTTTGATCTCCCCTTACTAGTAACGCTTGCTCGTTGTGAGATCCCTGCTCCTTGCGCGACTGAAACCCTTCAGTAATTCCTCAAGCACCTTGAGAGATCCGCTGATCTCCTCTATCTTCTTGTCTAAATCGGGGGAGTACATAAGTGTTGTGACAACAGGTATGTACTTCTCCGGAAGCACACGCAGGTAATTCTTTACCACCACATATTTCTTCATCTTGTCGCCACGACAGTTAATTTGATTATACAACGAACTTAGCTTGGCGAACTCGTCCACCGACTGGGTCTCTTCCATCTTCAGATTCTCAAACTTGCTCCACAAATTCTGGAGCCGCACCCTGTGCCGTCTCCTTGCCGATGAGCTGATGCATCATCGCGTTGGCACCGCCTGGTAGATGAGGGCCAAAGCCACCTGATCTATCTTGTCGTCCACCTCCTTGTCCTTCCCCTTCAAATCGTCTGCACCCCAGACTCCCTGGGTGCGCATGTTCGTCTTCATCCTCATTGCCCACACCGTGTAGTTGTTGATCGCCAGGAGAGGGTACTGGAGGGAGATTAGCCCACCCTGAGCCTTTACCTTGTCACCTATGCTCTGATACCACCTGTTGTATCTTTTCCCTAACTCCTTGCTCTCAGATCGCTTTTGCCACCACACTCCACTGTCCGCTGCTACGTGTCTTTCATAGACGTGCTGTACTAGCCGACGGGACTCGTCGACACAACCCGCGTCGTCGTGCAAAGCGCCCAACTTAACACAAGTCTTTCGCGTGATGAAGCAGCCTACTCCTGCCGTGACCCGATGACTCGCCTTGCGTGAAACACCAAAGGAACAACGCCTCTGCCCCTTGATCACTCTGACGTGAAGCTGTTCGTCTGATTTGTTGTTTCTTCACGTGATGCATAGCAACACACAAAACATGCATATGCAAACATGCAGACCCACTTTTCTTCTTCCAGAGCACAACCGATCCCTCTTTCTTTATTTATCTGTTGCTTTCTTGCTACTTCCTAGCCTCTGCAACTTCCTATTGCTCACATTGAGCACAACCTCTATTCTCGTTACAAAGCTTGCATGGCTTTATAAAGCCTGTACACAACCCGACTCATAATTCCATACGGACTCACATGAATACAGCAAGCCTATACACCGAGATGACTCGAAACCGAACTCATACGTATTCGTATACACGGACAGAAACTCGGATACGGCAAGAAAACGGAAAACTAAACAAGATTAGACTCTAACATGGAGGATATGTGTGACATGGTTGGGTGAACCATGATGGTCTTGGTTTTGACTCATGGCTTGGGAACTATGAGAGGTTTGTATGTACACGGTATGGGTGGTGTTGTTTGGTTATGGTGTGTTGCATAATACATTGTTTTGACTAATGTGAGTCAATTGCATGAAACTTGTGTTCAAGATGGTTGCTTGGTCTTTGATGTGCATATGGCTTGGAAAATGTTAGTGGTCAACGGCAAGGGGCTGGGACTAAGCGGGAAAGCTGAGGTCCGTGTGGTCAAGTAATCCATGTGAGGCTATGTGGCTCAAGCGGGAAGCACAGAGAAGACAAAGATTATGAAGAGACAAGTTGATGCATGTGGTGCACCGAGTAATAAGGCCGATGCATGTAGAGACGGTTCAGGATTCCAAATGCATGAAGACGTGACGGTTTGTCGTTAAGCACTACGGGATACGTTTCAAAGCATGTGAAGATACTTTCATATGAATGTAAGTGTTCTTGGTTCATCAATTGTGTCAATTGGTGATTTTATGTTGTGCGGTGCTACATGACAGTTTGCTTATTGTTGTTGGTTTAGCACTTCGGAGCTAAGTCATGGTGAGGCGGATGGAACTAGGACTAAACTAGGAGAGTTTAGGTACACAGTGGTTAAGGGATTAGGACTAAGTTAGAGAGCTGAGGTCCAGAACGTTCAAGGTGCTACCTGAAGATGACTTAGGCTACTGAAGTGGCTACAAGCCGGGAAGATAAGGAATTGGAGGAAGCTATCGGAGTGGATCGGGACTAATCTCAGGGGGAGCTGAGGTCCAGAACGGTCAAGAAAGCCGGGTGCCGTCATGGTGCATCGAGAGGTATGTGGTGCACCAATTGACTTGGACCTGTTTGCAAACAAGGAAAGTTCAGTGGGATCCGGACCTGTGAGAGGCTTGGCGGGCCACATGGAGTAAAAGATGAAGCACAGGATTGCTTTGAGGCGAAGGACGCGTGAACTTCGTGGAAGGTGGTTTGGGGCAAAATGATCTTTTTGTTGCAAACCGGAAAGTTGAGACTTGATCAAACCACGGTGCGAGAAGGTGTAAGAGAGGTGGTTTAGGTCAAGAATGTGCTGAAAAATGTGTTGAAAATGTTAAGTAGATCAAGTGTTGATTTACTAACGGGTTAATGGTTGTGTATGCTTCGAGAAGCGTACATGTATAAGTGTAAAATCCAATAAGATGTTTGGTTAACGAGTTAGCTCATGTGAGTGGATGAAACCTAACTAGAGATGATGGTTAGGGTTTCTTGTGAGCCTCCATATATAAAAGGGAGAGGTGTTAGCTTATGACTAAGTTTTGAAAAAGCTTGTGCTAAGCCAAGTAGAAGAGGTTAGAGTTCCTAGAGAGAACTTTTGGAAGATGAGTTGTGGATTTTTGTCATCCTTAAGTTTTATGAGTGGCTGTAAACTTTTATCTCCAAATATTAGTAGATATCCAAAATTCGAACAAGTTTTTCTCCTCTTTGCTTAAGTGCTAAAATCTTGATTTGACTCGATTTTCAGTGTTTCCTTCTCCCTTCTTGATCTTGCTATGATCCATGATGAGTAAGAGGTAGAAGATAAGTCTATTGATCAATCTTTAATCATGTAGATCACTCATATAGTAAGATTTGAGATCAAGCCCGTTTTGCTTGTTCTTAGCTCAAATTTGGCTTTTTGTGATCAAGAAAGTTTTATTCAGAATCCATGTTTAGATTAGTTTACTATGACATGTAAGAGTAGATCTGAATCATCCTCTTGATTAAAATCTCCTTGAGTAAGAACTAATTTGAATTTTAGGATTTTAGGTAGTGTTGAAACCTAAATTTAATTTTCTTCAAAATAGTGATCCTGAGTCCAAAAACCTTATGATTCTTGATTGATTTAGGTCTCTAGTGCCATGAACAAATCTCATGCAAAATTTAGGAATACTTAGATGAGATTTAAGCAAGTTCTTCATATTTAAGTTTTGATCCGAAAGGTTTTTAAGTCTGAGAATAAAGAAACAGTCAGACCATTGTTGGACTTGCGGTGAGACCGGTGGACCGGTCAAACCGGCGTTGTTCCAGCAGTCAAACCGCTTGGGATCGGTTCGATTGTTTGCTTAGCTATTTGGCTTCTATTTAAGGGTTGTTTCTATTATGTATTTGATCTTGTTAGCTATTTCTAGCTATTGAGTGAAGAAGCTTTTTTGTGTTCAAAGAAAGTTGATTTTATTAAAGTGGAAAAAGGTAAAAGATCATACACCCTCTTTTAATCTCCGCCATTGGTCCGATGTCAACCAAAAAGTTTAGGAAGAAACAAGTAGTTAACACTATCGGTTTTGTTATTGCACAGGTGACTGAAATTTTTTTATGTTTCAGTCACCTGAAATTGCACTCTCAATGAACTAAAATTGTAGTCCCCCTCCAAAAAAATAGCTGCAACTTTAGGTGATTCAGAGTGCAACTTTAGGTGACCTGAAATTACACTCTCAATGAACTAAAATTACAGCCCCTAAAAACATGTGCAACTTTAAGTGATTTAAAGTGTAACTTTAGGTGACTGAAAGATAAAAAATTTTCAGTCACTGTGCAATAGTCTATCCCTAACACTATATATAATAAAAGGTAGTACGTGCTACAGAAACCTGGAAGCAAGCAAGAGACGGAACAATGAAAATCACCTGACACAAACATCTCATTCACAAATCACAAGATATGAAACTCTAGTGGTATATGGTGCAAGACTGCAAATCCTGCAACACCAGCTTATAATCAACAAAAAAAAATAGACATGTCTTCTCCTAATTTTCCCATATATATTACCCTGCTTAACTAAACGCCAGCTTGCTCTGTTAGTATTTACCACGAAGAAGAAAGTCGACGCTCACCGAATCAGCGAAGTCGAAGCCGGAGAGGTCGTCGGCGGAGAACTCGCCGAACGGCGCGTGCAGGCCGGCGTGGCCGGGCTTCTGCTCGGCGGCGTCCTCCCGGATGCGCAGGAAGGCCTCCAGCTCCAGCTCCGACGCGCACCTCTTCATATCGCCACCGGCCGCTCCCTGATCTCTCTCTCTCTCTCTCTCTCTCTCTTCCTCCTCGCTGTGCCTCGATCTATCGATCCGGCGCTGCGTTTGCGGCTAGCTGCGGAGAGTCTGGTGCTCCGGCACGAGGCGTCGGCGTCCGATGCTTTTAAAGATGCTCCAGTAAACCAGAGCGCTGAAAAAGTTCTTTCTTGTTAATCAAAAACAAAAGGAGAGGAAGGGAGAAAGGTGGCGGGCTGGAAGGAAGTCCGGCGTGGAAAGCGGATTGCCCCGTCTTTTGCACATGCTTTTCCGCTATATCTACAACTTTGCCATTTTGCACCATGCCATACCGACGGAACCAAAATCCCTGAACGCGCGGTATTTTCCTCCATTCTCGTCCGTAGTGACATAAGTGAATTTTTTTAGCAATGGTTTACAATTTATGCCTTAAATATTTAAATTCTGACTGTTCGTGAGAGATTATACGTAGAAGAAAATAGTCACATATGATTTAAATATGTATAACTGAACTCAGTACATTTTTACTATAATTTTTACTATAATTTAAATAGTCGTATATGATTTAAAAGCTAGTTACTGTAGACAGTATAGATATAAATCAACTTTAAGTCCAAAAGAACTCTGGCCATATTTTCCTATGAAATTTATGAGAAATCCTTTATTTTAAATCGGACCCTTAAAAAATTTCATGGTATTATAATGCCGTAGTAGTTGGACAGGAGAGGAATATATAAGGCATACATTTTTTTCGTCGTAGCAGAAGCTGCAAGTTACCAAGCACTTATGCTGTAATAATCAATTAATATAAATGGTTGCTTTTGATCGAAAGAACATCTGCTAGAAATTGAAAGTGCTACAATACTACCAGTGGATTTTCTTCAGAAAAAGACCTTTTCTCATGTAACTCCATGTGTGCGGGGTGACGCAGACATGATGCATCAGCATGAAGAAGAAAAGGAAAGCGGGCGGAAGGTGAGAAGATACCAAGGGCATATTCCAAAACACGTATTTTCAGAAAGCGGTTTGATTATTTTGAACTGTGGCTGGCTTATAGTTTTTTGTTTAATTTTTTGAATTCTGACTATTCGTAAGGGATAGTACGGAGAAAAATAATTATATATAATTTTGACTAATATAATTAAATTTAATAGATATCTACTATACTCAATATAAACAAAAAAATCAGAAGCAATAAGCTTTGAAGAAACCAGCCCTAATCGCCCTGCCTCGGTAGGTCGGGACCAGAGGCGGAGCCATACCCCGAGCAAGGTAAATTTCAATTCGAGGTATGGAAAATATCTAGTGTATAGTCTAGGTAAATTCAATTCAGTCTGGTTAATATTTTTATGATCTAGATCAGATAGTTTAAATCATTTCACCATTAAATCTTCTACTATATAAAAGGAGTTGGTGGCTGTCGGTATGTTCTCCTCTTCCCTCTCTACAGCTATCCGATTTGATCTGGACCATTTATCTCTCTCCTCCCCTCTCTCTCAGGATACAACCGTCCACCCCTTCTATTTTCCTCATCCCCTCGTGCATTCTGGCCACTCTTCTATCTTTGTCGTTTTTTCTCTAATATTTGATATATGAAGTTGATCAGATAATAAATTTTATCTTATTATTTTATAACTTTGTTGTAATATACAGATCTCTAGCTAGTCTAGGTATAATTAAATCCTGACTTCGCAAGTGGCCGGGACCAAACCAAAAAGCGAGGTAGGCGGGAAGAACCGGACATGACACGCGCGCGTAGTACGACGCCTTTCGGCCCTCTCCTTTCCTTCCCCGAAAACCGCCAGAAAGGTGGCACGTCCCGCACCAGTGTTCGCGTGGACTCCCTTCTGCGCACACCAAGCGTCCTACCCGCGGCGTGCTGACAGGTGGGCTCCATCGCGTGGGGTTGTCGCGTCAGTGGGATCGGGCGGTACGCGCGGGGAGAGACGCGAGTCGGCTGCCGTCGTACGGCCACCACACCAGCCGCAGAAATAGAAGTCCTTGGCCAGAGGCAACCTGGGATGGGACCCAACCCGGTGCTGCGCCGCCCACACGTTTTGTGAGGCCAGTGGCTGGGCCGCTCGCGGTCTCACGCGTGGGTGGCGGTGTGGTGGTGGGCGCAGAGGATCCAGTGAGGACGGGAAAGGACGGCGTCCGAGTCAGGTGACGCACTTGGCCGAGCTGGCTGCTTTGTCCTCACGCTGCTGTGAGCCTGTTTTTTTTTCCTTTGGCTTTAGCTTTACGAAGCCAAAGCAATCCAGTACTTTTTCTAAAACTGTTTCTATAAATAATTTTTTAAATTTAAGATTATATGTATTATCTATATCAACGTCTCTGTTATTCATTATCATCTCAAAAACACACAGTAAAAAACCATCAAATGTAACAAAAAAATAGCTCTCTTGCACGTCCACGTCGCACACGACACCCCCAACTACAATGTCACCAAACTTCTCATTGTTTATTCATCTATATAAAAGGAACTTCTCATTGTTTATTGCTTCTAAGTTTCCTTTTTTAAAAATGATGTGGCTATTTGCTTTTCCCCTCTAGGAACTCCATGCGATTAAGGTTGTCCGGATCAAAATCTTAAATCAAATCGGAGATACTCTGGTAGGATCGCATTATAAGATCAAATCGTAGAATATGAAGATCCCACTTGATTCTACCAAATATTCATATCTTCACATATACCATCTATTATGAGAACGTATCCAGTGCACTCACTATGTACGTGCACTCAGTCAGGTGCGTGCACTCATGCACTCAACGCGTTCCGACCGTCAGATCTTCATCGAACGGCACACATTGACGTCCTGGCTTTTTCGCAAAAAACCGCCCGCACGCCAGGTTGGATTTACAAATCAGTCCCACCTTCCCCTCCCAATCCCCTTGACCCTTGTTCGCATGCTCATCTAAGGGTGTTTTGATGTCGATGCTTTATACTTAAACATAGCAATATTGACAAATTTAAATCTAGATCCTTAGATGGCATCTCTCTGAGGTATGCAGTTCACACTCAGGGTTATCGTATACTCAACTTAGAATCTAACAAAATTGTTTAGACCTGCGAGGTCACTTTTGATGAGGCTAGTCCTGGTACTAGACCCGACAATGTAGGTATACATACCCCTGACGCACCTGATGACATCTTCTAGGAAGAGGAAGGCGGGGATAGGTGGCGCAGTGGAGAAGGATGGCGGTGCTGGGTTGAAGTTGGCTCGGTGGATGTAGTTGCCGAAGGAGAAGGGGGTGGCGCTAATGGAGGATGCGGCTGCCGGTGGATAGTGGAGAGAAACGGTAGAGAGAGGTGTTAGGGGAAGAGCAAACGAGGGAGGTGGCGCAGTGTGGTGAGCAGGGAGCGGTGCTGACTGTAGCCGAGATGGGAGGGGTGGCGACTGGAGAAGCAGTGGTTGGATTTACAAATCAGTCCCACCTTCCCCTCCCGATCCCCTCGACCTTCCCCGCCCGAAACACCCATTTGCATGCTCTGGAGAGACCCGGCCACCCCCATCCCTCGTCGCCCGCCCCTGCCCCTCTCCTCCCCCAAGCAGTCGCTCACCTTTGCCCTCTTGTCCCCAAGCTGCCTCCCCAAACCGCCCCTCTACTCCCCTGAGCAGCCTCCCCGAACTGAAGCCTAGCCATAGCCCTAGCCTCCTCCCCTGTAAGTATTGACACAACTGGAATTCTCAATTTTTTTTGTAATTTGTGTTTTTTGCAATTTGTATTAACACAGAATGATCTTCTGTTAGACCATATGGATGGTCATGATTAATGTGATAATGAATAATTTGACATTTGGATTACTTTGGAATTTGTGTTTACAAAAGTTTCAGCCGATCGCAATCATAGGTTTTGAATCCAAGTAGTTTCAGTTGGTTCCAAGTGGTTTTGGCCTACTCCGAGTGGTTTTGGTTAGCTCCGAGTGGTTTCGGTTGCTCTGAGTAGTTTTGGCTTGCTCTGAGTGGTTTTAATCTAGTCCGAGTGGTTTCCATTGCGTCTGAGTTGATCAGACGTCATTTGAGTGGCAGCGGAGTATCAACCAGTCTGATTGGGTCTAAGTGGCATCAAACAACCTTTGAGTAGCATAGGTGGGTCGGACGGAGTTCAACTGACATTGGCGCATCGGACGGCTTTACGACCACATCCAATTTCAACCATGACAGACTTCGACCACGTCTAGCTCAGACCACGACAAACTTCGACCATGACAGACTTCGACCACATCTGGCTTAGACCACGACAGACTTCGACCATGTTTGACTCATACCACGACAGACTTCGACCATGACTCACTCAGACCACAACAGGCCTCGACCACATTCGACCGTGACCACGTCAGTTCGATTACAACATTGTGACTACGTACAACTTCGACCATGGCAATTCGACCAGGTAAGTCGACCACAATAGAACGACCTTACTTGGTTGATGATTGTACGCCACAGGAAACTCGTCATAAGCTACAAGAAACCGGTCGTAAGCTACAGGGACCCAGCCGGAGGTTGTAAGATCATCTGCTACAGGTATTTGTTCATGGGTGCAGCTATAGTACCTTTTCATGGTCATAGATTTTCATGGTTGGTTCATGATGGTCGTAGATTTTTCTAGTCGGTAGTCATAGATTTTACTGGTCGGTAGTCGTAGGTTTTTCTGGTCGGTGGTCTTAGACTTTGGGAGCGGTACTCATAGATTGTGGTCAGTTGTCGTTGTCTTCAGTTGTCCGATCAGTTGTCGTAGACCACACGATCGGAGTTGAAGGCTTTGCGATCGGTTGCCATTGGCTTCATGGTTAGTACTCGGATAGTTCATTGTCAATACGAGTGCTTTACTTTTTGTGATCTTTGAGTACTTCAAGTACTTGTGTTAGGCCAGTGGGATGACTGGTGGGTGCATGGTGATCAAGTGGTAGTGGTACTCGGTAGTTGGAAGGGCTCGGTACACTATGGTCGGTGAACGGTAGTTGTGGGTGTTGCGATTGGTTGTCTGAGACTTGTGCTATGTGATTGGTACTCGGTTGTCGGTACTCATTGGTTCTCTGGTTGGTAGCGATGATGTTATTCCTGAGTGTTTTGAGCGGAGCGACGGTAATTCTCGAGTACTTGCGATTTTCAGGTACTCATTGAGCTAGCGGTCATAATGTGTTCTTTGAGGCTAAGTTTTGTAAAATGATGGTTTTAGCGGTCATAATCAATATCTTGAGAGTGATTTCTAGATACCGATGAGGTGCATGGTCATGGTTGACCTAGTTGATGACTTTGGATGGTTGAAGGTGTGTTTTGAGTGTGTGTATTGATGACGGTCAAGTTGTGAAGAACTTGTACCGGGAAAATATTTCTTTGGTCTTTACATTTGCAGTTAAGCATAGAGAATATGTAACAGCCCAAGTGTTTATTTCAATTTCTGAGTAAATAATATTAAATTAAATTAATTTGGTTCAAAATAAAAATAAAGTGTTTTGGTTGCTTGAGTTTCAATTTTGTTTTGCCCTGATTTTCTACTTTTAAAAGGTTGGATTTGAAAAGTAATTTAAGTAAAAACCTAAAAATATTATTAAATAAAAGGTTTTGATTTTTTATAAAAATACTAGTTCAATTAATTATTTGTCTTTTATCTAGTTTTTCTGGTTTTTCCTAGAGTTTAAAATCTAATTTTTAAATTATAAAGTATTTCCATTATAATAAATTATACCAAATTAAGTTGAAAATATTGTACCTATGTCCAAAATGGTTCTAGGAATTTTTGCAAGTTTTTCTGGAATTTTTAGAATTTATTTGGTATTTTTCTGAGCCTTCTTATGCTTTCTGGCTTTTTCTAGATAGTGGTTATGTGAGCTATAGAACCAAAAGTTTTATCATAATCACGATCATGCTCCTACTGAAAACCACGTGCCACAAGACGAGCCTTGTAGCGCTTAAGAGAACCATTATAGTGGGTCTTAACCTTATACTCACTTGCACGCGATAGGAGTAACACGCGCAGAAAGAGCGATAAGATCTCACGTGCTAGTGTGCTCAAGGGCAACGATCTCCTCTGTCATCGTATGCTGCCACTCCTAATGAACAGCAGCATCATGATAAAAAGTTAGTTCAGCAAGAGCAGTGGCAACAAAACCAAAGTGTTTAAGAGGCCAAATAGACCGGCAATTACAAAGAGTATATCGAGAAGGAGAGGTCGAAGAAGATGTTCTATCAAAAGGATATAGGTCATCAAAAGAATCCTCAACTCGCAGACGATGAGTGTAGTAGAGAAGATAAGAAGGAACAAGCCCAGAAGGAACCTCTAGAGAGGGGTGCTAGTGGTGAAGGAGGAGCCGACGGTAAATGAGGTATCGGAGAGACCAAAGGCTGTGGTGGAGTGGTGACTATGGGGTGGCAGGAAAAGTCAGGAAAGAAAGTGGCTCAACAAGAGATGTTGAGTTATGGAAGGAGAAGGATGAGGGTAGAAAGGATGATACTCATCAAAAGTGACGTCCCGAGAAAGCCACATCCATTGGCCAATAGGATCCCAACCAGGGGCAAATCTCACGTGGTTCATACACACACACATACACACACATATGTACATAGTTAGGTCAAATCAGCTATATTCATACTCAATCGCCCAAATAACCAACGGATTCATTAGGCCCATTCACCCCACATAGTGGTTGGCTGGCCTGGCCCATTTACACGCCGAACCCGATCGGCCGATCCCCAAATAGCTAAACTGGAAGGACGGCGTCTAACCTTAACTCACTCAGCTAGCTTACTTACTCCTCACTCCTTAGTACTCTACAGCTTCCCGGCTCCTGTCCCAGTGCCGCTTGTTGTTCACGGTTCACCTTTGAGCTCCAGCTCGGCTCCGCACGACAAGAAATGAAAAAGAATTGCTGCACAGATCTCAGAAACCAAGCCAACGGCTTTGATAGATGGTTCATATGAACTTATATGAACCTAAGTTCATATTATTCTTGTCGGGATGGACAGGCTGATTTGAGCTAGACCAAGCTGGTAGCAGTAACACTACATTGTGTAGCTGTCAGATCTCAAGACAACTATCAAAACTCTTCATTCTTGTGTGGATCTCCATCCTTACAAAACTGCTCAATTAGCCTTATTACTACTAGACAACCTGCACAGCAACAATGTTATCATGGTGAAATCAGACATCATACTCTTATGATACGTTCTCCCTCCTTACATCGCAAATGTGATGTGATGGATATCATGATATCACACGAATATGTACTTCCATATGCAACGCACCTGATCGCCCTGTCCAAACGGCTTTTAAGCCTTCCACTTAAGCCACTTCAAAAAATTCAACTTGTTAATTTTGGTTTTTTAAGTTTTTTTAAGCTTTTTTTTTTCGTTTTTCTCCTCTTATTGCTTGCAATGTCTTTCTCCTCTTATTACTTTGCATTGTCGCAAAAGATATAATGATATTTCTTAATTTGTTACTTTTTTTATAGCATTGTTTTTCAATTTTCCTCAATATTTTTTTTTTACTTTTTTCTTATTTTTTTTTACTGAAAAACTAATAACCACTATAATGCGCCTGTAGCCAGAAGCCGGGCTTTTGAAGTTGTTTGGAGCGCCACCATAGAGCCCCCCATAGAACAGCAGATGTAACACATCTGATAATCTCACGAATGGTGCAGAATATATCGAGGTGGTGATACCCTAACAAACAGTGATGGCAATGCACGTGGAAATGTCTCCTACAAACATACACCATCTGATTCGATGCATCTTACAGTGCCCTTGGAAGGAAACATGCCTACCATAAATCAGTTCATACCGATGACATTCTCGAATCCGTTTTCCTTGATCAGATCAGTGAACTGATTCAAGTAGCTCACAAGCCCACCTAGCGATTTGATCAGCTCGTCGGCTTTTTGGCGAGTGGTCTCCATGGCATCAGGTGAGATCGAACCGGCAAGAGCAAGGTTCTGCCCAGCATCTTCGCTGGCCTCTTCTTTTAGTATCACATGGATATGCTGCGCGTTCTCATGTAACTTGTTGGCCAGTTCCAATGCATCGTTTTGGCTTCTCATGGGCTCGTTATTCGCTTCCGTCTCGCAGACTTCTAGACAAACAGAACATGGAGACAGTAAGGTAGCATCAAAATTAAGATGCCAGGATAAAAAAAACACTAGGCGATAGTAGAAGGTATGAATCGGAATTGCACAATTATCTAAGCATACCGTACCATCCTGTCTGCTAATAGCAGGTCTTAAAGCAAACTATCTGACACCAATTTCAAAATGTAAACAAGGCAATACTTTATGGAAGCCAAATTTTATTGGTAAAGCCCATTTGCCGGCAAAGCATTGGTGCTAAATCTTGGTACATACTATGTCAGAAATTTCTATTGACCTACATGGCTACATTTGAGGGCACTTTGAATATGAAATAATAGTTCTTCACACTTCAAAGTAACAATTTCTATTTGAAATACAGGATCAAAAAGGCTTCACACAGATCCACATGAAGCTAAAGTTTCGAAAATAAATATAAAATTCCAGCAATCAGAAGCTACCAAATCATTTGGGTTTTTTTGGTGGCTTATGGCTGAAAAGCACTGTAGCTGACTGAAAAAAGCACTGTAGCTGACAGAGGCTTATTGAGCATAATTAAATTTAAAAAAATTTAAAAAAAATATAAGAAATATGTTAGGCCATTACGTATAATACAAACAAATACGGGAAAAAAAGAACCGGCAAAAAAGCTCAACAAAAAGCCAAAAGTTCAGAAAAAGACGAAATTTATGAATAGTGAAAAATAAGCCGGAAGCCAGAAGCTGAAGCTCTTTTGATCACCAGAATCACCTCATCGTGGCATTGAAATAACACCACAGTTCATGAAAATTATGAGCTGATTACAGAAAACTGCTCAATAATTGTCTAAATCATATAATGGTAACAAAGGATTTTCTGTAGGTTAGGAAGAACTAAAGGGTATATATCTTAACATGAAAATCTATAACATGTCAAAAGAAACTAGATGCACTGGAGTTTAGATTATCATCATCATCCAGGATCTTATGGTCTCAGCCAATTAGTCTAAAGAACATCTACTGGAGTGGACATGACAAGAAAGCTATTCCAATCAGACTTGGGCAAAAGTATACCATATTATGAGAAAATACAATTTGAGTCTCTTCCGCCTTTAGTATCTACTACAGCAGAAATATGATAACCAACGTTCTTTTCATGTTCATTCCGTAACAGAACACAATGAATGATTCTAATGTTAAAATTTTTGCCCCCATCACCCATAAATCACATTAACCCTGGAT
Organism: Dendrocalamus sinicus; assembly: GCA_036346575.1. Classification (NCBI taxonomy): domain Eukaryota; kingdom Viridiplantae; phylum Streptophyta; class Magnoliopsida; order Poales; family Poaceae; genus Dendrocalamus; species Dendrocalamus sinicus. The sequence goes on from CM070646.1 coordinate 16,753,272, forward strand.
CCTACATTTGGAGAACAAAACCACATTCACACGCAAAATAATCCATCGGAGAAATAACCTCATAGGGATTGTACATGAAGGTAAGTTAATCCATAATTCCATACCATATATACCCCCTCACTTCCATAATTTGTTTCCGCATTGTATCATTGCAATGCCGGGTGATTGCATTGCAGACTCACATATATCTAATCCTGATATGGACATAACCGTTTGAATAGTGGGGCCTGTTTCTTTTCTGGTAATTGTTCTCACGCATGTTAGTGTTAGCGAAGGAGTTCATTCTTTCATCAGAGGCTAGTTTTGTTGTATGTAGCTTCGCTCTTCACATGCCACTGTTCTCTTTTGGGTGTGCGGCGAGCATTTTATGGGCATGTTCTTTAAGTCAAAAGCTGGTGGCTTTTGACTTTTGCTACAGTACCTAACTTTCAAACAGAGTATTTTCTTACGAAGGGGTCTACAAGTTTAACGATCTATACGTTAAAAGCCCAACATCTATACTAGCCAAAATCGCAAGTGAGTATCTGTCTCTCCGTAATCTGTACCGTAAACAGCCAAAATTCAAAAATTTCAGTTAAAAACCATAAGCTGCAGCTGAAAAGAACAGGCCCTATGGTAGGGATGTTGGCACTATTCTGTTGGGTGACTTTGACTGCCGGGAAAATTAGTTGATAAGTCCAAGAATCAAATATAATGATACAGTTGGGCTTACATAAGTCAAAGAAACCAAATTGGGTGTACGGTACTAACATAATGCAGGCTGTGTACTCATCCATATGGTATCTTGCACTGCCACTAATATGTGACATAAGCTGCACGGCTTTACTACTTTACCATCAAGTATCATCAATGTATCATGATCAAAGCACACGATTACCAAATTGGAGCATCTTACCGATTCCTATCCACAAGAAAATGCAAAGCAAAAGGAGAGAAGAACCATACCCAGATCATCAGAACCATCGTCATTTCCAGCATCCACCTGCATCTCCTCCTCGTTGCCGTCAGCGTCCTCCTCCTCCCCCGCCGCTTCATCATCATCCTCTTCTCCAACCCCACCGCCGTCTTCTTCTCCCACCTCAGCAGCAGCACCACCACCGGCACCGACCAAGCCCTCCACCTCCTCCTCTCCTCCTCCCCCGGCTCCTGCGGCATCGGCGAGGAGCGCCTCCTCGACACGGATCAACGCGTCCATGGCGCCGTACACCTCGGCGTCGAACTCGGCGGGGAGCCCGGCCTTCCTCCTCGCGGCGGCGCCCATCTCCCAGTACCTCCCCCCGGTCCGCACCTCCCAGCGCCGCACCGCCCCGTACTCCGCCTCGAGCGCCTCCCAGCGCCGCCTGCACTCGCTGGCCGCCCTCCCCCTCCCCCTCCGCCTCGAGGACCCGCCCCCCGATGCGGCCTCGGAGGAGGCGAGGTTCTCGGCGACGATGGCCCACTTCTGGAATGCGGAGACGGAGCGGGCCCAGCCGTCGTCGACGGCGGCGACCTCGGCGACGAGCGCGAGGGTCTCGGCGGCGGTCCACTCGGGGGCGCCGCCGGAGCGGGTGCGGCGCGGGCTCGGGGGCTCGGGGGCCGGCGGGGGGCGGCGGCTAAGCTTGGAGGAGTTGGGGGTGGCCGGGAGGGCCTGGACTAGGGTTGGGGGGTTGGGAGACGGCGACGTGGGGAGCGCCGGGAGGGCTTGGATGATGCACGGCAGGTCGGCGTCGTTGGGATCCATGGCGGCGGCGGCGGCGAGAGGGGAGATACGGGAGCAGCTCGAGTGAGTGCTCTCACACTGCTCACTCCTGTGCTCAGGTGCGAGTGGGTCGAAGGCTCTGAGCGAGTCCGCCGTTGGCGACACAAGTCACGGCACGGCGGCGCCTTCCTTTCCTTCCCGCTCCGCTCTCTCCTGACCATCTGATCGGTAACGGGTGCACCGAATTACTCCGCTGATAACGTGCAAGGTGCATCGCTACAACGCCCAGCGGATTTTTTTATGTGTACATGTATCACCTGGATATTTTCTTCCCAATAATTATTCAAAGTTCGGACCATTGGATTAAAGATCCACGGTCTCTTTTTTTTTGGAGGGGAAGAATTTTTTTGGAGGGGATGAATTTTTTTTGGAGGAGGTGGGGAGAATTTGTGACCCTTAGATCTCTAATCTAACGATTATAAATTTAGATAATAGTTAGAAAGAAAATATCCAGATGATATTTATCAATACTTTTTTTTTTGGAACGTCGTTGCTATCTAACCCGATGCGTCCGAGAAAGGGTTGTTGATTAGAGACAGGCGGATTCTTTTTTGGAATAGTAATTGTGAGTGCACTGCTGAAATAAAGTGTTTACACATGTTTTGCATCAAGCTAGGACCGTTCCAGAGAGCTTAAGCTCCTCTTTATGGCTTTGTCGGTTGAGTTTTAACTAAAATTATATTGTAGCAGCTATTAATTTATTCTGAATCATTTAATTATAAAAATTAAAAAATAATAGTAAAAAACTGTTATATAACAATGCAAAAAAATTTAAAAACCAAAATATGCTAAAATTAGAAACTGATACATTCCAAATGACTTTTGGTTTAAATAATTTGAAAGCCAAAAAAGCCAGAAGCTGAAGCTGTTAGATCGTCTTGACATTCACGTCAAATCGAAACAATACAATATTGGGAGGGTTCGATCTGACTTATGACTTTTATATTTTGCTACAGTAACTAGCTTTTAAATGATGCGTCTTTTTAAGACAGAGTTATAAGTCGATTGTAGTACACACTATATCGATTTCAACAGTACCAATCAAAATCGTATATGACTATCTCCCTTTTCGTAATCTCTCTTGTACACAATTAAAATTCATAAACCACAACCTAAAAAACCCACCTATTATCCTTTCCTCTTTGTCACCAATGCCACCCCACCCCCTTCCTCAGGAGTGTGGTTGCGCTCAAGCCACCGTTCCTAGCGTAATCTTCGTCATCGTTGTCGGTTGCCATCTAGCTCCCCTAGTCTCGTCTGTTGAGTTACATACACCATCCGACTTGTTCAAAAAAAAAAACTTAAACTGCTAAGAGAAAGTAGGCAATATCCTCTTATCAAATACCATCAACCGTAGTCAGCTCTAGTCACCAACAGGCGGTGCTGGGGGAATCTTAAAACATAACTAGCCGGGCTGAGAAAATTAGGTACCGTTTCTTTCTTTTGAAATCCTAGAGGAGTTCTAGCGGGTGATGGATCGCTACTAGAGATGAAAATAGATAGAATATGAATACAAATCCATATTTTTAAAGAGAATATGGATACAAATGTGAATTTATGTTTTTAAAACGAATACAAATATGAATTCGAACATTTTTTAATGCGAATCGAATGTCGTAACAAATACGAATTTGAATCAAATATGTACTTAATTCGATCGAATGTGAATATCCTAAAATTTTGTAACAAATCTCGGTAGAATAAATTTATATAACATGACTACACATTTACACGAACTAGCAGTGTAGCACATAGAGTTAGAAAATTGCTTCCTACAATCATCCCCAGAAATATCACTAGAGATGGAAACGGATCGAATACGATACGAATAGTTTCAAATATGAATACTCGAATAGTCTCAAATATGAATACGAACATTCTCGAATACGGATACGAACATTCTCGAATACGAATTTTACTTACCATATTTGTGTTTTCGCAGATACAAATATCTGATAAAACCGATTATTCTTTACCGTTTCCCATCCCTAATCGCTGCAAAGCATATCACTGGTGCAGTGGTGCCGCTGCCAGCTCTGGCAGAGACAGCCCAGCGTCATGCATGCCACGTGTCATCAGTCCACGGCGATTCACGAACCCACCCCAGTCTACGGAGGACTTGCTCAACACACGGCACATTCTCTCCCCCCACGCACGCAGTCGCGGCCCATCCACCACTTCCATAGCGCAGCTCAGTTCAACTGCACAGCCACGCCCGAACTTACCGTGCCCTGGGCGGCCTGCTTTGCCGCAAGTCCAGCCATCGTCAGGTTGTCCTATTGCCACGCGCTTCGTGCCACTGGGTCAGGTTCTCCTTTGCACGGCGGCACCCCCGTAAAATAATCCCACCTATGCACCACACGATAGAGCACGGATGCATGGTTGGATGAGGGCTCCAACTAGTGGTAGAAATGGAGAGAATAATTTTTATCCGACCAACCGATTAAATGCTTACAAAATGAATACGGAAGAGGTAAATAGGGTTCTGGCACTATCCATGTCTGACCCTGAGGAAAAAATATGTAACATAGATACGGGATGAGTGATATCCGTATCGGGGTGGAAAAAAAGCTCGTTAGTAGGCTCGTTGGCTCGGTTCAAAATTGCTTCAATTATACTTGTTAATTGGTTAAACATTAAAATGAGTTGATTTCAAATGAATTTGAATTTTGCTCAAACTCGGCTCGGCTCGGCTCGTTAGCTCGTTAGCTCGTTTCTAAAAATACTTTTAAATTATCCGTAAAATGATATTAAATCAAAATATGCCAATTTTAGAAAAAGCTCGATAAGACGAGCAGTTGGCTCGATATCCACCCCTATCCGTATGTCAAGTGATATGAAAAAAATCTATTGTGACTTCACTTAAGAATAAGATAACATGTATGCGGATTGTCACATCTAAATAGGTAGGGAATACTGAGTGATCTTCCTTCGATATCTTGGCGATTAGTCTTTCCATGTTCGCTCTGATTACACTCTATTATCTAATGTCTTATGTAAAGAAGCGAATAATTTTCATCCGACCGACCATCCGAAGACTTATGGAACGAATACGGAATAGAGAAATGCGTATGCGGTATTATCTATGTCCGACTCCTACTCCAAGAAAATATACGGAATAGGATGTCGAATAAGCGATATTCGTTCGTATCCGCTTCAATTGCACCCCTAGCTTCAATTGCAGGCTCCATGCATCTCCACAGCGACAGCTTGCGGTCGCTTGTGGATGGCGTAGCTAGACGATGACTCAGTGCTAAAAGATCATAATTGAAGGACGTTGCACATGTCGGCAATGATTAGACATGTTTATTGTGTTAAAAAATATAAACAAAAACTATCGGCCACAGTTAGAAATTAATAGGGCTAGGTACCATTGAAAGAGAGATCTGCCCTTGGGATCTTGTGAAAAAGCCAATTGAACGCTTTCGTTGACTGGAGTACACAAGAACGAAAGAAAGAGAGAGCGAGAGCGGCAGCTCCTCTCAACCATCGGATGCCACTCGAATCCGCGGCACCCGGAATAAAAACTCGTGCTTTTTGACGGATGGTCTGGTAAAGGGCAGGTTTTTATTAGTTTTACTGCTCCAAAAAAAAAAGTCGAAATGTCAGGCCGCCGAGCCGTGCAGGGGGAGGACGGGTGAACATGTGAAGAATTAGTGCAACCTATGCACATTTGTATCCTCCTAGCAAACCCCTCTTTTGGGTTGTCTTTACATGCTCCTCCCGTGCATGCATATCCTCACCTCACTTTTTTTCCCCTTCCAAACTTCGCTTATTCCATCACCTTACCCTTTATGACCCCGTATGGATGAGCTGAAAACTTATGATTTATAGCTAAAATTACATTATAGCAGATAAAATTTTACTGGAGCTGAAGGTAACTTATTTGCCGTAATTAAATTTAAAAATATTTAAAAATAGAAAAATATGCTAGCTCATCACGGACAACACAAAACGAATACGGGAAAAAGAACCAGCAAAAAAGATAAAAAAAGCCAAAAGTTTAGAAAAAGATGAAATTTATAAATAATGAAAAATAAGCTAGAAGCTAAAAACTGAACCTAAAACGAGCGGAGCAATATATAAAAACTCTTCATAAAATGTGACTTTATCGTGTTTATGCGAAGATGACTAGCTGGATAGCCTGCACATTTGCGCAGCTAATATTGTTTCATCCGTGACTAGTGATTGGAGTATGTTTCCTATTTGCTTTGCAAGCAACGATTATTAGAGTTTGGTTTCGTACGTCTTCCAACTTGAAATGAACATAAACTCACTATTTGCTTTTGTATGTATATTGGGCAACAGCAGAAATTTTCACAAAGTTTTTGTGTTTGGATTGGACTAGTGTAGTAGCTCCTTTCTCATCAAAATTTTCAACTTCTTAGCAGTATACATCTATTTCTTTTCTTTCTCTAATGGTAGCTATGGTGTACTTTGTTAGTGTAATTGCCATGTCATTCCATGATGGAAGCTGTGCTCCATTGAGCTTCTAGCTTAAGCTTTTTGTACTGTTTAAGGCTTATTTTTGCACCATAGTTACTCTTAGTTTTTTTATCGTAACTAAATTTAAAAAATAAAGCCATCATGAACAATACAAAAGAATAAAAGGAAAAAAATACAAAAGACCCAAAAATTAAAAAGTCAAAAAAGACAAAATTAAAAAACTAGAATGAGATATGTTCTTTTCAGCTTATAAAAACTGTCTTTTGACTTTTTTTACAGTAACTAGTTTTTAAATGGAGTATTTTTTAATATGGGGTCCGTAAGTTGATTTAGCTGTGTTTCATTTATATCAACTAAAATCACACATAAATTGCTATTACTTTTCAGTCTCTCACGAATAGTTCAAAATTCATAAACTGTAGCTGAAATAGGCATGTTCAGGACGAAAAAAAAGGCTACTTGGGAAACCGCGGAAGTGCGCAAGTTTGGAGGGTAAAATGGGAATCGCGAGAAAAGAACCACACTAGTCACTACCAACGAGTTCCTCCTCCCTCTTTCCCACTCTCGAGTCGTCGTCTCCGTTCCAGTCTCCAAAAGCGAAAGAACACCAAGAAACAACAAGCGCACACGCCAATTCGGAATTCTTGTCCGCCCTTTCACCCCGGGTTCGCCCCCGACGCGGCTCGCGATTCCGCCTCGGCGCCTGCCGGCGCACTCCGATCGGCTTCCTGCCGAGGTGAGTTTCGCCTCGGCTGACGCCCGATTCGCTCCCAAATCGCCCAGCTCGGGCGGCGGTGCCGTTTTGCTTGATTACCGTTGGTTTGGGAGTGATTGGTAAATAGTTGGTTTCCGCAATCACAATTTGTTGGTTTGTTGCGCCTGATTGCGGAATTTTGGAGGGAGGAGCGATCGAGTTGGGGAGGGTTTGGAGAAGCTTTCGTGTTTTGACGAGGAAAGGCTTTGAATCTTGGGTGTATTATATCTGTAATTTGCGCAAAATGGGTAACGTTCTCATTTTTAGTAGGAAAGTTGTATCTGTTTTTTTTTGGGAAAATTTTGGGTTCTTGGTTGTACAAACAAGTACCCCTCCGTCCCATTATATAATTTCTTATTCTCGAAAAGAGTCGAGTTATTATTGGCCTCGTTTATTACTTTTGTTTTTTGTTTACTTTTTATTATTTTTAAATTTTATTTTTTAGTTTTTCTTTAGTTTTGTTGTTGATTTTTTTATATTCGTTTGTATTTTCTGTAGTGGACTAATCTGTTTTTTTATTTTTAATTTTTAAAGTTAGTTATCATCCGTTATAGTGTAATTTTAGCTGAATACAATACAATTTTAGCTATAAATCAGCTCATTTTAGCTCAACCGAGCGGTACATAAAGTAATAGTTATTACAATATTTCTACCATATATCCCTATTGCGAAAAAATGAGTGAGTAGTTGTAGTATGCTATTTAAAAGGAGTCTAATAGTAACTTTTTCTTAAATTTAATGTTTGCTTGGCTGTGGATGAGGTTTGGACTTATACTACGAACGGAGGGAGTTGTTACTGTATTTTCAAGCTAGAATTTGATAGCTCATTTCATAAGGTTCAGCTTGTTGTATTTGCAGAGCTAGTGGGAGTGAACAAGAGGGCATTTCTTGCGTGGGGATGGACAGTCTGCAGCAGCTCAAATATTAGCATTGGATCTTTGGACATGGCCGAGGGGCCAAGGTTTCACGGTATGATCGGCGGTGGCGGCAAGGGAACGCAGGACAATGAGATCAATGGCTTCTACAACATGCCCTATTACCATAAGATCGGGGAGGGCTCCCACATGTCCGTGGACGGCGCCGACGGCTTCAACCTGGCCAATTGTGCCGGTGGTTCGATCGCCATGTCAGTGGACAACAGCAGTGTGGGCTCGAACGAGTCCCGCACGGTCATTCTCAAGCACCCAGGCCTCCGTGATGCCCCAGCCGCAAGCTATTCGGTTGGCAATAGCGTCTTCCGCCCCAACCGTGTGGCTGCGCACACGCTAAATGAGGATGCATTGGCTCGGGTTTTGATGGACCCGAATCATCCGACGGAGATACTGAGTAATCACGAGGAGTGGGCCATTGATCTGGGGAGGTTGGACATGGGGGTTCCTTTTGCCCAGGGAGCCTTTGGGAAGCTGTACCGGGGAACATACAACGGAGAAGACGTTGCCATTAAGCTGCTGGAGAAGCCTGAGAATGACCCAGAGAGAGCACAATCGTTGGAACAGCAATTTGTGCAAGAAGTTATGATGTTGTCTAGGCTGAGGCACCCAAATATTGTGCGGTTTATAGGGGCATGCAGGAAGTCGATCGTGTGGTGCATTATTACTGAGTATGCAAAAGGTGGCTCAGTCCGGCAGTTCTTGGCAAGGAGGCAGAACAAGTCGGTGCCTTTGAGGCTGGCTGTGAAACAGGCATTGGATGTAGCCCGGGGAATGGCCTATGTGCATGCCTTGGGATTTATCCACAGGGATCTGAAGTCAGATAATCTACTAATTGCAGCAGACAGATCCATTAAGATTGCTGACTTTGGAGTTGCTCGTATCGAAGTGAAAACTGAGGGGATGACACCAGAGACAGGAACCTACCGCTGGATGGCACCGTAAGTTATATATTTCCCCTTCCTGGCTGTTTTCCTGTGTAGATTTTTCTTGATATCATTGTATCCATGGCAGGGGCGGATCCAGCGGTGGGGCGGGGGAGGGGGGGGGGCTTGAGCCCCCCTACCGCTACCGAACCCTTGGAGCCCCCTTGAAGCCCCCCAATAAATTTTTAGCTATGGATGTATGGTGTAGGAGGGGCGTAGTGGAGTTATGTCGCTGTATCGCTTTTGTTCAGCCCCTCCTAAAATTTTTCCTGGATCCGCCACTGATCCATGGTGCTCGACATTTAATTTGTTTGCATATGCCAACTCCAGTATTGGCCCATGAGAGTTGCACTTACAACTTCTGACTTGCAGAGATTTATTTATTTTTCACAATATACATGGATACTCTGATTGTATGTACTGACTTTTCATAAAACTCAACTATACATGCTACATAGCGTTTTCCCTGAATCAGTCGAATTTTCTATCGACTATGCAATGCCATCCTGATTTGTCATCTGACTAACAGTCTTCAGTTGCATCCTGTATCAGTCAAACAACGTTAGTGGGATTGAGCTTACAAGGTTACACATGGCATAGCTGGTAGACGGACCTTAGAATCATTAATGAAGTAGGTCTAGTGTACACAGTTTCAACTAGGGTACAATGTATGGCTCCATCTTAGTTCAAACTGAAATATTGCCGAGTTGGCAACTAATTTCTCCACAGTGGGATAAGGTGACTTACGTCACTTACTAGTAACGTAACTAATAAATGGTGTTCCCCTTTTGCTCGTGTGGATTAAATCGTCTTTGCTTACATGAAACACATAGTAGCAAGTTGCTTGTGTAATTGTGATTTTCTCAACAACAATTCAGCATTATACTGTGCATATAGTTGATGAGCTCGTGGTTGTTTTTTTTTCCAGGGAAATGATCCAGCACAGGCCGTATGATCATAAAGTTGATGTCTATAGCTTTGGGATTGTCTTGTGGGAGCTTATGACTGGTATGCTTCCTTTCACAAACATGACAGCTGTTCAGGCGGCTTTTGCTGTTGTAAATAAGGGTGCTCGTCCGGTAATCCCACAAGATAGCCTACCTGCTCTAAGCCACATCATGACTCGTTGTTGGGATGCGAACCCTGAAGTTCGCCCACCATTTACAGATATCGTCTGCATGCTTGAGAGTGCCGAGATGGAGATCATGAGCAATGCCCGTAAAGCACGCTTCCGTTGCTGCATTTCTGAGCCCATGACCACCGACTGAAATTAGAGAAGGGTAAATGATCACTACAGGGATTAGAGGAGAAAGCAGGGACGAATGAAGAAAGAGGCAATCTCAATGTATTCATTGTTATCAGTGCATGGGGCCTGAGTGCCTCTACAGAAGTCCCTAGGCTTTGAGCTTCTGTGTTGTTGCATTCTATCTCGTGTTAATTTGCACAGCTCAAGTAATATCTTCTGAAATATAGATGTTGCCTTGTATGTTAACATCTAATGGAGCTTTCCTATGTTAACAGCATCAGCTTGCTCTCGTACTCGCACAGGTTTGTGCTTTGCATTTGCGCGCCCTTGTTCTTCAGTGTCAACCTAAATTTCGTCAATTTTTTGTGGTGCCTGTTGCTTGGAGGCTGTACTGCGATTGTGTTGTTGCACCCCAGATTGATATGATTCTTGCTTGGTTATCTGTCTTTTGGATTAATCATGATCTGTTGCGTAGTCAAAACATATGCACTTGGTCCGTATTTGCGTGCAGTGTCTGATGCTCTTGGAGAATTTTTGACATACGAACATTTGGGTGTTGAGTCCTCTCTTTGCGCTTGGGGTTTAGATCTGAGAGGGAAGGGAGAGAGAGAGAGTGGGGTACTGACCGTCCGGTGTAGCGGAGGAGTTGGCCATCGTCGGTGAAGCGGTCGGGGAGGAGGAAGACGGCGGCGGCCGGTGGTGTAGATCCGCGACGTCGACGGCGATGGTGCTCCGCCGCCGGTGCGCACCTCTGCGATTGGTCTAGGGTTTGTCGGTGGGGTTGTACGGCTCAGTCGAACCTCGTGACGCGAGCCGCCGGCCCCCACCTCTTTATATAGCGCAGCGCGACGAGGCCCATCACCGGTTGTTGGTGGCGCCCCGATCGTAGCGCGTGATCAAGGTCCAGATTAGCCGTTGGGCTAATCTGTTAGAGATCAATCTAACATTCTCCCCCTTGATCTCCTTTATGCTTTAACTTTAATTACTTTTGACTTTACACATTCCATCACAGATCAGTGCATAGAACATGTCTCATCGTCACGGTCAATCGCCGATAGATTCAACAGCTACAATACACCTCTCTTGTTCTGAAATAGTTACTTTAATCTTTTGGGCCATCTTTTAGTCCAGGAATCATAGGCTTTCCCTTAAATCCAAGGCTTCATTTCTTTCTTTGATTGGATAAATATATCCATAACGGGAGTAATCATCCGTGAATGTTACGAACGAGTCATAACCATCCACACTTTGTACAGGAAAAGGACCACAAATGTCTGTGTGAACAATTTGTAGAACTCCTGTGCTTCTTTTAGCGTCTTTTTTAATTTTCTTTACATATTTTCCTTTAATGCATTCTCTGCATTGTTCTAAGTCTGAGAACTCTAATGGAGGAAGAATGTCATTCTTTACTAGTCTTTCTATTCTCCCCTCGAAATATGACCTAAACAGCGATTGCCATAATTTCGACGACTCATCTAGAGTTCTCTTTCGTTTTCTGTTTACATTCGTAGACGAGATTCAATCACTTTCGCACGCAACGTTCTCATTATTGCATACGACATTCACATCATCACATAATGACAACAAATAAAGCTCATTCAGTAAAATGGCAAGACCAACACATTCTTTATTAAACATTATTTCACACTTGCCATTTCCAAAATTGCAATCATAACCATCTTTGTCCAAATTTGACACACTAATCAAATTCCTCTGTAAAGAGGGTACAAAAGGACATCTCTAAGTAAAAGAGTGGAGCCATTAGCTAATTCTAATGAAAGATCGCCAACGGCTTCAACTTCAGCTTTGACTCCATTTGCAACTTTAATGCATCTTTCGTTTCTTTGCGTAGTCCTCGTCGAACGGAATCCCTGTAATGAATTAGCAACATGAACAGTTGCTCCTGAGTCAATCCACCAAGTGGTTTTCGAATATTGCACATACAGGGATTCATTTATAAAGGTAATAATGTTCTCACCTTTCTTTGCCATTATCATCTTTAAATAATCAGGACAGTTCTTCTTGTAATGTCCCGTCTTCTTGCAGTGAAGGCACTGGTCTTTGTCTACAGCAAATTTATTCTGTTGGGGCTGATGTATAGAGGCTTTGCCCTTGTTCTTTGAGAAGGGGTTACTGTTGTAATTCTTTTTCTTGTTATCCTTCACATAGTTGATAGAACCACCGTGTGAGGATTTGATTCTTTCCTCCTCTTGCACGCACATAGCTATGCACTTTTCCAGATCCCATTTTTCTGGTTGCATATTGTAGTTGACAACAAATGTGTCAAACTCTTTGGGCAAGGAAGCAAAAACCAAATGAATAAGGAACTCATCCTTGAGAGCCAAATCCATTGGTTTGAGCTTGGATGCTATGTTGCTCATCCTCAGTATGTGCTCTCTTATGCCACTGCCACCTCCAGAGTACCTCTCTGTCACAAGCTGCTTAATCAGCTGTGTAGCATAAGTCTTTGAAGAGCCAGTAAACCGGCTCTTTATCCTCTCAAGGTACTCTGTGACAGTGTCACACTCTGCGATTGAGCCCACAATAGTAGGCTCAATCGTGTTCTTTATCACAGCCAAACATTTCTTGTTGGCGGTGACCACTTTATGATCAAGATCATATGACATCTTTATGGGAGCATAGTCCCTCATGCAGTGTCCAGCAAGCATCGACCTCATTTTCGTCCCTCACCGGTGCCACAGCTCGTGGGACACGGTGTGGTGACTACCCACCCACCTCACCAAGATGAAGGCCAGTCAATCTTTTCTTCCATTCACCATAGTTGTCTCCTTTGAGAACGGGGATATCCCCGATGTAGCCCATCAAGGAGTATCCTCCTGAAACCATAATCCATATACAGTGAGAACATTTAAATATTAATAACAGCAAAATTATATGCCTTATTTCCAACGTTGGTCGAAAAATACGACATACAATTTAAATCAATTTTATCTATGCATTAAATCTACATCACCGTTGGCGTAAATAGAAATAATGCATAAAATCATCAATTAAAAAATTATAATACTGTTATTATCAACGTTGGTCAGAAAATAACAATATCATAAATCTCTGGAAATTATCTCTATTTTTCCAAAATTAAATTCTCCCGTTGGTTCGAATTTAATAATGAAAAACAATCAATCATTAACTTTGCAATGAAACGTAATTATTCTAAAATAATTCATTATTCGAAGCATCATTATCAGACTCATCAATCTCTGGAAATAATTAACACGTTGGTGCAAAATTTACAGAGATTTAGGATCAATTTTCATTCAGAAAAGCTTCTGAAAATCAATAAAATTCAATTTACTGTGCAAATGGCCATTTGGCCCATTCTTTCGGCCTTGGCCCATGAACACGCCGGCCCAAGAGCCACCCGCACAGCCCAAAAGCCTGCCCATCTGGCCCCAGCCGATCTCGGCCGTCCAGGCGATCGGACGGCCAGGAGGATTAATCGGCCAAACAAAAAACCCCCTCCCCCTCACAACCCTAACCCTAAAACTTTTGAGCCGGCCAGATCCAGAAAAAATGGATCTGAGGGGAGGGAGGGCGGCACATGGGCGAGCGGCGGCGCAGAGGCGCCCGCGGGGCGGAGCGGCGGCGGCGGCGCTCCGCTCCTCGCGTGCAAAGGTGACGGCAGCGGCTCCCGATCCCGCACGCAAAGGCGACGGCGGCGGAGCGGCGGCCCAGCGCGAGCGCCGATCGGGCGGCGCGGAGGCGGCAGCGGCGCTCTCGCGTAAGGCGAGCGGCGGCGCTCAGCCCGCGCAAGGCGGCGGCAGCGGCGGCGCCTCGGCTGGCGCGCGCGCGCGCGCGGCGGCGGCCCAGCGGCGGCGGTGCGGAGGCGGTGCGGCGCGAGGCGGCGGCAAGACCCACACACGCCGCCGAGGCGGCCCCGAGCGGCGGCGGCGCGGCGTAACGGGAAGAGGCGGCAACGGCGGCACCCGTAAGGCCCCCTCTACACCCGTGGCTCTGATACCAATGTTGAGTCCTCTCTGTGCGCTTGGGGTTTAGATCTGAGAGGGAAGGGAGAGAGAGAGAGAGTGGGGTACTGACCGTCCGGTGTAGCGGAGGAGTTGGCCATCGTCGGTGAAGCGGTCGGGGAGGAGGAAGACGACGGCGGCCGGTGGTGTAGATCCGGCGACGTCGACGGCGATGGTGCTTCCCGCCGCTGGCTGCGCACCCTCTGCGATCGGTCTAGGGTTTGTCGGTGGGGTTGTACGGCTCAGTCGAACCTCGTGACGCGAGCCGCCGGCCCCCACCTCTTTATATAGCGCAGCGCGACAGGGGCCCATCAGCCAGTTGTTGGGCTGAGCGCCCCCGATCAGGGCGCGTGATCAAGGTCCAGATTAGCCGTTGGGCTAATCTGTTAGAGATCAATCTAACATTGGGCTGGTGGTTTCTCTTTGGAAATCACATGATGTTGAGTTGTATAGTGGCATGTCTGGCTGTTTTGACTGGAGACAAAAAATTTCAGCCACATACTCATCTGATTCAGGCAGACACCGTGATGGTGACTCGGTTCTGCATCTAGTCCCAAGCAGCTGTTTGATTTGTCTGCTTTGAGGAGACAAGATAGTTTTCTTTACTCGGAATTATATTATTAAATTGTTCTTTGATGATATGTGGGTGCACGTTCTAGAAAACAAATATGATTTGAATAAGGTGTTCATATTGGATTTTGCTTTTGCTGATAGTTTTTAGGTAAAAATAAATAGTAGTAACTGAAAGAAAAATAGCTTTTAAAAAGAGGAGATAAGTAGTGAAAAAAGTGAATGAGAGATGCATACGTATAACAGGAGCGAGAGAAGTGAAGTACGTGATGCACCTATAGCCCTTTATTTCTAGAGTAAGACGGTAGCGAGAGGAGTGAAAAAACTTTGAGAAACCAGATGTTCGTATTCAATTTTAGCTTTTCTAAACACAAGCTAGAAACAGAGAGTAATGATTGAAAAGTCAAATTAGGTTGTTATCTTCTCCCTGCACAAGTGGCAAATTGGTGTTACTTTCAAAACAATTATCAAATTATTATCAGATCATAACCATACATCTCCTCTAGTTCTTGCTGCACTAGTTGTTGAAGCTACAAGTGCAATGGCTTGTCAGGTAAGGAAAATATTCTAAGGCATGAGTTGAACCATTCTAATCCTGGCACCAATGAAACAAGAACACTTCGCAAGCAAAATCATCACCAGATTCGTCAATAATGGTTTCAAAGCGACCCAACAGTTGACAGCGACCCAACAGTTGACACTTGACAGTAGGGTTGTACAATGGAAAATAACAATGTCACACTCAGTTTGGCAACCTTCCGATTTTTCAACTCATCTCGTGTCGAAGCCTCCAGGACCGCACCTCCCGTAGTTTCTCCACGCATCATCCACCTTTAATCTCCATACGCCCCAAGCATGAGCCCGACCATCTCATGACCTCCTTAACCGTCTGAACCTCGGATCTCCCCATCCTAGTCCCGGTCCACCTCGTCACCGACCATGATCGCCTCCATGCTCAACCTGCACATGCAAAGACCAAAGAACATTCTTCCGGCACAAGTTCGTCCAAACTTGACCAACGTCAATCCGCACACACGCAACACAACTCGCATAACGCCGTTAAACAAAATTACCAAATATTCATCATCACAAATTAACCATTGTCAATTATTCATCACAACAATATTCTAGACCAAGCCACATGGTCTAACATAGACACATCGGAAAAAAAGAACAGGAAAAAAATGTCAACCGCAGGATGGAACTGCTAGTGCACGCTCAACACAAGCTGGCCTTCGCTCGGTCCATCCAGTCCAGGGATGACCAATAAACATGTAGGTAACATTAACAGTGAGATTTTGCAATCTGGTAGTTGACAGAAGCAATTTTTGCATAAGCTCAGGGCCACCTTAGTGGCTACTGATCCAAATCAACAAGAGGCTTGTACGGTTCACGCCTTAATTTATATGGTTTACATCGAAGAAGGTGGACTCATAGCCATTGCTGCTGGCATCCATGGTAAAACGAACGAGCTGAGATAAAGGAAGGTCCCGGTTGTTTTGGCTGGCACCGGTGAATTGGATAAGATAATATGCTTGTTATACAGGATCAGGTAATCCACAAGAACTAGCTGACAGAAGAGAGAGAGCGCGCTGAAGATCCAGTGCTCCATCTAATTTTGAAGCAGTTAAGGATGCGTCCCGACCTGCAGAATCAATCAATCAAAGCATGTGATTCTCTCATCAGAGTCTGGACAATGAAGAACATCCAAATATTGGTAGCCGAGATGTCTGGAATGGCAAACGAAAATTATGTGGCTCATATGCATTTGAGATATTTCAAGAAACCAGCGTTACAATGGAGCAGATATTGCCAACAAGCATACTGCAGTATGTTTGGTAATACGTAACAACCTAGTCCTCCAGTATTCAGGGCCTTGGAGAACAAACATGCCAAGGTGAAACTTAGGAGTTCCTAAGCTGACTTCTGCATATTATCGTGTTGCAATGCCATCATTTTGTCAGATGGGAGCCACTTTTCAACCCAAAAAGATCTACAGCTATCTGACATCACACAATGCGCATTACATAGCTGTCTAGCCACACAAGATCACTATTGAATGTAGCTTCGAATGTTGAATGTGTGGTTTTATAATTGCAACTTCAGATGCTCAAGATTGTTACCTACTGATGGATCCATATGTATCAGCCATACTAAAAACCCAAGCAATACAGTCCAATGTAGGTGCAAGTTGTTCCAATGTAATATTCATACTAATACTTTGTCATGTCGTAAGCAGGAAATTTTGAGAAAACTCCTATTATATTGAAGTATAGCAGACTGAAATTTATATGTCAGGATTAGGAAAAAAAGGACTAGTATATGCCAATATTGATCTAGGACTTCGGTCAAATCACTTCAGGCAACACAACTCCACAAAACACAAATTTTGCCAGATAGAATCTTGCGCAAAACCTCCTACTTTTTCTCTGACACTCCATTTCATTGCCTACAATGATATCATATAACCAAGCAGTATTCTATTCTCCCCAATTCTTAAACATAATGAAATAATGGGTGGGTTCTTTTGGTCTATGACTTATCGCTGTGGTTTTTGAATTATGGCCTGTTTATAAGAGGCAGTACGTAAAGGAAATAGTCATATGTGATTTTGACCGATATAATTGAACTCGGTACAAT
Source organism: Dendrocalamus sinicus (assembly GCA_036346575.1). Classification (NCBI taxonomy): domain Eukaryota; kingdom Viridiplantae; phylum Streptophyta; class Magnoliopsida; order Poales; family Poaceae; genus Dendrocalamus; species Dendrocalamus sinicus. The sequence continues at coordinate 16,770,507 of CM070646.1, forward strand.
TTGCACTACAATCTTACTGTATACCCCGCCTTAAAAAACGCATCATTTAACAGTGAGTTACTGTAAAAGTCTAAGCCTAAACTTAAGCAGTCCCAAACCCACCCATGATGTTCGGATCCAAGACCAACAGATACATCTAATGGCCTAAACTAGAATAGTTTTGTTCCTGTGATAGCTATGCCGCAAATGTATATTTTTTCCCTGGGGATACACATTTCTAGAGAAAAGAATCGTGCATTCCCACAATTAACATCCAAAAGGGCAATATGAAAAGAGTCATGGCAAGGAGTTCTTTGTTGCACCTAAAATTCTAGTAAGCTAACTCCCGTTGGAAACTATAAAGATCTGTGAACAAAAGGATTTCAAAGTAAGCCTGTAATCATAAGATCCCCATATGTTCAAGAATTAGTGGAGGTGAGTGAAGGCTAAAATAAATCTTACTGTTTTGGGGGAAAACTGAAACCACATGTTTTAACAATGCTAAGCCTGTAATCATAAGATCCCCATATGTTCAAGAATTAGTGGAGGTGAGTGAAGGCTAAAAAAATCTTACTGTTTTGGGGAAAAAACCGAAACCACATTTTTTAACAATGCTACAAAGTTCCAGACTTTCCAAAACAGAGAACCAGAGTGTGGCATCTGGAACGCTGTAAATTTGAAACATTTCAAAGATTTAAGACTTTTTTTAGTAAATAAATGTGCTGAAGCACCTAGGAAAGTAGATAACAGCTTCCATTGATGTATACATTTCTGCAGTAGCTACAAAATGTTTGGGAAACCATACCTTTCATCGGCAACAGCTCATCTATGCCATGACTCAGTGTTGAAAGAGCATTGGATAGATGAGATCTATCCAAATGAACTTGTCCATTAGTTGTCCCAACTTTAGTTGATATTTCTCTTATTTCCTTCACATGGGGGAGCTTGAAGTCAGATGGGCTATCCCATGGAGAACATGCGAAAGGCCTTACATGGCTAAGTGGAGCTTTGTTCCAGACAAAACTTATTTGTTGCCTATCCTCTGCAATGGGCAATGGCATTTAAATTTGGGGTGAAGAAAAAACATTTAATTTGATTAAGAGGTAAAGGTACACAAGAATGTAACTGACGCTTCAACATCTGATATATTGACTAGCATAAGATAATTTATGACTAATCATGATATTATCAAAGCTTACAGCCAAGCATAAAAGAACAGTAATCTCACGCCATATATCGAGTAAGGAAAATGTAAATATTTCATAATTACCCAGTTAAGATGTGAATAAATTACCAAATAACAATGATGATGGCAGCCTTGCCGATGCAAAGGAAAACGCATCTGGCTGCGGCTTCCGTCGACGAGCATTGTGATCAGACAGTCGCCTCCTGCAGCTCCTCTTCTTCTGATCAAACTCCGAGAGAGCATGGAACCTTAATCACCAAAACCCATGCAATCAACAAAACAACATACTGCACAGGCTAATTACCATCTCAAAGTGTAAATAGAAGGGAAGTCTCCACACAGTAATTGAATCACAGTAGCCACAGCAAAACGGATTTTGATCCCAAAAATACAATTACACAGGAGAAGAGCCATAGCAAAACTGGAAACACGTGTTTGCACAGCCATTTACCCATGCAGTACGATTCTTCACAGGTACACGGTACTAATCGTGGAAAAAATGCATATTTGCTTCCCAAATCGGGAAACAAGACCGTACGAAAAACCAATCACTCGCGCAGTCTTACACGTGTAATCGCAGCACAAGATAACCAGAAAACTAAAGCACCAAACTTCTCACGGACCACTAACGATAAGCACATAAAATAAAAGACAATCTTGCACGGGTTAATCAGCTAATTAATCACGCGACTATAGCATAGCGCGATGCATCCTGGTCTAAGAAAGGGCAGATATTTGCAGAAAGTAATCGCTGAAAGACGCAAGCTTGTTGAAGCTTTGCGCTTCCAGAATTCCAAGAAACGAAGGGCGCAAACTCTCGCAAAGCAATCGCAGAAAGGCGCGAGCTTGCAGCAGAGCAGCTAGAGAACCCGAAGGCAAGAAAAGTACAGCTCCGGCGAGCAGCCAGAGGCAAGAACACGACTACGGCGACAAGAAGCACACCCACCGGCTGCACTGCTGGCAGAAGCGGCGCTCCTGGCCGGCGACGACCACGCGGGGGCACTTGGTGTGGGCCTCACAGACGCGGTGCTTCCGGTGGTACTCCTTCGCGGAGCCCAGCTCCACCCCGCACCCCTCCACCTGACACCTCACCTCCCCTCCGCCGCTGCCCTCCTCTCCCTTGACCCGCTTCTCCTTCCCGCGCCTCCCCGCCGCCTCGCCGGAGGAGCCCGGCACGGCTGCGTTGCCCCAGTCCCAGAGGAGGGGAGGCGAGGAGGGGGAGGTGGGCTTCGGGGCCGTCCACTCCATGGGGGATGGGAATTTGGTTGGTCAATTTGGGATCTGGGGATCGAAGAGAAGCGGACAGGAGAGAACAGTGTTGACTGTGGAGAGGCGAAGAACTGAAGAAGAGCAAACGAGATCCTCTGCAGTCAGAGGAAAGTCGCGAATCTGAGCCGACCGACCGATTGAAAAAGAATGGTTCAGATCTTTTTTGTTGCTACAGTAAAAGGTATTGCAGCTACAGTCTTTACTGTAGCTATAGTAATTTTTACTGTAGCAAAAAGGATCTGAGCCATCCTTTTTCAATCGGACAGCTCAGATTCGCGACTTCCCTCTGCAGTCGCCGTACGCGACTGCAGAGGATCCGTCTCCGAAGAAGAGACAAGGGAAGAGAATGATTTTTTTTGAATAATCTGTTTTTAATTCCGAAATACAAAATTATTTCTACAATTTTTCTAATAAAAGTAGCTTTCTGTCATCGAATTATTAGACGACTGGCCCTGTCTCCCATGACCGAGTGACACAAAAGCAGTACCTGTTCTATTGGACGACTGGATGCAGTCACCTAATAGTCGGATAACATGTTCTATCGTCCAATCGCTAGGCGACAACTTATCCAACCGTTGAACTGTTCGGTAACTAGATCATACTTTTATTTAATCCTTTTTAGTGACAACATGTTATTTGTGTAATTGTTTTTAGTGATGATGTATTAATGCTATATTAGTAAGAAAATTTTATTATAAAAAATCGTCCTTTTCCTGCCTATTTTATTTCTCCTTTCAAATTATTTTTTTCTTCTCCTTTTGATTGATGGAAAGAAAGAATGGATGATGCGATATGCAGGTGGCTGTGGGCGGCTTATGGATTTTGGCTGAAATTTTGAATTTCAGCTGTTTGAAACAGAGATTATGGAGAGAGATACTCGCTTACGATTTTGGTTGATACAGATGTTAGGTTTTTAACATGTACTATAATTAACTTGTAGACTCTGTCTTAAAAAAATACTCCATTTAAAAATTAGATACTATAACAAAAATAAAAAATCGCAAGTTTCGATCGAAAAAAACAGGTCCTGTGGACTCGCCCCCATTTTATTCACGAGCGCTATTGCCTTATCTTGTTGTCTCCCTACCATTCTTTCATTAAATTTATTCAAAAGTCAATGTGGCATTCTTCCTAATAGTGTTGCAAGAAGATAAAAAAAGGAGGGAAATACTGTGCAACTTGACAAATTCCAAGACAGAGAGATATTAGTCGAATGTCTTAATTGTTGACTTGAGCTTAAGTACTCTACCCTTATTTTTAAGGAGTCGTTTTAAATGTGTGTAGTGAAAATTTTAAAACTTTGATTATTAATATATAAAAAAGTATTTTAATTTGTCATGTGGATATTATATTACTAGATTTATCGTAAACAATGCTTTCATATCATTATATTTTTAATTATTTTTACTATTATATAATATAACATATAATGGTTAAAAGTGTGTATTAGAGACTGTGTCAATATCTAAAATGATAAGTAAAAAAGAGCGGAAGTAATCTGTAGTTAGTTTCTTAATCTTATCACTTGAATAAATTTGTGTACATACGCAAAATAAAGACGTAGCACAAAGGACACCAAATAATAGGTATATTTTCAGGTTCATACCACTTTGGTTGGCAACTTTGGTCTAGCCGAATGACTTGCAGAGTTTAAAGCCACGCTGACGCTGTAGCTGGCCATCCTTAAGAAGATCGGGTGAGTATTTTTTTGACTGAAGGCTTATGGTTTATGACTTAAATATTTAAATTTTAGCTGTTCATGAGAGGTAATATACAAAGAAAAATAGTCCCATACGATTTTGACTGGTACAACTAAACTCAGTATACTTTTTATTACAATTTTGTTATTGATTCTATCTTAAAAATACACATCGTTTAAAAGTTAATTATTGTAGACAATACAAATATAAGTTAACTTTAAGCCTAAAAGAACCCGCCATGTCTTGTGTTGGCGTGTGTGAACCGCGGAACGTGGAAAGCACGATTTTTGCGTTGTGACTTGTGAAATGACAAAAATTGCTGGGGAAATTGCAATAATCCCAGTCTTCTTGGAAACACATGATTCTACTAGGAAATTGCTGGGGAATTCAGAAGCATCAAACTGAGAACAAAAATAAGCAGGTAAATTGGGGAGGGAGGAGAGAGAGAGAGAGAGAGAGAGTAATGGACCCGAGGTCCTGAGGAGCCAAGAGAAATGGCCAAATTGGGGCCCCGTGAGTGCAGTAACCGGCAACCGACGAGTTGTCGCCGGAGCAGTTATAGCCGTCCATGGAACTAATTGGATGATGACAATACGAGGAGCCAACAGGCAAGCGCACAACTGGGTCACCTACCACTGTCATCGCTTGGTGCTGGGCCATTTTTTTTTTCTCAATTGCAACAGGACAAAAAATCTAAGAAAAGAACAAGAGAGAGAAGAAAATAGAGCGACAAGATAAGAATCACAGGATCCAAATGTCCCCTCTGGGATTTCATTTCGCATCCAAGCATGCATGGGCAAGATGAATTCATCCTCCTCCTCCTGCATCTTATCCACGGCAATTGCGCGTTAGACGGTAAAAGGGCCTAGCTTTTGACGAGCTATTCGAGCTCGATTTGAGCCGGCCTTGAGTTTACACTGTTATTAGGCTCAATCGAGTCAAACTCGAGCTGGTTTGAGCTCCGATCGAACTGAACTCCAGCTCAATCAAAAAATCGAATTGAACATGATAGTTTTGAGCCTGAGCCAAGGCAAGCTGTTAGACCTTCATACGGTTAAGGTTGATTCTAGCACGCCACTAGGTCTATAACTGCTCTGGAATTAGTCCTACTACATGTGATTACTTACAGGGTAATTTATTTCGACGACATGGCCCAATTAGACGGTCAGATAACTGGCACAATCAGATGAAACAGCACTTTGGACTAGTCGTTGTATGGATCTATATGGACAAAGTACGCACGTGCTTTCACCTGGCAATTAATCAGTGTTAACTCGCTATCTTCATATGCTTTGCACTGTAGGCAACGAAGAGTGCATCCTAATTTGACCGAAGAGACGCATCACGTTCCAGTTTTTGGTTGCATTCACACACACACACACACACACGTGTGTGTGTGTGCATCACACACACACACACACACACACAACAATCTTACTGTTCATTTACAAAAATATTTTTGTTGCGATGCTCAGTGGTGCACTTTCCTGTGGCTTTGGTTGCCGGACAAAAACTAGGGCCCAGCCCAACAGATGGCGTGGCATGTTCACGTTTTAAACTACTCTTGTCTTGACGGCCCACGTAGGGCATGCACACGCAGTATAGCAAGGACAAAACTACGTGAATTGGACAAAACTTCTTGAATTTGGCCCATATCACTGCAAAATCTTGCACATGTACTTGTAGGAAATCTTGCATTCTTTTTGACTTTAGCTTATGACTGTGACTTATAGCTTATGGCTCTAGCATGATTGCTTATACCAATGAACCGAATACCGATAAGTCGCTTCAAAATGTCTATCCCAATAAAACACTTCGAGATAATAACGAAAAAGTTGTTCTTTTTATTTGTTTAAAAGAAACTATAAGTTATAAACTAAAAAGTGTTCCTGAAAAACTATAAACCATAGTTTAAAAAGGACAGCCCCTAGGTTCAGAGTGTTCAGAGTTCGACAGGGCAACAAAAAGCGCATGCATGGTCACCTTTAGGAACGAGATATTTTCAACTATGGAGATCATGATTTTAAACTTTTGGTCACCTTGCGCAAGGGTATGTACAATTCATATCAACCCAATGAAATCCTTTACTAATCATAATGATTTCACTTGACAATGTCACATTGCATGCATTCGCCTGATATTTATTACAAAATTAATTAATATACTACTACGATAACCCACCGTACGTGCGCGCAATGGATGGCCCACACGCAGCAACACGGTTCTTCACAAGCTCGCTAAACACACTAAGACAATACTCCTATGTAGCCATGCATGCATGCATGCTACTCTTAAGTCCTAACACTAGAACATCGAAGTAGATAAATCTAGTTGAAGTGGGCCTTGAGCTGGTCGATGATGTCCTTGCCCACCCCGAACGTCTTGCTCAGCGCCTCGTCGGGCATCGACGGCTTGGCGCCGAACACGGAGTCCCCCACGACGACCAGCCCAGGGTTCTGGCTGCTGAACGCGGAGATCGCCAACACCCCGCTCTCGCCGGCGAGCTGGAAGTGGACGAGCCCGGCGGGGAAGGCGAAGACGTCGCCGGCGCGGAGGTTCTTGATGAAGAGCTTGTTGTCCGGGCTGGACGACACGAAGCCGACGACGAGCGAGCCCTGGAGGACGTGCATCACCTCGGTGGCGCGCGGGTGGATGTGCGGCGGGTTGAGGCCGCGCGACGCGAAGCCGAGCCGCGCGAAGGAGATGCCGAGCGTGTTGAGCCCCGGGATCGCGTTTGCGTCGAGGAGCTTCATGCTGAAGCCAAGCTGGTTCATCGTGCTGCCCGCGCGCAGCGCCTGGAAGAAGAAGTCGTCCGCGGTCGCTTCCCTCGGGTTCTTGCACGGCAGCCCGAGCCCGTTCACCAACACTGCAATCAATTACCAATCCGATTAATATTCATGATGCAGAACAACTCGCTGCAAGTACAAATTACTTCAAGATTCTCACTGGATTAATTACAGGGTATGTGAGACACCGTACGTACCGTCCGATTCCAAGTCGGCGACGCAGAAGTCCTGAAGAGGGCTAGCGTCTCCGTCGGAAGCTTGAGCCATGACGGCGAGCGCGACGATGGCGGCGAGAAAAAGACGCTGAGACGACGCCATGGAGATATACAGGAGGTAGAACTCGCTGTATATGGAAACTAGGTTTGCAATTGCACCGAGCAATCTTGCATTGCATTGGTTTGGTATATATAGGATCGACAGGCGAGTAGACGTGGTCGTGTGTAAATTGGACAGCACGTCGTACTGACACAAAACACATAGATTCAAATAGATCATAATAAACTAGATTGAATATTGATGAGCTAACAAAGTAACAAACCATACGTACGTGTATGTGCATGGGAGATGCATAAGTCTGGTAATGTACGGGACCAATGCCCTGGCCATGCATGCAGGAGTCTTATCTCTAGCTAGTTCTCTATCCGTGTAAGCAACACATCTCTACCCCTAAAATCCACCAGTTCAGTTCTTTCCTACAACCACCCCAAATTGTGCCCCCAGCAGTCATGAGTTCTCCTGCGTCCACACCAATTCGTATTCCCAGGAAAACCAACCAGTGAAATCAACGATCAATGATCAATTCCCACCTTTCTCTCTCCTTACCCACTCATATCCAACGATCCAAATCCAAATTCAAATTCAAAGGGGACGCCCACCTCCCCGCGCCACTCGCGATCCCAAGCGGACCTCTCCTCTCTGATATCCCATCCACCCTCGCTCCTCCTCCAACCACCGCCTCCCCCGCTCCTCCTCCTCCTCCCCCCACCCCTGCGCCGCCGCCGCCTTCTCCTCCCCACCCCACCCCGCGCCGCCGTCTTCTCCTCCCCACACCACCCCGCGCCGCCGCCTCCTCCTCCCCCCACCCTCCGCTCCGCCGCCCGCCTCCTCCTCCCCCCACCCCGCGCCGCCGCCTCCTCTTCCTCCTCCCCACCCCACCCCACGCCGCCGCCTCCTCCTCCCCCCCACGCTCCCGTCGCCTCCTCCTCCCCCCACTCCGCCGCTCCGCCTCCTCCTTCCCCCACCTCCCTCGCTCCGCCGCCTCCTCCCGCTCCTCCACTCCGCTGACGCCTCCTCCTCCACACCCCGCGCTGCCGCCGCCGCCTCCCGCTCCGCCGACGCCTCCCCCTCCCCACCCCGCGCTGCCCTACCCAGCCGGGCCGTTGATGCTCCTCCCTCTTCCCCTCGCATGTAGGCCCCGCCCGCACTGCATCCCGCTCGACCCCTTCATTGCGGACCTCGAGCGCCGCCGCGACGCGAGTGGAGTGGAGCGCCGCCGCCGCTGGCTGCACGCGCCGGCATGGAGGCGGCCCCGCCCCGAAGACCTTGCGGACGCCGATGTCGACGCCGACGAGGACTACATCAACGACGCGGCGCGGTTCAATGTGACGCGCGCAGAGGTGTGCTGTTCCCCAAGATCGACGTCGACCCCGCCGACGGCGCCGTGACGGGCGCCGAGCTGGCCGTGTGGAACCTCGCGTCCGCGCGGCGGGAGGTGCTGCAGGGTGAAGAAGCACATGTATCTATGGTGGAGCACCTAAGGGTCCGCAAATACGTGACCTTAGGAGAGGTATTAGGCACTTTTATCTACTTTCTTTTGATATTTATGTTTTTAGATCTAAGTCTGTTATCTGTGCTTCTAGGAGTTGAAATCGTCATTGCAACACCTGGGAGGCTGATTGATATGCTGGAAGCTGGTCACACAAACCTACGTAGAGTGACATACCTTGTCCTGGATGAGGCGGACCGCATGCTAGATATAGGCTTTGAGCCCCAGATTCGAAAAATACTGGCACAAGTATGGTTTGTTTTGGAATGCATATGTTAATGCTGATGATTTAACCTTATTTCTGTGTTTGTTCATGGTACTAAATGCTTTTGTGTTCGTGGTACCAAATGCTTTTGCTGTCAATAGATCCGGCCGGATAGGCAAACCTTGTACTGGAGTGCCACATGGCCGAAAGAAGTTGAAGCCCTGGCCAGACAATTTTTGCAAAATCCTTACAAGGTGCACTCTGTTGTTGTCATCATTTTTCTTTTTTTATGGTTCTTTCATAATATTTGTTTTGCTATTCCTATTATTAACATTTTGCATATATTGTAATGCAGGTAATCATAGGATCACCTGAACTTAAAGCTAATCATTCCATACAGCAAATTGTGGAAGTTATTTCAGACTATGAAAAGTATCCCAGGTATGTACCACTCAAATCTATTAATTACAAAGTTGTACTATTCATAGTCTATCAATTACACAACTGACATGATACGAATGATTTTCACTTCTTTCTCACAGACTCAGAAAGCTTTTATCTGATCTATTTCCACTTCTTTCACACAGACTCAGTAAGCTCTTATCTGATCTAATGGATGGGAGCCGAATCTTGATATTTTTCCAAACAAAAAAGGATTGTGATAAGATCACTCGGCAACTTAGAATGGACGGATGGCCAGCACTATCTATTCATGGTGATAAAGCTCAAGCTGAAAGGGACTAACTACAAGAAATTTGAGTATCAGTGACGAATATAGTTATGATGAGAAACGAAAATGTCATAGATTAGCTATCATTCCGTGACGATTCAAGTGATTTCGTCATTAATATACGGGACGGTACATTCGACGCCTAGTTTTGTGACGAAAATAAATATTTGTCACAGAATATACAGAAAACCATGATGATTGTTTATATTCGTCATCAAAGAAATTATTATTCGTGATGATTTATTGGATGATGAAAAAAGTATTGTCAAAAAAAAATTAGGGCGAATGAGGTCATTATGAAGTAGCCATGAACCCTCCTAAAATAATAAACCCTAAAAATCCCGCCCGCCCAGCATCGCCCGCGCATCTTCCCCATCGCCGCGCATCTTCCCCATCGTTCGCGCCGCCCTGCCGCTCCAACATCGCCCGCGCCGCTCCCCCATCTCCCCCATCGCCCGCGCCGCCATCTCCCCGCGCCGCTCCACCATCTCCCCGCGCCACTCCCCCATCTCCCCCATCGCCCGCGCCGCCATCTCCCCGCGCCGCTCCCCATCTCCCGCCGCTCCCATCTCCCCATCCCCATCGCGCGCGCGCTCCTCCATCCCGCGCGCCCGCCGCTCCCCCATCACCCCGCGCCGCTCCGGGTCTGCTCGGGTCGCCGCCCTCCTCTCCGCCCCGGCGCGTGCTCCGGTCGTCCTCTCCACTGCCGGCCTCCTCTCCACCCCGGCGCGTCCTCCCCGCCGTCGTCTCCACTGCCGGCTTCCTCTCCGCCCCGGCGCGTGCTCCGGTCGTCCTCTCCACTGCCGGCCTCCTCTCCACCGCCGGCCTCGGCCTCCTCTCCACTGCCGGCTCCACTGCCGGCCTTCTCTGCTCCAAGGTATTCTCTACTCCAGTAGATATATGTGATATTTGTGTGATATATGTGATATCTGGGCTCTGCTCTCTTGCAAGTAATTGTGTGATGTTTTAGTTGATATATGTGTTGATTTGTTGACAGTAAATACTTGTGATGTGTGAGTTAGCATGTGAATGCAGCAATATGAATTTTTTGTTGATTATGTCTCTTCCACCTTCAAATGCTACATTGGAGACAGTAATTGCATCTCCGATAGGTCTGAATCGAGAAACAACGATTGCTTGAAGATCTTTGAAGGATGAGTGGCTTGTAAAGTATTGTGGTGGAGATGTCATCTCCTTCTCGTGTTTCTTGATGTCGAGACTTATGAGTCGGTTGGAGAATCTGTGATGGGGTGCTTCGAAAGATGGCGTGGTGCGAGTGCAAGATGGGCAGACTATTAGGCAGATTTCACTGCAAATATCGAGGGTAAAGGTAAATCAAGAAAACATGACCCTTTTTCTTGTACAGTTTAATGTTTGCAGATTTCTTTTAATTTTAAATTATGTTCATGGTGAAACTGAATCTCGATGATGGGGCATGCGGTTGACTTTTATGAAATAAGTAAACCTAAACATAATAATGAAAGCATCAAAGCAAGATACCCAACTAGACCAAACGTGTTTTTCTCAACTTGATTTGTTTAAGAATAGTGTATACCGAAGTATCAATTATCTTCCTCTGCTGGTTGATATCATCATCGCACTATATTTTCAGCAGATCAAGTTTCCAATATTCACCTCATGGATGCTGAAGTTGCTCTTTCATGGAAAATCATGTGCAAGCATTTGCAAGTCAAGCTCGTGTAAGCATTGGATTGTTTTAGCTTTGCTATGCACCACATTTATTGAATTATTGATTTATTGTTCCTGATACTCTTGCAAGAAGAAAATGATGCATATACACATGATTGTTCTCGGTTATTCAAGCTTAAAAAAAGCTGGAAATCACTTATAAGGGGATTTATGAGAATGGGAATTGTCAATTGTGGATTATGCACGCAGATTTCTCCCTTTAATTTGGTTGTCATGTATGTTGGCAGCTGGGGCTTTTTGGTTTGTTGCCACACTTTGCTGCATGGCCATGTGCTTTGCTACCAGATTTCATACAAATGGCTCAGTCGGAACTTCTCTATATCATCAAATGATGCCAAGAGGTAATGATTCACTCTATGGATATTTCCCTTGGATAACTCTTAAGTCTGTAACATCATGACCACAACTAATTGCCACATGGAACTGATCTCCAAGTAATTTACAGTGTGTCCGGGTGGTAATGTGCGACAGCAGATTTTATATGGTACATTTTCCCAAATTACAGATTTTATATGGAAATGTGAGAGAAGACAATCAGATGAGATTAGTATGAAATGGATGAGAGGAGGGATGTTATATAAAGCAGCAATGCAGATTGTTGATGAGATTAGTATTAATGTGTGTGTATGTAGATTGTTGTTGCTACAACCATGCAACTGTGTCTATGGTGATCACTTTTGTGTTGAACCAATGATTGTAATGGCATGTATTGGATAAATATCAATTAATTCTATATGCTTTGATGGAACAATTCTATGGTGATTATCTGGAGAATTATGCTACTGTTTATGACTTTTTTTTGTCATTCATGTATGTCTGGATTAAATTTTGTGACGTTGCAAATATATTCATGATGAATAATTTCGTCATAAATTACACGTCCTGGACCACATAACGATATCGTCATAGAAAATATTTTATGACACTAAGTAAATCGTCATAAATATTATTGTATGACGATCTGTTATTTGTCATAAATGTGTACTATTTTATGACGATTTCCCAATGATCGTCACTAAGAACATTCTATGACGCAGAATCTGTGACGATCCGCGTGACGCAAGAAAATCGTCACTATTATGCTTTTATGACAAAAATCCATGATTTTGTGACAAATACGTATCATCATCGATGCTCAAATTTCTTGTAGTGGTATATGTTCTGACAGAGTTTAAGAGTGGGAAGAGTCCTATAATGGCTGCCACAGATGTAGCGGCACGTGGTCTTGGTATGATGACTTGTTTGAATATTAGGATTAAGTTGTAGTTCCAAGTGTTCAAGGATGATAAGTCGGAGGGCTGTTCAGCTGTTTTTGGTTCGAGTGAACTGAACTTGTGGATTGGTGGTGTATGCAAGGTGCCATCATGTCAGAGGTGATCATCTTTTCCCTCTGTTTACCTCACTTGAGCGTAAGCAATGGCAGTGTTACCAGGGCACTTTATCTTCCAACTGTTACGATGGCTTTCACGTTTTTTGTATTAAAGAAACTAGAAACCTGCTAGATTTACGGACTTTGCCTTTACGGGAGATCCTTAGGTTCGAATAGAATGGATAAAACCACACTACTATATTCATTCCACAGTAAGGAGCATGCAAGGGAGATACATGTTTCCTAAATTTGATTTGCATCTTTATTTATTCTTGAACATTTAGCATGCAAGGTGCATCTTGATGCCCTGTTTATTTGGTCCTTCATTTAAGTCTCATAATTGCTTTGTTGTCATTGGCCTTCTGGAAGTATCGCTAAATTCTATTAATCATTTAATCCTTGCTCTCTTCTTTGGCAAGCACCCTTTTCTACATTCTTATTATGACTACTTTTTTCATGAGAAACATGGTTGATGGTTCCACTTTTGTTAGGTCTTGAGGATTGATGGGTGAATACAAGTTTTTCAGCACGTGTGCAGGCAATAGGCATATACCAAAATGTGTAGTAATAATTATTGGTGTAAAAGCAATAGAATAAATTCACACCGCATGACTTGTTCAGTTGTACTTGATTTCGATGTAGAATAAATTTGTTCAATATTTTAGTATTGTTTGGATCTCCTTATTCTTTCCCTAGCATTTCATGGTCCTTTAGAACCTTATATCGCTATTTAAACGTGTGCCTCATGTATCGATATCACCGCCAACCGATGCAAAGATGGTGTAGAGTTGTCGCGTTCTTTTCGGAGAAATCCTCGTATTGACCTCGATGCGGCACCTTAAGCATTGCACTGTGTTGGATTGGTATGGATGACATATTTTGTTTGGGTTCACACGGACATGTTGATCTTGGTACATTATTGGATAAATTGTTGCTCGGGCATGTCGGTGCATGTGGTCAACATTTTATGAAAATAAGGCCGAGGTTAATCACCATCAATTCCACATCCAGCAGTGATTGATACCCATTTCGCTTTTGCAAGCCCTTCGACTTGTATTAGTTGTTGAAGTTGAAAGTGCGATCGTGTGCATTTTTCTTCTTTGGATCTTGTCTAAGCCATGTGCTGCCTTCTATGGAGATCGACAGTGTTGATATCCCGTTTGGTCCATTGTCAGATTCAGACAACATATTTATGTTGATTAAATGCGACTATGTTCTTAATTTTGCAGATGTGAAGGATATAAAGTGTGTGATAAATTATGATTTCCCAACAACTCTTGAAGATTATATTCACAGGATAGGTCGAATCGCGTCTTTGGTGCTAGAGGAACTGCATTTACCTTTTTCACACACACCAACACAAAATTTTCGAGGAATCTTGTCAAGATCTTGCGGGAAGCCGGCCAGGTTGTGAATCCAGCATTAGAGTCTATGGCCAAGTCCAATTCTATGGGAGGAGGTACCCACCTGGACTTCTGAAATTTTGACTTCTGAAATTTTCTTCAAGAGAATGATGTGTTGTGGGCTCATTTGACTTTGCCTTTGTTAAATTGTGTTTATTTTGTGTTCAGGAGGCAATTTCCGGTCCAGGGGGCGAGGTGGGTATGGCAACCGGGGACGGATTTCTGGATCAAATACCATCCCAGTAGGAGGAAGAAGGCCATTCTAATGGCTGCAAAAGAACGATGAAAGTTTTATCTGTATACGATTAGGCATTAAATGCATTCTTTGGGAAATTTACTTGGAACCCCCCCTACTGCTCAAGTCAATTTCACTACTTGGGACCAGAGCTATGAAGGACGTCATATGAACGACTAACATTTATCAGGAGCTTTGCATATGTATTCATGTTTAATATTTTACCTTCGCAAAACTGTTTGGCCCATCTTATAGAAGTCTATTCTCTCTTTGACGGTTCTGTTTGGCCCATCACTATTCTATTTTCCTGTGATGAAGTAGTCTCCATGCCTGATTACTTGTCTGATCTTCAGAGTTAGCTGTTCATGGGGAACTGTTTTATTTTTCTGTGATTGAATATCAATATAGCTCAACACCAATTCATCTGTTGGGAATCGATATTCATTTCAATGTTATTCTTGATCAGTGCCAATGTAGTGGTATAGCATTAGCGGGAAGAGGAAATTCTACTCTCTTTTCAAGTGAAAATTTGTTGATAATGGTCCTTGAGCCGGATTTTAACCTTTGATTCTGGAGGAAAATGTGTTAGCTCAATGTATAAGTGAAATAGTCTGTTGTAGCGTTGGCTATTCGAAACTATAGAAGGTAGTAGTGTCGAGAAAAGTTCATTTCGAACGTAAAATGACATATCTTTCCTTTTGCAATTGTTGATTTGAACTCCTGTAGTAATATATATTCATCTTATGTCTGTGTATGCAGAGCATGAGATGGCCAAAGCTTTTCGGATTTCAGCTTGTGCTCCTTGGCATCTGTCATCATCTCCACCGCTTGTTTTCTGTTCAAAGCGCAGAACCATGGCATTAGCATTGTAAGAAATCAACACCACTGAAAGAATTGTAAATTTACTACTCGTGCTTGCAACGTGATGGAAATCGAGAAATGTCTGGATCTTTTCACCGCAGATTGGGCAGCTCAAATGTGGACTGAATCGCCCCTCATGGGACAAACTACTCATTTATACTACATATTTAGGCCTTACCATGAAGACCGGCCTTGTCACCGGAATCATCTCCCTTACGGTATGCCTATCATCATATAATATTGTGCATGCCATGCCTATTGTCTAAAATAAATATATTCCATGAAGTTGCTCATTAGAATTAAGTAACTAAATTGTATCTTCAAAATCAGTATCACTGCTAATCTGATGTGCACTGAATTTCACTTTGTCAGGAAAGGAGTAGCAGTTGGTAGGACGTTCGCTTCACTCAAGGACTACCAGGTAGATGGCAACAAAGAGGTGATGGCCATAGGGTACTAGATGCTCTTCTGCCTGTTGATCCACTGAGCTCACAAATAAACCTGCTTCCAGGGTACTGCTGCTATGTTTTAGATAACTATGATTTACACACATCAACATTTTTGCCTTTTATAATTGCTAATTTACTTTTGTTTGTACAGGGAGACAACTGCAATATGGGTCTCATTAAATGTTCCTTGTGGACAGCAGCCTGGTCTATACGAGGGTGACGAATTTTTTACTGCTGCGAGGCTATTTATTACTGTCATGAGGGCGAGCGAGGTAGGCTTGCCTTCGCTGCTTTAGATTTGGTTCTGTAATCCATTACAAGTGATTATAATCTGATCAGTATTGCTTGGACATGAATAGAATGTCAAATTCTAACCACTGATGCAAGTGTTCGTATGGCATACTAAACAAGAGATATCAGTACTCATATTCAATGTAATAGAGAAAACATAAAAAAAAATAGTGGAAATATTTTTTTTTCATAATTACAAGTTATTATAATCTGATCGGTTTTGCTTGGACATGAACAGAATAAAGAAATAGGTGGAGCCTACCTTTACAGCATTAGATGTCTATAATCCGAGTATTATTGATTAATGCAAAATCTATGATGAATATGTTTCTAACATTGCAGACATGTAATCACTCATAAAGTTGAGATGCTGATACTATAAGGGTGGTTTTTTGATGGATTCAGATATCTGCTCATTCTTATGTTGCATTTATATTCCTTAAGATGTATCGCCTGATACAGTTATTGTTTTGGTTCCAGTTTTTACTTCCACCTGAGAGTCTCTTTCAAAGGGTGGGGATCGATTAGGTATGAAGAAACTTTCGGATTCGGTTGCCTAATTCAGATGGTTGTTTAGCTACGTTATGTTGTTTACGAAATCATCGTCCCGCAAGTAGCAAGTAGCGTTGATTTACATTGCTTTTGTTTTAGGCACAGCTCGTTTCCATATATGGCCTATGCAATATAATTTTGGTATCACGAGAAGGTCTTACAATTTTGTGATAACAAATGTGAGGAGCGTAGGCTGTACTGTTCATTCAAATATCACTTTAGTAGTTCAGGCTGCTGTTACTTGGTGGTGCCTTATATTCCTTAATGTGCTATTTAAGCAAACTCATTGATATTTACACACCATTTCTTTTAATGATTTTATTCAAAATGCGCGTCATTGAAAATTGTTTCTATTGGTTTTCTTGTTTTGTTCATCATGTTTACATTCTGAGAATCAGGGATATATGAGTGCAAGTTGAAAGGCGCCATTCTTTTTCCGGTGAGGTATATTTCAGATGACATAGAGTTTTGATTAATTGATGATTGTTTTGTTCTGGTTTTTCTTTAGAGATATATAGGATATGCCTTTCAGAACAAAACATGGCCCGATTCGTATTAAGGGTTCTGTCCATCCTTTAGCGTGAGGTGAGTAATGAACTTTGATAGTTCCTATGTTAGTTTCAAGGGGTTATTACTGTAAAAACAATTAAGCTCAACTCGCTCCGCTTATATGTCGAAGCTGAGGATAAGATGATAGTTAGTAATTGATCTTGGTTAATATGCTGAAATATAATAGGATGGTTATGGCATATTGCGCTACTAGCGTTTCACCTTAGCCCCGATTCTTAACATTGTTCAGTCAACCTCCTTGACGAAATACTTCTAATTTGCTTCGTGCATGCCACTTAGATCAATCAGAGCTCAGCTAGAACAATCAATCAAAGAGTTATTTTTTGCTCTTTCCTACATGACACGAACCTTTACCACTGAGCCCAGAATTGTCCCATGTTAGGCTACTAATGGGCGATAGAGGCATGCCTTTCCTTGAATGTCTAAGCCTCACAAATGTAGCACAGAGACAGAGACTTTATCCATTCAGTCATATAATTGGAAGACGAATTTTCTGTTTTCTGTGCTTGAGCAATACGTATCTGCACGGATTTTCTCAAATGTCCACAAACACCTATTTTCTTATTGTGTTTCATATTTCTTTATGTGACAAAAATGTTTGTTTTCTTTGTAGTCTCAAGTTTAAACAATGTGGGGATGGAGAAAGTCGTCGGTGGGTGAGTTCAATGATGTTGTCGCCTCCTCACAGGATCAGTGACATTCATTATGTGACAAAAATATTTGGTATACAATATATGAGACGTGAATCTTAATGAATCTGATTGTTCGTTTTATTTTTTATAAATTTTATCTTATTTTGTATTTTATCGTAGCGTTAGCACGGGCACACTACTAGTACCAGAAGTCTAGAACTGAAGATTCATTCATGGGGGGGTGTACGCCTTTAAATCTTATTTACAACCAACAGCAGTTGACAGACTATTTGCGGCAGATATGGATTACGGAAGTAATTATATGCTTGTATCAGGTGATGATCTTGAGATTATTACAATGGCTTAACGCTCGATCTTCTCTAAAGTTTGTCCATCAAAGTATCAAACTGGACAGAAAATTAATCCTTCTGGCCGGCCGGGAGAGGTGCCAGAAAAGCAATACCTGGGCCGGCCGGGACTTTAATGATGGGCCGATGCTAAGAAGTCGCATCTAAGGTAAATTCGGCCCATCATCAACACCGCAAAATCTTGCACAGGCTCTTCTGGGAATCTTGCATAGGCTCTTCTAGACACATACATGTAGTTGTAACCAAGAAACTTTAAAGCTGGAGTCAAAGAAAGCATGCAGATACGCTCGAGTTTCAGCGAGGCAGCAAAAAGTGCGAGTAACCACCTTTAGGAACGATATATGTGCGGTTAGGATTGGCTTCTAAAACTTTTTTCTATAGTAAATATATTTTTTATAATATTTAATTTTCAAACGGAATATCTTTTAAGACAGAATCTACAAGTCAATTGTAGTACACACTATAGTGACTTCATTCATATCGGCTAAAATTGTACGCAAGTATCTCTCTATAAATTTTTTTTACAAGTAGGTACTATTCATAAGCTAAAATTTAAAACTAAAATTAAAAAATTAGTATGAACGGGCCATATTTTCAACTATGGAGACCGTGGTTTGGAGACGGAGAGCATGGTGAGTTACGTCAAGCCGACATGAATGGACACACTGAAGACTCACGGCCAGTCACAGGCCGGTTGTGTAGCCTAGCCTGGTGAAAAGTACGAAAGGGTGGAAACAAGTAAACGACCTCTTGACCGGAAGACCTAACGACCGACCGGCTCGCGCTCAGTTCAACGATTGCATTTACACGTCTGGATGTGCGTCGGAATTGACTGGATACTTTCAGATGGTGCCACTAAACTGAATTTGACTGCACTGCACTACTGTGCTGCATACACTGGAAATCATAGACAGGATTAAATATTTACTTGCCTGATTGCACAAAGAGATTAATGGATGGTTACTTGACTGGAAATCTGTTTAAGCAATATCATACTTGCCTGATTGCTTAATCAGGTAAATATTTACTTGACTGGAAATCACCTTCCTAGGACAACCCTCAGCAATTAAAAACTGAAATCCTAAGTTTCTAACTTACCATTATTAATGGATGGTTAGAAATAAATATTTTTTCATTGATGTATGCGGTTTTAATTTTTTTAGGAGATCTAGAAGAGCATGGAAACCCGTTTTTAATGAAATGACATACAAAACTTTTATATGTTCTTAAGAGCATGGAAACACTTGACTTCCATTTATCATGTAGAACCCAAGATCAACGCGCGAGCAGGTATGAACCGCGCTTTATCTAAACTCCAAAAATAACTGCCAAGGGACCCTCATGAAGCCCAAATTAGTCGCATAATAATCATCGAAATCCTTGTTCAAAGATCATACAAAAGTAAAGGAACGTAAGGAAAGGGAGAGGGATCAATATTGGACACTTCCATAGATTTCCTCTAGAAAAAGCTCCGATCGAGTGTGTGTTCTTTAACCACAAGTGTATTGGGAGCCATTGACAAACGACTCAAGCGTGTTCACACGTTAAGCTACACTATTATTAGAGACTAAAGTTGTGACTTGTACATCTAAGGTTGGAAGACGAGCTTTAATCTGTGCATGGTTTTTTTAATCGTTTCATGCCAAAGATGAACTTGTTATGCTAACGTACTGATTAATTTGTAGTATTAATTGCTTTGCTAAAGAACAGACAAAGAAGCTCTATATACACACTTTCGGTACGTAGCTAGTACTAGATTACCTTGTCAATTAAGGTACATATATATGTACCTCCATAGAGAGATAATTAAGCATGCATCAAATATATAATTAGCAAATTAATCTATTATATTTTTGTTTTTTTTATCAAAGATGAACAAAATATAATTAAATCACTACTCTTTGCTGAGTAATTTTCCCCCAAAAAATGCACAGATAAAGACAATTTCCATGCACGCCACCAAATCTTATCAATTTAGTAACTAACCCGCCCTAGACCATCATGGAAAGATGAAACAAGATATTTTTGTTTGCCTCTTAGATTTGGTTTGCTTGATTGCTTCCTAGCTAACTGCACTGCACCTACTTAATTAGAATATGGATCAGTACTTAGGGTTTGCAGGATGATCAAATGCTGGTAAAGGAGAATCGCCCAAATTAATAACTAAGGAAAGTGTCGTCCTAGCTAGGGGGCATCTCCGAATGTGTGCTTGAAATGTAAGCTAACTTATGTCCAGTGGTTATGATTTTTTAGCTTAATTAATTAATGTGGGCTAGCTAAAGGTTAAATACTAACTTTACTTGGAGTATATTACTTGATCATGCGACAACTTGCTTTTGCATGTGACTTTTAATATCAAATCTATAAGCTAGTAGCAAGTAGCAACCAGTTCCCCAAAATTCGTTAGATGAGCATGCATGCAGAGCAGTATGTTTTGTCGCAAAATCCCCCTGCGCGAGTTCCATGTTATGCTGATCATGTACTAAGTATGTACGTGATCAAATCCTAGCAAATTCATAAATAATAACACACCTAATTAAGTGGGAGTTGAACGTACTATATATGCATGGCCTTTAACCAGAAACCAGGATTCCACAATGGCACTGGCATAGACTAGCTAGCCAGTGGTTGGCATCCCCATAGGTTCGACATCCAAGTTAGAAATTAATTTCTAAAGACCCGGTGCTATGGGATATTTCAATTCTCCTACAGTGATGCTGTATTGGTCTCGTGAGATTGACAAATCTAAAGCCCTTGATTTTCTATTCTAGAAAAACAGAGAAGCGGTCGTACCGCTCTTAAATCTGATCATACCGGCTACCAGTCAGACCACTACGGTCAAGTTGGTTGCACCGGCCTAAGTAAGTTGAAGAAAAGGTTCGAGCGATGAATTACATCAAGTGACTTAGTCGGTCCAAGTGAGGTATAGTCTGGTGGAACCGAAACGGGAGAGACTTACCAATGCATGACAAGTCATCAGTGTACCTACACATGGTTAGTATGATGATTGCTTGCAAGGAGAGATAAAGACCGGGTCAAGGCAAGGGAATTTTGGTAGTTTGCCAAATACCAGAAACTTCGTTGAATCAAAACCGTGGCGTTTGGAAAAACATTTAGGTCAAGGAGATGTTGAGAAGATCAAGTAGATTAAAGGCTAAAGACTTAGTAAATTCGGGCTCATGTGCTTTAAAAAACGTGCATGATTTAAGTGTGTGAGTAAAACAAGTGTTGTGTTGGATTAACGGGTTTTCGCTAAATGTGTTAGTGGACAGTATCCATTAGGGTTGGATAGTATCCAATGGTACAAGAATATGCTATCAAGTTATTATCTATGATCCTTCTTAATAGTACATCATTTATTCTATAATCTGGTCTAGCACCCTTTCTTCTTAGACCGGTAAAAACAAAAGAGATTCTAGACTACTTATACCTTTGTCTTGAGCCATATTGATCTTTATGATGACCCTTGGCATGCATCTCACATTCATCATCAGGATTTAGGACTGAACCTTTCAAACACTCAGTAAACATGTTAGTCCCGTATTCACATAAAGTCATTAATTAACAAAACCATTTTTAGGGGCCTAGATGCTTTCAATCTTCCCCTTTTGGGTAATTGATGATAACACAAATATTATGTAAGAAGAATAAAGTTTTAAATATATCACTTGTTTGAAAAATGAGGTGTATATTCTTTTGTGACTTTGAAAAACAATTAATTCTTGCAGTGAGCTTAATTTA
Organism: Dendrocalamus sinicus; assembly: GCA_036346575.1. Lineage (NCBI taxonomy): Eukaryota > Viridiplantae > Streptophyta > Magnoliopsida > Poales > Poaceae > Dendrocalamus > Dendrocalamus sinicus. Next base: position 16,792,308 of record CM070646.1, read on the forward strand.
GTTTGGAGAATTAATTATTTCTAAAGCCAATACACGGAAAAACTCCCACTAAACATGTGCATATACAGGGGCGAAGCCAAGGGGGAGGCTTAGTTAGGCTTCATCCTACCCTCTCTCGGTGGCAAGAACCCCCCAACACACACCCCGCCGACCAGTGAGCATAGCAGGGAGACCAGCACGAGCGATGACCACCTTGAGGCAAGTTGCAAAGGAAAACAAAAATAAAAAAATGCCTAGTCAAGTGGTCAACCCACTGTCCTTAAGAGGCCTAACAAATCTATTTCACCGGCCCACCAAGATACAAACTCCAACTCACAAACCATATCAAATTAGCACTTGGAACTTGAAAGCCACTGATTTCCAGAGAGGAGAGAGGGCTGACGGCGCACGTGACCAGGCGTCAGGCCGCTGAGGGACCGAATCTGGTGGCGAGGCGGTCGAGGGGAGTCGGACTAGGGGTGATGAATGGGAGCCAGACTGGGGTCGATGAAGGGGAGCTGAGCTGCTGGAGCCGGGGTGACCGAGGGGAGCCGGACTGGGGCAGAGAGGAGGAGATTAGGATTTAGGAGTCGAGTTGGCTGGTCCTCAGGCTGGACTCTGGAGAAAAGTGGGGCATCTCAAGGCTTAGTTGATAAATTGAGACACTGAGTGAGCAGTATTCTTCCTTAGTTCCTTACTTTCTTCTCGATTTAGTATTTTAGAGTTTAGACTTTTAGTGTATATGGATAGTTTAGTCCTTATAATTTATTCATAGATTTATAGCTTTGTATTGACACAAATTAATAATTTCGTTATAGATTTTGCTATAATAGAGAAACAAACTTTGTGTAACTATTTCGCAAGTCATTCAAGTAGTTCTCGTGCAATCGATGAGGATACAACTCAACCAAGAAGCTTCGACTAGAATTTAATCTAAATGAAAGTATTGCCGATCCAACACTTCGTATACCAATTGATGTCCTATAGAATGCATTTGCCCCGTGATTCAAATTTATCTCATAATTCAAATTAGCTTATTTGTGTTATGTTTCATATGATCTAAATTTTCTGTAATACCCCAAAAATTAAATCGGGAGAGAATAATTAAAATTGGGAGAATATTTCTTTTAGCAAAGCGATTGAACAGGAGAAAGAGGGGTTTTAATGTAATACTCCAATTTATTCTACGAAAGAAAGCGTTCAAAAGAGAAATTAGACAAAAAAAGGGGGTTTCTGCAGTTTTTCGGCAACTTGGGCCTTGGCCCAGGAGGCCCATGAGGGGTCGGCCACCAATAAAAGGAAGGGGAAAACCCTAGATGCACTGCAGCTACAGTGCCGCCGTACTGTAGCACGGCTACTGTAGCACACCTCTCCTCCGTGGTGGTGCCCCCCTCCATTGGTGCCTCCCTTCCTCGCCGTCGGTGCTCCCTGCTGCCGATCAAGTGAAGAAAGGAGAGGAGATCAACTTCGTGGGGAGAGTTCATCATCTTGCTGCGATTCTACAAGGGTAACGTCGCGTGTTCTTCGTTGTTTGATGCGTAGTAGTTGCGGTTGATGTCGTTTGGTAGATTGATTTGCGTCGATTTAATAGATCGCGTTCTATCCAGATTATTGCGCGGTCAGTTTCGTGTGTTTAGAGGCCGAATTAGGAGTTTTGGTCTTCTAGAGTTATGTAGATAATGTTCTTAGCTTTCAGTGGCCGCCAAGAACGCCAAAATCCGATTAACGGTTAGAAAGTTATGAATTGTTTAGTGCCGCTGTCTGGTTAATCTGTCAACATCCTGACAGTCTGTAGAAAACTGAGTTAATCTATTAGTTAAAGACGAAATCAGAGGATCTCAATATAACGAATATTGTAGGTAATTTCCATACCTTTTCAGAGAGATAAAGAACGCAAGATTGGACTTTCGTAGCAAAAGTTATGATGGTTTTAGTGTCTTGTCCGAGAAGCCGACGTGAAAATTGTTGTTCGTAGTTTGGCTTAATCAAAAGGGCTCCCAAATAAGTTTATTTAGGTAATTTAATTACCTTTCCAGAAAGTCTAAGAACACCTCATTGGACTCCTGAGCAGAAAGTTATGTATTTTAGAAGTTGACTGTCCACGAGGGGACAAAGCGACATCTAGAAATTGGGGCTGGGTTCGCGCTAAAGGAACTTTCGTGAGTCCGTGTTTACTTTTATGGTTTGAGTGGTCCTCTATTGCTGTCTTAGCATTTCTTAATTGAATATTTAGGTGGGGGACTGGTTCCGGAGGCGACACCCTCTTCTCGTCCTTCGTTCCCGCTCGGTTGAGGCAAGTGCATTGTTTGATCCTTGTTGTGATTGCTTGGATATGAATGCGGGTTGATGCTTGTTAATGTCGTGTGGCTATTGATAAGTGTGCATAATCAGAGTGGTGAATGTTCAAACTATGGATATGCTTTATTCATGAATGTTGTTATTGCCTTTATTCATGAATGTTGTTATCGCCTTAATTCACGAATGTCGTTGTTGCCTTTATTCATGAATGTTGTTACCACCATTGGTGCTTGATGTTGAAAAGAGATGGTGCATATGCATTTTGATATCATGTTGAGGCCTGGTCTTGTGATGACCAATATGCACATCTTTGAGGTCCCCGTCATGAATGTGACGGGCTTGAGATCCCCACACTCGTGGAGTGTGGGCATGAGGTCCCAATACTTGCGAGTATTGGGCAATTGGTCCTGTGCGTGCGCAAGACAGCATGGGTATGCAGCGACGGTTGCATACTTTGCATTACCAGTGTAATGCACAAAGAGATAGAGAAAAGGAATCCTTGAGCATTGCATTGCATGTGGAATGATTTAGTGATGTGCTCCTGAATATGGATGCTGACGCTATGGATTGAATTATGCGTCTGTTTATTTATGTACTTGTTGAGTCTGTGGACTCACTCTTGCTTTCTTGTTGTTTTTAGGTACCCAGTTCAAGCGCAGATGCAAGGGAGGAGTAGCGTTATGCTTTGCACGCACAATCGTCATGAACTTTAATTCTCGGACCATGCCTTATTAATTAAGCTACCGATCAAAGATTTGACCTGTTTATGTTATCGTATCGGATTATTTGTAATAATGATGAGTAGTCTAGTTGGAAGTTTGAGGATTTGTTCAATCGATAAGTAAGTTCATGAGTACTTCTTGTTGATCTTGAATATTGCGTACTCTGTTATAACTCCTTTAACTGTTGAAACCCATGTGATGTTAGAAATACAAAGGAGACTCGCGAATTTTAGTAAAGTATCTTAGTTTAGTTTTGTGTAAGGTTACTTTAGTAGCATTCTTGGCTCTTGTGGAGTTGGGGTGTTACAGCTTGGTATCGAGCGGGCTTTAGGTCCGTGGTTAATAGAAAATATTAAATTGACACACCTGTACGATGAGGTGGGGTTGGGAATTACATTGCTTCCGCATTATCTCGTTGTTATGTTGCATTTGTTGAGCAATTGTTGAATTGCCTCTGTCCTATCTTTCTTGTCGTTAAGCTATGAAATGATATGCTATGATATTCTATATCTATGATTACCATGAGATGATCATGTATAATTATATTTGATTATATTGTTTATGCGTGTCGGTAATGGTTGTTAAGAAGTGAAGGCCGTGGTTGTGGCCTTGGACTTTGTCAGGTTTTACCACCGTTCGTGGTAGACGAATAGAGTAGTTACCCCAAATACCATAGTTGCAGGAGTTGAGCGTGAGTTGTTTTAGAAAGTTGTTTTCCTTCTTGACCTCAAATCTTGGCAAATTCTTGTTTTGTGGTGGATGATGATTTTCTCTTGGGTTCGTGGTTCATGGTAATGGTTGTGTTTCAATGGTCTCTAATGGTTCTCTGAAACAAGTATTATTTTTCGACTGTTGAGCTGTCTTTACTACTTGTGATTGTCCTCAATTGGCATTACTGATAATTCCATAGTTGTTTCTTCTTTCTCATTGGAAAAGAATGACTCATGTATTCGTTTGAAAGTTTTGGTAATGAGAGTTTTGTTGCAAGTTTGTTAACATGAGAAAACTTTGGCTCTATGTATTTCTTTTGGATTATTCCGAGTGATGAAGTTTAATGCATCTCTTTTCTATTGGAAATTGCTAAAATCCTTTTCTGATGCCTTGTTATGGTTAAATCTGAGATTGTAATCAAATAACTTGATATGGTATGGGTATCAAGTTGAGTCATTGGTATGGTGCATAATTAATATTAATTAGTAACCTTGGAAGTGAAATTGATTAGGATGATGTTGTCTTTTTCTAGTTCTTGATGAACGGTATATATGAGTAGTGATTGAGAGATATCAAGAAGTATGGAACCTTGATGAACTAGTCTGGTCATTAAAACTGTTAGGTTGTTAAATTTGTTGGGTTCTTTGGTTCCCATGGATTAATTTAATTGTGTGGAAAGGAAAATTAGAGGAATACCAGATTTACATATTCCTAGTATGATTAGTTATTAGAATTGTGTACAATCGGTTGAATGGATTGAATATCGGTGGATCTAGAAATTATGGGAGGAGTTCTATGTAGTTCTTCTATGTAGGATGACGCGATGAATTTGGTTGTAGTGTTGTTGAGACTCTTGATCGATAGAAGATTTTGATTTTTTTTGAAGTTTTAGTGTATATTTTTGCCGAAATCCAATGTGAGGAGGAACAGTTGAATATGTGCTTGTTAATATCCATGTGATTTGGGAAGGAAAGTAGGTAGCAACTAGATTTCATAACGAAGCCAGTTGATAACAACAAGGGTTGTCGTATAACTGTTGTGTGTTGAAGTTTGATAATGAGCATCGCTAAAAGTTGAACAGATATGATATAATAGGTGGCTTATGCCCACATGATTGTGAAATAATTGGATGAAATTGTGTCCTTGATGAAAGGGTTTTGGTAGGAGCTTTTCAATTGGGTAGTAGACCCCTTCTAAACTTAAGAAGTTGATGTAGTGATGTTGTATGATTTTGGTATACTCTCATTTTGAAGATGGGATGAAAAGGCAGTATGGAACAAATTGGTGAAACTTTGGGGGCTTTCTAATGGAATAGTTGATGATAAATATTCATGTTCGAGTATATTATTCTTGATGTTAGTAAGATTATCTGCAAGAGATTGTGACTTGTGTGTGGTGATGATTCTTTTAGAAATAAAGAAATTTGATCGTCTTTCGTAACTTGGATTTTGTAGAAGTGTTTCGAGTTTTGCGATGGTGATCAATTGGATCGCTTGAGTTATGTGGTGATTGAGTTGCTTTGAGCAAAGTGACATTTGAAAGATTTTGTTGGTTCTTAAGTTGTTCCTACGATTTGGTCTTAAGAGCTTATCTTGTTTAAGCTGGCAAAGTGATGTAGTAATCACAGAAAATAACCTTCCTTGTTAAAGGAATGAGTCAAGTATAAGTAATTGAACTTTAAGTCTCGTTTCGCATCTTGAAGTTTATTTGAGAGTGCTTAAACCTTATGCAGTTGTCCCATAAGAGTTTATCAATTTTCAAAGGGCATTACCTTCTTCTCAATTGTGGTTTGGTATTCGCTTTCAGTAGGGCTTGAGCCCTCGACTGTTGACTTTCCCTTATGTTTTCCGAGTACTTTGCCTAAGTGACTATTTTCCTTAGTCTTGTGTTCACTGCGGTGGCACATGTTTTCCTAGTTGGAAATTTTTTTTTTGATTCCATTCGCTCTTTCTTTTGAGGAAGATTCAACCTATTCGTTCACCTGAGTCTTTTGAGGTGTTGAATAATTGTAGTTGTGAAACGTTGGGTTGTAAGTTATTCGATGAGCATTGGAGGATGAAATAATTTCGTAATATAGTTCTTTGAGAGAAGTCTATCTCAATGGAAGATTGTCTTATGGGGTTAAACTGATTGCATTGTTACAGCTAGTAGAACCTATAGTGATTGTGATCCAAGATCTTTTGTTCACTTCGGGTGGAACATTAGAATTACCGAGACTATGAAAATCCTGATCAATTTTATAGAGTATAGCAATTTGGTAGTATTGCGAGATTGTGAAGGGTTATTCTTGATGATGTGGTTTAATGAGAGTGGGATTACAAGGTAATCGAATCGTCAATGGAATAATAGAAAATGTTGAGTAATGTCAAGAGTGATTTGGTTTTAAATGAGTAACCTTCTGAGAGTTATAATATTTGTAAAGGTAAACGGGTCAAGAAAATATTTTCATGATGATGTTAAGAAGTGAGTATGTGGGAATTATGGATTTATAGGGATTTAATCTGAGGATTTCTCTATCCTTTATATGAGAAGTTAGTTGCAAGAGTCTTGGAGGTTAAATGTGGACTTTGCATTGTTATGCTAGAACTTTGAGTCGCCCAAAGATTATGTGTAGAGGAAGTAGAATAAGGGTGGATTGCGAACAGTGGGATGATCGTTGATAACACCCTTCTGATATAGTACATGAGAGTGTGTGATGTGGAATCTGAAATGTTTGTCCTCAAAAAAGGTTGAGGTGATATGATCGTGTGAGAGATCTAATTTGGGGATACTTTCTGAGTGCCATCTGTCAAATGAATTCTATCAGTAAAGGGAATCGGTTAGAGAATGTTTTGTGAAATCATCAGAGTCCCTCTTCAAAGGTGTAGACAAGGCGTTTCGATTTGGGCTTGGCGTTGAGATCGCCAAGTTAAGAGTAACAAGTTAGTGTGTTGTGCGATGATTGGGATTCCATAGCTTGAGGGAAATTTTGGTCCTAGAAGAGAAACTGTTAAATTGATGCTTCCTCAAGAAGTGAATTGTTTTCCGATTTTCGTTTAAGTTCTATCTTTGTTGACCTTTGTCTTTCGCAAAGTTTAGCTTGGCTTTATATTGGTATGTGTGGTTCTTATCAGTTCAGAAAGAATAAAAGAAACGTTGGATTTGGTTATTCGAGTGATTTCTCCTTTGGCGGATGTGGTGTTTATTTGCAAATTTTCTAATTTGAAGGTGGAAAGATTTTCGTGATAAATCTTCGATTCTGAACTTGACTCTTTTAGTCTGAGTTGGTAACACTTGGTTGCGATGATAGTCCTTCATTTTCAGTTGGGCTATGTCGGGTAAGAGTGTGTTTAAAGCGAGTTCATTGTGTGTCCTCGTTAAAGGAGGCGATCTTTCTTTGGGTGAAAAAGTCCGCTTAATAGGTGGAACAAAAGTTCGGTGTTCTATGTGCATGTTGCGTGGTTCGGTACCACTAGGGGGGGGTTTTGCCCCAAGGTACATTGGGTTGTTCTCGCTAGTTGGCAAAACGTTAGGACCGTAGTGAGTCCATGCGCGAAGTACACATCGCCTTGTTTGTCCCAGTCTTTGAGTGAGTACCGAGAGGTCCAAGTTTGAAGTTTCGTGGGAGCTGCGACCTTTGAGTAGCATCCTGTGCGTTGTTAGAGAGGTCGAGCGAGTCTTTGAGGCACAAGTCGTTGGTTTGTGTCAAGGTGCCTTTGTCCCATTAGCTCGAGAGGGAGGCGACTTGGGAATTGGAATCTCACATGCGCGAGCTTTATCCAAAGTTTTTCACAGCAGGTACATAGTAATGTTAGTAAATCTTTTAGCAGTGGTTTTTTTTGGTGTTGAGGTTGAATAGAATTCGGGGTCGAATTCTGTTTAAGGAGGGTAGAATGTAATACCCCAAAAATTAAATCGGGAGAGAATAATTAAAATTGGGAGAATATTTCTTTTAGCAAAGCGATTGAACAGGAGAAAGAGGGGTTTTAATGTAACACTCCAATTTATTCTACGAAAGAAAGCGTTCAAAAGAGAAATTAGACAAAAAAAAGGGGGATTTCTGCAGTTTTTCGACAACTTGGGCCTTGGGCCTTGGCCCAGGAGGCCCATGAGGGGTCGGCCACCAATAAAAGGAAGGGGAAAACCTAGATGCACTGTAGCTACAGTGCCGCCGCACTGTAGCACGGCTACTGTAGCACACCTCTCCTCCGTGGTGGTGCCCCCCTTCATTGGTGCCTCCTTCCTCGCCGTCGGTGCTCCTGCTGCCGATCAAGTGAAGAAAGGAGAGGAGATCAACCGTGGGGAGAGTTCATCATCTTGCTGCGATTCTACAAGGGTAACGTCGCGTGTTCTTCGTTGTTTGATGCGTAGTAGTTGCGGTTGATGTCGTTTGGTAGATTGATTTGCGTCGGTTTAATAGATCGCGTTCTGTCCAGATTATTGCGCGGTCAGTTTCGTGTGTTTAGAGGCCGAATTAGGAGTTTTGGTCTTCTAGAGTTATGTAGATAATGTTCTTAGCTTTCAGTGGCCGCCAAGAACGCCAAAATCCGATTAACGGTTAGAAAGTTATGAATTGTTTAGTGCCGCTGTCTGGTTAATCTGTCAACATTCTGACAGTCTGTAGAAAACTGAGTTAATCTATTAGTTAAAGACGAAATCAGAGGATCTCAATATAACTAATATTGTAGGTAATTTCCATACCTTTTCAGAGAGATAAAGAACGCAAGATTGGACTTTCGTAGCAAAAGTTATGGTGGTTTTAGTGTACTGTCCAGAGAAGCCGACGTGAAAATTGTTGTTCTGTAGTTTGGCTTAATCAAAAGGGCTCCCCAAATAAGTTTATTTAGGTAATTTAATTACCTTTCCAGAAAGTCTAAGAACACCTCATTGGACTCCTGAGCAGAAAGTTATGTATTTTAGAAGTTGACTGTCCACAGAGGGGACAAAGCGACATCTAGAAATTGGGGCTGGGTTCACGCTAAAGGAAATTTCGTGAGTCCGTGTTTACTTTTATGGTTTGAGTGGTCCTCTATTGCTGTCTTAGCATTTCTTAATTGAATGTTTAGGTGGGGGACTGGTTCCGGAGGCGACACCCTCTTCTCGTCCTTCGTTCCCGCTCGGTTGAGGCAAGTGCATTGTTTGATCTTTGTTGTGATTGCTTGGATATGAATACGGGTTTGATGCTTGTTAATGTCGTGTAGCTATTGATAAGTGTGCATAATCAGAGTGGTGAATGTTCAAACTATGGATATGCTTTATTCATGAATGTTGTTATTGCCTTTATTCATGAATGTTGTTATCGCCTTAATTCACGAATGTCGTTGTTGCCTTTATTCATGAATGTTGTTACCGCCATTGGTGCTTGATGTTGAAAAGAGATGGTGCATATGCATTTTGATATCATGTTGAGGCCTGGTCTTGTGATGACCAAGTATGCACATCTTTGAGGTCCCCGTCATGAATGTGACGGGCTTGAGATCCCCACACTCGTGGAGTGTGGGCATGAGGTCCCCAATACTTGCGGAGTATTGGGCAATTGGTCCCTGTGCGTGCGCCAAGACAGCATGGGTATCTGGCGACGGTTGCATACTTTGCATTACCGATGTAATGCACAAAGAGATAGAGAAAAGGAATCCTTGAGCATTGCATTGCATGTGGAATGATTTAGTGATGTGCTCCTCGAATATGGATGCTGACGCTATGGATTGAATTATGCGTCTGTTTATTTATGTACTTGTTGAGTCTGTGGACTCACTCTTGCTTTCTTGTTGTTTTTAGGTACCCAGTTCAAGCGCAGTATGCAAGGGAGGGAGTAGCGTTATGCTTTGCACGCACACTGTCATGAACTTTAATTCTCGGACCATGCCTTATTAATTAAGCTACGATCAAAGATTTGACCTGTTTATGTTATCGTATCGGATTATTTGTAATAATGATGAGTAGTCTAGTTGGAAGTTTGAGGATTTGTTCAGTCGATTAGTAAGTTCATGAGTACTTCTTGTTGATCTTGAATATTGCAGTACTCTGTTATAACTCCCTTTTAACTGTTGAAACCCATGTGATGTTAGAAATACAAAGGAGACTCTGCCGAATTTTAGTAAAGTATCTTAGTTTAGTTTTGTGTAAGGTTACTTTAGTAGCATTCTTGGCTCTTGTGGAGTTGGGGTGTTACATTTTCATTGCCATTCACAATTTTCTATTATATCACTAATTTTGATATGTTTCATACACAGATGACTTATGGATACTCCATACTAATGGCAGAATAATTATATATTTTTAGGTATGTGTTTTCTATTGTTAAGATACCTATTTTGTATTTTTGAAGCTTCTGAGCTCCAGAAGTGCCGCTCAGGGGTTGCGGTACTACTACTCTTCGGTAATTCCACCATTAAAACTCTGGTATTTCCATTTTCTAGATAAACAAAGTGATTCCATAGGTGCTCTCTGGAAAAAATTTTATGCTCGGTTTGCCGAAACTTCCAGAAAGCGAAAGTACTGCCAATTACACTCCGGTACTTTTGATATTCCTAACAATGCATAGTTTGGATATTAATTTTAATTTTAAGTGCATACATGATCTTAAATTGATCCAATGGTATAAGAATATGCTATCAAGTTATTAGTTGTGATCTCTCTTAATAGTACATCATTTATCCTATAATTTGGTCTACCACCCATTCTTCTTAGATTGGTAAAAACGAAAGGGATCCTAAACAACTTATACCTTTGTCTTGAACCATATTGATCTTCATGATGACCCTTGGCATGCATCTCACATTCATCATTGGGATTGAACCTTTCAAACACTCAGTAAACATGTTAGTCCCATATTCACATAAAGTCATTAATTAGCAAAATCATTCTTAGGGGTCTAGATACTTTCAATCTTCCCATTTTTAGTAATTGATGACAACACAAATATTATGAAGAAGAATAAAGTTTTGAATATATCACTTGTTTGAAAAACGAGGTGTATATTCTTTTGTGACTTTGAAAAACAATTAATTCTTGCAGTGAGCTCAATTTAGTTTGGAGAATTAATTGCTTCTAAAGTCAATATATATGGAAAAACTCCCACTAAACATGTGCATATTATATAGATGACAATATGTATTGCATGTACATGTCAAGATTTTTTTTAAAAATTTTGGTGGAGTTTCCTTTGTTTGTTGAACTTGAGGGCATAGACAATTGCAATGATACAATTTATAATAACAAAAGAGCACAAGTTGCAATTTTATAGAATAATCACGACTTCATGTTCAACATAACATAAGCATAACATAGAGCATGTCCACAATTACAATAAGCATAAACATTTCAGAGCATAGCCCAGAACATGTCTCATAAAACCAAAGAGCACAAATTCATTACATCACAAAGACACATATATATAGCGAGTAGCTAAGATAGGCTTCTTGGTTTTTCTCCATATCTTCTTCTTCAACTTGTTTTCTCCTCCAACTCTTTCTCAACTCACAATTCTTTCTCCCCCTTTGGCATCAAATAGCCAAAAAGGCTACCCCTGAGGTGTTTGAGGAGAAGGGCCATGATGGCAACGACGGCCATAACGGACTAGAGAAGGAGATCGAGTGATAGTCCGCTCAATAGAGGACACTTAGTCTCTGAGAGAAGCAACAGTGGCAATCAAAGATGCCAGCTAAGCTGTAGTCTCTAACTGTCGGTCCTCTAGCCTCAACACTGTAGAATAAATCTAAGTGAGAGTGACTTCGCCTTCTCCTTGTGGTGCTACTGCTGGTTCTTCTTACTGTTGATCTCAAGGATGGGAAGCTGGAGAAATAGAAGGGTTTGCTCTTGGCTTATAAGCCTTGCGGATTCTGCCCAAGCCACCATGATATTAAAATTCTCTAAGTATCAAGGCTATGATGTATGGAACATAATTTATTCTTTTAATCCTGTCATTCTTGGAAGATGCTATCTCTTGAATTATAAGATCAACCACATCAAACTTGCGACCTTGCATAACATAGTTAATTAGATTCTATGCATGGCCTCTTATGGCATCATAATTCTCACTCTTAGGAAAAATGGTATGGTTGACAATTCAGTTTACCAGGTTGGAACAGGGAGGAGGCCAACAAGCTTACCTGAAACAAATCTAGTGCTTTGATCATAGTACTCAGACATGGCAAGAAGCTCAAATGCAGGTCTATCTTATACCTTCTCATGTGCACTTGATTCTGTCCTTAGAGCTAGCTCAAACTCGTGTTTGTTGGAATCCAAGTACTGACAACCAGTTATCCAAGAAATATACTAGAAATCAAGAGAGATATATAGAGTAGCATAAAACTATCTAATTATGTCTTCATTATAGTCTGATTTGAGAGCCACAAGATACTGTATTCTAGCCCTCTGAAATTGCCTACAAATCCCATCATATTTGTTGATTGAGTCCAGATGGTCCCAATCAACATACTTGTTATTGGCAAAGAGTCTATTTGGACCATATATCTGCTCATATACTTGTTCCTAAAACTTGGTATGAAATCTTAGATTGATAGAGTTATTGGGAAGTGCAAACTAATTTTTATGACGTAAGCGAGCATACTCTTCAGCTGTGATTTGTCTAAGATCTATCTGAAGCTCTTCTCAAACATTTATATACTCTTCTGACTACTCAAGAGGAGAGCTCTCGTGCTATTCTGTTTCTGTCTCAGAATTAGAGGCTATTGCCTTGCCTCTGTCCTCTCTTGCCTTATGTGCAGATTTTGAGGTTGCTGGAGCTGTAGGAGGAGGCACTTGGGCTGCAAGAGGGTCTGCTCGAGATGAAGATTGACCGAGAGCCACAGGAGAGGAGTTCCTGACATACACTTTGCAACAAATGTTCCTTGTCCTAGGCATCTTCAAACAAAGAAAAAGGATATCAAGGATAAGCTAGGAAACAACCTATTGAAAAAAATAACGGAATGAAGTTGCTATTTATATCAAGGAAATTAGAAGTACCGATGGTCAACCACCAATAGTACTGGACACTAGTAGTACCGCGTAGGTCGAGCGGTAGTTCCGCTTCCTCTGAACTATTTCCATGGTAGATTAAAGTGTAAATTTTCTGGTGTTTTCTTCGATTGAATCCATGGAATAGATGCATAAACATCATTAGAAACCAGATATATCAATTTGCCTAAGAAAATTATTGCTAAATCATTTGCATTATGAATCAGGACCTAGAACAGAATTAGGGTTCTCGAACAAGGTAAAAGCAAGGATTTTGATCCTATTTACCTTGTAGATTAGAGGAGACGAACCTTTTGTAGTCAAGGAATCACCATGGGGTGAAGAAATCTTGAGGAGATTTGAAGATCTAAGGATCGAGTTTGAGGTTTCTTTGGAAGTCAAGAGAGAGAGAGAGAGAGAGGTCTACGGGCACAAGCAGCGGAAACAGACGGAGCTTCCGGAGGCAGGGCAGAGAGAGAAAAAACTCATGTGGTCAGTAGTTAATATCCTCAACCAACTCGAATGTAAAGTATCGCAGCTCTACTACTAGTAGTTCCGATAATCCATTTGTCTTCGATCACTTAGAGTTCCGACTTCGCTATCTTGTATGACCACATAGATCGATATTGACCACACTGGTCGTATTCGAACGCACTGATCATGTTCAACTGCACGAGTCATTTTCGACCACTATGGTTCTCCGATCACGTTCTCAGCCACATTCTCAACCATGTTTACGATCACATTTTCAACCACATTTTCGACCACATCAGTTCGACCACGCTTTTGACCACGTTTTCGATCACGTTAGTTCAACCACGTTCCTGACTACGTTTTCGACTACGTAAGTTCAACCACATTTTTGACCACTCGGCTCGACCATGTTTTCAACCACTTGGTTCGATCATGTTTTTGACTACGTTGGTTTCGACCACAAAGGTCTCGACCATGTCGGTCTTTGACCACAGAGGTCATTGGCCATGTCGATCTTCGATCACATTGGTTTTCGACCACCAACGAACATGGTAATACCATGATCACATAGTCGGTAGTTTCGGAAGGTAGAAATACCACAAGAAACACAGCGGTAGTTCTGATTTTTCTAGAACTTTCAGGGAACTGAACTTAGATATGAGAATTATTCAAATAATTCCTAGTTTTGCACTCAAATAAAGATCATTCATGATTATTATGCATTAAGAAATATGTAGGAGTACTTATGAACATAATTTTTATGAACATACAGGCTTTTTGAAAAATACTTGAAAATACCATTCTTAAATATCTCAAATAACACCAAATGAGCATGAAAGCACGAAGCAAGAGTTCAAGCAATATTTGAGTAGTATATGACATTTAATTCATTCCTCAACTTCAAAAACATCTTTCATCTAATGGTTTAGTGAAAATATCCGCTAATTGATCTTCGGTCTAGATATGGCTAATTATGATATCACCCTTGCTCACATGATCTCTCAAGAAATGGTGGTGTATGTCTATATGCTTGGTTTTTGAGTGTTGGACTGAGTTATTGTCTATTTTCGCCGCACTATCATTATCATACAAAAGAGATATTTTTATCAAATTTGATTCCATAATCCATCAAAATTTGCCTCATCTATAACAATTGAGTATAACAACTACCCACAAAAATATATTCGGCTTTGGTGGTGAATAAGGCTACATAATTTTGTTTCTTGCATGACCACGAAACTAAGGATCTTCCTAATAATTGACAACTACCTGAGAGCCTTTTTCTATCCACTTTACAACCCTCATAATCAGAATCCGAATATCCAATTAAATCAAATTTAGCACCTTTAGGATAGCAAAGCCCTATACTAGAGGAATACTTTAAATATCTTAGAATTCTCTTTATGGCTATTAAATGGCACTGTTTTGAATATGCTTGAAAGCGTGCATACATGTAAACACTAAATATGATATCGGACCTACATGCGGTAAGATAAAGCAAACTACCAATCATGGATTTATAAAGTTTTAAATCTAGCAGTTTACCTCCTTCATTGAGATCAAGATGCCCGTTCATTGCTATGGGGTCTTGACGGGTTTTGCATCCTCTATGGCAAACTTCTTGAATAAATCTTTCACATACTTTGTTTGGCTTATAAAGGCCCCAACGTTGTGTTGCTTGATTTGAAATCTAAGAAAATAACTCAGTTCTCCGATCATGGATATCTCAAATTCCCTAGACATCATATCACCAAAATTCTTATCAAAATCTTGATTAGTATAACCAAATATGATATCATCAACATAAATTTGGCATATAAAGAAATCATCATCAATAATTTTCGTAAATATAGTTGTATCAACCTTCCCAAATTTAAATCCTTTTGAGAGTAAAAAATCTCGAATGCGTTCGTACCACACTCTAGGAGTTTGTTTTAGACCATATAGCGCCTTGGAGAGTTTATACACATAATTAGGATTTTCAAAATCGGGAGGTTGTTCAACATATACATGTTTCAATATTTTGCCATCTAAGAAAGCACTTTTAACATCCAATTGAAATAGCTTAATATCGAAACATGAAACAAAGGCAAGTAATATACGAATTGACTCAAGTCTAGCTACGGGTGCAAATGTTTCATTATAATCTAAGCCTTCAACTTAAGTATAATTTTGAGCAACTAACCTTGCCTTATTTTTTTTTCACCACAATCCTATTTTCATCTTACTTGTTGTGGAAGACTCATTTTGTGCCAATCACATTGTGCTCTTTGGGTTTTTCACTAATGTCCAAACATCATTTCGGACAAAATTGTTGAGTTCTTCATGCATTGCATTCACCCAATAAAAATTATCTAGTGCTTTATCTACAAATTTTGGCTCAAGAGAAGACACAAAAGAGTAATATTCACAAAATAAAGCTACTCTAGATCTAGTTTGAACACCCTTACTCACGTCACCCAATATTTGATTTATTGGATGATCTTTGGCACTTGTGTTATAGATCTTCAGTGGTAAAGGATGTTCTTCCTTTTCTTCTACATTTATTGCTTGAGTCTTGTTTGTTGTGGAAGAAGTTGGAGCTTCATCTTGCTTTGATGAAGGAGATATACTTAGATCATCCTTTGGTTTAATGTCGCCAATTTGCATATTCTCCATTGCTAGCCTTAGTCCTTCATCACCTACACCATCTAAATTTTCTTTCTCTTCTTGAGAGCCATTAGTTCCATCAAATTGAACATCACATGATTCTTCGAATAAACCAGAGTTTTTGTTGAAGACTCTATAATCTTTGCTATTTGAAGAATAACTAAGTACTGACAACCAGTTATCCAAGAAATATACTAGAAATCAGGAGAGATATATAGAGTAACATAAAACTATCTGATTATGTCTTCATTGTAGTCTGATTTGAGAGCCACAAGATACTGTATTCTAGCCCTCTGAAATTGCCTACAAATCCCATCATATTTGTTGATTGAGTCCAGATGGTCCCAATCAACATACTTGTTATTGGCAAAGAGTCTATTTGGACCATATAACTGCTCATATACTTGTTCCTAAAACTTGGTATGAAACCTTATATTGATAGAGTTATTGGGAAGTGCAAACTAATTTTTATGACGCAAGCGAGCATACTCTTCAGCTGTGATTTGTCTAAGATCTATCTGAAGCTCTTCTTGAACATTTATATACTCTTCTGACTACTCAAGAGGAGAGCTCTCGTGCTATTCTATTTCTGTCTCATAATTAGAGCCATCGGTCAGACCACTGTGGTCAAGCCAGTCAGACCGGCCGCCAGATCGCTGCCGTTGCTTGCCGGTCAAATTGCACTCTTTGTGGCGGTCAGACCAATGCAGTGCTGAGAGTTACCTCTCTTTGGTTTTTAAGGTTGTTATTTTGTTCTTGGCTTTCAATTCTGATCTTCATAGCTCTATAACTATTGAAGAGAAGAATTTATGAATACTTGGAGAAAATTTGTAAAGCACCATTCATCCCCTCTCTGTTACTATTGTCGATCCTACAAGTGGTACCAGAGCCTAGTTAGCTCTTCTTGATAGATCTTAATCGGTGAGCTATGACATTAGATAAGTATTCAATCAAGCCACCCGTCTTTGGTGGGGTTGACTTTTCTTATTGGAAGTCCTGGATGTCCTCTTACATCTAAGCCCAAGAGCATTCAATGTGGCTCAAAGTCAAGAATCCTTATATTGTGCCTGTCGATGACAATCCGGTAAATACTCTGGACGTGGAGGAAAATAGTAAGGTATAAAAATTTCTGATTTAGGAGCTTAGTCAATCTAAGTTTGAGCGAGTAGCTTATTTGGCATCTACTCATAAGATCTAGAAAACCTTCATTGACTACCATGAGGGCTCTACCGTGATCAAGCAAGTGAGACAAAAACCAGCTCAAAAAAGAATATTCTACGATCGAGTACAAGCCTGGTAAATCTTTAGATGAGTTGTGGGAAAGATTTGACAAGATTATTCATAATTTGCATGTTGTTGGCTCGAATTATTCTAAATCTGAGAATGCACGCCAACTGTTGAGTACATTTCATAGGAAAAATTTAGGAATAAAAATTATTCCCATCAATGACAACATTGTTATGAGTGAGCTTACACTGTCATCGATGACAACACTGCCCCTGAGAGAGTTCAAACCGCCCTAAGCTGATCAGACGCTCTATACACTGCGGTCAGATCGCCCGAGCAAGATTTGATCCTTTTGACTCATTTTTTCTTGGATCTTTCCTTATGCGCGATTGGTTTATGATCTTTATAGATTATCATAACTATTAGAGTGAAAATATTTACTTTCTCCTTTAAAAAGATTTGAAAAAGCTTTTAATCGGATTGATTCATATTCACCCCTTCTCTAATCATCATTCTCGATCCTACAAAACTATATATGCACAGCCTTTAACCAGAAACCAAGATTCCAATCGGATGAAATTTGAAGAATTTACTTCTTATGAGTACTGGAATATTGTTAAATCGGATAGGCGGTGGAAGGGATTATTTCATTGATAAAGTTTTTTTTAAGGCAATTCATCGATAAAGTAGAAGCCGGATTCCATTTCTATCTATCATGTATCAGTAATGTAAGTTTCCCATATATTGATCTTGTTCTTTTCGACTTCTGACTTATAGTTTATGCTACAATAACTAATTTTTAAAAGGAGTGTCTTTTCAAGATAGGATTTAATAATTAATTATAGTAGACATTGACCGATTTCGGCTATACTGACCAAAATTGTACACAATTATCTCTCTCTGTACTCTCTCTCGCGAATAGTCAGAATTTAAAAACCATAAACTACAGCCCAAAAGAACGCTCCCATTATTCTTGTTCTTTTCCGTCGGCCCTTGCTAAGCCAAGGCTAATATTCTTCAAGACTACCTGAAGATTTGTGTTAGTTTGCATAGCTCAGATTATTCTCATAACAGTCTCCTATGGAACCGCAGCCGCTTAAGCAGCATGTATATAAATGGACTGAAATTTATTGGAAACGTCATTAGATTTCTGCTTGTCTTAAAATAGATTAGTTGACTTTGATATGGGAGTGCTGTCCTTTCGTTCTGCATCCATGACGAAGACAAAGCATGGTTATTTTGGCTACGAGATAAGGACTGTTACCCACTAACTTTTTCTGAGAACAAAGAAGACATCAACTAAAATTGAGTATATGCTCAAATAAGGCTGCTATTATATTGCGTTGTTCTTCCGAATATTGTCTTTATTCTTCCACTTCCATGCAGAAAAGAATGCAGCGAGTGATCATGCGAAAGTTACAAGCATTTTAAACGATGATGTTGATATACATAGATGTTTTGTTTCACTAGCATTTTGAATTTTGAATGAATAAAAACTAGACTCTCTACAAAGTTAAAAGACAATGGTGCGTGCAAGACAAAAATCAAGGTAGGGCGATGTAGATAAATATGCAACAATAACCAAATGGCAGGCTGGGCGGATCTAGAAACGTGAACTTAGCCCGGGCAATATGCACCATTCATCTTTCTCAACTTCGGCAAGCCCTAAAGGGCCTATAAGGAACTCTAATGGCCAAGCTTGGGCCTGTTTTTTTAGGTTGCAACTTATAACTTATGTTCACGGCTTTTGACTATTCATGGATTTATGACTTATGGTAACGGCTTTTGACTATTCATGAGAGAGATTATGGATTAAAAGAAACCCGCGTACGGTTTTGCCGATATATATGAAGTAGCCATAGTGTGTACTACTATCAACTTATAGATCCTGTCTTAAAAAGATATTCCATTTGAAAGCTAGTTACTGTGTAGAAAAGCCGAAAAGAAGAGACCCCTTAATACTTAATAGAGTAAATTTACTCCATACCATTGACTTTGTTATGAAGTTGTAAAATACCATTGCGAAGAAGTTGGGCTTACAAATACTATTGCAAATGCTAAAAACTCTTGAAAATACCATTTCTATCACGTTTTCTATTAGTTTGTGCTGTTAACGTCTATCTAGGAGAGAGAAAACTTTCATAATGACATATTTGCACTGTATAAGTTTAGTGTGTGCTAACAAATAAGCCCCGCTTGCAAGTGAAATAGAAGGGAGAGGGGGCGCACCTCATGAACCTCCTTGACATAGAGAGGAGACGGGGAGAGTGGTCATGGCTAGAGCACATCACCTGTGATGAAGAACGTGTACCCTACTTACGGGTTGTGGCTAGCTCTAGCTCCTGAGAGCAATAGCTTCATTCACTACCTGCGAAGCTACCTTTGTACCACATGCCTAGAAGGATGGCCACGACATTGTCCAACAACAGAAGATGGCCATCACGTTCCTTTCATCTCGGTGAGTGCTTAGTAAATCCGTTCACATCAGATCATATTCCAGTCATTTATCCGCCAAACCTCGATGTTAATTTAATTTTTTGTTGCAATAGCCTGAATCGACTATTTCTTTCCTTGCCTCTAGTTAAGGTTTTTTGCCAACGTTCGTAGCCATCGGTGAGTCTCCGTCTGATTCCCTCTTACCTAAGCATATCCCATCTTGTCCTCTACATTTTGATGCGCTCAACTACCACTCTTGCCTACCTATCGATGCCGCGATGGTTACCTGGGCTGTCCAAGCGCCAATATCTACCATCGGCTTACGTATCTCTGGTGCTCATGACCTATAACACCGCCACCACTAGCTTCATCTCATTGTGGGCATTCCATTTTACCTATCCCTCAAGCCAAGCCTCGCCACCACTTCCTTCACCATGGCGGCGGCTTGTGGATAAGGAGAAGTACTGGAAGAAGAAGAAGCAATGGATGAAAAGGCAGAATGACATGTGGTTCCGACCCTAGCAAAAAAAGAAAAGAAAAGAAATAGGCAAAGGAAGAGTGAGGGTAGAATAGTCATTTCACACCTTGGGATAGAAAAATGTGACGACAGTGATATTTATTATAGTTTTTTTGTGCTTGCAGTGATATTTGTATTCTTCGCGTTGGTACTTTGCAAGATCTCGGTGGTACCGAGGAAATTTACTCTATTTAATACTTCTTTGCATGGCTTAAATTTAAACTTGAGTAGTACAATCTATCTTCATTAGTTAAATGCTGATCAAGTTTAAATTGAAATATTTTGTTAGATTTTGCTTCCGGTAGTCCCCGGTGTCCCCTGTTACTGCAGATATTTGATTCTACCCTAGGTTCTGGCTCTCGTAGTTCTAGTTTTATACGGGTTTCTTATTGATTAAGGAAAGCCGCGCGCTAGAGTTTATAGTATTTCAAATAACACCACATTTGGGGAATGTTTGGGAAGAATCTTTGCTTAATTGTCAAAGAAGGAAGCATCTATTCCCTTGCAGATAAAGAAAATGGCAGGGAGGCAGCGCACGGGAGCTTTACAATGTTCTTACTCATCCTGTCTACTTTTCCTTCCTAAATAATGGACCCCCTGCTGGAAGCTTGAAGCTAAACCCCAGCAGTTTTGACCTTGCACAAACTTCGCATTTCTGTAGGTGTCGTTGGTGAATGCTTTAGTGATGACGTAGGCATGCATGCATATATCAGGGGACAATCTTCTACTCTACTAAAGAAGAGAGACTGCATGAAGAAGAACCGGTGCTCTTTTGATTCTCTGTAGCACATCAACATCTTTTGGAAGATTTATTGGCTTCACCACAAGTACGCGAAGAAGAAAACCCAAAACATGCCCCCAAAAAAAGGCATCAATTAATATTGTATGTATAAGCAGGGGCTGATCTTGATAGTTTCGCCATACAGACATCTGACACCACAAGTCTCGGTCAGCAATGTAAAGAAGAGAAAGAAAGAACTAAAGATGCATGACTTCTAAGTGCCCCACACGGGCACCAATGGCATGAGTGGCTCCTGTGGAAGACATGGAGGCTTTGATTACATCTTTTTTTTAGGTATATCGATCATGGTGTCTACTTGTCCAGCTACAAATGCTCGCCGCTCAATGTGTTCGCATCCATTTCTATCTAATTCCCACAATACTGTATCTTCGAACAATCATTTGCACATGATAGTGTCGATCACTTCCTGTGTGCATGGATGTCTGAATGGCACTCCTACTTAGCTGCACCTGTCTTGAAACAAAACTTAGATGCGACTATGTCCTTTGGTTCAGGCTGCAGCAATCAACCGAACGTAAGTGCATGCACAACCTAGGCTAAGGGACAATCTCATATGTATAGATACTTAGTTTCTGATGGAGGCGTGCAAATGTTTTCTCGAGCCGTAAGGCGTTCATCGGATCAGCTTGGTTGCAATGATCATCCGTTGAGCAAAGACGAATTGATACTGCTGCTTCATGGCGACAAAGGCTATATGGTGCACCAGAGAATTTCAATGGCAAAGAAAATACAATAAATTCGTCATATGCAAGAAGTGCTTTTAGTTTTCGGGCGTGATTGCTTAAAAAAACATGTTAATTTGACCTAATTTCACATAATTGAGAGAGTATACATCACATGTATAAGAGTATATTATATTCAAACATCCTTAATTATTTAGCCAAGACAAATTGTTCAAAGTATAGCTACGGAGATACTGTATTAGCTATAGTTTAGATTAACCACCCTATTATTACTTCTTGGTAGCAGTACTAATTATTCACTAGATCTTGTAGAGCGGCACTTATTGTACGGATTGCATTTGTTTTTATGAGCTTTACCATGTTGCTCGCTGGTAAAAAAAAGGATGTACACATTAAGCACTCTATTAAATGATATATTATAGCCACTTAACCTCTTTCAAAGCATTTAAATAACGGTGAAAAGTAAAAACATTACAATACCTTACACTCAGTAGATAAACAGTTTGAAACAGAGACTTTCGGAGCTACGAACAAATACTGTGCATGAGACAGAGGGAGCAGTAGCATAGGAATTCGGTGCGCACCTACAAGCAGTGTCGATGGTGTATTGCACATGAACGACTCTCTTCTGATGGCGCGTCGTATCACATGGTACATACCGAACAGCCCACACCTCGCAAGCTTTGCACGCTTCCGAATCCACGTGCTTTGGCGCCGTTCCAATCAGATCCAATGGTTCCACCAACTTCTTGTCTGAAATTATCAGACTGCATGTAATATCGAAGAGCAGCAGCATAGATCTAACGCTTCAGATCAATCTAACTGTTTTTATCCTAAAAAACAGTCACATGTTGTATAGACATTTTTTAATAAAAACCGTCATCCAAGAATATAAAAAACACACACACAGTACTTGGCACTTCAAAAGAGCCCCTCTCCGGTCTCCATCTTTTGCCAAAGGAGGGACTAGCTAGGGAGCCAGAGGATGCTTCGAGTTGGTGGCTTTTCTCCGCCAGGATAGAATATCACCTATGGGCTTTGTAGGAGAAGACTCCGAGAGAGAGAGAGAAAGGAGGGAGGGGAAAAGAAAGATAGAGAGAGAGAAAAGAAGAAGAGGAAGCAAAGCCAACCCCAACCAAGCAAGAGAGAAGAGAGAGAGAAAGCGAGCAAGAACATATCAACACAACACAAGCTAGCTAGCTACTAGTAATCAAGGCCAGGCAGGCAGTACTACACCGCCACATGCAGGCCAAGCCCTCGTTCTGCGCGCGCGGCGGGGCGAACCCTATTCCTTGTTCTTGAATCTCTCATCTCCAATCCTATAGCACGTACACCGGCTGAGAGGAAAGAGAATTAATTCGGGAGATCTAGAGAGAGTGAGAGAAGGCCAGAGGAGGAGAGGGAGAATAGAATGTTCCCTTCCAAGAAGGCCACTAGTACTGCCGTGAGCTCAAATGATAGGCCTATGTGCGTGCAGGGCGACTCGGGCCTCGTCCTCACCACCGACCCCAAGCCCCGCCTCCGGTGGACCGTCGAGCTCCACGAGCGCTTCGTCGACGCCGTCACGCAGCTCGGCGGCCCAGACAGTACGTCTCGTCGTCTCTGCGTATATATGCATATGTTTTTCCCCCTCTTTTTGATGAGCTCTTCATGTAATATATATATATATATAATCCTTTAATTAATTCGTTTGGTGATAATTTTCTTGGTTTGTGTTAATTCTTGTAGAGGCGACACCAAAGACCATCATGAGGGTTATGGGAGTGAAGGGGCTTACTCTCTACCACCTCAAGAGCCACCTTCAGGTGTGTACGCTGTGTTGCACCCTCTAACTAGGGTTAGGTTAATTTTGTTGCTCTCTCTCTCTCTCTCTCTCTCTGTCATGTTGGCTAATTTGTCCGTTCTTTTTGTGAACAGAAATTCAGGTTAGGGAAGCAGCCACACAAGGAGTTCAACGATCACTCGGTTAAGGATGGTAAGAGCTTCACCAAGAGATCAATCAAATCAATCATGAACTACAGATTTATTTCCCCCGGTCCTTCAATGCATACTTGTGTGGTTCAATTCTGAACATTAACTAATTATTTTGCACCTTCAATATGCTAGCTACTATGCACTCCTGCTTGTGCAGATGTATATATCACCTTCTTGTTCACCACTTCCCTACACAATCAAACCACTGAATTAACAATCCATGATATTTTTGCAGCTGCGGCAATGGAGATGCAAAGAAACGCTGCCTCTTCTACGGGCATAATGGGAAGAGGCATGAATGAGTAGGTTAATTTCACAACTGAAGTAGTACTAGACGAAGTAGAATTGCTTGGTCTGCACTCATCCTGATTAAGCTTTTTCTTCTGTATGCATAAGTCATGAGCCTTTTCTTTTCCTTTCTCATTTTCTGTATCTTTCAGCCGCAACGTGCACATGAACGAAGCCATCAGAATGCAAATGGAGGTCCAAAGAAGGCTTCATGAACAACTAGAGGTAATCAAGAAATAAAGCAACCTGCATGGAAAAGATCGCAGATTTCTCATGAAGTTTAATTGCTCCTTTTAAAAGCATTAGGAAGTTTACTTAACTCCACTTTTTTGTGTCCTTCCCATGCTGCTCATCAACTTTACATGCATGCATGAACATTCTCAGGAAGCTTACTTAGCACTACTACTAGAGCTTAGGCCTAACTCATGCACGCATGAACATGGCAACATGCAGGTGCAAAAGCACCTCCAGATGAGGATTGAAGCCCAGGGGAAGTACATGCAATCCATCCTGGAGAAAGCGTACCAAAGCCTCGCCTCCGGCGACGTCGTGGCGTGCCCGGCGGGGTACAAATCCCTAGGCAACCAGGCAGTCCTCGACATGTGCTCCATCAAAGATATCGGCCCTTCCATGGGCTTCCCTTCCCTTCAAGACCTGCACATGTACGGCGGTGGTCACCTAGACCTGCAGCAGCAGATGGAGGCCAATTGAGAGCTTCTTCGCGTGCAACGAGAGCAGCATTGGGTC
Organism: Dendrocalamus sinicus; assembly: GCA_036346575.1. NCBI lineage: Eukaryota > Viridiplantae > Streptophyta > Magnoliopsida > Poales > Poaceae > Dendrocalamus > Dendrocalamus sinicus. The sequence goes on from CM070646.1 coordinate 16,816,752, forward strand.
AATGGGGAAGAAGAGGTCGAGCCCTTACGCCGCCGCCGGAAAGAGCCCGATGATGTGGGGCGACGACGGCGATCAGGCCAAGAGCGACAATCTCCAGATGGCGCCGCCGATGATGGATGGCGGCATCGACGTCATGGACTCTATCGCCGATGTATACGAGGTGAAGTCCCTGATGTCCGGCGACTCGACCGGGAGCAAGGGCTTCGACGGCCCGGGTTCGAAGCTCGAGAGGCCATCGCCGCGGCGGCCGCAGATAGGAGACGAGAGGATGGGCAGCACGTCGGTGATCGGAGCTCGGACGAGGAACTTGTCCTACGGGTAAATCAACCATTTAAGATCAGGAAATTAATTAACTAGTGCTTTGTTTAACTGGTGCATGTGGCTAAATAACTATAGCTTGAATGCCTGGAATTAATGTGGAATTAATAGCAACAAGGTGTCATTGATCAGGACGATCTTATGGGTGGTGCATCACATGTTTGATGATGCCCAAGGTCTAAGATTATCTATTTTGAGGATGTAAGTTCTATGTAATTGTGGTCTTAAGATGGGTTGTAAATGTGTAACTTAATTTGGTATTCTTGCATGCTGAGGAAACAAGCTTTCATGGATCTGCAGCATGTATATCGATCCAAGAACATGTGTTAATGAACTTTCTGATATTTGTTTTGTACTACTAATTAATTCTTATCAACATGTTGGCTTTGCAAACATGCTGACATATATACTGAATTCATGAATTGTACTCTTGAATTTTGATGCAAAATAAGATCGACTCACAACACCATTCCTTCCAAATTACAAGAGAGCTAGCATATATGCATGCATGAAGCTAGAAAAATGTCCTGCTGGTATATATCTATCTAGGCATCTAGCTTCAATGCTAGCTTCATGTACATGCGATAATATGAATGGATGCCCTTCTCTGTAAAATGGGGCCATGCATATATGCAGATAATTAAGCTACTTCATGCCACCCAAAAGCAACCTAGCTAGGTTAAGTTGATCTTTTCGTGGGTGCCCCACCTTCGCAAAAGATAAAGCAATGCTCTTCATTCCAACGACGTACTACTATATATAAAATGCTAGTATACAAAACTGTGTCTTGTTCATAACTAACGCAAGCTTCAACCTGCAAATGTGAATCGCTAAAGTACACATGATCAAAAGCAAAAGCAAATTAAAGCAATCAGCACAGTATTAGTAGTGTGATCATAGAAACACTATTATTTGAAGTAACATGGATACACTAGAGAGATCGCTAGCAGCTGAAGAACAATATATGCATTGGGCAACAAAAATATATTTTTGCATTCGATCGATCGATGACCCATATGCATCATCAGGCCAGAGGGCCTAATCGATATATATGATTATCCTACAGCATTTAAAGAGGAAAAGTCGAAAGAAAGCGAGAGTGTACTCGTACAGCACGCAAGCGATGTGTATTTCGAATTCGATTCATGACAACAACAGAATGGCGACCTGCAACATGCATGGGGTCGCTCGATGTATGTATGTATGTGTGTATATATATATATATATATATATATTTATATATATATATATATATATATATATATATATATATATATATATATATATATATATATATATATATATATATATATATATATATATATATATATATATATATATAGGATTAACATATATACGCTTGTAAACTAGCTAGCTCGACGAATTTAGAACTTGAGAGTACTGATTTTTTTAGCAGAAGTATTCTAAATCTGCCATGTATTTATGTCTTTTGCTGCAATCTTCTCTTGAATTTTGTTCATTGGCCTGGCTCGTTGATAATAATCTTGAGAATGACTAACTGTATATCTCAGTCTCCGTCAATGTCGGTAATGGAGAGTGACATGGTGAAACACGTGGTGACATCCAGGAAGATGACGTGATAAAAAGCTAGTAAAAATAAATACAATACAAACAGGGGAAATAAAAGAAAAACTGTAAAAGTTTGGATCGTTTGGTAGCTTGTTTGGATTCTCTTTGCTTAACTGTACTACTAAACATGCTCTGCTCCTATCGGTTGCGGCTTCTTGCTGTTGGCTTTTGACTAAAATTACACTGTAGTGGTAGTCAGTTTTTTCTGAGTTATTCAATTAAAAAAGAAAGAAAAATACAAAAAAAAACACCATGATACATCTACGGACAATGCAAAGGAATAAGGAAAAAACGAAAAAAATCCAAAAAGACTAAAAAAATAAAAATTAAGAAATCGACATATTTTAAGTAATTTCTCACTTCTAAATATTAGAAGTCAGAAATCGAAATCACTTAGGGTGTGTTTGGTTCGTGGATGGAGGTTGCATCGTATATCCTGGCTGAGTGGATGCAGGCTGAGTGGAATCGTATTTCAGAAAAAGAAGATGTTTGGTGAGGTGTATGAGCGGATACAAAAAGCGAGATGTTGTTTGGTTGCTGTATGAGCGGATGCGATCTACCAAACTCGAGAGGTCGACACGTGGGACCGCATAAGATACACTGCATCCACTCATCCGGGATGACTAGTGAAGCTCATTTTGAGCGTATCCACCCATCCGGGATGAGGACGTATTTTGCATCCACTCATACAGTGTATCCGCTCATCAGACAACCAAACAGGTTCTTTCTCAGATTATACGGATCCACCCATCCAGGATGAAGGAGATATAGGTAACCAAACACACCCTTAGAACAGCCCTAGAAACCGATATATATATATATATATATATATATATATATATATATATATATATATATATATATATATATATAGCTGGGGGGTGCAAGGAGCGTAGTTCAATCTCGAAACCTTCACTCAAAAGAAGCAAAGCGGTACTAGCTATGATATATGCTGAAATATATGTGCGCAGTTCTCGAGGCTGTTGAATCTACACAACTCCCAAGGGGCTTGTTCAAATGAACGTATGTACCGTTATCTGTACGTTCCCTTGCTAGCCCCTACATTTTCTCTTTTCCATTGAGGTAGGTTAGTTGATCATTGTCCAAAGTTAGGGTCACTCCAATCTACTACGTACTCAGCAAGCAGATCACTGCAGTACTCATTATGACAATCCAAATTCAGACATACATGCAGCTGGTAACTAGCGCCAACCTGCGGACGAAAGCATCAAATGAGAATGCAATATGTAGTACGTACTACTGCGGACGAAAGCATCAAATGAGAATGCAATATGTAGTACGTACGTATATACATACATATCAGCAAATGTGATCTAAGTCTTTACCGAGTACAATGAATAACATTATCTGTACTGAGATCCAATACATCTCTCTCTGTGTATGTGTTCGTAAACCTATCAAACGGAGAAGGCAAAGAACAATATTAAGGTTAGAAAAAACCAGAATCTGATGAGATACATTGGATAACCACTATTTTAGAGCAGTTGACTATCTCTATGATAAATATGTGAGGGTAATCGAGTCCGATTACTCCAAATCTTTATTGCTCCCTATGTAGCAAGCCTGCATTGGAATTTGGAATAATATTACTAGGATATAGATATACATACATATATACTTGCTTGTTCCTTTTTCAGATAATCTATATCCTATTAACGTTGTATATATGCACCAAAAATGAGAATGAGTTGCCGAAGTGCAACATACCCTAGCCCAAGCATACAGATGCCCGGCCATCACAAAAGAGCAAAGTACGGCATATGTTGCTTTCCATATGATAATGTCTACTTGACCGTCACAAGGGAGTGCATGATCGACCACCGTGGAAGCAGAAGAACTATCCATGCCCATTATCAAGAGGTATATGGTGTACATGACAAAAAAACGAGAATGCCATGAAGGTGAAATGCCCGATATGATGACAGAAACTTTCTCACATTTGTTAGTCCCAAATTGACCAAATTGAAAAGCTACGCAGCCAAGGCTTCCTATTGCAACGAATGCCATTGCCATATGTAATGATCATAGATAGTTGGTATCAGAGAGTGGAACCCGAAGAATAATCCTAGTGAAGTCAACATGACATACTCACTCCAATCTGCCTTATGTTCCATATATCGTCCTCCTATTAGAATTTAAAAACTTTGTTGAGTAAATGCTGTCCAATAATCATTATATTCACTGTGGAGGTACAAACTATACAAAATACGAGTATATGAGTTATGTGAAATCATTGTTCTTGTTTTTAGGCAATGTCAATAACTGTAATGGTTTAAGATAGGTTCAAATACTCCATTATAAAAGAAAATCCAACAAGCGCGTGTCTATTCCTGGTTTGTCCCTCTCTATTCAGACAATATACTACTTTCTTCCACTCTTTCCACTTGTATACGCATTGTCTTTTCCAGGACCTTGGAAGTGTGTGCAAGTAGCGACGATTGATGCACGCAACTACTGGTGCTGTGCTTTGTTGTGATTTTGTGTGAGGTCAAATTGGTCAATATATCATTTCGTGCATTGATGGTGCCCGTTGCCTAGGCTTGTGTTGGAACTATACATTATGTAACTTGCATGAGGACCATATGGAAATTGGGCCAATTTAGTCATCCACATAGTCACCTACTGTCCTAGTCCTAATGCCAAGCATTTATTTTGAAAAGAGGTGACAAAATCATCCATACCTTCTTGGGAAGATTTAGTAGTAATGGACTAGATGGATCGTAGTCAAGTGCTTAAACCCAGGGGCCTCGTTTGTTGGGGAAGGTGGCATCGCTGTTCTATGGATACACATCGTAAATAGTTGTTTGTAGATAAGGTGTTCAATATACCTTGAACACATTTTGAGTAAATAGCTGTTCAGTATACCATGAACACATCTAGATTACATGAAAGAAGCTGGAATTGTAAATAGCTGTTTGTAGATAAGGTGTGATTATTTTGTTTGGTGTTTGTAGATAGGAAAGCACTTAGATTACATTGGAATATTGTCCAACTGAAGCAAATATTCAGTATACCATGAACATACAGGATTTCATGGGCCTACTGGTTAGTGAGGAGTTGTGGGCATCAAGACTCACCAAAATCACACCAATATAAGGATGTTTTGGAAGCAATTTAGTAGTGTTGATGAAATTTAAAACCCAAACAATTTTCTAATGCTATATAGCCGTGCAGCTCATATATCAAAAATAGTAGGCAAGTACAATACAACTAAATAATGTTGATCGACCCAACTATGATCAGTATGATAGAGCGGCATGATACAACAACACAATACAACAACATTTTTTGATCGATCCAACTATGATCAGTATAGACAATAGGACTCACCTTGCTGCTAGTGTATTTGTCCTCATAGAGAGAGTCCCTCTATGATACAATCAATGTAATGTTGGTCACAACCCTTCTGTGCCTTGACCTCCTAACCTCCAATCCCCAACAAATTGTAGAAAGAATGAAACTAACCAAGCTAAGAGCAAGAAATCCAAGTTAATCTTAGAATAATATTTCATGAAAAACAGGGAAAGAGAGAGTGAAGGGAATTATTTACCCCTTCCTTTTTCGTAGAAGAGTTATAGTAGTGGAAGAAGAGATGCCACTTATGTAGGGTCGAAAGAGGCAACCGCTGGGCATGCACGCTCGTTCATTTCTTCCAACCACCATGAAGTCAAGTTGGTCATTTCATAAGGAACGTGACATGCAATTGAGCGGGTGGTTGTCTAAGAAGCTGACGATAGTTGGAGATCATGTGTCATCGTGGAGGTGGGCGAGCGTGTGATTCCACATGGCATAGCTACATAATGATGGGTTAGTCAAATCCTCCACGCCAAGGTGGAGAATGCTGGCGTCGAGGATGATAACCCTGAGATTATATGGTAGGCGGTCATAGGGTTGGGGACACCAACGAGCATGATGACCAAAGACGACAATCAAAGGAGGTGGAGAGCGAAGGTGTACCAGAGATAGTGGCCTGATAATGATCCAAAGACTTACTTCACGGGCCAATTAGGCGACAAACTCAAAGACAGTTCATCCTGTCATGAGCCAATACAATGAATGCAAATAAATAGTATGCATGGCTAAACAAAGGAGAGGCTCGGGTTATTTTATTTGCCATAAAACGCGTTTAGTAGCAGTTCTATTATTATATCATATTGTTATTTTTGTGACCTAAAGACTTCTCACCGCAAATGACATCATTGACTTAATCCACCAAAATTACACTTCCTTTATTGAGTGCTCTCTAAACTCCAATCAACATGTGTCATCCTCTATTCCTTCCACCGATCATATTCTTTATGTATTGGTTGCTATCTAAGACTCCAAACAGCAAGTAACATTATCCAATTACTCCACCAATTATACACCTTCTATATTTATTGCTGTCTAAATCTCCAAACAGCGTGTGACATTATTTCGATATTCCACCAAACACACTCTTTCCAAATTGATTACTGCCTAATCTCCAAACAGCGGATATCATCAATTATACAATCCTCCAACCAATTGCCGCCTAAATCCCCAAACAACGAGTATCATAATTTATATAATCCACCGATCATACCTTGTATTTTGAATTACTAATAATTCAATCCTATCGTTACTATTCATCAGCTCCTCACCTTTGAATTCCAATGATTCTCTAACCTATTACTTTCAAATCCACCGATATCATCCGAATTCAATCCTTTTCGTTATTGATTCAAAACCATAATCCATTAATCAATCTCAATTTCCATTATCTTTCACTAGCTAATCCACAATGTATACCTTCACCGAAAATTCACTTACCAAGATTATAATCCACTAATTGTTATGAATCCTCCAATCTTCTCAGAAATTCAATTCATCTCTAGTAATGTGATCAACTCCTATTAATCCCCCTTTATCACCAATATCTTCCGAGAATTTATATTAATCATTAGTGTAGTAATCCAGCAATTTACCTTTGCACTCCCTAATTCTCCAAAATCGATTCACTATTATATATCCGCCAAGAATAACACTAATCTAGAATTATGCTCCAATACTTGTATTATTTCTCCAAATTCCTGAAAATTCAATTAGAGCATTTATCTAGCCTATCCATTCAGCTAGACCCCACTAGGTTATTTCTCCCAGAACCCACACTAGCATTTCCTTTTCATGATCGACCTGAATTCACCAACACCTTTATGTGCATACTAAAAACATCTATCTCCTTTACTCACAACTATGTTTATCCCACCCATATTTTAGTTTGTAAGATTAGCAATGCCACTATTCGAAATACAATACATAAAATTTCCTGAGACCTAGCAACTTTGGAACAAAACATAATGTTCAAGGAATATTAACATGATTTTCCATACATATGGCATCACACCATATGCCTAATATTACCATAATTTCTCCATACATATGGCATCGCACCATATAACATCTTTCAGCGTTATAGCCGCTTAACTTACCACTAGGACGACGCCCAGGACAACTCAAATCAGGGCTTTTCACTGCCCTCCACTTTTCCATCCCACCCACAAAACATTTTGGAATAGAACTATATCTGGTTAAGTTCCCATGTCCGCCCTTGACCGTGGGCACGGCTATTCGAATAGTTTTGACTCTGCAGAGTTTGTACACTTTCACCACAAGAGACAATCAACTCATTGCCCCACACGATTCCTTAGAAGTGTGGTTGAGCAGACCATCACAGTGACTTTTCAAAGTATCTAGTCTCTTTTGTCATCTCATCTTATGGGAAACTGCCCACTTGCGATGGGTCCCATCTATGCGCGGGATGTTTCCCACAGCCACTACGCAGCTCGGGCTTCTCTCTTCCCGCAACGTAGGACACTGGGAAAATTCACCCCCACTGGTGTCCCTTCAGCCCCTTGCCATAGCGTAGCCCTTCAATCCCTACCGGTGAGATGAGTCCGGGTTTCGATAAATTTACTTAGCCGATTGTACTTTACAGGACTTGTGGTTGTCTGCTTACCCGGAGGTCATGACAAGATTCAGTCCTTAGTGGTATCTGGGCGGTCTACCACTAACCCACTTTGTGCATCCACTGCACCACACTCACACCCTCAAACCAATCCGCCCAGATATTTAAGCAAGTTGGAGATTTTAGGAGTATAAAATAATCATGTCCAAATATATACCAATCATTCCCACCATGACTGTCCAAACCAATTTCTCATGATTAAAAATGACAATGATACTTGGGGCATTTCAGCGCCCCCTGAGTATCTATACAGTACTAAGCATAGCATATAATTAGGGTCTTATTTTTGAAATGTTACTATTATAATTTTGCTAGGGTGACAAGGTTCACACATTCAAATATTCCAAAGAGGGTGTAATATTATTCAAGGTAAACAATGGGCATATAACTAGAATATTAAATTGAACATGTACTTGCATATAAAATAACAGCATGCAATTTGATAATTTAAAACAAAATAATTTGCAGAAAATGTAGGTTCAACATGATCAAAGTATTGACTCGCCTGGCGCGGTTTACTGCGGACTTGAGCTCACACGATGCTTTCTCTTGAGCTTCTATCCTTCACCTTCACTTCGAGCTTGTTCTCGCTTGATCCACCGAATCTTCACAACTCCCAATTTCTAATTACGCGATAATGACTGAATCCAAATAAAGGCAAGTAACTCAAAAGATCCAATTAAATTCGGATAAACTTAATTTAGATTTATTTTAGGTTATTGGATGATTCGGATGATTTGAGGCAAGGGCTGTGGTAGGGTACGATGACTCGATCTTTTTACTAATAATCCCTTTTTATCATTTTGGTATTTATCAAGGAAGTTCCATGAGCTAGAGTAAATCTATGAATTGGTGTATTTTGTCGAGTGCTAATATTCAAGGCATACCTTATATACGGGATGTATAAATTCTTTAGCTTTCCAATTTTAATCTTAAAGTCCGAGTTTATAGCATACTGTGGTATAATATTTTATGTATCTTTTTAATTTGAGTGCCCTCGGAGATTACTAATACTGATATTTTATCCTTTTGTAAATCGAGTCTCCTACACCTGATTGTATTTTGTTGTTATTATTATTAATTAAAGCTACCATTTAAAACTTCATGGTTGGCAGTATGCTATCGATAGGGTTTATATTCTCAATAGGGTCTAAGGTGCATAAAAACTTGTATTAACATATTTGCTAATGAGTTGCATATATGTAGTCCGCATTTTTCTAACTACTAATCCATATATGTATATATAGGTGTGCTTATAAGAGCCTCTAACTTTACATGTACTTCCTATTTCAAATACTTTAATATCTTGTTCAATTCATGTTCCTGACTGGTTGTTATTATTCACCTTGGGTTTTAAGCTAAACCATATGATATTCATGCCTTTAACTATTAATTAAACCTTAATCGACTACTTACACTATATTAGTTGTTCATTTAGCAATAATCAAATCTTAAATGTTAAATAAATTTCCCTTACATCCTAGTTAAATTTACTGCATGCTCTAGATTATTCCCCAAACTTTCCTAATTCAAATGGACTGATGAAATCGAAATAGCACACAAAAATGCGAAGGGTGCGGCCGCGTGGTCGAATCCGGGACTTGGGCGCTCTGTGATTTAAGTATCTTTGGGTTGCTTGATTGGGCAATCGGCCCGTGCTGAGTGAACGGTGGTTTTGGACTTACCAATACTCAGTTACCGCTGAGGTCAAAGCAGAGCATGTCAGCGCCGGAGGAGAGCGGTCTCGCCGGCAGTGAGCGGCGACCGGAGAGGAGGTGGGGATGTGAAAAACGAGTTGCTCGGTTTTGGGGCTGATAGGAGTGGTGGCGCGGCGGCCGAGCGGCGGCGAGTGGGCGGAGTCGTGGAGCTACGCGCCGGCGGTGAGGAAACGAGCGCCGGCGCGGCGAAGATGGGGCATAATTGGGATGGGCATAAGCTTACGGAGGCCGGGAGGAACTCACCAGGAGGTCGGCCGAGCGGGGAAGGTGGCTGAGGAAGACCGGCGACAATGGCCTATGGTGGCGCAGAAGGGCTCACGCCGCCGGCGAAGTATGGGCGATGGGGGCCCCGGGCGACGGTGGGAGTGAGTCTGCAACTCCTCGGTGATCTTTGCTATGCGGCGGAATTGGCCGGGCGGGCCCATTCGGTGGTCACTCGATGGCGGAGGCGAGGAAGAAGAGGGCGGCGGCGAGCCATGAGGCGGGAAATCAATTCCTTGAAGAGGAGTGAGTAGGGGATGGCGACGCTATTTGGGGCTTTGCTAGCTCTTATGGTCGTCTGGCGGAGCTAGCCTCGGGACTTCGCCGCGGTCACATCGGCCGCCGCGATGGCGGCGGCGGTGTGACAAGCAAAGCGGCGGTGGCCCGCTACGGAGTGGACAGAGGATCGCGAGGAGATTGAAGCATGATGGCACGGCACACGCGATGAGACCGGGAGAGCAGCGAGGAAAAAGAGGGCGGCAGAGAGAATAGGGTGGCGCGATGGTAGCGGCGACCTTCGGTCGTGCACGCTCCAGATGGTCCAGGCGCGAGGCGGGCTGGGCTGCAGATGGGCGGGCGCGAGCTACAGCCGGGAAGAGAGAGCGAGAGCGGGGTAAAGACGGTGGTGACCTCGAGGATTATGGATCCAGCAGTGACGGGCCTAGTGATGCGTGAATCCGGTGGTGGCGTGCTCTATCACGATGGATCTGGTTAGGACGACCGCCTTCTTTTCTGACACCGAGTGCAATGGCGGCACAATGTAGAGGATGAGGGGTGATGACGACCTATGGCAGCTGGAGATGGGAAGGAGAGGGGCAAACAGCGTGCAATGGTTGGGGCTCCAGCTGTGGCGTTGCGAATGGGGAAGGGACGACTAGATCGGGGTGGCTACTGGAGGTGGGGAAGGGGAGGGGTAGACAGCGTGCGGCTGCTGCGACGTTGCGGATGGGGAAGAGGCGACAAGATCGAGGTGGCAGATGGAGGTATGCACCCCCAAAAGGTTAAGTGCATGCTTTGCATGATAAATAACTAACAACTCTTGTGAGAGTTGATCAGGGTTACCCTCAAAGTGAAATTCGCGTGCTCCAAAATAAGCCTGGTCGAATATGGCAAAGTAAGGCTAATACGATTTCCCGAATGCCTTTCCTGCAGAACATTGCAATATAAATGCAGCTATCAGAAAGGGGGAAATTTATAAAAAAGAGAGAAAACGCGCATGGCACAAATTGACACGCAAACGTCGGAGAGCCACATGTAAGAACGGGCTCAAAGACCACAGAAGAAGCAGCTAGCACAGGCACCGCTCAACCGGCCGGCCTTTCGTTGAATGAGGCAGACAGGGAGTATCTGCCGTCTTTCACACCCCTAGCCCTTTTCCCCAGAGGAGAGCCGCGCAACGCGCAATATTCCATGTCCATTGTTCTGCATCGCATGCAACGGTATCATCCTGTGCTATCCATCGTCAGCCAGTCATACCCCTGTACTTCTCACAAATGAAAAAAATGTCCACCCTTGTCCATGCGAGAACTGAGAAAAATCTTCTCACTCTAAATTCAGATGACTAGCTTTTGCTTCTTTTCTCCTCTCTACGGTCTTTGGTGAAAAGGAAAGCAACGGAGGTATAGTACTGCTGCCTGCCCCAGTACTCTTTTTTTTTGACAATCAGTACTCTTTATTGGTACGTGAGAAATGTAGAGAGAGAAAGAGATGCATGCAGAGATTTCAAGGAAGCTTCTTCTTGATCCATACATGAGTAGGAGCAAATTCCAAAAGTGTGTCTCATGCTCAGTTGGTGTATCTACAGTACTAGTAGTGGGGTTGTATATGTGAGCACAATTTCCGAGGCAAATCATCTTGGGGTGCATCAAAGCAACCACCCTAGCCTGGCTTGCTCGCCTTGGATTCTGCTCTGCTCGGCCGGTGGGTCCCCTGGGCAAGAGACAAGCAGCCTTTGGAGGAGGGGAAAGAGAGGAGAGGAGATAAAAAAGGAGACGCCATTGGTGAGAGAGGAAGCTTCGTTTATTCTTTCCCGCTGCTAATGCTGATGCAGGCAGGCAGCGTATATGGCCCAGTTGCTGCCCAGGGTCTCCTCGGTAACCGGGAAAGACAGGATATCAGTGAGATCTTCCTCTGCTTTCCAGTTAAGAGAGTGCTATAGTACTATGGCATTGACCCAACAAAATGTTAGTAGCAGCAATGAGATCTCTGGCACTATCAGTACAGTGACCAGAAACACGGTAAGATATTCAACATGCCAGGTTGATTCAAAGATAGGCATGGCTACCAGCCTACCACGTTACGTACTCCTCCAGGATGTATATGCATGGTTAAGAAAGCTAGACCGGGCCACCGGTTGAACTGAAAAAATCCGAAATCAGAAAGTGCACCGAGTCGGTTTGGTTCAAAGACCGTTTATGCAGTCGGATAAAAAAACCAGGTGAGTCGGCAGGTTTTTAGCTGAACCAGTGAACCGGCCGGTTTCATTTGAAACAAGCGGTTTTGGTGAAGGACAAAAATGACCTTAGGGTTTCACTGTTTCTGGAGTAAAACTAAAAAAGTGGAGATATGCTCATCTCTCAATCTCTTCTTTGGCTCTGCTTGGCATTGAGGGCAAGGCATTCACATTTTTCACAGTCATAATTAAGCCCTAGTCGCCGTGACGCCGTCTCACCGTCGCCGGGTTTGAGTGGCTGAGCCTAAGGTAGCAAATCGGCCGTCGCCCGCCGCTTACTCCTGTTCCTCGAAGCTTCTTGCCTCACCTCTGCTTTGCACTGCCGGTAATCTCTCTACTACGGTGCTGTCCCTTATTTCGTGCTAGCTTCCCTCACCTCTGCTCTACGCTTTCAACCCCAGTGGCCCAGTGATCTATCCACGGGGTGGGGATTCTCCAATTAGGTATGCTCCTTGCGTGATTTGCCCTGTCAAGTTGGTCGAATCTGGCGGTTTGGCCACTTATGGGTTCATTATTGCTTCTTTACTTGGAGGCAATTCAGGATTTGTGATACTAGTTTAGTTTAGTTTAGTTTTCATTTGAGTTACTGTTCGATTAGTAATGCAATCTTGTCTTCTACATGCTCTTGTTGGAGCTTCAGATCTCTATAGGAAAGAGAGGGTTGGGGATTTCTCATTTCCTAATGTAGCTAGTAGTTTGCCCCTAAAAGTCAGTTAAACCACACCATTTTTTTTGGTAGGATTGCATTCTCCGCTTCTTCCTAGTGCTAAAAGTCAGCTAACCCAAGATAAAGGGTAATTTATCTTCGTTCATGATTCATAATTTTCTCAAATTTACATTGGTTGTTGTTTAACTCGACTTTACGAAGACCGATGCTGCTGTCATACCAATTGGTCAGTCTTGATAAATGAATATATTCTAGACCTCCTATTGTGAAAGTGCCCTTTTTTGGAGCTATTTCGTATCTTACATTGGCAATTTGCCCATTTTGCACTGTATCTGCTGTTGTATGGGATGTTTATCGCCGAATGCCCTATGCTTGGATTGGGCAAGATATTCTTGTAAGCACAGTTTTGTTTTTGATGCCCTCCTTTGGGATTATTCTCTGTTAATTAATATTGTGTTTTGTACCTTCATGGTATTGCACTGATTGTTACTGTGATTCAAATTGTTAGGATACCTAACCTGAAGCTAATTCTGTTCTTTGGTTTATCCTTTCCATTTAGTGAAGGACTTTGATGCCAATTCTTCACTTGCTCGTCATGCTTAGGTGGGGTCTGTTCTTCTCAGTTGCGCCTTCTTGTATGACATCTTCTGGGTTTTTATCTCCAAGATGTGGTTTCATGAGTGTGTGATGATTAAGGTAGGTACAAATGACTATTGTGATGCTCTACTTTTGCCATTTGCTAGACATTATAGTTGTGCTTGTGCTCTGCTCGCAGGTTGCACATGGTGAAAAAACTGACGAAGATGGAAAATATCCTACAGGATGATAAAAAAGATATAGTATCACAGTGACTACAAGTCTAATCTCCTGGACGCTATAAGGTGAAGTTTCACTTCTGTGCGCATATACATTGTCTTGTTTCATGATTGTTTGGGGTTTATAGAATTGTTATTTCTCTCTAGACTAGAGTAGTATCATACTCTCATGTCTTGCTTTGAGATCCTATTTTGTTGCATACATACATGGCGATAGTAGCCTGAGACAGCTAGCTAACAAACAGAAAGCTGATCAGCTGAGCGCTAAACGAACCGACAGTTCACCGATTGAACCGCCGGTCAGACCGGTGAACCAGTGACACCACCGGTTCGATCTCCGATCCAAGTTCAATAACTATGTGTATATGTTGTTCAGGAATCAGGCATAATGTACGTACCAGGGACTGATTTTTATGCAGCACATCATACAAATATAATTCATCGACCCTCCCTCAGAGAGGTTGTTATCATGTACTCCATTCAATCACAAAAGAAAATTATTTTATGTTGTATGCAGTCAAACATTATAAACTTTAGCTATCAATAAACTTTTAAATATTTAGACTAGATACACAAAAATAACATGCACGTATTTGTCTCGAAATATACTTTTATAATAATATGATTTTATTATATTTTATAAATATATAACAATAGAAATGAGTAATCAAAATCGTATTTTGAAAACCATATTGATATCCAAATCGATTTTATTTTATGACCAGAGGGAGTAGCATATATGTGAACGTCTTTGGAGACACCATTCGAGAGTAGCGTGATCATTTTATTTATACCTAAGTGCGGGGCTGAAGCCGTGCTTTATGGCTCACATCAATTACAACTCATTGGGACCTTTTTATTCGTGCACCGCGGCTTATTCGCTGTATTCTAATTAAGCTGCCACACGTATTAGCACACCTGCTTCCGGTTTCTCGATTCATCATCATCGGTCATGTGTTTTTAACCAGGCCAATTTCAAGCCTCAACTCAAGTTGCCCATGCAGATGTACTTAAGCTGCAGTTGCAATCGAGCAATGAGTGTCAGGAATGGCAGCAGCGGTGACTAACAGAGAGAGATTTTGTATGTACCAACCTCCAAGTACTCGTCGATGCCATATTTTGATCCTTCTCGCCCAAGACCAGACTGTTTAACTCCACCAAATGGCGCTACCTGAAAAATTACTAGGAAACATTATTGACATATATGGGGCCGCAAAGTATGAAGGGATGTACTAGATTTTATTTGCCACTTCTCACCTCTGTTGAAATCAGTCCCTCATTCACACCAACTAACCCGTATTCAAGAGCTTCAGAAACACGCCACGAACGAGGTATGCTCTTTGTAAATATGTATGCAGCTAAGCCTGTACATCAAGCATAACGGGGTAATACTTGAGAGATCAAGCATGACAGTGAAAAATGTCAACAATGCAAAGTTATAAGGACAAATGCGGACAAGGACCCATAATTTCTGCAGGTTAGCAGAATCCACACATTCTGCTTGTTAGCAGTATCCACACAGTTTTCAATATATTTCAGTTTAGCAGCATCCACACATTCTGCATGTTAGCAGTATCCACACAGTATTCAATATATTTCAGTTTTCAGACAAATAGCCTTAGAGGGAGACTAGGATATCATTGAAGTAAGATTTATTATTTGTGGGTTTTCTTAAGATATATATGCCTAACAAGGAAAAAATCATATAAAACTAATTACAGTTTCCAGCATCTATATATATATGTATGTTGCTATGCTGTACCATTCTCTACTAACGTTTTCTCACTACAGCATATCCAGTACAATATGTTACACTGGAATTTTGTTGAAGGGGCTTAGCGTATTCTTCAAGGAAAAAAACCTTAGATAGTTATCAGTGTAGTGGAGCTTGTTAATGAACCTGCGTTGGTGTCATTGGCCATATGGATTGCTTCTTCCTCAGTTTTGAATGGTACAAGTGGTGCAACTGGACCAAAGACTTCTTCCCTGAAGCCAAATGAAGTGTTAGTGTGTTACAAACTTGAACATGGATATCAAAGATTTGCCCAATGATTGAGCATTTCATATGAAAGTAAAATATGCACCAAAACAAGTAGGATTTTAATTCCTCAGGTTGGAAGGTATAATTTTAAACTCAACCTGAAAAGAAGCATATCATTGTTGACATTCCCCACTACAGTTGGCTCATAAAATGTCATCCCGAGACTGTGCCTTTTACCACCAAGCATGATGTTTGCTCCCTAAAAAAGGATCAGAGAGGTACTTTACATGCAATTGGAAAGAGAACCAGTGGGGCCGGGGGGCTAGGAATCAGTCCAGTTCTGGTTTTTTGAACCCTGTCCTCTAATTTCAAAGGAAGAAAAAGCATAACCTTATGATGCTTTGAGATTACCTTTGAAGTAGCATCATTTACGAACCTTTCTACCTAGAGGAAAACAGGTCAACAAACAAACCATGTAAGGAATTGCTCGCATTTTAGATTAAAAAGATAGAGAGATAATGAACAATATGCAAAAATTATTGCAAATCCACAAATATGCACCTTTTGAACAGCAGCTTCATTGATCAGAGGACCCTACATACGAAAGGAATTGAGATTCCCTAGGTGAGGGTAGATGGATTATAAAAGAAATAACATAGAAGGGAAACGAAAAGGACGATTGGCCCATGACCATGCAGCAGCAAGGTGAACGATAAGTACTACAAATCTACAATAGTTTTTTTTAATGAGCAATTGTAACGTTTGGTATTCTTAAACATCTCATAAGCAGTGAATAATAGAACATAGTGTACCTGTGATGTACTCTCTTCAAGTCCATTACCCACCTGCAAACTCTGAACAGCCTTGACAAATGCACTTGCAAATTTTTCATAGATACCTACACATGCAACTAGCAACTTTGTAACTCAACAAAAGAGACCCCAATAACATCTTCATGACATAAATGATCAAATTACCTTCTTGCACCAATATCCTGTTTGCACATACACACGTCTGTCCACTGTTACGAAACTTTGCAGCAAGCTGAACACAAATGGAGTTGGTGAATATGCATAATATTATAATGCAAAAGGATGCAATTTACCCACTTCAGCAAAATATGTCAGCAAATACACTATGAAGTGAAACATATGCATTACTTATGAAATAACTTCATTCAGCCTTTTCAAGAAAAAAAGGAGCTGCTTTCTGTTATATTATCCTCTGAAACTGGAATGCATCTGTTCCTTGTAATGGCTTTAGCTTTTCTTATCGTCTCAGATAGGCTATGTGCCTTGCTATGCTGTTTTGTTTTGGATCTGAACATTGTAGTAATCATTTTGTTTCAATAATTGAAGCCCTCGGACTGTACCTCATCCATAAAAAAAACTCAGCTTTCTTCATGCAATGAGGTGTAGAGTGTAGACAGCTAAATAATAATTTCAGCATTTGAACTGCACTAGCAACGAGATATAGATAGACCTCTGAAAAATTACGGCGCTTGAACTTTGGCACTTGGATCAGCGTTGTCATTTTCTTCTCCATGTGGGTGACGATAAATGATGACCAATTATGTCTACTCTGGAGTCCGGACAGCACAGAAGTGCTGTGTAACTAGGGACATCTTATGGCATGAGAACTGGATTTGGTTGCCTGGCTGGAGCTCAGCGGAAGTCAATGATAAAGACCAGGTATAGATCGAGTTGATAGCAACAAAGGAGGGTCTACCATACACATTAGCCAATATATCAAGCAAGCAGGAGCGTCACCTAGATACTGACCCTTAAAAGAAACCCATCACTGAATTTCTGGCACAATCCATATCGGGACACAGAATGACAGAACATAAGGGGAAGTATTTGTATTTTTTGTATATCACAAATGCAATTAAGTTTAATCTTGAAATTTTGCATGGATATAGAACATGCCCTCTCCTATTTCTAGTAATTTTCTGAGAATTTTTGGAAACTCGCAAACATGACTTTCATGCATTTGCAACATTTAGGCCATTTTCACAAGGTGTGTACAGTATGTTGGACGAAAAAACAAAGAATTACAAGGATGATAGTTGCAAAAGTGGGAATAAGTTACTTTTACTTACACTGCCCTTAACAGCAACATCAATGTCCGCATCATCGAAAACAATGCAAGGTGCATTCCCACCAAGCTCCAAAGAAACCTACAAAAGAATTATTGTTAATATAAACATCAGAAGGGTAGCAGGCTCAAATGATAGAATAAAGAAGCTTTTTTAAACATGCCTTGTTAAAAAAATACAGTTTACTGCATAAGGCAAAGATCTCGCTAACTGACAAAATGGAGTATATTATGTTACAAGATTCCACCAAAACTAATAATATTACTAGCATGCAAGAGGCAATTATGAGAGGCAATTAGGCATTTAGGCTGCTTAAATACTTTAGAACTCTATGCCCAACACATCAAAAAGAACAAAAGGCTATCATGAATCAGGTATGCTAACTGCATAGATCCCTAAACATTTCTCATCTAACACAAGAGTAGGTGTACCAATTTTGCATTAAAGGAAACACATACAACAATGTGTGGGAATCAAATTTGTTCTAAGAGGAGAAAGTTGTAAGCATTGCACAAGAAACCTAAAACTTCACAGTATTTGATATTGTCCACACCTCAGAACTCTCAAATGCCCATTAAAGTGAGGTGTTCCTTAGGAAGCTTCTCAGGACATACCTTCTTCACAGTATTAGCAGATCCTGCCATCAATTTTTTGCCAACAGCTGTTGATCCTGTGAATGTAATCTTTCTGACCTAATAAAGAAAATAATTAACATGCCAATTAAAATTATTCCTACATAACCAGTTAACCATGGAAGAAATAAATGTTGCAGATGAAATAGAAAACAGGAGGAAATCAAACCTGTGTACTCTTCAGTAGTGCATCACCTATCTCAGGAGCATTACCCATTACAACATTTAGTGTACCCTGAACAAAAGATTATGCTCAAAATAGCTATCATGAATGAAGAATAGTTAAAATGATTGTGAAAAAAGCATTGAATGATCAAAAGTGTCCAGTTAATCAATAATGGAGAAAAAAACTTCTGCAGGTGCGAGTAAAAGACAGGAAGTAAGATTTGCTCCAGTGTGCTCCGGAATCTGATTTTGGTCCTGCTGCAACTGTTGCAGGCTTGAAGTTATCACTGGCTTGCATCAAATTTGGCATAATGTTATAATTATCAAAACAAGGAAGAGTAGATGTCCTATACAGTTGCGATTCTAGGTTTAGTTTGGCATTGCAATGGCTTATAAGTTGCAGTTTAATTTTGCCACACTAAGTAACTACTTAAAAACTTCTATTTTAGAGGTAAAAACAGAACAAACTTACTAGAAGTCTAGAACTAGTAATGATTCCCTGAACTATATAGATTTATAGCATAGCACCACAGCACAAAACTGGCCCTTGGTGACAATGCTGGAGCATTGAGACTCAGGGTCCCTTTGGTTGGGCTTCCTGGAGGAGCTTTTGCTTCTAAAAAGCCAAAGCCCAACCAAAGGGGTGGCTTTCAAAAGCTGCTTTTGGAGAAAGCTACTTTTGCTACTGTTGTTTTTTCACAACCGATCCTCCCCTGCTTCCACCGGCTTTTGCCTCCGCAGCCACTCGTTTTTTCCCCTTTTCCCCATCCGCGTGCGCGTGAGGGCGGCACTTCCGCGCGCAGCGGCGCGAGGGCGGGCGCGAGGTTCCCGGCGGCGCTTCCGGCCGCTCCGCTCTGCTCCGATCCGTTCCGCTCCATCTCGCTCCGCTCTCGGCTCGGCGAGCACGAGGTTCCGTCGGCGGCGCTTCTCCGGCCGCTCGCTCGCTCCGGTCCGCTCCATCCGCTCCGCTCTCTCGGCTCGGCTAGGGTTTGTGCCGGCGGCGCTGCTCGGCGACCCCTGCAGCGCCCCTCCCCATCCTCGTGGAGAGCGGCGCGGCGAGGGCGCCGAGGCCGCCGCGTGTGGGCGAGGCCGCCGCCGAGCGTGGGGGAGCGCCGCCGAGGCTGTCGTCAAGTGTGAGCTCTGCCGCGTGCGGGCTCTGCCGCCCCTCGCCGGCCTCCCGCGTCGTCTCCGTGCGGATCGACGACCTGAGGAAGAAGAAGAAACGGCTTTTCCAAAAGTCACAGCTATTCAACCAAACGGCTTTTAGCTTTCTCACAGCCCATAACCTACAGCAGCTTTTCCACAGCCCATAACCTACAGCAGCTTTTTCAGAAGCCACAGCTCAACCAAACACACCCTCAGTAGGTAGTTCTGCACCTAACATGAATAACCAACAATCTGTTGGGCTCCAACTCGTTACTTTGTAAGGGTTGTTATAGTCTTATAAATCAGTAATCCCATTTGCAACATGACTTCTGACAAATGCACTCATTAATATAGAAACAGCATTAAAAATTCAAATAAGATTTGAATTGTAGAGAAATTGAGAAAATTACAGCTGGTATTCCAGCTTGAAGAGCAAGGTCTGCTGCAGCTAATGCTGTCAGAGGTGTGAACTCTGATGGTTTGACAACTACTGTGCAGCCACACGCCAATGCTGGTCCAACCTGGCCAAAACAAAGTGTGATTAAATGTACTACCTTAGCTTTTTTTATTCTTCTTTTGAACAGTTTAACCGATGGAAAAGTGTAGTGTACTGCTTGAGACCTTTCGGGTTATCATTGCTAAAGGAAAATTCCATGGTGTAATAGCTCCAACAACCCCAACAGGCTGTAAAAAAAGTGAAATATTAAGATACATGATGTATAAATTTGCTCAGGGTAAAGAAATAAGAAAACAATACCACATGTTCAGTACACCAGGTCAAGAAAATGAACTGCTAAATTGGACTAGAAGTCCATCTATGGAATGTTAATACCTAATTCGAAAATCATATAATCATATTATTTTGCTTAATGAAATGAAAGTGGTGACTGTACTACATTAAATCTTCCCATATACGAAATTGATAAACTAAGATGCATAAATCCTAATAGGCTAATACTTATCAGCCAACAATATTCATAGTTCCTGAAAAGTCATATGGGAATGAAACACTGTTTTTCCCTGTTGCAAACAGTTACCCAAAAAGAATATTTTAAGGGCTACTTGCAAGCAGAGAAAATCATGCATATCCATACTCGTAACCGACTAAAATCTTCTTGAAAAATGACATAACAAGTCCAGGCTGAACAATTGGCTAGGTGCAAATAGTCATTTCTGTTAGTACTAATTTAATTCTTTTTTTCTTATGCTGATTATGGCAATCATCCTCTTCCATACCAATGTATAAGCTAATGGAAGCTTGGAAAGTAGGCACGTTGCACTGTACTAGTATTTTATATGTAAAAGCCAGCAATTAACCAAGGGCTCAAGACAAACTGATGGTGAAGTGAAGTAACATAACATAAATCAAGCTAAGGAAGCCATGGGGGTTTAGTTATTAGCACAGAAGTAATAAAGGCAAAAGGATTGCATATTACCTGTTTCAGAACCAATAATCTGCGATCAGGTAGAGTTGGGGGAATAATATCACCATATATACGCTTTGCTTCCTCAGCAAAATATTCTATAAAACTTGCACCATAATTAACCTGAATAGGTGATTAGCAACCAATCAGGATCCAACAACACTTTAGAATTACAAACTCCAACTAACTAATATCAGTGCATGATTTTAGCAAGTACCTCACCAAGGGCTTCTTTCATAGGCTTCCCCTGTTCCAATGTCATGAGAAGTGCAAGTTCTTCCTTGTGTGAAATAATTAGATCATACCTTTGTGAAATATACATAGTGAGAAGAAATATCCAAGTAGTACTACAGAATTTCATGTTATCAATAAATCCTAAAAGCCCTATTTTACATAAAACTTGTTTTCATAGAAACTACCATTTTCTTAGTGCCTTGCTCCTTTCACTTGCAGTGAGTTTGCTCCAAGCTACAAAAAGGAAAGGATAAGAACATACGAACAGAAAAACTAGAAGTAGCGAATGTTATTTGTAGAGCAAAAGGGGGGAAATCCCTGCACCATTTTATGAATGAAAGCATAACAAGTTCTGGCCTTTGGCCCAAACGTTACAGTTCTTAGCAATCAAGCTCAAAATACTCCTTACAGTATCAGACAAGCAAAAATCATACTCCCTCTGTTCAAAAACAAAAATCCTACTCCCTACTCTCAAAACGCCACGCTGCCATAGACATATAGAAGTAGTGAATGTGATCATCAAGAACTAACTATAATGAAATATACGGAGAGAAAATTATCACATTGGCATAAAAATATTTATAGAGGGAAAACATCAATGGCAAACACCCAATTTCACGCAGACCTTCTATTTCTGTTATGAGGAGGTTGAGATGAGTGTCCTAAAAGGCATGGAAAAACTATAACCAAATTTGATCTAGATAAGGAGAAACAAAAACAAAAAAAGAAGAGAAAGTTGCTCTGGCTATAATGAAATATAACCAAATTTTAACTTCATTGTATCTTCATTTTGCTTGCAGTATATATATTTATTTTTCTACTAGTTGTTACATCTTAAAATTTGGATATATCATAGGACATTCTCGCCCCTATCTTCCCAACTTTTGACAGAATTTTCCAGGACAAAAAGAAAAGGTTTTGAAAAGCTTTGCATCAAAAGAAGAGTTTGCGTTAGATATTCACCTTGTATGGAGACACTGTAGTAGTTATGAGCTTGTAATTTGCTTATAAGACTTATTCTTGGTACCAAACATGACATTAGGAAGGGTATTATAGAGCAATAGAAAATCTAAGAAAAATAGAATGCATTTTCTGATATATAACAAGGTATTAGTGGAGACTGGAGACATAGGTCACATGAGACAACTAGCACTCTTAATTTGCTTACAAGACCATTGTCTCAAGCACAGAAGAAACCAGAACTGAAACAACAAAAGGTTCATTCGATTCATATCATTTAGTCCAAACATTATCTTCTCCGGGCATAGAAGCAATTTAATTCACACATATTAGGAATCTGGGCTTATTATAACAGTTTGACCATGACACTTATCAAACATCTTATGACCCAGTATTCAAGCATAAAAATTGGATGCACTAATATGTTTGACATACAATAGAATGTATTGTGAGCGGAAGCTATTGCATCGGATGTTTCTCTGCTGCCCATACAGGCCACATTTGCAATGACCTCGCCAGTTGCTGGATTTTGCACCTACAAGAACAACGATGTTACAATTATTGACAATTAACATTGACATAAAACAGAGATATGGGACAGTGAATAAAGTTATTCCAGTAGCAGCATGTCATGGATTTTCTATACTTTTCAGTAAAATTGATAAAAGTAACCTAAGCATCAAACTCAAAAGGCGCAAGACCAGCTAAGTTTCAACACTATTTTTTATGACTACAGTCCACAGCTCCCACAGATGGCTAACAGTAGTAACAAAGCATAAGATGGCTACAGTCCTACTAAAGAATTCAGATCAATTCCCACAGGCCACAGCTCCAACCCTTATCAAGGCAAAAGCAAAATTTTAATGGCACCAATGCCCCAGGGAGGGATCGGCAAGCCGAGCACCATATTCAGAGCCCACAGATGTTGCCCATAAGCGTAATGATGTTGCTTTTAGCATCTGTGATCCTCGTAGAATTTT
The DNA here is from genome assembly GCA_036346575.1 of Dendrocalamus sinicus. Lineage (NCBI taxonomy): Eukaryota > Viridiplantae > Streptophyta > Magnoliopsida > Poales > Poaceae > Dendrocalamus > Dendrocalamus sinicus. Next base: position 16,840,200 of record CM070646.1, read on the forward strand.
CCCATCTTAACACATAACATTGATTCTTCAACCTGGCAACAATCGGTGCTAAAACCCAACTTCTGTGTTTCGCCCATCAAAGTCGCCTAGCGTGCAGTGTAAAACCTCACCTGAGATAAAAACATGTTGCAACCAAGTACAGTTTCTTTAATACACTCTACCAAAGAGTCTCACAGTATCGCCTACAAAATGCTCGCCGGAATGCCCCAATGGGCAAACACCCAATATGTTTACAACATATACAAACGACTAATAAATTCACCAACCAAACCACAGTCCAACAGAATGAACTGAAAATTTTTTTGCCCCAAAACTCTCCCGTACCTCCCATATAACGAAGCACAATATAATACCTAACTCCCCACAAATTCACGCTCTCCGCAACGCGCCAATCCACAAGCATGGGAAACTTACTAGAGTGAGTTTCGTCCCAAAGTTGGAAACTCCCATCAAGCCGCCACATGAGAGAGAGCAACCGCGCGCGCGCGCATTCGGAAGCAACCGGAGCACATGCCGGAGACGTGAGATGGAAGGAGGGATACCTCGATAGTCTTGCCGTCGTAGGCGTCGACCCACTTGCCGCCGATAAGCCCGCCGGTCCTGAGCAGCCCCGCCGCCCGGATCTTCTCCATCGCCGCGCCCGCGTCCACGCTCATCTGCGCACCCCCAAAAAGGCGAAACGAAAACCACGACCGACTGAGATATGAAGGATTGAGAAGGGGGCGAGGACGAGAGTAGGTGACGGGAGGGGAGGGGGCGTACGTGGCGGCGGGCGACGACGCGGGAGTAGGAGGAGGCGGGGAAGGCGGCGACGATGTGGCGCGTGCCGAGCGCCGCCGCGCGTCGCATCGCCATCGCCATCTGGAAGCCGGGTGGGTGCGCGAGGAAGACGACGACGACGAGTGACGATCGGGCCACCTGTTCCGAGTGACTCTTTGTGTCGCCTTAAATTATGCGAGTGCATAATGTGGGCTGCTGAGCTGTGAAGATTATGGAGTTTTTAATGTTCCGTGATAAAGCTCACGTCATTTGAACTGATTTTTGGTGATGAAATAAAGCAAGCTTACGTGTAAAGGTTCGCCTGGCTCAGGGTAGGTTATGGTATAAAACATTATAAATTTTTTTCTTTGAGAAAATAAGGAAAAATTAGAGATAGCGAATGGTCTGTTCAAAGAGCCAGAAAGCCCAAGCCGATATGAATGGGACGGCTACAGAAATCGACTTGCAGAAGACGCTTCGTGGATAAGGTTGGTCGGGCCGACTGCTTCTCGATACTTATCGCTTCCTCTCCATGCTCGCTCCACACGAGTTGCTTCATCACCCTCGTCATTGTCCTCAAATCTGAGCCGGGCCCTCACTGCCACCGGCCTTCAACACGGCCAGCACGCATCCTCCTCGATCTACGGTCGTGTCCTGTGCGCCCTCTCTTGCCGTGTTCTCTGGGCCGTCTGATGTCACCTCCTCCGCCCAAATTTTTGCCGACTGCATTCTCATCAACCGTCTTCTCCACCATCTGGTGTTGCATCCCTCTCCTTCTTTGGACGACGCCTTGCAAACTGTCCTACGCCAAGGCGAATTCGGGTATGCATCACACCGTCCATCTACATCTCCCCTCCACACCTCCTGTATTGTTCGTTGCCGCGCTGAGTTGGGCCGCAGGTCACCTCGTCTCTCTCCATCTCTGTCCCCTGCCATCCGCAACGTCCACCAACGCTTCTGATTCTACCTCACGTCGCCTCCCTGACCTCTCAATCGCAAGGTGCATATGCAACACCCCCCATTTGCATGTCGATTTGGTTCTTTCTTCATTCAATTTGTGCAATTTTGCTGTTGATGAACCCACAAATTCATTAGGTTTCTTATTACTGCCTTCGCACACATGCTATTTCTCCATGTCTGCCACATCCGCATAGATGGCTAGCTCATGCTCCAACCTTGCAAATTGGGATGAGACTACAACATGAGTTTTCATTGATATTTGCAATGAGAAGGTGGAAGCAGACAACCAGCCTCAGGGTTGTCTACATACAAAACGGTATCGCAACCTCGTCAACAAATTCAATGAGTGTTTGGGCCGATTGTACACCTGCAAACAAGTGAAGAACAAATGGGACGTATTGAAAAGGGATCTCGCAAATTGGAAGTCTCTGAAGTTGTGACCAACCAGTCTAGGAATCAATCTGACCACTAGTAGTATTGTCGTGGACAACGACTGGTGGCAACAGCGAATGAAGGTATTCCATTGTGTTCCTTGCAAACCATTTCTTTGCTGATGTTTCCTCTGTGTTGACAAAATTTTGACACCTGGTCTTTACATGTGCTTGCAGAGCCTAGGTGACATGATGAAGTTCAAGAAGGCACCACTCGCGCGCAAGGAGTTGTTGGAGATCATGTTCCAAGATGCATACTGCACAAACAAGCATGCATTTGTGCCTAGGGTGAGCTGTTTGATGACTTGGACCAACAAGACGATGAGGAGCCAGAGTTCAACAATCCCGGTGGTAGCTTCGGACCATCTAGAACAACTATGGGAAGCAACCCATGAGAAGATTCATCGCTGCCCCTCCTGATGCCAAGCAATTGAAAAAGTCACACTGGGATGTCCAGTTGGAGCAGCTCGTCAACCTGTATGAGTAATCCTAGCTTAGCCATGCTTCCACCGTGTCGGGGACATCCCGCATAGCCAACCACGTAAAGAAAGAAATGCGAGCCTTGATGCAATTGGTTGTAGAAAGTGGTGTTGTAGAGGGAACCAACGAGCACTACTATGCCACGCGGTTGTTCATGCAGAAGAAGTACAGGGACATGTTTGAGAACCTGCCAACTGCTGAGGGACGTCTTGCTTGGCTCAGGAGAAGCTAGGAGGACCAGAAGAAGGGGATGTGAGGCCAGTGCTTTCTGTTCCTATGCCCGCTGTGTTACCTGCCACTGTTTTAGTTTGGTCATGTGTTCAATGATTTGCGAACTTCATTGTGTGTGCTTAGTACAATTCATATTTTATCGTGTGTTCAATAATTACGAACTTCATTTTAGTTCGCTAAACTGCTATTTCATCGTTCGTTGAATCGCCTATGTTCAGGTGTTCATGCTACCGGTTGAACACTATGGCTTGCTTCGTGCTTCAGTTTTCTGTTATGCAAAATCGTGTTTTTCGATTATCTCCGTTGCGTATGTTTGAATATGTGTAACGAATTGGCAGTGGAAATGATGTGGTATCTAAATTTTTGTTTCGCATCACCTGATGAAAAGCGAGGAACTAAGGCCAAACCCAACTTTAGCAATGCTGCCTCTATCTCCAGTGTGTTAGACGTGCAGGCCGCATATGCCCTATTCGCCCTATGAGGTGACAAGGAGGCAAGCTCCTCCAGGAGGCTAAGGTCTATTCCAGAAATATCTGGGCACCAGTGGGTGGAGGACCAACTGCAGGACCCACGACTGTGTAGAGAGATATTCAGAATGGGAAGGTCAACATTCTATGCCCTACATGACACTTTAGTGGACAACTATATTCTTCAATCTACTTCCTAAATGAGATCGAAGGAGGTGCTAGGAATATTCCTATGGTGTGTGTGGTGCATCATAGTCCAACGGACAAGTGGTGAACTGCTTTGCTCATTCTGACAGATGCATAAGTAGAATGTTCACATATGTTTTGCATTGTGTTGACCAGATGGGAGAGACATCATAACGCCAAAAGACCTGAACTTTGCTACTATCCATCTAAGACTGATGTAGGCAAGATTTCATCCCCATTTCAAAAACTGCATTGGTGCAATTGATGACACACATGTTCTTGTCATCGTGCCCAACCACATGCATCACATATACCGCAACTGCCATGGCTACACAAGTCAAAATGTGCTTGCAGTATGTGATTTTGACATGCGTTTCATCTCTATGTGTGTTGGGTGGCCTGAGTGTGTGCACGACGTGGGCATACTTCATGACACAGTGATCACATTCACACACAAATTCCCTCACCCGCTGTAAGGTACACAAAGTCCATAAGTTATGTTTCAAACTTGCAAGTTGTGCCATGATAACTACTTGTACTATAGGGAAGTACTAACTGGTAGACTCTAGATATCCCAACCAAGAAGGGTATCTAGCTCTATACAAGAACAAGAGGTACCATGTACTAGAGTTCGTTCCTAGTTGTCAGACAGTTGGAATGAATGAGGCATTCAATTATCACCAGTCGTCTCTACGCGATGTCATCGAACGTTCGTTCGGTGTTTGGAAGAACAAATGGTGTATCGTATTAAATGTTTCTAGCTATGGCGTGGAGACTCAAAAGAAAATTATCACAGCTACTATGGCTTTGCACAAATTCATCATTGACAATCAGCTGCCAGACTATGACTTGTGACCTTCTAGGCCGATGACGGCTACATCGATGGCCTAGACGATGACGCCACTCCAGCGCCCAGTCTTGGCTGGTCCAACAGAGGCATGAACGAGCTACGGGATGCTATTGCAGTGGTGCTAGTGGCATAATGTATTTGCTAATTGGATGATGTACAAGGCCAAACCTGTAATGTAGTGCTAGGATGCGACATAGTAAACATGTACCATGATGTAATTCACTTGATGTTGTACGATGGACTGTAGGATAGTGCATGTTGTCCCTTTATCCCTTGTACTACAATGTTTGCAAATGCGGTTATAGGACATCTATGATGTTGTAATGCAATGCGTTACGAATAAAACAACCCATCGTTTGCCTTATATCGGTTCAGATAGGGATGCAAAATTAGCTCAACAAAAAACAATCAGGTCTAGTCAATCAGGTCGAGGTCAAGCATGAAGGAGCAGATGGCGTCCACACTCTGCGAACCTCCCTCTCCTAATGAACGCAAACACCAGCGCAATCCATGACACGATGTCCCACTCCGCCATTTCATCAAACACCCTCCTTGCGTTGTTGCACTCACCACACGCATTATAGAACATGACCAGCATATTTCAAATGAGAAGGTGCCCTAGGAACCTAGCTTTCACCGTGATCACGTGCACTTGACGGGCCTCGTGGAGGCCACCGAACCGTGTGCATGCCTTGAGCACCATGGGGAGCCTGTACTCGTCATGCTACGTGGCGGTACTGCAGCAAGGAGCATGAAGGCATGAAAACCCGCTGAGGGGTCACGCGGCGAGGTTGAGATGGGAGATGATGGCGTTGAATGGGTGGGTGCTACAAAGGATGGGGCTGGGGCAGAGGCAAAGCAGTGCGTTGATAGCGTCAGCTGGCACGCGCAGGGGTGAGGTGCCTGGCGAAATGCATGAGAAAGGTGGGGAGAAAGAGGAGTCAGAGCAGATAGGCCCACATGTTAATCATTTTTTAAGAGGAAGAGGAAGGGGAAGAACACGCCACTCACCAACTCCCTCTTTTTAGTAGTAGAGATACGGTTTATGTATGTTACCGTGTCGCAAGCCAATCACAATAACTTCAATAGTCGACCTAATAAGTTTTCAAAAATTTGATTGTGCAAAATGTCATGCACAACCAAACCCATTACATTTTTATGCTAAAAGTATCGCATCATGATACCATATGTTACTCAAAAAAAATAGAAAGCATATATTACTTCAATCAAAGTATTGCACTGAAAACTTGATATGATCCTTCGAAAAGCTACTATAATCTAGTTGCACGCAATGCAAGTCATGAAGAACACTTCTGTAAGAACCACTTTCAACAGTGAACAAAATCTGAGCAGATTCTGAGTAATCCAACTTCTTTGATCTTTTAGTATAAAAATGCCCACACGCTAACCATTTCCAATGCAATATAAACAGATCCCTACCTGCAACTGTATAAATAGCTCCATCAGAAGGAAGAACAACTGAAACATCCAAATCTATAAAAGCGCATTAAGAAGTACATGTCTGACAAAATTTACCAATGTACTAATGCAGTAGTAGATCATATGCTTCCATAAAAATGGATTCACGTAATTTATAATGGTAACAATAGGCAGTTTAAACTTTGTAGTGTGATGCTCATTAGTTTGCAAATGGTGCATCCAGTAAAATTAAGCAAACTAAATTAGCCGAATGAACCTATGAGATGCTATTGTAAGTTCATAATTGAGGGTCTCTTAATATATTGGTGGAAGCATAAATCCAATAAGAATTATGTATGTAAAAATAATCTAGGGTAATAATAAATAAATTCATATCTTCCGTAATCACCATTATTAAAAGAAGCAAACATGAAACACTCATATACTCCTATCACCAACTTATCCTGCATTCCAAAAATGCATTTTGATATACATAAATCTTTCCTTTTTGTATCATGTTGTGAGCCCAATTAGATTTAACTTTTTTTGTTAGCAACTTTTCCTGTAGTCCAAAAATGCATTTTGATATACATAAACCTTTCTTTCTTGTAGCATGTAGCCTAGTTATATTTAACTTTTTCTGCATGAACTCAAAACAAAAATGCTTGACAACTGAACAGTATAATCAAAATTATACTCTTTACAAAATTTATAAAGCCAACAAATATACTTCACTAAATCACCAGTTGATCTATTTCACATTATGTTTATCATGATTCCTAAAACTGTAGTCTTCATTTGGGCTATCATCCCAAAACTAGTAGTAGGAAAAATAATAAAATTAAAGAAGCAACAAAATATATCATGCTAATTTCTACAATACTTACAAATGTAGTAAGGTTGCATATTGATTGGCAAAAATTAACTTCCAAGTGAAATTACAAAGGACAATGGTTTTACACAACAAAATCCATGAGGAAGATTTTAACACAACTTCAATCCATTTCTATCACAAGGATATTAATTGATCCTTGACCCCACTCTACCAATCATCATCAGGGACAATTGTTCTGATAGAAATCATAGAGTACCATAAATGACAAGTAGCCCAGAAGATGAACATAAGTCAATTCAAGCATGCTATGACTTAGCCTTTCCTATAAACTAAGATGAAACAACTAAAATTAGTGAGGTCACCCCATGTATTTTGGTCGAAGTTTGAGCAATTGGACATGCATGAATTTCACTATTTTTATGGAGTGGTACATGAATAAATGATCATTTGTTATACAAATAGCAGTGGGATTTCCAGATAGAATTAAATTGAGCATGAACATGAATTAAGACCCTACAGGACTACATGTCCAAACAAATACTACTTACAACAAATTAGCCGGCAAAACTTGAGAATTTCTCCATAGGATGCACATACTATAGACATTCCTTGATTTCATATTTCCATGTGTGTAATCTAAGAAAGTTGCTAGATATAACTTCCATCAAGGAGAACAAGAAAGAAACACTAATATCAAGAAAAATCAAGGCAAAATTTATCGTTTAGAAGCATAATTATGAAAAGCAAAATGACTTATCATAGGGCGTTGTTTGTGATATAATACAAGTACCTCCAAAAATTAAAATGATCCATGTCTTCTTATATTCTATTGTCCCTTGCAATCTAGATTAATTTTGACTTTAAGACATGACAATATAAAGTTTTACCATCATGCTTTCCGCATGAATAGGGCAGGGACAGTTCATAGATCATTGTCCATATGCACATCTAAGGTAACATTGCCACTATTCTTATATGCTTGGAAACCTATTTTTGCGACTAGTCCAAATATTCTTAAATAGATAAGCCAGGGAGTAATTAATGCAAATCAGTTTCTTTTTTACTAACATCCTACAAGGCTACAACACCAAGAGTCTCTAACTATAGTGGAAGGTCATTAGTGCAGCAAAGAACATATGCATCTCAAAAGTAATTAACATAAAAAAAGGCATGAGATTAAATAAACCAAAAAAATTAGAAACATGACAATATCAAGCCTGCATATTCTTTAATTCTGTATCCTACCAATTAACCTAATGAACTGATTGTTTATGTTTGTCCATGTCAAGTGGGGGCGTACATACCATCGTTGTCCAGGAGCAGGGAGGAAGTCTGAACCTGATATGGTGGATCAGAGTATTCAGAGAGATGTTACCAAGTTGGATATGGCTACCTAGCCAAGTAGGATTTAGAGTTGTATTACGTATGATAGGTGAGCTTGTCTCTATATAATGCGAACCTTTACAATCAGAAGAGGGTAGATAATAAACTCGTTTCTGTCTCATACTCTTCTACCTTGTTTTCGTGCTGCAATCTTCATTACGTCCGTCCCTATCCAAGACAACACGGAGCTTTCAGGCTCCCGTCCTGCTGTGTTTCAAGCATCGTCCCATCGCATGGGTGCAATCTTCGATCACGTGATTGTGCCCGTGATATCTTGATATCAGAGCTGATAGCGGACTCCGTGGAGATGGCCGCGTTGACCCAGCAGATTGCGGATCTCTCGGCCTCCATGACAGTCAAGTTTGAAGCATTGAAGAAAGACATAGCAACGGATATAAGTGGCATTAAGGAGCACATCAACTTGCTCGAAAAGCGGCCTGCAAACGCTGGAGAAGGACTCCTACCGATGCTGCCAGGATTCTCGTCGTCGGGTGACCCCTCCTCAACCTATAAAAAACCTCCCCGCTCCCAATTCGCACTCCTGAGTACCCAAGCACTCCCTCAATGTGTGCCCGTTGCATCAGCCCTTGGCGCAACTCCAGTGAGGAATCACTGCCACTCTGGGCACCTTCAACCTCGCCATCACCACCAAGAGCTCCCTTATGCCAACACCAACCTCTTTCGCCTCTCTGTCGAGCAAGAGCATCGCCAAAGCACCCCCTCCGTCGAAAGACTGTCACCTATTCACACCGCTGGTCACCACTGTGCATGCTTGAGCTCCACACTAGGTAAAGATGGACTCTCTATGTCTTTCTCTTTCCAAGGCACCCCTCGCCATCCTCTACCGACCACCTGAACTCCGGCAAGCCTCGGGATCTACGTGCCGCTCATTGGCGACCATGCCATGTCAGTGCATAGGTCCGACAAGGCAGCCACGAGGCACCAAGCATGTGCCACAACAACGCATGGTCACCCCATCAGCTCCCCGTGCCACACAAGCCATGCTCTTGGTCCACTGTGGACCAGGCATCATCTGTTGACCCGGTCTATAGACCTTGGCCCACATGTTAGAGACTAAAAACCTTTTTTCCTTTAAAAAATAAATTAGCCAAAATTCAAAACCCTTGCCGACGTCATCGTGATGCAATGACCCCATTTTTTCCTTTAGAAAAATAAATCAGCAAAAAACCAAAATCCATGTTGATGTCATAATTACCTTTTCCTTTAGGAAAATAAATCCAGAAATGCTATTTAATCTTTTCTTTCTCATTTTTTAGTTTTCAAACTTCTGAGAGCCTATTCTCCATCCTAGCTCTAAATGAAACCATTCTTTTTTTCTAAATTTATCTAAAATCCCAATATACCCATTTATGCATTTCTTCTAAATTTTGGAGTTTATTTGAATTTATTGTGTTTGTTTGGTTATATTCACATATAGACTACGATATTTCCGAGGAGTACTACTTTGATGACTCTCACCAACCATGGAGCAAGGTAAGTTATATACCTTGACCATATTGATCCTATTTTGCAAATGAAATTATATTATTTTAAATTATTCTGCATGCTTATGTTTAATCAATGTATTTCAGTTCCAATTTTAAGTTTTTAGTTAATACCTACTTGTTATTCCTCATTTGACAATGAACACTTAAAGCCTTGTCACCCTAGAATAAAGTTCTGGTTAGTACACTAGTATTAGTTAGAATATTTTATATAACTGTTTAGGCATTAGAGATAATTTTAGGCTTAGGACAATTTTTCATATAAAATGATGAGTTTTAAAATGTATTCTTGACTTTGGTGAGTCGAGAAGGACTATGAAATATTTGACAAAGTAAAATATAAAACTTGACTTAGACTTAGGCAAATGGTTAGGTGGTAGGTGCTTGCTGGCACACGTTATTGCTCAGTGGCTCAACGTGGGTGCTTGGCACAAGGGGTATATGAAAAGTCTGTGTAAGTCAATTAAGGATCAGTCTGTGAGCTACTGCAACAAAGCTCTATTATACTACCACAAGGTTGGTATGGGACAATTCTGACTAACTAATTTGAGGGTCCCAATTTGAGTATCGCTATAGGTTGAATATGAGCGTGGCGTAAGCTACAAGAAATCTCACACGGCATAAGAGGGGCCCCAACTTAATGGATTATGTGTTGTGAAACCTTAGCGGGGGTGTGACCAGGCTGATGTTTTTGCATTGTAAAGAACTTGTTATGATTTTCTCGATCACATGCCTTTAGAAGTGTGTAGTGGCTAATATTATAAGTTAATCATATCTTGTGATAAAGTTGTACCATCTCTGTAGAGTGTATAAATTATCCTGGATAGCTGTGCCCACGATCATCCACTCCTAGCTTGCTCCTCAACGACGCCGACTACCGCCGTGAGCTAACACCTCCATTGTGACCTTACGGTTGATTGCACAACACACTCTTTTTGTAAATGTCATAAGAGTGTCTTGTGTAATCTCACTGTTGTGACACAAAGGTGACGATACCACCACCTCTCCTTCGCTGCAAGGCACTGCGGAAGCAGCTAGCTACCAAGACGGTGCTCAAGTTGGTGTCAAGGACATCCAGCTCACACACTGCTAGGATATCTCCTTCTTCTATGTTTTTGCCATGGGTTTGTAGGATTAAGAGATATGTTCTTATCATGTTTAAGAATTGGGTTCGTAGGATTATGAGATGTGTACTTGCCATATTTAAGAGTTGAGTTCGTAGGATTAAGATATGTTCTTACCATGTTCTTGCTGTGTTAGATGCGTAACCTGCTCATTATCTTGTGATGTTGTAATGGTGGATTCTAATGGAATATGCTCCTGTATTTGCTTGTTTTCAAAGGGTGTAGATAACATTTCTTGAGACTAGCCAAAAAAGAAAATTTTAGGTATAGTATGAATTATCATAGACGATTTTGTGGTATAAACTGTCTATGAAGGACTGTCACAGACGGTTTTATATTATAACCGTTTGTGATACTTGTCCATCACAGACGGCTGGTAGGTAGAACCATTTGTGATGTGTGAGTATCACAGACGGTTTTTGGTTCGAGCCGTCTGTGATAGTGTTCTTCACAGACAGTTCTAGTTACAAATTGTCTGTGTTGTATTTATCACAGACGGCTCACAAACCATCTGTGATAACCTCTGATTATCACTGATGCATAAAATTCAGACAGTTCAAAAAACCGTCTGTGATGGTAGTTCCAAACCATCTATGATGACTCTTTTTGTAGTAGTGATTAGACTTTGTTTTCCAAAACTGGTCTAAATGTAATTGTTGGAATCTTTTTGAAGAAAAATGGTCCAGGTGGGATACCCGTAGATAGATTAGTGTTGGGCTAGACTTGCACTAACATTATTAATTTGCTTAAAGTTCTATTTTTTACTTGTTGTATTAAATTCAGCAATTTACATCTAATTATTGTATTTATTCAAATTTGGCTTTATGCTCAAATAACCCTATTATGCCTTTCCTTATGCCCTTATAAGAATAATGCGTCTTCCCGTAACTTGCAGAGTACATTTTTATGCTCACCCTTACTTAATTTTGTTGCTCAGAAGAGGATAACTTCGACTACGGTGAGGATCAAGATGAGTAGGCCGTGTCTTACTGTCGTTTGCCTGTTGATAGGCTTATTGGGCTTCTTCACTTTAAATTTTTTATCTTCCGCTGTTATTAACTTTATATTTGGCCTATGAGTAGTTAGGATGTAAAACTTGACCACAACGGACATACTTTTTATTTAATAAAGTTTGCCATTATGCATGATATGTATAACTGTTACCATTGTATGCATTAGCTTTTCCTGGACTAATGTGATTGACATAGATGATCTGAAGGTGTTGCTCCTAGGTCCAACACTAAGAATGTTCAAACTACCTCTGATATAGGGGATGTACCTCTTGATTTGCTAAGTTTCACTAATACTGGCCTTTCCATTGAATGGGCTTCCATATCCCCACCTAATCCAATTAAATAACCTTCCATATTCCCATAATCACCAACTTTGCTAGCTAATAACATTCCATCTCTTCCTATACCCATTGGAAATTTCTCTCTCATCAGAAGAGGAGGGAAGAGCCCATGCACACTTGATGGCTAAAAAGGTAAGCCTAATACTTGATCTATTTCCTTGTATGATATAGAAAATAAGGGAATCATGTGATATCAAAGGATAATGAGAAAACCAAGTAGCAAGAATAGATTCTCTGTGTGGATAAAAAAGAAGGAACAAAGGGGACATTGATTTCCCATTTTCTTCATCATAGGATGAAGATTGATCAACAAAACACTATATGGCTTTTATGATTTTGATGTTATCTTAGATATAGACTAGTGGGATTTGATAGTTTGGATGTTTTGTCCAAATTATGGTTGAGACTTATAGTTTAAGATTAAATATCTTTATATTTTAAGTGTTTTATAGCTTAGCATGTAGCGTTCGCTATATCTCCGATATACGCTATCCGTTATAATAAAAATAGTCCACCACTACGCTTTCGCTACCCGCTATTTAAAATCTTGGCTTTATTGATGTTTAAATGGTTGACTCATTGAAACCTTTGCCAGGTAAAAACTTAACTTGAGAAAACCTTGGTAAATAAAAAAGAGTACATCCTGTAGCTCTACAGTTAATGTAAAAAATGAGCAAAGGTACAATGTACATCGATGCTCTAAGTGTTATCATCTAGATAGAGATTGTTGAACGTGTCTACCAACTCTGTATTCTCTACGGAATGTTGAGCTCGCAAATTGGCTTGTTCTCAGTCTTTCACTGTGAGATGTACTTCCACCTTCTCACTTACTTCCACCATCTCACTCGTAGGACTTGTTCTTCTCTCATCCAATATTCTTCCAGAAAGACTAAAAGCAGACTCAGAAAAAACTGTCAAGGCAGAAACAGTTAACATATCCTGTGCTAATATGGATATCATTGAATATGTTAGATTATGCTCGTGCCACCATCCCAAAATGTTGAGGTCCCTCTTCCTGGTGATTCACAGGATCACTATCCAGAAAGGTGGTTAGTTTTCCACTAGTACAGATTGCTCCAGCACTTACGTTGGTGAACTTGATCTTCTGAAGGAACCTGCTGCACCAAAGATTTTGCCTCACATATTTGTTTTCTTACCTGTAGTGGGTGCTAGTAGAGGTCGTTGCAAGTGAATTCCTTGAAACTTTTATTTGTACTTCTAATAAACATCGAATAATTTAGTGTGAACAATTGAAAAATAGTTAGAATAATTTATCCTTACAGTTCACTCAGAAATGAAAGAACATTAGTAAATTCTTCAATTTTAGCTCTTGGATCTAAAATAAATGCAAATGCATATAAATACGGAATCTCTTTCCAATATTTCAAATATTTAGTTTCATAGCACACACAACCTCTCATAACACTATGTCCTTTTATTAGCTTTCAAATGACCCACAATCGCAAGAATATGATGCACAATTAAAGGAGATGTTGGGTGATACACTCCGAATAAAGCAATAGTGGAATCATAAAAAAGTTCAAAAAATACTAGTAACTCTAAGCAACATACCAATGCTGCTTAGTCAATAGTTTATTGCTGTCATGACTATGATAGTGTGTGTGTGAATAAAAAAACATAAAATATCCTCTTATAGGGTAAAGTATTCTATAGCATCAGATAAATTTAGTTCCACCTTACCGGTATATCCAAACCGAATTTTCTTGCATGTACACCTATCGCAATGTAGAAATTCTTATATGTTGTAATTCGTTAGTTAGAATAATTTACAAGAGATATTGCATCGCAAAAAGCTTGAATATACGGATCCAACCTCTTTAAACCATATTTAACTATAAGATTAATAATATGATAGAGGCATCACTGATGTAGCAAGAATGATTCATCGTATATACTAAATAACGATGTGAAAATATCCATTGCCCTAGAGTTTGCTGCAGCATGTACAAAGTAATTGCAAATAATTTATTTGTAATAAAAAAATCTTCCACAACTTTGATAATACATTTTGCAATATTCTCACCCGTATGTGTTATGTCAATAAGTTTAAAGCCTATAATTCTCTTTTCCATTACCAAGTCATCGTTAACATAATGTGTAATTACACTAAGATAATCCTCCCTAACCTAACCACTTCATATGTTCGAGGTCAAGGCCACCGAAAATGTACATGTCCCAAAGAGTTCTTTTAGTTTAGCACGACCATTATTATAGTATTGAACTACATCTCAAGTTGTTGTTTGTCTAGAAACTGAAGAAAATATAGGATTATGAACAGTTCTAATGTAGGTTTCAAACGCTTGAGACTCTCCAAAGTTTAAAAGTATATCCTGTGTGGTAATCAAATGGCAAAGATATTCTCAAACTACCTCGGGATTATAATCCCAGTTACGTACCGTACCATCGGGGTTGTACTACAGCTATATCTGCCTCATGATTATTCCTTGTTTTTCTTTGCATCTTTGGGCGTGTATGATCAAGTGCCTAGTTCCATTACGTAGACTTTGCAGAAAACTCATGACAACAAATTTTATAAACAGCATATTTTACTTGAGCTTTGGCCTCATCTCACTTCATTATCTTGTCGAAATCTTGCCACATCTCCGATGTATTAGGTCTAGATCTCTTTGCTTCAATACTTGCAAACGCAGTGGCACTCGTAGAACCTGACGATTGTACAGCCAGGGTTTGCTCTCTCGTTTGAGGTGGTAGCAAAGGCAGATAATTTCATTCCCGAATGATGAAAGATCTTCTGGAGAAATTCCGTAATCACCTACAGGAAAATTGCCAAAATTTTTTATGGAGAAATGTAGAACATTGCAAAATGCAAATATAAAATTATACTATTACCTATTTTACATCATAACAAAGAAAAGTAAGAATAATAGAATTATATAAAAAAAATAGTATTGTCACCTTTTTTCTTGACTATAGCTGGATTTCAAATTTTTAGCAAAAATATTTTGAATTTTGCCAAATTATCACAAAGGGTATGGAAATTTTAACAAGAGAATTAGGTAAAGAGATTACATGTTTGAGTGTGGATGAATGAGGGGATTTGCTGCCTATTTATAGAAAAATTGAGTTTTAAATATTTTTTTGCATTTTGAACTCCCAAAATGGCTAGAAAATTCAGAAATCCGATTGTTTTCAAGCTAAAAGGGCTGAAATCGTGCTAAACGGCCGTATCTACCATGCCTAATGGGCTAGTCGTGCCTTACGGGTTGTTTTCGTGCCTAATAGGCTAACTATGCCTAACGGGCTAAATGGGCTAATATGCTTAATGGGCCGTACCATGCCTATCGTGCTCGTGCTATGCCGTGCCAGGCGGCATGCTGGCTAAGGAGGTGGCCTAAGCACGGTCCGACGCTTCATGCTATGTCGACTCGGCACGATTCGTTCGTAAGCTATGCGGTACCTGGACCATGCTTATAGTTACATGCTTTAGGTCGGCACAGCCCATTTGGCCACCCTAATCGCATCACTTGTTTACACCCGCCATCATATTTGGCCACTCTAATCGCATCGCTTTGTTTACATCTGTCATTAACAGCTACAATATATTTTTAGTTGCTACAGTATAAAATAAAATATAAATTAGAGATTTTAAATCCAAATAAGTACCTACTAAATTTGCATTATGCCTACTGGAATCCACGTATGTACCACGGCCAATGTGCGAATCCAGAAAGCTGCCATATCACTCCAACGACTCCGTCCAACCCAACCGTTCTATTAGTTTTGAGCTGAAAAAAAAAAAGAAAGGCACTGGGAAAAAAATAGTTAGGACATCCTTGACTAATTCGACCTCCCCTTGGTCGTCTCCGCCGGCTCAGTTCAACGCGGAGGCCACGACCACCACCACCCACCGCCTCCCCTCTACCCTTCTTCTCTTCACGAGTCAAACCGCCCTTCCCCTTCCTTCCTTGTAACCTTCGCAAACAGAACAAGAGCACCAGGACAGCAAGTTCCAGCTTTCCCCATTGTCTCCTTCCCCTTTCTTTGCATCCAAATCACAAGAAAGGAAACAAAAAAAAGGGGCCGGTTCTTGGTTCTTGGCGTCGGCTGCCTGCGATTTTGTGCGAGATTCCTTGGGCAGTGGAGGCGTTTCTTGGCGATTGGTGGGGATGGACAACCTTGCCGCTGGGTCGAGCTCCGGCGGATCCGGGGACGGGGGCGCGCTCAGGAGGAACTCCAGGAAGCCCAAGTGTGAGATCTCGCATCAGAGTTTGATCTTGATGCTGTTATTGTACTTCTTTTTTTTCTTTCGGTTGGGGTTTGTAACAATTGCTTTTTTATTTTTGTGATTTTGGGCTAGTTGGGATATTTAAATATGAGTTACGAGAGATTACGATGCAATCTTGTGAGGTTTAATTTGGCTTAAGCACTGATTTTTGAGGTCCTGAACTATGATTTTCTCTTTGGCATAGTACGGTAGGAGGAGCTTTAGTTCATGTTTTCCTCTTGTTAAGAATAGGAGTTGACTCTAGCGTTAGAACCGCTGTATCGGGTAATCAAAGAAGAGTCCTGCAATTTAAAATGTCAAGCCTTCTTTTCAGATGGTCATACAAAGTTTTGGTGGAACTGGTAAACTTGCGATGAAATTTATTTATTTACTCCCTTTATATTAGCAGATTCCAAGTTTACGCAGCAGGAGCTCCCAGCTTGCAAACCGATTCTTACTCCAAAATGGGTAGGTTGACAGTACAGTTTTTTTCCTGGTGTTAATTAGCTTTAGCTTGAGAGAGAGATCATATGTTGGAGCACCTCACAAGTGGTTGTGCTTATATTATACAGGTCATTTCAGTATTTGTTCTTGTTGGCATCATTTTTGTCCCTATCGGTGCTGCTTCGCTGCTAGCTTCACGAAAGGTATGCTGAATTCAGTGGCGAAGCCAGAAATAAAATGGAGGGTAGGCTAAGACACTAAGCTTGATTGTCACAAACACAGTTATTTACTCTTGTTCAATTCAAATTCATTCATGAATAGAAGGAAAACATAGTCGCAAAGACATAAATGCAACAGAAGTACCTCAGTACTAGAAAGCGCATATTAAAAATATATAAATATGGTTCCAGTTATCTGCATATCAAAAATACCAAAATTAATGATATGATATCTAATTGTAAATGATCGAGAGCATTCAAGAAAAACATAACATACCCTAAAATACTAAATTGATAAGAAAACAACTGAAGAAAAATTATCCACTCTGATTGTCTGAACTTGTGAAGCCATCGGCCGCCCCCAATCTCTTCAATTCCTCTCTCACAGTGAGACTCACTCATCTGTCACTCTATCTGGCACTCACTCTATCTCCTCAATTCGGCGGCTCGGCCGTCTCGCTCTCTGTCTTTCTCACTCTCTCAGATTCAATCGGTCGCCTCGCTCCGTCGGTCCATCTCCAGTCCGTCGCTCGTCACCTCGCGAGCTCGCTCGGACTCCGCCGTCTCCGCCACTCCAGTCTCCTGTCTCCCTTCTCGGCTTCTCCCATCTCCGGCCTCCGGGACTCGGTGCTCCTCGCGGCGCCGCGCGCCGCGACTTCGCCGGCGGCGCCTCGGCCTCGCCGCCCGGTCCGCTCCCCGCGAGCTCGGCCCCTCGTCGATGGTCGCCCTACTTCAACTCTCCCCGCCGGGTCGTTGCCAGATCTAGCTCTGGCTCCGACTCCGGCGACACCCCCTACTACGAGCGCGGCGTGCCTTCGCTCGGTCACCCCCAGCCCCAGCACCCCTCTGGCCTCTGTGTTGTGGCGGCGCCGACGGCGATGCATCTCTCCTCTGGGCTCTGGCTCTAGGTTGGCCGCCGCCCGCTGGTCTGGGAAGTGAATGTGGTCATGTGGTAACCAATTGCTTTGTTGAAGTGGGTGTTTTGCTGGGCCATTGAGATGAATCTGTTGGGCCTCTTTAAGGGGAGTGGGCTGCCACCTTGGCTATGTTTTTTGTTGGGCTGTGCTTTGTGACCGTCGCCGGCCGGCCGGCTGCATGTCGTTCTGTGTGGGCGCCGCCGTCTGGGAGGTGAGGCTCGAGCCTCACCAAGCCTCCCCGCTGGCTTCGCCCCTGGCTGAATTAATATGCTGTATGCTTGATTCAAAGATATGTTCGGCCAAGTGGGGATTTTTTTTGTTAATGTTTGTTGTTTTCTTTGCCATAGGTTGTTGAGATTGTTGATCGATATGATGATGCATGTGTCCCAAATAATATGACCGACAAGCTTGCTTACATCCAGAACTCAACAATATCCAAAACCTGCACAAGGAGACTAAAGGTAATGAGCTTAGCTGCATGAGTATTCTTCTATAACCTGAAATTTTGGAAATGGAGAAGCAATAACCACTAGAGCATCGATTAGTGACAGTGTGTGTGATACTCCTTTTGCATATATGCATCTTGGTTTAAGAATGAAAAGAATCCTTGGCTGAAATATTTGCTTGCATGTTCGTCCCCAGGTTCCAAAGGATATGACACCGCCGATTTTTGTGTATTACCAGCTGGACAACTTTTTCCAGAATCATAGGAGGTATGCAATATGCATTCTGGGGTCACTAGTATTTCAAAGACATTGAAATGAATACAATGAATCCTTGGCTGAAATATTTGTATCCAGTTTTTGCAGCTATTGCATTGAAATGAACTCCGCCTATGTAGTTTTCTACATAGCCTATCCCAAACTAGGAAAAAGTAGGGTTGTGTTAGGCTTGGCGAGCCAACATAAAAAAAAAGCACCTTTTCATGGAATGAAACCCAAAATTGATTGAGGAGGTTTCATTCCTAGTCACCCTAACTTATTTGTGACAAAAGACTTTATTGTTGTTGTTGCATTGAAATGAATCAAATGAAAAATGCATTGTTGTGAACGTTAGTTCATAGGGGAAGGCCAAAACGGCATGGCTTGAAAGGGGATTAGAAGGGGAAGATTGGACTAAATACTGGGATGAGCGAACTTGGGTGAGAGAGAGAGAGAGAGAGAAATTCATTATTCTTGCTTGGGATGACTTGACTCTAAGAAACATATCCCTAAATTAAGGAAACTTATCACTGATGCCCAACCACATAATTTAGCCAATACATTGCTGGGTATTGTTTATATCAACCATTTTATCATGTATGTTCAATGATAACTTCCCCAAATGCAAAAGTCCTCTTATGCATGGTAGAAGTGAGCTAAAAGTGTCCTGGACACTGACATGTGCAAAATCTCTCTCTCTCTCTCTCTCTCTCTCTCTCTGATAACAAAGGGGTAAAAATCCTTATCAGTTATCACCATATACTTATGTCATGGACACATGTGAGGGCATTGAAGTCATGAACTTACTATTGACACCTACCCACTATTGTACGTATGGCTAAAAAATATTGGATTTTGACAAGTTAACATGAGGTTTTGGCAGTTAAGCTCATTTTTATTTGCTCAACCTTCTGTTTTACACTTTGTTAATGAGAATTATTCTTGCCTTGCATGACATATTTTCCCTGCTTAAATAACAAAATTTTCACATTCAGATATGTCAAGAGCCGAAATGATGCACAGCTAAGAGATGCTAGTAAGGCAAATGACACCTCCGGTTGTGATCCTGAGACCACAGCAGATGGAAAGCCAATCGTCCCTTGTGGTCTGATTGCATGGAGCACATTCAATGATTCGTATACCTTTGTCCACAACAGTAAGAACTTGACAGTAGACAAGAAAGACATCTCTTGGAAGAGTGACAGGGAGCACAAATTTGGGAGTGATGTCTTTCCAAAGAACTTCCAGAAAGGTGCTCTTATAGGTGGAAAAACACTTGATTCAAATATACCGGTATGTTTATGGATTTCATTCTGTACCATTAGATTATCGCATATGTAGTGGGTGGGCAATTATGCTTTTAGTATATCGTGGTCATCTAATTTAAAGATTACTGACTTCCAGTGAATTTCCATTGAGATAGATCAAGAAAAGTTCTTTTCGCTGTCAGAATAACATTTGTGCCTCTGAAGTTAGTGATTTTAGTTACCTTCTGTGCAGTTGAGTGAGCAAGAGGATCTTATTGTTTGGATGCGGACTGCAGCACTCCCTACATTTAGAAAGCTGTATGGTAGGATATATGTTGACCTCAAGGAAAATGACACCATTACAGTTACATTGGAGAACAACTACAACACATATAGCTTTGGTGGCAAAAAGAAGTTGGTTCTTTCTACCTCAACCTGGCTTGGTGGAAAGAATGATTTTCTTGGTCTTGCATATCTCACTGTTGGTGGACTCTGCTTCTTCCTGGCATTTGCATTCACCTTGCTGTACTTGATAAAACCAAGGTGAGTAACTTCTCAATTCTCGAATGCTGCAATCATATGAAGTTACACATGCCATCTAATTGCTATTTTCATGATTTGAATGTGATCCATACAGTAAGTCTTCGAGATTTGGCCTATTGAGGTTTACGATCTATTGCTAATTCTGGAAGGGTCAGGGAGCCAAGGGCTAGGACCGCTATTTTCCAGAACATTACCCATAACACTGGGGATAGTTGGTTTACTGTTACTGGGCTATGAGATCCTTGCCTTAGCGCTCCCTATGACATTAATATTTCAAATGTCCCTTCCAATGTGTGTTCCATGTTCAGTGTCTGAACTTAGCCGCATAATGACAAGATGATTTCTATTTGCTGTAGTGCTCATTGAATTCTTGATAGAATTATTCGGATGTCCTTTGAAGCCGTCTGGTTACATCATTTCTTGCTAATCTGAAGTGCATCGCTGATCATGGTCTGGTCTCCTGCAGGAAATTGGGAGGTAACAACTACTTGTCATGGAACAGAAGCCCTGCAGGCCGCTGATATGGCCTGAAAGTTAGATTGCACATTCTGCATCAAACAATTCTTCTCCTGGTTCAGAAGTATCTTGTACCAAGTAGCAATTTTACTTGTGAGCTGTGGTGGAGTATGTATACTGGCCAATGTGTATGAGCGGCACTGGTGTACATTATATTGAACCAATATATACCCCTTTCTATTGTCGAAGACCGAATTCCCTACAAGTGAAATGAATTTATCGAATAATTATATCCTTGTTCAGTAATGTTGGTTTTTAAACTGTTGCAGCGTGAAATTCCATTATTTGCATCCTGCATTCTAGTCAACATGTGTGATAAGTTCCTTGTTTTCTATCTTTCTTGTATAGAAAAGTGGGGCTCCATAAACATAAAGATAACAATGCTCTGCAGTACAAATTGCTAAGAGAAACTTTAAGAGCAAGTTTAATAAGGCGGACTGTGCTAGCTATAAGCGAATCCATGTCAGCATAGTCCTATGTGGAGGAGAGAAAAGGAAAGAGAGAGCCAAGCCGACTCCCATGCAAGAGTTAGGCTATAGCACAGGAAAAGAGGCATTATCCATGCATGTACCCATAGAACTAATTGCTATACCCATACATATATTAAATTATCAATACCCATGTATGTATTAAATGATTGAGAGCTCTTGTGGAGACAACTTATAGCCAGTTTATTGTATGAGTTGACTGCATCATTATCTTTTAATGACATAGAAATATATTGGAGGTAGCAGCTATCTGTACTATTAAACTTGCTCTAAAGGTCTCAAGTCTACAAGATGCATACTTTTTTCTTCGGAAAAATCTCTAGATCTAACCTGTATGACTTAAATATGAGAAGAGGTCAACTAGAGGTACAACTTCAGAACATCGGCTCTTCAGAAGTGGTCACTGGTCAGTAGAAGGATTTTGACTCTTTTTTTTACGTCACTAGGAGCAATTGCTGCGATACTGGCCTTCAGGGTATGCAGGATCGACAGGATGATCACACGCTGCCCATGCTTGACGTAACACCGTAACCTTTCGGCCGGCCATTGATGCAGCACCCTTGAAGTTAGAAACAAGAGTAAGGGAGGTTAAAGGGCATCTCCAATGGTCTGAGTCAGCTATATGCATAAACACATCAGCATATATTCTATGTGGAGGAAAGATAGTATGCAAAAAAAATCGAGCCAGCTCTTTTTTAAACACTAGTCTATAACGCCAAACGAGGCAACCTCTATAAATTCTATGTGTGCATGCAAACATCAAATAGCTATCTTTATTGATAGTTCTTTAGAATGCTAGCTTTAGGGCACTCCCAATGCAGAAACTATGAGGTAGTTTCTATACTTGCTAATTAATGTAGACACTACTCATGAAAACTATACTCCCAATGGATAGTTTCTACAAATAAAATTTTCATCCAATCATCTATCTTCTCTCTCCTATCATCTACCTATCACAGCTCTTTCTATTTTGGTTCCCGTGTAGACATGGTTTCTTGTATAAGAAACCATTTCCTTATCTCTCCTCCTTAACTCCAATGACACATCAGCATTTTGCCTACTTGACACCTTATTTAATGCCATAGAAACCACCCATTGGGGACTGCCCTTAGTGTGTACTATATAGATGATGTGGAAGTTTTATAGTTAATTACTAGCTATAACCATTGGAGATTCGTCATCAATGCGGATAAATTAACAGCAAATTCCAATGTGAATAGAGACAAGCTAATTGAATTCAATTTGTTTTTTACCACGTGACACCTATAGCCAATACGGCGAGAACTCAAAAGGTGCATGAATATTAATTGCAAACCTTCTATCAAGAAGAATATATATTTTTCTCTTGAATGTTATTCAGTTTGACATGCTAGAAATCATTAGATTTGACCAATATTAGATATTTCAATTGGCATCAGTAATAAGATGCTTGATGATTTAGATAAATAGGACCCAGGAATCTGGAATTTTTTGTACGGATAATCCCTTTTTTATTCGAAAATACATAAATATACCCGCGAGAAATTTTTTTACAAAAATAGTCTCCAGTCGCCGCCCCATTGGGCGACTTCGCCTTCGCCCAACCGTGAAGCGGCAGTTAGGAAATGTGTGAACCGTTGGGCGACTTATACTGATCGCTCTACGGTTGGCGATGTAATTTCGATCATTGTATGGTTGAGCGATCGAAATTGCGATCGCTCAACCGTAGGGCGGCGTGAGTGGATACCACTTATTCCACCGCTGCCGCCCACTAGCAACCACTTTTCCTCATTTCCCCATTCTGCGCGAGAGCCGAGAGAAGAAGAGAGGAGGAAGAGGAAGGGGAGAAAAGAGGAGGAGGGAAGAAAAGGAGGAGAGGGAGAAGAGAAGGAGAGGAGGACAAGGTTGAAGGAGGAGGTGAGGGCGGAAGAAGGAGTCCAAGCTATTCCATCGATTTGGATCCAGATATTTTTGTTAATTAGGTTGTATTTACACTATTGTTTAGATGAAATATTGGTGTTAGTAAAAATTGTAGATGTAGTATACATTTTGTAGTATAGAAATTTGACTACCCTTTTAGTATGGAAAGTTTAGTTTAGTGTTGAACGATGTTATTTGACATGTCGTAAATTTCAATCGTACATGTAGGTGTACATCATCAATGGCCGATACTACATTGAGAGTGTATTATGGTGCTGGAATGATTCGTGAAGGTCCGAATGGTGTGGATTTAAGCGATTTTCCGCAAGTCACTCGTACTTCCGATGGCGAGAATGCTGGAATGACGGATGTGCGGCATTGGTCGACCGAGAGTTTTTCATTGGACCCGAGGTGTGCGGCGTCGTTGTGCAAGGGCTTTGGGCGGTCTCCACCGACATCGGATGGGAGTTGAAGACATTGGTGCGCTCGGCCGTGGAAGGGATTTGTGCAGGGGTGCCGGCGCGTGGATACGAGTGTGTCTCGCTTGCAACCGTGCTCACTACAAGCGGCCGCAAGCTCGTGCGTCCGCCTATGCTTCGGGAGGTGCTAGCAGCTCGGGCGGGCGCACGTTGGTGGAGCCGATGAAGTTGCTCGTGATGAAGGCAATGCGGTACATGGAGGAGAGTTACAATTTGTCAAGCTATAGAGACGAGGCTGGGCAAGCGGATGAAGGAGAGCATAATGAGTATATCGTGCGGCAGATGGAATCGATGACCAGAGGGCATGTGATGAAGAGCAAGTGTAGAGGACGGCGAGGAGGATAGTTCGGATGATGAAGAAGTTCCTATCCCCCAGGAATGGAACCAATTTAATGCGGAGGGTGTTTCCGGCCATGATGAACATGAATCACCATGGGAGTATCATAAGACAGAGGTTTGGGTGCATGCTACGTTTCTTGTCGACAAGGAAGCGCCGCAGATGCCATCAAGCTTTGGGCCCTCTCAATGCAACGGACATTTCGCGTCGTCAAATCAAGCGGGAGCGATACTCGTGAAGTGCGAGCGGTGGTTGTCCTTAGTGGGTGCACGCACGTGACCGAAGTATGACACTCACCGGATTGTGTCCAAGGTGGAGCCGCACTCCGCATTCGAACACTTTGTCTTGGCGAGGCATCGTAACTCGACGTCCGGTTATAGCCAATTTGATGTATGGGAGATAGTGGAGAAGAGAGATATTGCGCAACGCATATTGTGGTAGCTATCGAGAATAAATTCAAGTATAAGATTAGCTACGCGAAGGCGTGGCGTGCCAAGCAAAAGGCGTTGGAAAAACGTTTTGGCACTTTCGAGGCGGCGTACGACAACCTTCCTCGTATGCTTAAGGTGTTGCAACAAAGGAACCCGGGCACGTACATCGCCGTGCACGAGAAGCCGTCCATAAGTCCACCGGGTTTTGCAGTGTTGCAGAGAGCATTGTTTGCATTTGGTGCTAGCATTGAAGCATTCAAGCACATCTTGCCGATGATCTCTGTAGATGGGACCTTCTTGTGAGCAAATACAAAGGGCGCTCGACGGCCATAGGCGTTCGGCCCTTCGGGACCTGCACGACCACGTACTCATTGTGTATCGCATTTCGCCACGCTGGTTGCGCACGCCGGCTTGGTACCAAGCGATGCGTGGTCGAACATCTCCTCCTTTCAAGGAAGGTCTTCCTTGGTGACCCATATCCGATGGCCCCTCATCTTCCGCCATGGTATGTTCTTTGTTCGATTTACAGGGTTTTCTGGCTACAACTTCATGGGACCTCTACCGTGCTATTTATATCGAATGGCGAGACAAAAGATGGCTGCTTTGCCCAGAGACATGACAAAAGCGCTCAGCTTTATTCGGTGAGATGACAACACATGCCAGCTTTACGCAGTGATATGACAAATCGGGTCAGCTTTGCTCAGTCACATGACAACACATGGCAGCTAAACTGCCTACATAAAGACTACGATCTGAAAAGCCTTCATACGAACATTTATTGCTACTCTGAAAAGCCTACATAGGAACATTTATTGCTACTCTGAAAAGCCTACATAGAAACATTTATTGCTACTCTGAAAAGCCTACATAGGAACATTTATTGCTACTCTGAAAAGCCTATCGCTACAGAAACCAACAAAATAGGGGCGTAGGCTGTAGCCTTTACAGTGAGTGTTCACGTCATAGGCATGTCTCCTTTCCAGTGAGTTTTCATGTCACCTTTCCTTGTTGTTTCATAAATACAGGATACAGGCTCTGAAAAGCCTACATAGAGACATTTCCATGGACTTTGCGCACTGCACCAGATAACCTGCCTACATAAAGGCCTCCTATGTCTTCCATACCACATCTCCTACTCAAGCCTTCACAATACTACTACACAACAATGTCTTCCTGGAGGTCCGACCCATTTGGAGTGCCGGAGTGGTATGAGCGCCAGAAGTGCAGTGCGGCTTTAGGGCGATGTTGGGAGTGCGGACGGATCAAGAAGAGCGAGCCAAATACGGCCGTAGGTTCTTCAAGTGTCCAAACACGGATGACGATTTCATGGTAACGACGACAACTAAATCATTTGTTTCGTTGTCGTTTTCAACTTGATCCATGACATCTACCATGCCACACATAGGCTTGCAGGTTCATCGAATGGGTGGATCGGGTGTTGCCGACATGGCCACATAACCAGCGATGAGGTGGAAAACAAAGGACAATACTTTGTCAAGATGACTCAGGCTCGCGAGGTGGAACAACAGATGCGGCGTGACCAAGAGCGCCGCGTGAGGTGGACCAAATCCGTCGAAGGGCAAGGAGGATGAGCTGCAAAGGAGGTGGGAGCAGCTAAGTCTGCGTGAAGCGACCATTAGCGTCGGGAGGAAGAGCTTCAAGCTCGGAGGCGCTCTCAACTCCAAGAATGACAGAAAAAGGATGCAGTGGAGCCATCTTCAAAGCGCGATAAAGGGGAAACAACCACGCTACACCCAGTAGACAAAATGTTACGGCGGTTGGGTGGGTTAGTCGCATATCATGCTATATGTTATGCATGTAATAAAATTATACGCGGCATGTTATGAAGTTTATTTCTATTCACATAAGGTTATTATCTCGTGTGTTCGCATTCAATGATTCAGATAGCAAGTCATTTAACAATATTAACATACTCTTGGTACACTAATTCTTAGTAACATAAAAATATCACTTACCAATGTATATATCAAACGTTCTACAGATCAATTGTTCTTAAAAAAATTTATAAAATTTTTAATGCACCTACAATATACAATAAACATAACCTTTTATTACAACTATACCATATTTTTTTCCAGTTTAAAACTACAAAATTGACAAAACTCTAAAATTTCACGGGGATTGACTAAAGTCGCCCATTCATTGGGCGACTGCGCTTATAAGTCGCCCATCCATTGGGCGACTACTATGAAGTCGCTTAACAGGAAAGCGACTACTTGCAGTCGCTCAATCATCGAGCGACAAATATTTTGTCGCTTCCCGGTTGGGCGAAAGGCAGAAGTCGCCCAATGGGGCGGCGACTGGAGACTATTTTTGTAAAAAAATTTCTCGCGGGTATATTTATGTATTTTCGAATAAAAAAGGGATTATCCGTACAAAAAATTCCAGGAATCTGCAGGTGATAAGTTGTATGTGTTAGACATGTGTAGGCTATGCAATATTAGTAGATTGTACAGCGTGCTTTTTGCTTATTTCCCTAACTCATGTAACATGTATATGTTGGCCCAGGTGAATAGTTGAAGCCCACTTCATAACATGGTATCAAGCCAGGGCAGGGGCGGATCCACATTATGGCATGCTATGGCAGCTGCCATAGCAAACCTTTGACGTTAATACTCCTTACCCCCTGTTGAAATAGGCCAAATTGCATAATAGCCAGCCCATAAGCCCATGAGTAAAGAGCTTAGGGTTCACCCTGGCGGCGTGGCCTCCTGCCTCCTGCCTGGATCGATCCGCGCGCGTGACCAGGGGAGAGGGGACTCGGCGGCGCGGCGGCCGGCGGCCGGCGGCGAGGCTCCTCGGTGCTCGGCGCCTCCACCTCCACCGGCGGCTCGGCCTCGGCGGCGGCTCGACCTCGGCGCCTCCACCTCCACCCGCCCACCGGCGGCTCGGCCTCGGGCCTCGGCGCCTCCACCTTGACGGCTCCACCGTCGGCTCGGCGCCTCGGGCGGCGGCAATGCGGCCGCAACTCGGCGGTCAGCGGAGCTGTGTGGGGCTGGGGCGCGCGGCGCGATGACGGCGGCGCCGGCCGAACTCAAAACGCGAGGGCGGCCAAAGTCTTGGCGGTGGCGAGAATACAGAGGAGAGGGGAGAGCGCGCGCCGGCGCCGGCGTCGCCGGCACAAGAGGTTGCCTCCGGCGCTGGTCTACATTCATGAGGTATTCTTCTATTTACTACCTTCTTGTTACAATTTAGTGATTGCGGTTTGATTTATTGTCGGTTTTGCTTGGGTTTAATAGTACAACCGTTAGTTCATTAGTTTGTCTTCAAAGACTCCGCCATAGCAAGATTTTTAGGCTGGATCCGCCACTGAGCCAGGGTTAGGGTTTTCAACCCTAGCTGCCGCCATCACCGCCGTGTCTCTCACACCCGCCCGCTCGCGCACGTGCCTGTGCCCCCTGCGCCGGCGTTGCCTCCCGACCGTCGCCAAGCCCGGATCCAGCCATCTTCGCCGCCTCCAACCCTGGATCTGGCCGTCTCGTCGCCGCCAAGCCCAAATCCGCCCCGAATTCGGCCCTCTACTGCCACCTCGCCGGGATCCGTCCGCAGCTAGCCCCTCTATCACCACCTGGCCACAACTATGGTCTTCTTCTGCATATGATGGCTACTTATAGTGCTATCCTGATTCCTAATACCCCCTCCCCCGGTTGGTTTAAGAATGTGTGGCAACCTTTTTAAGATTTTGACTTCAGATCATGAAAATTATTACCACTTGTAATTTAATTACTAAAAAAAGTTAACAACAACAATAGTGCATTTTCAGCTATTACAATGCAAAAAAAACAATAGCCAACAGCCAGAAGCCACATTGAGCAAGTCGTCCTAGAATGTATGCAATTAAATTGTATTAATTTTGACCAAAGATGTTATAAAAAATATGTAGTTTCGATATATAAAAATAGTACTGGTAAATTTGTCACGGAAATAATTTCATGACATTATACTTTTATAACATTTTCAAAAATATGATGATAAAGCTTTATGGTCAAAGTTGCGTCTTGCTAACGTTAAAAACTTTAAAAAGTAAAAAAACAAATCAAAGGGAGTAGCTTCTCATCATAAGTGAAGGAGCCTTTTGGTTATTATAAAGAGGGGTGAAGTGCGAAATTAACGCTAATAAGCCACAAAAACTAGCTCCCAGCTCTATTGGGCTTAACTGCTTAAGCTTTTAGCTTTGAGCTTTTTAGTTTTGTCTTTTTCTCGCTTTTTGATTTTTTTAGGCTTTTTGTCTTTTTTTTCCCTTTTTTCTTTGTATTATCTGTGATGACGTAACTTTTTTCTTTTTTGGTTTTTAAATTTAATTACATTAAAAATGCTTACAGTAGCTATATATCAAAATAAGCCTGAAACAGTGTCAAAAAAGCTTTAAGCCCAAAGCTCTAAGCTGAAATGAGCAAAGTTCAGTGAGTGGGCTTCTAGACACGGAGAATGCGCTATTTTGTCTTTCACACACCAAACATCTGTTTGATAATTTTGCATAGAAACAAATGGTGGTAATTCAACGTCTCTTTGGTGTAGGAGTGGCCGGGGAGTTGTCCATCTATGTGCATGAGCAGTTCAATGTGAAAGGTTGGAAAGAGTCAGGGTATGTGCGTGATGAACACAAGAAGACCGATGGAGACATGCTCAGATGTTTGGCGAGATCTAAGAAAGAGTAGATGGCACTTACCTTCATGACGGTATTCTTGTGCTTGCACGTGACGGCTCGCACAGCTTGCAGTAGGGCGCGAACCATGGCCGGAGACACCACACATACCACGGCTTAGTGATGGACCGGGGGCAGCAAGTGTGTCGGTGAGGATGCGTGTGGTGCTGCAGACCTTGTACTGGTTGGTGACCATGGTTGCAGCGTCCGAGGTCATGTTGGCTTTGGATGCCTCCTCGGATGTGGGGACGGAGGCGCTGGGCGAGGGAGACTCCAGGAGGGCCCTATGAGTCAGACTGGGGTGCATGCCAGCGCGGATCTACGTGAAGATGTGCTTCCTAGTGGCAACGTGGGCATCGACTTGGACTCAGGTTTGGGGGTAGAAGGGCATGCAAACGCTGCCAAGTTGGAGGGGGATGGGGACCATGCCGACAAGGGCCTAGTGGTCGAGGAGGTGCTACGGTTGCGGGCGCAAAGACCGAGGGGCATGCGCTTAGGTCCGGGCAACGACCAAGACCCATGAGGAGGGAGCGACGGCGGTGGAGGGGTTTGAGCAGCGGCCTGGCATGCATTCCGGCACCGGAGGCATAGGGAGCGAGGGTAGTGGAGGGACAGAGGAGTAGATCTGAGGAAGGGAAGTACGCTGCACAGCGCGGGGCGGGGGGGGGCTACCCATCGCGAGGGTCCTAGACATCTTTTTCATCAGTGGAGTGGGATGCTAATGAGGAAATTGAATGGCCAAAAAAGCCTAGTCATTCGGATAGGCTCACGGCTGCGACGGGTCGAAGCCTAAGGGCCTGTTTGGGAGAGCTCCACCAGCTCCAGATCCACGAAAAACAGCTCCACTCCACGAAATTTTACCCAAACGCTCCAGCTCCGCGAAATCTGGATCCACCAAATCCACGGATCGAGGCCGATCCATGGATTTCATGGAGCTCCTCAAGGGGTGCTCCACCGTAGAGTTGGGTGGTAATTACCCACCAATGCCACTGCTTACACACCCCATCCCACCAAAAGTGGTCATTCCCACCAAAACCTCAATTTCGTGGATCTGGAGCTGTTGTACAAGCCAAACACTCCATGGTGGGATCCCAGATCCACGGTGGAGCTGCTCCATGGTGGAGCTGCTGCTCCAGATCCACGTTTTCAGTGGTGGAGCTCTCCCAAACAGGCCCTAAGCCATAAGAAAAGCCCTTCCGGAGGCCCTCATATTTCGCATTGTGGAGTCTACTCTAGCACGTATTTCTTGCTTTTGGGTATAGCAATTAGTTCAAAGTATATTTTATAGAGCCGTAACCACGTATTTATATTGAAACTGCAAAATATTCCTCCGACTAATTGGATTATACAGTGCAGCTCAGCACGGCCACGACAATATACTACCTAGCTTGAAAACAACACCATGTACTACTTAAGGGTGGGTTATTTTTTGCTACCCCTTATTGTTTATAGATGCAGCAGCTTATGGATGCAGTTTATGGTTTTTGGTTCTAATGCGAGTGTTTGTGTAAACGAATCGAATGCCGATAAGCTGCTTAAAAATATTGTTCCGGTAAGCTGTTTTGAAATGGTGGTGAAAAAACCGTCCTATTTATTTGTTTGTTTGAGAGAGGTTATAAGTTATAGGATTTTTTAGCTATAAATTATTAGTCTAATAAATAGTTATTGTTGAAAGAAAATAGAGTAAAAAACCAGCTAAAAATCGAGAACAGGATTATAAGCTGAAAAGGACTCAACCTAAGACTAGTCAACTGTCTTGTAGCATTGTTGTATGTTTTGTACTGTTGCACAAATAAGGATCGATGTGTACGCGCCATCTCCCCCTGGATGCAAACGGGCAAGGCTAGCTAATTAGGCGGAGACAAGTAGTTCAGCGATCTCTTTCCAGGGAAGTTAGATAGCTAGCTAGCCGGCCAACAAACACACGTGTTCAGGAGGTTCGACGACACGTCAGTCTCCACCACCCACAAGCAAAGCCCACCCAGCGGAATAGCTGATTAAGCACTCAGCAGATACGATGTACACTAATTATCTTTCTTAAAAAGTTAAAACAATATAATATTACTAATCTACCCCAGTGTGAATGCATGACCTTAACACACATTAATCGATTAGAAGAGGACAAAGATACAAAGAGGTATGCGTGTGCGTAGAAAGAAACAGAAAGGGAGGCTTCCACTACTGGAGGAAACTTAATACTAAACATTGTATCACAGATAGTTTCTAAAAACCATTAATATTAAATATAATCACAGATGATTTTAATTTATAGACCGTCTATATTGCTGTCAACGATAAAAATTCGAAAGTTTAGAACTTGTGCAACTCCTCACATAAGAGCAAAAACACACTTCTTAATCTGTGCATTATATAGATTTTCAATGCCTACTGTTATGCCCACTTCTATTATCTTTTGAAGATGTCGTCTGCTCATTCTTCGACATCGTCGCTGGATACGTGTGATGCATCGTTCTTTCGAAAATCCCGAAAAGAAAGAGGACTATCAAAAAAGCTTGAGGGCCGATTTACCATCACGGATGTTGATGCGTCTGGGACCTCTCTCAATTCTCGTCGAGCATTGTCCGCATTCCAGAGAATAGTCGGAATAGTTGCATGGGAACGGATTGAGATCACATTCGATTTGTGGAAGATGGTGAACAAAATTCAGAAAAGTCAGCTGGTGACGGAAGTTTCTCGATCATTTGACATCCTGGAAGAACACAAGGACATGAGTTGCTAGTGGCATGCAAAGCATAGAGGAATTTCAAGAGCCTTCTTGTCAAGCAATATGTGGAGAAGTATCTGACGCCCTTCCACAAGTATCCATTCCTAGAACTGCAATGGCAAGAGTTTGTGGCGATGAAGATGACAGATAATTTTAGGAGTGAAAGTGTAGCCCACAAGGTCCTTAAGGCAAAAAACACACAGCCCCACAACTCGACACTACTGGGTATATGGGTAAAATCCTGCAATGGAGGAAGGAGGACGAGCAGACAATCCTGTGGGACACCTCCCCGCCATTTGACAAGATCCCTGATAAGCGCACTCGAAACTGGATACGAGCGAGGTTATCTACTGTGTCATCGGGGGTCATCTCCTTTCGAAATCCCGTAGACGAGGAAGTGTCCCGCCGCCTGGTAAGATATCGAGCTACCTAGTTTGTAATTACTCCATAACTTCATAGGAAGTGAAATGACATGTCGGGCTCTTGCTGGAAGCGCCGAGTGTAGAATCTTCCGAAGGCTCATTCTAGGCTCTAGGGAGAGAGATATACTCCCAATGGTCCTGGGAAATAAGGAGCACCTGGGTCGAATAGAGGTCTTGGTTTTTATATTCCTTGGAAACATGGTTTTTCATAGGATTCTGAAACGTACCGGAGTAGGAAGAGAGCCAAAGCCGGGCATGAGACATGGCTACAAGAGGACATTATGGCATCTCTTAGAGATGAGATGCAAAGGTATGTTAGAGATCAGATGGAAATGTACGTCATCCCTTCAAATCAGCAGGAAGCCTTCGTCGTTCATGTGCTAGGCAGCCCCCAATCATCAGAGTAGCTGCGTGTCCAACCCTACCTCAGAAATCTATTACCGATTTCATGTTGATGACATTTTGGTAATAATTATTATCTCTGGAATGCTCAATCCACTGATAAGTCTGTTGGAGTTGCTAATTTTATATCGTTATGTAGGTGACTACGAAGCGCAAGCTCCAAGTGAGATATGCCTTCATTGACCTATTCATTGCTTGGGCCAGACGTATCCATCCGGGACCAGTTCCTTGGTGCACGGTGTAACTCTAGCGTCGGGTTTTGTAAGGATGTGTTTGGTTGGAGTGATGAAAGTGGAATGGGATGGGATGGAATGGGATGAGATGGTTCCACAAAAAAGGTGCAACCACATGGTCCAGCATATAAGAAGAATATTCTCTAAATTTGCATTGGCTCATCCCACTTTGGACCATTCCATCCCACCCCATCCCTCAAACCAAACACATGGATAGGCTTGGTCAAAGGAACCATCCCATTCCATCCCACCCCATCCCTCAAACCAAACACACCCTAAAAGTGAATGTGGACGGTGTTCATGCCAATTTTGAGGTCGTCTCGCTGCAAATGCTTCCAAATGACAAAATCGTGACTCTAGGGTAAGCCATTGGAACATTCATCCAATAGCCCAAGAGAGACATCTGCCTGGAGGCTCTTGCACCAGTGTCAAGTCCATTCGAGCTATCTGCACTGGTGCCAAATTCACAGGAGCTATCTACACTAGTGCCAATTCTACAGGGGTGATTCACACCAAAGCTACCTGCACCAGGGCCAACGCCATGGGGCTATTCGCACCGTAGCTACTTGCATAGACGTAGTAAGGGTACGGTGCATCTACATCTCATACCCGGTCGACTACTGTGAAGTCAAGTTACAGCTGAGGCGGTAAGGGCAAACTGAAGAAGACCGATGATGAGATCCCCTACTTGCCCTTGGCCCGAAAATTCGTGCTAGGTGCGCCATTGGTCGTCCCGAAAGAGCGCCTCCTAACTGTAGGATTGGCTTGCCAGACATTGCATGTATGGTACATGGAATAGGCCAACAAGCCGGAGGAACAACAGTGCTCAGGTGTCATTGTCAAGTTCAAACCGGATCATTTTTAGCACGATATTCATGACTGTGTCTTCACGATGACCTTCGAAAACTTATTGTTTCTTTTTACACTTGACACCAACGACACCTCACTCATTCGATGCTGGACACTGTAAGTGTATACAATCATGATTTAGTTCATGTAATATCGATAAATGTCATATATAACTCATTGCTTTTGTATGTGTATATATATGGCGAGTAAAGCCAGAATAACGAAATCACTGGTTGGTTTCTCGACTCACATTTGGTCTCCTTGGATATCATCGAGGAGGATGCATCCTTCATCGAGAATTACATGACAAAGGCATTGGAGGCTCACCGTGATAATGAATTCATACTTACGCCCTACAACTAGGGGTAACTGATGCACTACTTGGTATACATGTTGATTGAACTTTTATAAGCAACATGAACTTAAGTTTAATGACATGACATACCAGTGTAGGTCCAACAATTAATCGACCGGTAAATACATTTCCTCCACAGATAACTCAATTGTAGTCTTTCCTTCCTTCCCAATAACTAAGGCTAACCTTTTGCAATCACGTAAGTCGTTCGCTACGTACGTTGTAAATGTAGGGAAATCCAATGAAGGGATCGACGCCCTGCGACACGATCTAGATTTCCCCGTATTTGCTAGTACATATTAATCTTATATAACACTTTGTAGTAATGCCTCTCGAACTAACAAATTCTATTTTTTGCAGTGCCACCAGCAGCCATCAAGCAACATTTATGGATTCTATATTTGCCACAACATGCAACTACTCCTCGATTCCACGAAGAACAATATTGATCCTCAGGTTTGTCAATCTTGTAATAATTATTTTATACTTATCAATTTATATATGTATGCATGACATTGATTTTCTTACTGACAGGTTGTGTCCATCGCTACAACTCCGTTGGAACAGGCCGACCTCAAACAGATTCGAGAACAGCATGCGTACTTCTTGTTGTTTAAAGTCATAAAAGAAAATGGAGAGTTCCACGATGTAGAATAAATTTCATTGGGATAAGATTGAGCTTAAGTGTTCATATGTGTATTTGTTCATAGATGAATAATTTATTTTATTTCAGTTAATTGATTTGTGAAATGGATGTTCTTGTTTCTGAAATGAATGAATGTGAATTAGGTGTATATATACTGTGTTGATATGCTTGTTTCAGAGGAAATGACTAGCATTTTCTAAGGCTAGCTGACTAACAGAAATAGATTTATGAATAGAAAAAAATATCACAGATGGTTTTAACTATAAATTGCCTGTGATATATCACTATCATAGACGGTTTTTAGTAGAAACCGTCTGTGATGTATGATTTATCATAAACGGTTTCTACTACAAACCGTCTGTGACAGTGACATCATAGACGATTTGTAGTTAAAACCGTTTATGATATATCAGCTATTACACACAGTTTCTAATACCAACCGTATGTGATAGTCAACTATCACAGATAGTTTGAAAGCCAAACCGTCTATGATGATACTTTTGAATAATCTATGATGACCTTTTCTGCAGTAGTGTTCGTTGATTGATTGACTCCTAGCTAGCCCAGCTGATTAATTAAGCTAAATGTGGTTGTGTTATAC
Organism: Dendrocalamus sinicus; assembly: GCA_036346575.1. NCBI lineage: Eukaryota > Viridiplantae > Streptophyta > Magnoliopsida > Poales > Poaceae > Dendrocalamus > Dendrocalamus sinicus. Next base: position 16,875,549 of record CM070646.1, read on the forward strand.
TTTTCAAAATCTTAGTTCAGAGGTGGTAGGACAACAGTTATAAGGCATTTTTAGGCTGCAGTTTATAGCTACGATTTATTAAGTTAAATAAATAGTCATTATCGAAAGAAACTGAAGCCAAAACATAGCGGGAAAGCTGAGGCATGTGACTTCGATTTGCATCATCAGATAGTCCTGGAAGAGGAGAGAAGGGAGAACTAGTTTACGGGTGCCTCACCCAAAGACTCCCATCCACTGTTGACTAAGATCAAGACTGATCAACGGTGGATAGGGCGAGACCCTCCCAGTAGAAAAGACATCTGGGCCCACGTATTTCCCAAGCCCGCCAAACCGATCAAATCAATCAATTAAGGGGGCAATATATCACAATAGAGCCCGTAGGCGCTTGAGATTTTCTCAGCGTGTATATATATATAGATACTGGTATTATTGTAATTTAAATATAGTCGAATACATACTTGCAAGAGAACAAAATATTAATCAAAGCCAATGGAGAGGTAGGCCAAGAGAAAAGCACATTTACTTTGAGAAAATAACATGTGATTAATTAGCGTGGCGACTTGATCGGTAGTAGATGGTAGTGGCGGTCTCAGACTTCGCTTCCGAAACAAGGCGATCTAGAAAGATTCCCCGCTATCAAGTTGCACTCCACACCGAAAGCGCGCACGCGCCAAACCAAAACCCCCAAGACTAAAATTATTATATTATTTACATGCCTTTCGTTTCACATCTAGCTTGCTAAACTTCTAAAGTAGTGTGGCTACTACGTACTAATTACTGTCTTAAACCTTAATTAGCTCTTTGATCTCTCTCCAAGGCCAACAAAAATAACAAAAAAAGACGTAGTTTAAACAACATCATCGTCATCGTGATCACAATTCACAAAGGAGAAAGCAAGCACATGTACATGCTTGTTTGATCTAGACAAGACGAACTAATTAACTGACGACGCTTACCTTAATCAAGTGACTCTTTAATCAACCAAAGTTGTAGCCATTAGGGTTGTTAGTGGAAGCTGGCCTGGGCAGCATCTGCGCCGCCTGTATGCTCTGCAGCAGCAGCCTGTCCTCCGCCGACGGCTCGAACCCGTGCAAGAACATGTCGCCGCCGCCGCCGTAGCCGACGTCGCCGTACTGCTGCTGCTGCGGTCGGAAGAGCTGGCTCTGCAGAGACGACGTCACGGCCGGGCGGTGGTGGAGGTGGTCGAACGACATGACGGCCGACGTCGGCGACGGGCGCACCGGCATGGCGCCGCCGTAGTCGCCGCCAGCACCGAACCTGATCACGGGGCCTGCGCCGCCGGCCCCGGCCGGGCCGTAGGGGCCGGACGGGATGCCGGTGAACTGCTGCACCATGGCGCGGAAGTTGGAGGTGTCGGTGTTGAGCAGTGTGACGGGCGCGCGGCGCGACGCGCGGGACCGCCGCCTCGCGGGCTTGCCGACCCGCCCCCCTTCGATCCCGAGCTGCTGGGCCGCCGGGCGTGTTGGGCTGCCCCCCGAGGCCCCGGAAGTCGGGCTTGACACCGTCGCCGCCGTGACGACGCTTCCCTCCGCAGCCGCCGCCACGCCGCCATTGCCGCGGGCGCCGTAGAGGCCAGCCCAGTGGGCCATGTTCGCGCCGGTGTCACCCATGGCTAGCTAGCTAGCCACTAGCAGTAGCAAGTACTAAGCAGTATCAGAGTTCTTGAGCCGGACGGGGAGGGCGGCTACTTATAGGAGGTCGGCGACGAGTCAGACGGGGGGCGGGGAGAAGCTATCGATCGATCGTCGGATGGACAGAAGCGGTGAGCGGACGGGTGGGATGGTGCAGTGCTGCAGCGTCGCCTTCTGGAAGGTGGCTGACCAGTGAGGGTTCCGGGAAGCGTCGCGCGCGCGAGGTGGCGGCCCACCAGTGGACCGGTCGTTGGCGTACGTGGGGCCCGCGCCAGTGAGCTGCGGCGATGGCGCCCTTAACTTGAGGCAGCTTCTTATCTCTCTCTCTCTCCCTCTCATCATCAAAAGGCGATGGCCCGGTCGTTGGTGTACGGGCGGGGAGGTGCCGGCTTGACGGGCTCGCCGCGGCCGACGACCTGGCTGACGGGCGCGAGCGTTCCACGACCACCGCCGGAACGTCTACGTGCTGCGGCTGTGCCAAACGGCTGCATGCTGACTAATCAAGCACGCGTGTGAACAAAAACACACACTCTCTCTCTCTACCCCTAAGACGAACGATCGCCTGTTCTTTAACTCAAAAGTTAGCAGCTTTTAACCTTTATTACAGTACCTAATTTTCAAACAGAGTATTTTCTTAAGACAGGATCTACAAGTTAAACGATCTACACGTTAAAAACCCAACATCTGTACCAGCCAAAATCACAAGTATGTATCTGTCTCTCCGTAATCTGTACCGTAAACAGCCAAAATTCAAAAATTTCAGTCAAAAGCCATAAGCTACAGCCGAAAAGAACATGCCCATAGCATGCGTATAGGAATTGAACAAGCTAGGATCAAATTAACCAGATATGATAGCTATTTTGCTCGTAGCCAAGCCATGCATCTTTCTTTAATTTTAATCACTGGCTAATTTGTTAATTACATTTTTGTGTTTTTTTTTGCTAACATGCATGTTGTGGAAGGAATTAGTAGTCAACGTCTTTCCCCGGAGAAAGTGCAAAGGGTTTTCATAGTCATCACCTGGATGAAATCAACCCAAAATTCATCCAAATTTGTGACTTTTTTAATTCATGTTGCGATTCGTGCTTCGGTGTCTTCTCCAGCGAGTTCATCTTCTTCTCCGGCAAGGTTAGGGTTCAGTCAGTGTCTTCTTTGGTAAGATTTGTCGGGGTTCTTCCTCCTTGCCGACGAGCCCGAGGAGAGAATCCCACCCCGGCGCCTAGAGTTAACCGTTCCCCAGGCATAGAGGAAGGCTGAGGGGACGGTGTCCTGGTGGTGGTGAAGGCGATGGGTGGGGTAGGAGGGTGGTGAGCGGTGTTGGAGTGCGACGGCGGCAGAAGATACTAACTATTGGGTTGGGCGAGGACTGCACGGTGGGCGCGGGGTAGGGGGTGGTGTGGCGAGGCAGTGGGGTGCCGCTGGTCACGGGTGGTGGAGGGGTGGGGGAGGCGTACGGAGCTACTCCGGGGAGTGGAGGGGGCGGCCCGAAGGGCAACAACAGGGGGCGGTGTGGGGGTGGGAGGTGGCGGGGGGCGGAGTGAAATGCGGCCGTGGGCTGGGAAATGCAGGAGGTGGTGGGGGCGGAGACTAGGGGTTAGAGTTAGGGTTGTGCACGAATCTCAAAGCAATCTGACAATGAAAAATCTGGCTAATTTTTGGAAAGAAAATATCCAGGTAATTGCTAGATATACCCAAGTGCAAAAAAAAAACATCTATCGTAGGCTGAAGATCGGTAGCGCTGCTAGTTAATTTTTTTTATCACTGGTTAGTTTCTTTCGTGCAGTGTAACTTCACTAAATTCACCAATTAATCCGGCCGGAGTAGTAAACATTGCTCACGAATCACGGTCGAAAGAGGTGTATACATATGAAAGCAAAGGCCACTTGAGTGGTCGATCGATCGGTACATGTAAGGCTACTATTCTTCCCTTGAGAGCGCTAGCTGCACAAACATGCGAAACCAGCAATCACTTCTGCGTTTTTTCGTCAGCTGTCTGCGCTTTACGCAACATGCATTTTACATGTGAACTCGGACAAACAGACGAGAGAATAACGCGCGCGCGAAGCTTCGACCAAAAGTCCAAAGTCGACGTCTCATCTCACCTTCTCCTCCTCCTCCTCCTCCTCCTCCTCCTCCTCCTCCTCCTCTTCTTCTTCTTCTTCTTCCCGCGCACAACACAGATGGCGACGTGCATGGCGTATGTGAACTGAATATGGGATGTGTTCCTCGGCACGTGCCCCTTTGAAGCCTGTTTTGCCACTTACTAGCTGTGTGTGTTTACATGATCAGTCTCGGGAATCGTGTTGATTCATGCTGGCTTGCGCCCAAAGAGACAAACAACTTGAGATCACAAATAACTTGACCACTTTCAGGTCCAGTAAGATATGTTGATGAATATGCGGAAAGATTTAGCTCTCCCAGGAAATCGAAGCACAATATCTAAATTAAAGCAGATTGATCCGGTCCTGATCGATTTGTAACCGGTCGACCACCACAGCAATACTCCATTAATACTACTAATTAGTGAGATTATACCACTTCAAGATTTATGCAACTTTTGTGATCTCATAGACGCACTAGCTAGCTTCTCCAAACTTGTTTGTGCGAAAAATAAACAGATGGTTTGGGGAAAAATTGTTTGCTTGCATTGGTCAAAAAGATTTGGTCGTACTGGCAAAAAAAAAGGCTCTAAATTTATTGGTCAAAAAGGTTCCATCCATCTGCTACCTTATTTTGTTTGCTTGAGTTCGCACGGCTCTGACTAGTTAAAGGTCAAATGAGACGACTATTTGGTTGGTGATCGATTTCAGTTCATTCAACACGATAGTGACTACCTTATTACCTAGTATTAACTCATGTACGGCTGTATTTACATTTTCTGAGTTGACAACATAGAACATCTCATGTGTGTACATGTGGTCATGGTTTTTTCATCCATCGTATCAAAAAATATATTATAATTTAATGTGTACGTTAATACAGGAAAAATCATATTGCCAGCAGTGGCGAAGCCAGGATAATTTGAGAGTCTGGACGGGCTTAATCATAGACAATAATGGTGAACCAGTCAATATATATACGAGAAAAGTAAAGTTGATAACGACAATAGTTTTAAACTAAAAGTAAAAGTATGATCTAATACACATGTGAATTGGATAAATTAAAAGATAAGAAGATATAACAACAAGTACCTTGTTATGACACTACCAATCACACATCCAAAAGAGAATTTGCAATATAATGATATGTAGATTATCGCATCATATAACATTGTAATCTCTACTATTTAAAAAGAGGAGTTGGTGGTGGTGGTTCACCACCATCTCCTGGTGGTTCATCTGCCATCATGCACATTAGTTTTGCACCGACAAGTGGACTCACCACTTCATGCACATGAGCGCCTTCCCTCCAAGCCCACAAAAAAATGCTACCCTAATCGACTAACCCTACGATCACCGCCGCAGATCCCCGCAGCTAATCTCGCACAGCCGCACCACCTCCATCTTCGCATCTCGTTGCTAGCGAACGGCAGCCAGAATCTGCTGCGTTGCCTTCCTCCTTCGCCATCCCCCTTATCTCCCCGAGCCACCTCGAGCCAACTTCTCCTTTCCCATCTCTCCGTCGACGTCCCCCTCCCTATCTCTCCGCCGATGCCCTCCTCCCTATTCGCTGGCTGCCTCCTCCTCACTGTATCCATATATCACTGTCGCCTCCCAAGCGCTTCCTCCCATCGCCGCCTCCCCTCCCCTCCACCGGCCACCTCCTCTCCTTACCTTGACACTGTGAATCCCCCACATCCCCCTCTCTCAACTTCTCTTCCCTCTCCCCACCGGTGATAGGAGAGGTAGCGCAGCCTCTCAATTGGGGGGGGGGACAGCATGTCACAGCCTCTGCTTCTTACTTGAGCAGGGAAGGGCATGGGAGATCTACGCCGAAGGGCGAGGGGAAGGCTGGTGCGAGAGATCAGTGCACAAGGGCGTGCGGGTCCTGCGTGCATATGCTCACGGGAGATCGGCGCCTGCGCGAGTACAGGCACATCTCATCTTGACATTCTGGGGAAGACGACCATCAATATGGCAGACAAGATCCAGCCATTCCTAGTGGCCGGCGATCGGATCCACGTGGGGTCGAGGCAAAGAGGCATCATCCTTCACTCTCCACCTTCTCGCCGTCGGCCATGGGGTGGAGGTGAGCTTCAGGTTGATGATAGCAGTGGTAGAATGGCATGGCGACAATGCGGATCCATGATGGCGGTGTAGATCCACATCGACCCCGAACTCACTGCCAGCCTCCAAGAACTCAGCTAGCCTCCTCCCCTAATCCCACCTCTGTCCTCCACCATGTGCTGTGCCTCTCCATGTTGCATCCTCCTTCAGGCCATTCGCCTCCACCCGTGCTGGCCAGGAAGAAGACGGAGGTAACATGCGGTGATGAGCCACCATGGTAGAGGCGGTGGCACACACCAGGGCTGAAACCAGCTAGGATTTGTGGATTGCATTGATGCCTTGCTGCTACAACATAAGACAAGGACGCATGGCTTGCCTCTACCCACGCCCCTCATCGGTGTTGCCACCCATCCTTTCACACCTCTACCGTCCATCGTTGTCTTGGTATGCCACCTCTTGCTGATTCTTACTCGATTTGGGGGTAATCATGGATTATTGGATTGTTTTAGCACTTGTTTGTTGCTCCTGGATGCCTTACTTAGAGTAAAGTGTAATGGGATGAAAAGTTGTGTCGATGTTTTTTCTTTCATAAGATGGTGGTTTAATTCATAAATACTAACAGGTATCTTTACCTATCAGTTGGACAAAAAAATTGCTGAGCATGTGAATTATGGTTGAGCTTTTATTCGTTAGGACCTTGGCAAGTGCTGTTGTTCTCTGTGCAGTTTGTTGGGTCTAATAAAAGAAGTGCGGGAAATGTTATCAGATATATCTTCTACATTTCTGATTTCTAATCACTTTCTCAAACTGTAATAGTAGCCATCATGATCTTGTAACTATAGATGTGTTTGTTCTTTCAGATCCGAGACTAAACAGCACTGGGAGCTTGGTTTCATTATAGTTTCTGCCAAGAATTGGAAGCTCCATCATTAATCAATAAACTACTTAAAAGCATAGTTAGTATATTCCTAATCAATAAACCAATCTTTGAATTATGAACATCTACCAAAACTGGATTTTATGATCTTGCACTTGGAGTAAGAATCTGAAGTTCATTTCTGGTTACTCTTTGGTAAAAAAAAATCAATACAGTGGTAGCTAAAGAATTGGTTATGTTTATATGAATGCGACAATTAGTTGAAACAAGATATTTATTGCTGTTCATGGTGCCTATGTTCAAATAAGAGATTGGGGAATCTAAGGAATTCAGACTAGAATTTCATTTGGACTTGGGGACACCTCACTACTACAAAAAGGGTCATCACAGATGGCTCAAAACCATCATCATAGACGGTTTTTAAACTGTCTAAATTTATATATCTACGATAACAGGTGGCTATCACAGACTGCTCTCGAACAGTCTATAATAAGATACAACACAGACGGTTTTAGTTAAGAACCATCTGTGATAGTCTATTATCACGAATGGTTCTAGTTAAGAACCATCTATGATTGTGTTCTAGAGTCCTCATAAATATGCCTCTTTCAGTTCATCAATATTCTCTAATTGCTCTATAAGACAGCGCAATCAGAGAATGCAGATGAACCAAAGCAGGCCTATTTATGAGAATAAGGTCATCATGCATTAAACTTTGTCACCATATCTTCATCCTGCAATAAAACATGAATTTTAATAAGGGCTGAAACCCTAGCCATCCATCAATTATCACAAGAACTAAGGCATCAACAATTAATTTTCATGCGCACAAGCATCAAGATTTACATGGCTGAAACCCTAGCCATCCAAAAATTTCGGATGGAGGATATATCGCCGGCGATGAAGGAGAGGTGGTGGCAGCATCACCGTTGTGTCACGATGGTGACACTGCACAAGACACTTTTATGACACTTAGGACAAGAGTGTCTTGTGCAGTGAGCCGTGGCATCGCAACCGGAAGCGGAGGAGCTCACGACGGTAGTCGACATCGTCGAGGGGATGGGACGCTTCAGTTTGCGGGAGGAAGCAGGAATAAGGAGTGGATAAACTAGCAGTAGTAGGAAATATTGGTTCTTAGAGTGAAATTAGGGGAAAGGGAGCGGGGAAGTAATAAGGGGCGAGAGGTGGGACAAGACCAGTGCTTGCTGTTCGATGCTGGGAGAATGGATGGGTGAGATCAAAATCCTAGGAGATGCCACGGATCGGTGACGTGGGATTTTCACAGATGGTTCAGGTTAAAAACCATCTATGATGTATGCTGACATTACAGATGATTTTTAATCCTAACTAACTGTGATTATATCACAGATGGTTCAAAACAAAAACCGTCTGTGATAACTACAGATATCAAAGACAGTTTTTGTTCTGAACCGTGTGTGATATATCATAGACAGTTTGGAATAAAAACTGTCTATGATAAGTATCTCATCATAGACGATTCTTTCCATCATGGTGAACTTAAATGGCCCATCTTGTAAAACCGTATGTGGTAACTTTATCACTAACAATTTGTGTTGAACCGTTTGTGATGAGCCATCTAGGATGACCCTTTTTTAGTAGTGCCTTATGAATGGTCTTGGGGAGTTTTATTAATTTTTAGCATGTCTACTCAATTTTTTTTCATTCTACAAAATTATTATTACTATTCATTAATACTCTGAAGCCTTTTCAGGATAAAGATAAAGAGTTCAAAATTGATTGGAAGAGGGTGGGAATCATAAGTTCATTTGGATATGCTTTTGTTGGACATGTTCAAAATTATTGGTTAGTTCCCTAACTTCCCTCACATTTTGACACTGGGCATGAGCAGATGATGTTTGGTTCACTTTCATTATCATTTTTAAAACGTCCTTGGAGTTTTTGTATCACTAACAGTGGAAATTTTGGAAGTATACTCTGCTCCTCCCGGTCTCGCACAGTTGCCACATGGTACAAAAAAGGACAAAAAGAAGGCCATAAACACAAAGTTTTTAAAATGGTAAAAAGATCAAATAATAATAAAAATGAAAGGTACTCTTAATAATCCCTATCCAATGCCTATGATTTCCATTTAGGTAGACACATTTCATTGAGATGCAAACTTGGCTCCAAAGCAACAAAGATTGCATTAAATTGTGCTTTGTAAACCATGATTGTACCACAAAATGGAAAAACCCAAGTCCCATGGTAGGGGGTTATATCCAAAAAATGCTACCTCACATAAGTTTCCTTAGGTCAATGACTGGGGAGGGAACTATGAAAAGGCTGAGGTTGTCCAAGGCATTGACTATACCAGATCTGTATATGAGGCTTGTTGGAGAATGGCCGCACATAGAGTCAAAGCCGTGTCACTGACGGAGTTCAGGAGCGGATATTGTTATGGTGGGTATTAACATAATAACTCAAGTCTATTTTATAGGTTTGTTGCCTTGATACTCTCATCCACATAGTGCAAGTTGTGGGGGTTAATTATTAATTCACCATGTGATACTTCTTTCATATAGATGAGGACCTCTTGGAGCTAAAGAACTCAAGGGATGCATGCGCAGTTTTTATGTGACATGTGCAAGTTCTATAGAGATTGGCATGCCAAGTCTGATAGCTTCCATGGTACATAAAAAACCTCTATTTTTCGTATGCTTTTGCCAAGTTTCCATTGAATCAAAAATAAATAGTTTCACCTGATTAGCGCAATCTATTCAGGAATTTTCCTCCATGATCCTATGAGCTTCACTGCCCTAGATATGCTATATATTGCAATCAAATGCAATATATTAAATTTCTTTTGGGATTTATTCGTGTTATCAATTATTTGAGATCTGTTACAACGCACGGGCATTTGGCTAGTGTATTTATATTGAAGAGAATGGAATATATCACAAATGTAGTAATCACGCCTATGAGGTAAAATCATTTTTGAGTCTTCATGGCTTGAAATCATCAGATAATGGTAACATCGAAAAGTGATTTAAATAGCTCCTACTTAGTGTAGCACACCATCAAGTCATTAAATCAATCATCGATGATCTTGCTGCATAATTTAGACTTGATAATTTTTATTACCGAAAAGGCTCTTTCAGATGACACAGTAGTAGCAACACCAACTCAATGAGTTTGTAAACCAATGGAAAGACCAAATATTTTTCAATTTTAACCATCTTTGTAGACAAACTTGTAAGATCTTTGCAAGTACCAAAGGCGGCTTACCTACTCATGTGAAAAAATGAAAGTCTCAAGTTAGTCCCTTATAATTGCACGATCGCCATCATAAAAATCTACATCATATATGTCTATCAAGTCGAGCAAGCTTTTCGATATCAAACTTAGAGAAAGAGTTCTTGGATCAAAACAGGAGAATCATACCAGTAGCTTGGTAGATGCTTCACCAAACTAAAGATTCGTCTCATTAGAAATTTAGTCAATAACAACATAGAAAAGCTCAACACGATAATTATGAAGATTAGTGATAGTACACCCTTGAAGCCTTGAACAACCCCTAATTGGTATTTTATCATACATATTTGACACTGGAATACCTTTGACAGTACAAAATTGTTGACACTCATTAAAGAAGTCCTTCCAACCACTATCTCTCATGGTGACCCACCGAGTCATGTATATATTGACTTGTCCCCACTTATTGCCTATGGTTAAGCCCGCCCAGGCTCCCAAATTATCCTGGCTCCACCATTGTCATCTTGCCACCCTACACCCCCACATGGTTGCTACGGCTGGCCACTGGCACACCGCACGCCGTGCTACCATCGCTTATGAGTTTGTGAATGAGGGGTTGAGGGAATCAAAGTAAGGAGTGGGTTCGATTGAGAATTTTGAATCAAGGGTAGGGCAAGGCATCAAGCGTGAGGCCATAAGGGTGAGGCTGGCCCAGGAGTGAGGCATGGGCAGCATGGCGTGCATCATGGGCTAGGAATTTGGCCCATGTAATGGCGCAACGCTTTCTCGGACTTGGTCATCGGTAGCAGGATGAACTCAAGCTCCAAGGCTCATCATCAGCGAGCCCGGGTAGTAGGCCAGGCTTGCCAAGCGATGGCTCCACCCCACCCCTGATTGCTAGGATATTGTGTGTGTAGGAAGAGAGAAATAGATGATTTATATATCAGAAGATGCACAATTGCATGGCTCCAGCGAGTCTCGTTGGCTCGATTCGGCTCAGGGCAGATGAAGGAAAGAGCAGCACAGCTTAGCAACGGTGGGGCACACATCCAGGTGTGAATGGAGCGGTGACGTGTGAGCTAACATGGTACATGAGTCAAAGGGTTGACTCGATATTCTTTTCTTCCACTTCCCCTTACATGCTCCCACTATTTTTTCCTATTACAAGGAAGACACATATATAAGTGAGTGTGCCTCCTTAGCACACACATAGAAGGATGGAGGTCGATGACAAATCTGCAACCTCACAAAATTCATATAAAAAGCACATCAGTTTGTGCATACAGGTAAGCAATAGGATTTCAACTCTGATGGGTGAAATCATACACCTACAACTGAGCCACCACATCAAGAGGTGGTTGCTATGCTCCATACTAATTAACATCTCTATAGATTGTGCTAGCTCCTTTTTAATTGATTAATTGAACACCTATTGCTATACATATGGACACATGGTTTTTGTTTAATTTGGAATATATTAGCCATAAAGGAATGGCAAACTATTTAGATTCCACTTATATTGAAAGCTACCAAACTCAATTAAAAATCATACTAGTATCTTCTATTTGACTTGAAGTTGGGGGCTAGATGATGAGGATTAAGTAATTTGTATTACTTAATTATTGTCAATAATAGTTGTTGTAACGAGGCTTAATCAAACGACTTCCACAAGTACCTCTTGTTCAGAGAGAGCATACTTAGACTTCGTCGAGTATCGACTACCCCTCTGGCCAAAGATGTCTACGATCAGACACGTAACCTTCGACCAGAAGACAATTCTACCGTAACTGACTACATGCAATTAATGAGGAAAACATGCACCCATATGCCATTGATATAATCACACTTCTTTCTCTTCTGTCTCTAACAATAATTTCATGACAATTACGTCAAGGGAACATCTCACTGACAAGAGCCAATCATCAAGTGCGGTTAGCTCTTTCCGATGAGGCAGCTCTCTATAGGCATCAACTACCACCTATTCAATGCTATTTAAGGATCACATGCAGGAGAGAAAGAAAGATCACATGGCAATGCATGCTTGTAGTGTTAGACATCTCATTGTGACTGAATATAGGAATATGGTTGTTATCCTCTTATGAGAAGGTCCGAACCTGTCTAAACTCTTGTCTCCTCTATGTGATCAACAATGTTGTGTTTCCCACATTTATTTCATAAGATTGACAATAATTCATGGACACGTGGAATTTGGTACTTTCGAATACTATAGAAAGAACAACTTTCTTAGCCCAAGAAAATGACTCGTTGGTCTTGGCATTAGAGTATATTACCTGTTAGAATCACTATTTTACCAGATGTGAGTATTGGATAATACAAAAAAGAATGGATGAAGAAAGGACATGGTTTGATTAGGATTTGGTCTGGATTGGGCCCACCAAGATCTTGACCTTTCAACCTTGATTAGTGGAAAGGAGGCATGGAATTGCACTAGCTAGATGCTTAACTACACAACTTCTCTAGTCTTAGAGCATCAAAGAAAGAAGAAATAGTGTGGTTAACTGGTTACTAAGGCTACATTCACATCGTATTCTGTACATTTCCAAGTGATTAGAATTTCCTTTCTCCCTATGAAGGTTTTCTTGAGAGGCAAAAATAAAATGATAAAATTAGTTAGTACATATTTCAAATAAAATTACAAAAGTAAATTTAACTGGCCTATAGTGGTTTGATGATGCTAAACAACTAAAGTCCCATTTGGAACGTAAGAATGTGCAATGAAACTATAAGAATTAACCACATATATAGGTTTTACTTTTGTTTAGTCTGTATCACCCCAAGTCAATTGATTTACTAGGAATTTTCCTAGATCTTTCACCTTTCGTAGGTTGCCACCCCTATGTTTAGATGGTCCTTCGATCTTTATATTACTTCAGAGTCACTTTGCTAAGTCTCGCTTCCTTACCAAGTCATTTTTGAAAAATCTTGTCCCTCCATTATGTGTTAATGGAACTAGTATGTATTAATGGAAAGTTTTGGATGATTAATGATAATCGGATGTGTTGCTTTAGTAGCAATTAATTTGAATCCAAACACTCTGTCAAATAAGTTAATAGTTTCCAAAGCTTATCCTAAAATATACAATTATTGTGTACATAATGTATACTCGTAAATCAATTTATTATCTCATTATTTGTTGAGATTGTCATCAATTACCAAAAAGAGAGAGATTGAAGAAGATAGACCCGTCACACATGTCAATGGTATGTTTTGGTAATTAATGACAATCGGTTTATGAGACTAATATTTACCGTGAGTTGGTGAAATAGGTTGTGTTCTATGATGATGAAGACTTTGGATAACTTTATGTGTTGATCGTCATCAAGTCTAGCAATGGATATCACGTGTTGATGATCAAGTTAATGTTTGGGAAGAAGGATGGCCTCATGTGTTGATGATCATCAAGTCAAGATCCCGATGTGATGGATGGCATCATGTGTTGATGCACAACAAAGCAAGGACTTAGACTTGGAGATGAGATGATCGTCATCAAGTAAAATCTCTAAGTGGATGCACAAGGCAAATGTATAACTAGTATAGGCTAAATATATGTTCCTAGATAGTCTTTTACCGGTCTTGGTGTTTGGTTAGGAGACCAAATTGCTAGTATAGACTGTCATACTATTACGACCTATCTTGTATAGTAGTTTGAATCTCATCATGTGTTGATAACTCAATCCGGCTTGCTTTAGCTTTCTGTGGCATGGTGCTATTATTTATGAATATATTTTGCAGATAGTTGAGCCTTTTTCATATCTATTCCTTGTAGTATGTGACTAGAGTTTGCAAATAGTTGAAGTCCATGCACCTACTCTTTATGGCATGATGCTTAGGTTTGCAAATAGTTAAAGCTCATGCATAATTCTTGTTGCATGTGCTTTAGTTTGCGAATGTATTTTACAAACCCTTTAGTCCATTTTCCTAAATCTTGTGGCATGATTCTAAAGTGTACAAATGTATTTTGCAATTTGTTGTGAATCATGTTCTAACCTTTGTTTGCATGATACCACAATTTGTGTATGTGTGTTTGCAAATTGATTGAAGTATATGCAATTTGGCCCGTGCTAATTTTTGCACACCAGTACAACCGCCATGTGTTGGCCGATCTGACCGGTCAATGGTATGATCAGTAATATGTTGCCAGTTGAATTGTTGGAGAATTCTTTCTCTCTGTCGTGCTAGGGTTATCTGACAGGCTACATGTGGGCAATCTGATGGTCCCACTTGCAATGGTCTAATCGGCTATGTGTTGGCGGTCTGACAGGTGGAGCGGTCCAATCGAGCTATGTAGCTGGTACCTTTTTTTAGAGAGTATGTTTTTGGTGTATCTCTAAGGTTTTAGCTGAGCGGTCTAACCAATGTCATTTGGGCTGTCTGACTAGACCTAGGGTTTTGATCAGATCCTGTGTGGGTGGTCTGCTCACCCTAGCCTATAACTAACTGGTCCAAGTAGTTTTTACTGGAATCTTGTCCCAACGGCTAGTTTTTCTTGTAGGAAGTATATATACCCCTTGTGCCCTGTTGAGGGTAAGATTGATGCATCTCATTTCATTCTCTTATGCTAGTGTGAGCTTCTTCTCTTAATTATGCATGTGTTGTACCTTATGAGTAAGGAGAGAAGCCTCTAGTTGCATATGTTGCTTCTAGAGGTGGATTGTGTATCTACTTTTACATGTGTTGCACTTGGTGAGAATCAAGCAAGGGACTTATCTTATTACTCTTGAAAGTTGCCGACCCCTTGACGACGTGGAGGTCATGGTCCGATGATCTTCTTAAAAAGTTTGTGAGAAGGCCCGACGTGCTGTGAAGCTTGAAGCTCACCTGTTTGGAGGGGGAAGAGCTACCATTAGCGGATTGAGGTGCTTGGCTTAATTCGTGGAGTCAGTCTAATTTGTTTGGGCTTACCTCAACATGGATTATGAGAGTCCGGCAAGTCTCCGAACACTATGGTGAAAAGAGATTGTGTTAATTGTGGTTTGGTTCCTTGTGCTTATTTACATTATTACAATTTACATTTCTAGAACTGTATTGATTATTTGTCACCCTAGAATTGCAAACCTTAATATAGACTTAGGTTGTTGATGCACTTAGTGAAACTAGATGATTTAGGCCTTAATTTAACAAAACCGATTTGATTTACGCTTCCTCATCTAAATCTCGATTTTAGCCAAAGAGATTTTAAAACCGCCTATTCACCTCCCTTTTAATCGGCCTCCTCGATCTTACAACTTTACCTGTCTATATCACTTTATCCCTTTTGTTTTGTTCAAAAAAGAAGAGATTTTTTTTGGGTTCTAATTAATAGGCTTATTGCTCCACTTGCAAGAGTTATGAATCTTTGGAACCCTGAAAAAAAAGGCGCAAATCGATCTTTTATGCTTAATCTACTTAGCACCAACGCAATATTCGCGTGGCAATTTTTTTCCTTCATATTTATCATACATGCAGAACAAATTGAATAGGTAACACAGACTCTAAATTAAGGCCACATATGTCCTAGGAGTCCAAAGTACGCAGTTGAAAATTCAAGTCATACTTCTGCGGCAGCACTGTTTTCCACAATTACATCATCATACATATATTTTGTGTTAAGAGATTTATGCTCTTTCTATTAGTTTCTCTCAGAGATGGAAGGTCTATTATTAATTGGGTGTCAACTTGCACCACGAAGAGTCACCAGCCGCGGTCAAAGGAGCAAAAATTTGCTTACGATAGGCTTCAAGTGACTATCGAGGGTGCTTAGGGTACAAGCATTCGATGATGTGCAACACGGTAAGTAACGTCACATTAGGGTTGTTGCTACTTTGTCTCATTGCCACAACCACTTAAGTCCTGGGTTTTAGAAAACGGAACTCAAACCGAAACCTAGCTAGCTTGCTTCTACTTAAAAAAAATCCGAAAATTTTCAGAAATATAACAATTATTGGAAGTTGCGAAAGTAGAAGATATTATAGACATTTGCATAGAAGAAGGGATGAAATGGTGGTGAACTGAAACCTAGCTAATTCTGGTTTACGGTACGGTAGGTAGCCACGTGTCATAGAATGTGTGTAGCCAAATGCGAATTTTGGACACTGTTGGATCTTGTGCACACAAAGTAGAAGATATTATAGACTCAGGCTCGCGAGGTCGAATGACACATGCGGCTTGAGCAAGAGCGCCGCGTGAGGGTGGACCAAATCCGTCTGAAGGGCAAGGAGGATGAGCTGCAAAGGAGGCGGGAGCAGTTAAGTCTGCGTGAAGCAGCCATCAAGCGTCAGGAGGAAGAGCTTCAAGCTCGTGAGGCAGCTCTCAAGACCAAGAGTGACAGGAAGAAGGATGCAGCGGAGCCATCTTCAGGGCGCGAGAAAAGGGGGAAACAACCACGCTACACCCAGTAGACAAAATGTAATAGACCCAGCGCCGAGCCTAGGTTGCTCCGGTCCACGGAGGAGTTCGACGCCGAGCGGGCAAGGAAGGGCAAGTGGCCCTGGTCCACACAGTAGGTGGTACGCGCAGTTGCGTGGGTTAGTCGCATATCATGCTATATGTTATGCATGTAATAAAAATGTACGCGGCATGTTAAGCCCAACTCTATTATGAAGTTTAATATCTCGTCTTTTCGCATTCCATGATTCACGTAGCACCTCATTTACCAATATTAACATACCGGTTCTCACCGCACACGAATTCTCACTAACCTTCAAAATATCACTTACCACTTTATGTATCGACCGTTCTATGGTCAATCGTGCCTAAAAAATTTGGGTTAATTTTTTATGCATCTACAACTTCCAATGAATATAAACTGTTATTACAATTTTATCTGATTTTTACGCAGTTTATAACTACAAAATTGCCAAGACATACAAAAATCACGCGGATTGCAAACCCTAAAAACATACCAAACCCTAAAAGTCACTTACCACTTTATATATCGATCGTTCTACGCACAATCGTTCCTAAAATAAAATTCCCAATATTTTTTATGCATCTACAACATATAATCAACATAAACTTGTTTTACAATTTTATCAGATTTTTTTCTGATTCACAACTACAAATTTAACAAAACTTATAATCATTACAGTTCCTGCACTCATTCCCACGTGTTCAATATCACTTTCCTTCATTTTGTCCAATTGTTCATATCACATTTGTGCTCAAAAAATTTTTCATTAAATTGTTTCCAATAAAACAACATACCATGATCGAAATTTGTTATTGTCACTTCAACACATTTTTCACGGTCAGCAATATATGAAAATCACAAATACACTAATCGTTACTTCACACAAATTTCATTCGTACTCTACCAACCAAAATTTTTAATTTTCAAAATTGCACAAAAAAATTACACAAGCAGTAAAGTGGACTCCACTTCAAATTCATATTTTTTCACAAATCATTTGATATATACACATAATTTTTTTTATAAATAATAACTTTACAAATGCATAAATATATATACACCTAAATTAAAACAGTAAACCCTAGATGAATCGGTCGGCAAAGAAACGCGCGCGGGACTCGGTCGTGCGGTGAGGGAGGCGGTCGTGCGCTCGGGAGGCGGGTCGTGCGCTCGGGCAGGCAATCGTGCGGTTGGCCGGGAGGAGGCGCGCTCGGGCGGCGGACGCGGCGGCGGCGGTGGGTCGTGCGGTGTGGTACCGCACGACCCGTGGCAATCTTGATCGTCGCGGTACCACACCGCACGACCGGGACACGTGGCGCCACCTCAGAAACGCGCGCTCAGCAGGGGTCCAAAAACGAAATTTTTTTCGTTCGGGGGCCAAATCCGGAATTTCGGTTGTCCATGGGTCCAACAGTGTCCAAATTTCGCCAAATGCTACTTTTTAAAAGGTATCTAAACTAGTCACTTGAATTTGCTATTAGTAAATTCGTTGTGACATGCTTTCATAATATATGTTTTTCTTGTTTTATTACAAGACATCACAATAGAAGCTAATGGTTTAAGCAGTACTATGGTTTATGTCAATTAATATTTGCAACTATCAATATTTAAAGACAGATGGAGTAGTAATTTTTTAAGTAGAGTGAAGGTAATTTAAGAAAAGAAGTATCTGGCTTTCGTTGTCCGCGCAGATTTGTTTAAATGGACTCGATGATCCTTACCAAATACACAGCTAGTACGACAACGAATTTGCTGACCGCAGAAGGTTGCAAAAACGTGAGGTTTTGGCTTGAAATTATGTAGCAGTAGCACAGCAGAAATTCCCGTTCAACCCCAAAGATTTTTCGCCGTCAAAGAGGCGAAGATATGGTTTAATAATTGGAGCATATACACATCACGACATCCATATAAAATATGAAAGAAAAGAGGTAGGAGCTGGTATAGTAGCTTACTTAACCCATCGTTATCTGCATCGATTTGTTTGCTAATCCTGTGGGCTTCATGTTTCCTGCACTGCATGCATCCCACCGCAACACGGCACAACAACAACAACGTCACAGCTCATATGAAGATCGATGTCCATATTTTGCACTGCCCAACTTCGATGCACATGACTGATTGACTGAAACCTAACTTGCTTCCTTGCTCAGAAGTATCGAGTTAATCGCATGCTGCCACATGCAGCAAGGATGAGGTTATCCGAGTTGAGAAGAAACCAGACACCTCAGGTGAGGCGTACGGTGACATGATCTATCATCGCTATCTGCTCAATTTGGCATGAAGTGGGTGGATCAAAGAAAATGAGCCGCTGGCCTGATCACCACACACTAATTTCTCTAGAGCTATCAAATCATCACTACACATAAATATAGTATTATCATAGATTGTGCTGAAGGTCGCCGAGGTCATGGGACGTACTCTAGACCCGCCCCTCGTAAGTTTTGTTTATAAGGTACATGCGTGCATCATTTGCACCCATATGTCGAGCAGACAGTGATGCATAGAATTGTTACCATGCATGTAATTATCCTCCGTTTATGAACCTGTTTTACTTGTCTAAAACATAAAATATGTGAGATCGAAATCAAGAATAAGCTAACTTTTTGGCGCAAAGTTATGTTTGATCTGGTCCGTTTCCTCACTCTGCACCACAACCGGTTCCTTGTGTGAATCATCACTACTACAGAAAAGGTCATTACAGACGGTTCAAAAACGTCATCACAGATGATTTTGTGAACGGTCTGAATTTATGGATCAGTGATAATACGAGGTCATCACAGACGGTTTTCGAACCGTCTGTGGTGCAAATATTACAGACGGTTTTTAACTAAAAACCGTCTGTAATAGTTGTAATCACAGACGGTTTTTAGTTAAAAACCGTCTGTGACATGTAAATATCACAGATGGTTCTTAACTAAAAATCGTCTGTGATATTCCCTTCAACTTCTAAACCTATTCTGTTTATTGGCTAGCCTCAGAAAATGCTAGTCATGCCCTCTGAAACAAACAGATCAACATGTACATGTATACATCCAATTCACATCTCAATTCATTTCACAAACATAAAACATTCATTTTTATTAAGATTAGAGCCTACCATTACAATATCCCAAAACAACGAGCAGGTTACATAACAAGAACAAAGAAAAAGCAAAGATCCTCTATGCCTTCTCTCCCCTGATGCAACGCATGAGCTGAATGTCTTTGACGCCCACCATCGTCGGCGTTGATTGAGCGTCTGCACGGTTGGCACGAGCTAGTTGCTTCTGCGGTGTCTTGCCTCCCGTAGACTTGTGCGTCATCTGCAAGGAGGAGGAGAACAGCAAGGAGGAGGACAGTAAGGAGGAGGACAGCAAGGAAGAGGAGACCAGCAAGGAGGAGGACAGCAAGGAAGAGGAGACCAGCAAGGAGGCTGGGTTTTGGTTATATTTATAGGGGAGGGAGAGGAAGGGAGAGGCGGGAGTTCAAAATTTTTGGCACGGGAACGGAGAGGCGGAGTTACGATCCGTGAGGTGAGGATTGGTGGATTTCTATTGGCTAGAATTGGGTTGACGAGGATCGACGGGCCCAACGGTCAGATTATCACAGACGGTTCTATATATAGAACTGTCTGTGATGAATGAATATCACAGAAGATTCTATATATAGAATCGTCTGTGAATTAGAGAACAAAAATTTATATACCGATGCAATATAAACAACTAGTCTGAAAAGATAAAATAGCAAAGTTTTATATAGCTTATATATACTCATTTGAAAGGTTTCGATGAGATCTACAACTTTTCAGTTGAAGCAAAATCCAAATTCCGAAAGGAAGACCAAGAAAAAAGGCAAAAACAGAAACCAAAAACTTACGACATAGGTTTAGGTCTAAAAATGGACGATTTTTGGGGTCTTGGAGGGCGACTGGAGCAAGCGGGTTGTTTTTTTGGATCGGGCTCGTCGTTAGCTTTTCAACGAGTACAAGAACGTCAAAAACGGACACCGTATACAAAAGTTATGCCCGTTTTACTGAAAATGTCTTAAAACGGAATCATACTCGGACTTAAGCGAGAAAATATGAAATTTTGAAGGATTGCAAGGCGGGAAACGTATCACAAACAGTTTTTATTATAAAACTGTCTGTGATATTGGAATATCACAGACGGTTCAATGGTAAGAACCGTCTGTGATACTCCTTTTTCCCGCCACAAATACCACAGACGACCTCCGAATTAAAACCGTCTGTAATAGTTTACATCACAGACGGTTTCACAAAATCGTCTGTGATTTGGCATCTAGTATTAGGCTTTCTGTAGTAGTGCGTCGCGCCTATCACTTCAATTTATCGAGTGATCCTTGCAGCTCTACATTAAATTTTTGGAACTTCAATGCGCCGTCTTCCCCACTCGTTTTGGCTTTGGCTTCTGGCTTTGGCTTATTTTTCACTATTCTTAAATTTTGTCTTTTCTGATTTTTTGAGCTTTTTTACCGGTTCTTTTTTCCCGTATTCATTTGCATTACACGTGCTGAGCTAACCCATTTTTTTCTATTTTTATTTTTTTTAAATTTAACTATGCTAAATAATCTAACATCAGCTACAGTGTAATTTCAGCCAGTTACAGTGAAATTCAGCCACAAGCCACAATAATTTAGCCCAACCGATCACCACAGCCTTGCCTTCCCAGGATCGCTCCCACACCCATCAGGAGCGCGAATTGGTCTCCCACGCATTTGCGGGGACCTCCACCAAAGGGTAGGAAAGCAAATTTACTCGGAGACAAGGACGGAGGTGCAACGGTGAGATAATGGGTGAAATTTTTTGAGCTGTGATTTATGATTTTTTGTTTAAAATTTTAAATTCTAATTGTTTACAAAAGAGAGTACGGAGAGAGATACTTGCATGCAATTTTGGCTGACATAGATGAAGTTGAGACAATATATATTACAATCAACCTGTAGACCCGTCTTAAAAAGGCACTCCATTTAAAAACTAGTTATTGTAAAGAGTTAAGCCATAAGCCCAAAAAACTTATCCATTGCCACTTGGGATGATGCCTGGTTTGTGGAGTGCCCTTCAAGTCTTGTTTGGGAATGGCCGGTTGATCCACGTGGAGCATCCCGACGAGGGCAAAATTCCCGACTTGGCACATTTGCGCATTTGGATGAGGTCGGGATGGGGAAATTTTGGCCCAATCCAACCCATTCCCCAGGAGAGAAAAAACTCCTTGCAGTGACATGTTTTTTTCCACACTCGCACCGCGTCTCCTCCTCCTCATTTGTGAGTGACAGTACTACGTCCCCCTTATGTCCTCAACTTCGACAATGCCTTCTCCTGCTAGTGCGATGGCAATGGTGGCGACGACGACACTCTCGAGTTAGTCTCCTCCTCTTCCTTCTCCTCCCCTACCTCCTCCTCTGATTTTAGGGTTTGGCAACCTCAACTTTTCCTCACAGATTCATGTTGTTCGGGGATAAAGAGGGAGAGGAGAAGAAGGCCAAGCATCTTGCGTCAAGGCCACCTGTTGCTATCTTGGGCTCCAATTAGAACTTGCATCAATAGGGGCAGAATTAGTCCTATGGCAGGATAGGTTTTAGCCCAGGGCATAGAAAAATGTAGTGTATAGCCTAAGTAATTTTAGCCTAGCTCTGGATAGCATTCTTATGGTCTAGCCTAGGTAGCACAGGTGATTTCATGTTTGCAGTCTATCCACCGCATGCCTGTTAATTGGCCCACTCAGCTCAACAATCCTTACAGAAAGAAGGCCCAACCCAGCTCGTGGTCCATTGCAATGCGAAGTTGCAAAGTACAAACGCTACATCCAGCAGGTCGCACACCGACTCTCATCTTCCATTCTCTACCATGCCGCCTAGGTGGTCCTGCCCAGTGCCGCCCCTCCCAGCGACCCAGCCAGCTCCCCTCCCAGGCCCCCTACAGCTTGCATGACTGCGCCCGTGGCCCCTCCCATGCCACGCCGCCCCCATCTGGCCCTCCTGGTGTTGGCCAAGAACTCCCACTCTCCCAGGGCAAGCCCTACATCCAGCAGGTCATCGAGGCTTGGTACGTGAGCCAAGCCTCACCTCAGCGGTTGAAGAGGTAGAAGGGAGTCGTTCGGCGAGGCTTGGACGGAGCAGGAGCCAAAGGTCGAGCTCTTCATGGAACCCCGTCACTGTCTTTGAGCTCACCTAAGGTGACACCTCCCTCTTCTCCACGTTGTTACACCACACTGTGATGCATCATTTAGGTGCATAATTAGGTGCTTCGCCACGAGTTCCCTGCTTGTTCCCCGTGACTTGGCCGATGTGGAGGGGTACAAACAGGCAGATTAGATGGTCGATATCCATAGGTTCTATTGTTTTTATTCCGTCCAGGTGATGAAGAAGCATTTACAGCATTCCAACCAGTGGGTCGTGGGGGAGTCTTTCGTGGAGAATCTGGCATGGGATTTGTAGTAGTATCTCTGATTGCGTTAACTTCATGTTTCTAGCATGAATCTCCCGACGAGCTCCCATTGTAACTAAGGAAGAGCCTTCCATCACTTCGACCAGTAAACTCCACGATGGGGAGTGGTTGAAGACCACCACCTCCAGAAGGCCGTGTGGTGGAATTAGTCTGATCCGACGAATTGTGGATCGAATGATGAGTGTTATTACCTTCTTCTTGCTTCTCACCAGAGGCAACTTCATCAACACCGTGACTAGGTGCCGTTCAACTCCCACTATGCGTAGGAGCTGTTGGTGAATAGAGTTCGCCCATAACTGAATTGAGAGAATTAAGAGTACTCTAACCCTCTGGTTGTGGTGCTATGCTCTTTTAGTCGTGTTTACCGGTCAAAAGTACCAGGTTTGCCTCATTGCTTGGGCATTCTGATGAGGTCAGAATGATCGGATCCCTAGGTGATGATGACGATGGGGCGATATGTCTTCTTCCATCTGGTTGATCTCACTGGTCTCAGGGACGAGTGAGCCTGGGATGGAGGATGATGACAAAGAAGCATCGTGTTTCATGGCGCGGATGCATGCATCCATGTTGAGGTCAGCGTAGTTGGCCAAATTGAACCGGTTCACTTCATCTCAAGTTCCTGCCATGATCGCATGGCCGATGTTGACAGGAGAAGAGAGAGGATGATGCTTGCTGACGAAGAAGACTTCAAGAAATCAGCACCTTCTTCCTTATGGACAGCGCCAACTGTCAACAATCGAGTCGCCGATTGTACAAATAATATAAGTAAGATGGTTGGATTCCTTGGATGAGATCAACAAGAGAAAGGGGATTATCTTTATTGCTTATGAACTGGTTACAAAGAGGCCTACAAAAGGTAATTAACTAGTCCTAATCCATCTTCCTCCCACTGATCGAAAGATTCTGATTGCCTTGGTTTGTTCTTTGGATTGGATTGTTCTTCTATCTTTTGTTGTCAACCTTTCAATACCGTTGAAGGGCGCTAGTTATCCATCTGAGGAGGCTTCTTCTTGAATTGATGCGATCAACTAGAGGAGAGGTTGCTGTCAGAGAGAGATACCCGAAGGTAACTGCTCTTCCGTTGTTGTCAGTGAGAGATAATCATGCGGCACAACTGCGATGCAGTTGTTTGTCAGAGACAGCGACGAAACATTATGCTCTTTGGGCTGGATAGAGCACACATCTTATCCATCGCACAGGAAGAGTCCCCTGGAAGTGGACCCTCATGCCAGATCATGAATTGTCCGACTAGTTTGTTGGCTGGACAGAGTGTATAGTAATCCTCCGACCAAGGTACTCGAGAACCAGCTATAGGAAGCTTACAACCACGTGGTCCTTTGGGCCTTACTTAAGTATTAAAGCCGTGTTTATGATCCGTAGATAAAAAATATCAAATTTAGTGATACAATAATAATTTGTGGATACTTATAAACATTAGATCTACGAAAAGTCAACAAAAATCAAACAAAAATGTTATTATCTCTGTGCACTCCATTTATATACTTGCAATTGAAAGAGATTCAGAGATCAGAAGAGAGGATCACAGTTTACAGGCAGGTTCGATACTGCTTATGGTTTATGCTTATGTACTATAGCCACAACAGTTTTTTTAAAAAATAGTGTGTTTTTTCGAGACGAAGTCTAAAAGTCAATTGTAGTAAAAAGAGTACTGAGTTCAACTATATCAGATAAAATCATATACGACCATTTTTCTATATATACTGTCTTTTACGAGCAGAGTAAAATTCAAAAACCAGACATAAACCACAGCTCAAAAGAATCCACCCTACCTTTGCTTGCCTGTTGCGGACGCTGGCACGCACTCACGTCTGACGCTGCCTGCTCGGCCACACGCCACGTCGGCGTCGCCTTGGCTGCGGTGCCGCCCGCCTCGCCGTCGCCGCGGTGGGCCGCCGCGCCCTCGCCGAGTTGTCGTGCGCCCGCGCCGTCTCTGCCTCTGCTCTGCTTCCGCGATTCGGGCTCCGTGTCTCGGGTTTGATTCTTCGACCCAGGCATCCAGTACAAAGTGAGTATCCTCCAATTGGGCCTCCAACTGTCCAACAAGCAGCAAGCCGAAGGTATCACACAGCCTAGTAGGAGCCCACTGTCTATAAGTCTTCTTCCTCCTCTAGCCGAACCCAAGATCTCGACTTGTACCTGTTCAAAGCCATGCTCGATGAGTGTACGGACACAACTACAATAGGCTGTACGAATACATCTGATAGCTAGCCATCTACACTGTACTGGTATATTACGTAGTGCTGTACTTCAAAAGAAAAAAATCGATAGTGTACTGGTATGCCGTACTGTACGTGCCATGCATCCACGTGAGGCGAGATACTTTCTAGTTAATTAACCCAAGATTAGTTGACTGTAAGCGGGTCAATATATACACCTACCAAAGCTCAGCTCAAACTTTGGCGAACGGTTCACATAGGGTGTGTTTGGTTGAGCTGTGGCTTTCAAAAGCTCTTTGTGAGTGTGGGGTGTGGAAAAGCTGCTTTGAGGTTTTGGGTGTGGAAAAGTCAGTAAGTTGTTTGGTCAAACAAGTATAAAACATACCTCCTATCTCTATTTTCCTTGAAACAACTGTGAAACGACTCTCTATTTTCACCATTTGAAAGCCAAAGCCAAAAGCGAGGTCCAAGATGCTTTCAAATCAGACTACCCAAAAGTAGCGAAACTTAGTGTTTCACCCTTTGGTTGGCTTTTGGCTTTTTGAAAGCAAAAGCAGCTTTCAAAAGCCCAACCAAAGGCACCCATAATTGGCATCATAACCACTTTTTTTCAACTTTAGCAACTAAACTTCATTTTGCAAATCTAGCCCTCTTCATAGATTTATCAAGCTCGATAGATACCTACCAAGCTAGAGAAGCTTAGCAGTCAACCTATCGAGCTATAGTAACTTGGCACGTCATCTGCCAAGCCCCAGTGTGGCAGCAATCAATGCACATGATTAGCTCTTAATTATACTCATGATTAATCTAATTAATTATAATTAGTATCAATTAAATATGATTAGCACTCATTAAAGCGATAATTAAGTATGCACAGTGGCCGACCAGTGACCTACTGCACTGGGGGCCTAGGTAGGTGACCTGCCAAGTTCCCCTAACTCAGTTTGTACCTACCGACCTTAGTAGATTTACGAATAGGCTAGATTTACACAAACAGATGACTGAGAACCAAATTTGAAAAAAAAAATGTTACAATGCCATTGTGTGTGAACAGTTCCTGGAAACCAATCTTTAGTACTCCTAGCAATATTTTGTTGTGTTTAGTTAGTCAGATATTACTACCAATATCGCATTCGATTGCATGTAACACCATAAACACTGTTAAGCTCTATCGATCTAACTATAGTATGATTTGTTGTAGCACACTAGCTTAAGCTCTTGAGCAAATTAAGTTTTCCATATTATTCAAGCATGATCCAAGACCAAGCACTAGGATTTGGATGAGTGTTGCAATTTGCAAAGGCTCTATCTATACAGGAATAAGTCTACTTTATCCCCTAAATTCTTATGAAAGTCTAAGTTTGAACTTTGAATTGTAAAACCAGATGTTTTACAACCCTCAACTTTTGAAGCTGGTTGAAATAACCCCGAGACTGGTTTCATAAGTGATTTTCGCTCTATTGGCCGCCATGTCACCGTTTTTGCCATGTGGACAACATATCACCAAGACCCCACATGGCAGCCTCCCCTCCTTTGTTATCAACTTTCTCTCTCTTTCTTTGCTCAGCCAACAAAAACTATGGCTTGGAGTGCTGCCTTCCTCGTGCCGCTAGGCCAGGTCAACGGCGAGACCCGACTTGTCGCTTGTAGTGACGATGTTGGAGAAAGGGCAGTTACAAGCTCTTGCATGGCATCAGCCTCAATCGAGCAACGCTATTGCAGCCACGTCCATGCTCGAGCTCTGCGAAGTCGCTGTCAAAACTGTCTCAGCATCGCTCCACCCCAAAGCCGCCACCTCCTAAAATTCTTTGTCATCCTTGTCCAAAACCTCAAATTGATCATTACTTCATCTTCCTCACACAATAGCGATCTCAATCCATTTCCTCAAGGCCCCATCACTGAAATTGTTCTGTCATCATGTTTCCGTGCAGCCGTGTACTCGTCATTGAACCACCGTAGAGGCCCCGCCACTCTGGTGCATCTCCAACCAAGCTAACCGTGTCACTGTTGTCGCGTTGTCCTCATTACACCTATTGACCCCTCTCCTAAGCCATGCCATTGCTAGAATCTTGCCGCCACCATGTAACCTCACCGCCGCTTCATTGTGCATGGTGCCAAACCTCCTCAAGCCATGTCGGACCAAGCCAAGCACACCTACGGCATCTTCATCATCCGCTAATGCTCTCAGACCACACTCCATGTCAGTTTGTTCATTATAGAGACTGTCAGCGACCTCCCCTTCGACACCACGCTCCCGCCGTTGATTCGTCATCCTCGGTAAGTATTGGTTCGATCTCTTACAATGGAGTGTTCCCCTAAATGTGACCTAGCCCGTGTTCATGTTAAATCATGGATAGCATGGCCGTAGCACCATAGCTGCCTGACCACCTTTCACCATGGCCTCACTAACATAGTGTTTCTCTGCCCGCGATGTCACCTCCTCTCACCTTCCTGTGGCCCCATAACCCATTTTGACAGTCGGTCATGGTCTTTGCGCTACCACTTGCCATCGCTGATGAAGCCCGTGTATCACTATTGGCCTCCCCTGTTTTACTTCCCTATGCACTGATGCCTCTCTTTGTCTATCTCTCTCTCTCTCTTTCTCTCTCACTTGGCCATTGGAGGCTGACGGGTGGGCCCACTGCCATGTCAGCGCTAACTTGGAGCAAAACCATCTTCAATTGATCTTAAGAGGGTAAAATAAATAGTATTGATACTTAAGGGAGACAAAAACATCTTGTTTATAACTGAGGGTTAAAACTTAGATTAACACAAGAGTTCAAAGAGTAAAGTGCTCATTTCGGCTTGAGCTTCTGACTTCTGGCTTATTTTTCACTATTCCTAAATTTCACCTTTTTCTAACTTTTTGGTTTTTTTAGCTTTTTACAAGTTCTTTTTCTCGTATTCATTTGTATTGTCTGTGATTGGCTAACATGTTTTTCTATTTTAAATTTTTTTAAATTTAATTAGGTCAAATAAGTCATCATCAGCTATAGTATAATTTTAATCAGATATAATATAATTTCAGCTATAAACTTTTTTTTCAATCGAAATGAGCGAGCTGTTATTCCATCAATATATGAGGCATGAATGGCTGTCGATTAAGTTAGTGGCTAGCTAGTACTAGCTAGCTATGCGTGTCTCCCTAGCATGGAGAAGCAAATGCTGTGTTCCAAATGTTGTGTTGGGATGGGATCACCTCGGAGTTGGGGAAAAAAGCTTAGACACGGTTTTTTTGGCTTTTTTTTTACTTTTAACTTTTATTTCTAAGCAAATAGGACAGCTTTGCTAATCCGTTTTTTAAATGATTTTTTAAATCGCTTTTTTTTTACTTTTAACTTTTATTTCTAAGCAAATAGGACAGCTTTGCTAATCCGTTTTTTAAATGATTTTTTAAATATAAAACTATATACGTTGCCTATGTCAATGTTTTTACCATCCGCCACCGTCTCTAAAAACGTAACTAAAAATTATCAAACGCAAACTAAGCAAGCCATTGCCGGCTAATGGCGTCGTGCGTGGGTCAACTTGACAGCTTTTAACCGGGACATATACATATTCTAACCACAGCTATAACTTGTTTGAAGCACACAAATATTGGCAGGATATTTATATTGAATAGATATAGTTTTTTCCTATAAAATTTGTTCACAGCAAGAAAACGAGTCCTTCCGGCCTAGCTTATTTGAAATGCAGGAATTTTTTTATTCCTGTTAAAATTGAATTGTTTTCATATGAAATTATTGCGTCCTGCACATGACCTAAAATTTTGCGCGGGGCACTATGCACCGACTTTGTGTTATACTCTTACTAGTCACCTGTTTGTGCGTTACAAGGAAATTTATTAGATATATAGAGAATCATACTATAGAATGAGACTACTCTGATTAGTTGAAAAGTGAAGAGAAATGAGAAATTAAGAATGATATAATTAAAGAAGAAGAGATATAAGTCCACTAACATGTTTTTTTATAATAGTAATGATACCTACCGTGGACATGAACATGCGAGGCTTCGCACGGAGAGCAATGTGGCAAGGTGCTCTCATTTGGTTCTTAGAACGGCGAGAAGCCAACTGCTACTGTGATTGCTACCACCCATAAAAGAGGATGGGTGAGGTTGGCAAGCATGGTTGCTACTGTGGTAAACCAAATAAAGCGAGCGGCTCCGTGTAGGAGGCTCGTGGCGATCGAGGCTGAGCTAGCTCAGCAAGAGCAAAAATGGAGTAGCTGCAAAAGGACGGTGGAGATTTGTCGAGTGTTGTAGTATCTGCTGCTGCGCAAAATCAGAGAGCTGCTTGGGGCACCGTAGCATTAATTTGGTCTGAACCTCCAGGCGGACCGCGGAATCTTTTCAAATTCATCTAGTTGGTAAGTTGTTTCCTCCGTTCCATACAGGTTCGCCTCATCCAATCTATCAAGTGTACGAAACAGCGCAGAGGTACACTCAAATCCTTGGGAGTTTTGTTGCAAGGTACAAATTCTTGGTAACTAATAACAATCCATCATGGACACTATGGTGGCAACTGAAAAGAGACAAAAGGTAATGAACCTTAGCTAACATACACACAAGGGTCGATTAGAACATGTACGATAGTTTGTCACTTAAGGTTATCTTTAAAATTTCCACTTTATTAAAAGACAGCATTAAAGATTGTATCTCCAATAGTAAATTATTCCACTAACTATTTTATACTATTTTTACCATAACTTTCTATCAACCATAACTTTTTATCTCATGTATTCTCACTATTTACGTTGGTTTGCGGGTTTAAGTCATCTCTTTGTATAAAAGACGGCATAGTATCTCTTCTCACCTCCTCTCTCTTTTACATAGAATTTAATTATTCATATAGCTAAGAGACAGCTGAAATGATACTATTAGAGATACCCTCAAACTCTTAGAACGTTCTAGATCATGGCATGAAGCACAAATGACCGATAGGATGCATCGTGTAATGTGCATGTGTAGGAACTTGGAACGCCGTTTCTCCTGATGTATGGGGAGGGTGTGCCCTGTAGGGAAGGGATCCGCTGCATCGAAGGCTAAAATGCTGAGGGAGCTACAGTGCTCGCATTTCAGGCGTGCCCCCAAATTTTCAAGATCCACCGGTGAGGTCATCACTCCATCATATGAGTTCAAAAGCGAGGCTGAAGTGTTTTGCGTATTCCTACGGAACCAGTGGAGTCCAGGGGAGAGAGAATTCAAGGGCAGGGGCGGCCCCATGGCCCATTAGCACCGGACCCCACCCAAAATCCCAATGGTCCACGGTCCACTAGACATCCTCACGTCAGAGGACCGAGATCCATGCAAAAGGAAACGAATCGTCGAAGACTTGAAGAGTCACGTAATCTTTTCCCCAATTTGAATGCTTTTTTCGCGCTAATTTGTCGCGGGTGCGGCGACGACTCGTCTCCCCATCTCGCCCATATCATTATATGAACTAAAGGTTAGCTTCATATGATCCTTATAAAAACTATCTTTCGTCGAGATAGAAGATCCAAAGCTTAGCGGGCAAGAAGTGCTAAAGCATTTGATCAATTATCCAAAAAGGGCAAACACGATTCTCCATATTTCTCATTCCACTACGTGTCACGTTAGTAGTTTATTTATTGATTACTTTCATCCTATTTCACAATCAAGAGATCACAAATCTCATTAATAGTATGATTATTTTGCCATATGTGTTATGATTGAATTTATATGACAATATATATGCGATGTTTAATTATATATGTGTATGTTTAATTTTTGCGTGCCACACGCGATTCAATGGCCCATGACGCCGAGGCGCCTTGGCGGGTCGGCCCCTTTGTTTTGGATCGGTATGCTCTGCGGAACGGTGGAGTCCGTAGCCTTTGATTATTGATCTAACGGTTGGCAGTTGGTGACTAGTACTGTATTAGTTTGAATTTTGTTCACAACTGCAGAGGATTCCTTTCCGCTAGGGAGATATACCGGAGTATAGGACTACTTACAGCCAAGGTTTTTTAGCTTATGATTTATGGTTTCTTTCAAACAAACAAACAAAACAACTTCTTCTATACCATTTTGAAACAATTTATCGAATCAACCTTTTTAAAATAATTTATCAGTATTCGATTTATTTATATAAACGCTCATGCAAAATAGTTTATCAATATTCGATTTATTCACATAAACATTTATACAGAAGCTAAAAGCCAATAATCTAAATCCAAAAACAAACCACTAAGGGATGATGAAAGTTGCCCCTGCCTGATCAGAGAGCTGTCAAACATCCAGCCATCCAGGAGATATGGGAGTAGCATTGGTCGCCTCTCTCATCCCCTCCCTCCCTCTCGAGACTGGGGACCACACACGGTGGCTCATTGCAGAGTGCAAGCATAATGGCATCAAACAAAACAACACAGTTCCACAAAACACTTCTTTTTACTAGCAACAGAAGTTACACAATTGAAAGAGTTTTTTTAAGGAACACAATTGAAGAGATTGGACTGGAGCTGGAGGGTGTGCATCACATGCTGGTCAAAAGTCAAAGTAACAAAAAACGCTGAGAGAGTGTGGGAGAGAGAAGAATTCCTTGAAGAGACGAGCACACTTGCACACAATGAGAGCAGAAAGCCTCTGAAGAGCCACAAAGTAGTGTAGTTCAGTAGTCACCAAACAGCTGCAGCTTAAGCACATAAATAACTTGCGCTATAGCACACAATGTACAAACATATATAGTACTAATAGCATACAATGGTCCTCTTCTTTTCAGCTTCTAAAAACTGTTTTTCTATAGTACTTAGCTTTCAAACGGAGTGCCTTTTCAAGGCAAAGCCTACAAGTCGATTATAGTACACACTGCAGCGACTTCTTTATACCAGCTAAAATTACATGCGAGTCTCTATCTCTGTACTTTCTCTCACACCAAAAGAACATGCTCGATATGGGGGGATGACATTATATGTAACATCCCATTTTTTTGGGAGTTCATAAGTGCTTGAAATGAAGATTCAAATTTGAATTCGAATCAAACTCAACCAAAATTCAAATTCAAATTGAATTCCCAAAAAAGGTTTCAAGTCCAAACCTCAGTTGGGCCGAGCCCAACCCATCTTCTTCCCCTTCCAACCCATCTGGCTTATGGCCTAGCCCAGTCAGCCCATGCCGCCCTCTCCCCTGCACCGTGCACGTGTCACCCGTGCCCGCGCAACCAACACCGCCCGGCTCCTGTGCACCAGCAGTGCCGGCTGTCTCCTCCTGTGTGCCCCTATGCTCACTAGCTCCGCTCCAACCTCACCTAGACTCTGTCGTCATCTCTCTCTTCCTCCTTTCTCCCTTGCACCGCATGCCATCATGCATAGCTCGTCACGCCGGCCGCGTCCATGCATGTGCTCCCGACCATTGCCCTTCGCATTGATGCCCCATGCTGCACGCTGGCTTCGCCTGCTCCATGCATGCCTGCACACGCGCCATGCTCTGGCTCTGCCCTCCTTACCCTGTGCCACGTCGAACACCGACGCCGCCGCCCTCAGCCTCCACGTAGCATTGAAGCCACCCCAACGGTCGCCGCCCTCCTCCTTGACTATTTAAGGAAAACCCCTTGCTCCCAAGCCTCCTACCACCTTGCCATTGCTCTCTCTACCCTCACCTTGGCCGCGCCTAGCTCTCCTTGAGCTCATCATCGCCATCACTTAGTGCCATTCGGACCTCATCATCGACACCCTCTCCGGTGAGTCCCGTGCCCCGCCAAGCATGCCCTTGTGTTCGCCTCACCTCCCTCATCCTCTCACCGCGCCTAATCGGCCCCTCAGTCCCTGTAGCTCACTGGCACTATCTTTGTCCCCAACCCCAACCGCCACCTCGATTCATCAAACCGCTACACTTCCGACCGATTCCTCCCTTCCAAAGCCCCCTCATGACCTCCTTCGTCGAGCCCCGCTACTGGTTTGGACCGTCGTCGCCTCCTCACCGTCGGTGATGTGCTCATCCCCTATGCTGCCTCAACCTCTCACCACCGTGCTGCTTCGACCCTCTTCGGCCCCTGACAACCTCTCTGGTAGGTCCTCTCGCCTTACTAGTGCCTCTTGTGCTTTCTTTTTCCTCACCTTGCCACCAATGCCATGGCAACCTTGTAGTTCATGCCTCCGCTGCGCCCCTCACTACCGTGTCACCCCTCCGATGAAGCCGTAGCTACCCCTAGGTGTGGTTCAGTGCAGGCATATTGTTTTTGCCCTCGCCAGTGACTGCCATGGCTCTCCTTGCTGGCGATGAGCTGTGTTCTACTCGATGGGAGAAGAAGCCACTATAGCGCTGTTAGATAAAGGTTTTAATCTTGATTAGTGTTAATGATCGTCATTAAGTTTATTAATCACTCATTGACCAGTGGACCCCCTCATTAACTGTTCCCCCTATGACATGTGAGTCGAACCTGTTTAAAAACTATGTTAAAATCAGTTAATTAAATTAGAGCCACTGACATCTAGGCCCCATTTACTGTGTCTTGAATAGTACATGGTCCCACCTGTCAGTCCCTAAATCCTTTTTCCTTTAGAAAATAATTTAAAAAGAAATTAAGAACCCGAGGGCCCCACCAGCAGTCTCTGTGACCTTTTCCCATTAAGAAAAAAATTCAAAAATGAAATTTAATTCGATGAACCCCACTTGTTAGTGAGAGAGAACCTCTCTCCTCGTCTATTTTGTGATTTAATCCTAGTTTAAACTTTGAGAGCTCATTCTCACTTATTTTAACTTCAAATTTGATGAAACTTGTTTCTAAATTTATGATCTATCTAATGGCAGTAGAATCACCCAAATTAGAGTTCATTTTAATTTTTATTTAAATTTATTTGTGTATTTATTTGATTTTTATTGTGATCGTTCGAGTAGAGTACGAAGACATGGAAGAGCGGCAGTTTGAGCCGAGTCAAGACTTTTAAGACCAACATACTTGTGAGTCAGGCCAGTCAATACTTTGATTATATTAAACTTACATTTCTATGCAAATTATATTTGTTTAAATTATCAAATTGCATGCTTTATTTGTTATGCAAATTTATGTTTGCTTCAGGTTATAGATAGATAACTATTCAACTTGTATTATTATTACACCCCACCCTTTGGATAATCAAGCACTTGATCCTTGTCACCCTAGAAAACTTAATGTTAGCCATACTACTTATAAGTTGTATTTAATCGTCATGCTTAGTCTTACTTAAATACCGAGACACTAAATTGCCCTATCATCATTCTTTCAATCATGAAACTAGTTTTGGGTAGCCATTGGAGGGAAATAGTTGGTATCTTGAGATAATTTAATTTTATGTTTTTTAAAACCCTAAAACTTGTTTTTTTATATCTAGATGGATGGTAAGAGGGTTGGTGCGGTTGTAACATGAGAAATTATGGTATGTGGTAGCACCGCCTAGATAACTATAAGAACTAAATCCTATTATGACCTTTCAATGTAAAACAGTACAACCACAAGTCTATAGTGGATATGACTTGGCTAACTAATTTGCATTCACTAGTGTGAGTTGCACCATTGGAGTGACCCACGGGTTGTGTCGCTAGTTTTAAGCTACTAGGAACACGAGTCGTGGCCCTGATTTAAGTCGTCGTGTGGCGCAAGAGGAGGTCTTGGTGTGGTGGACGTAACCTCACTTAGATAAAACCATAGCGGGTGTAACCTATACTGGATGATGCATTGTAAAGGCTTTATGGTGATCTTCTTGATTCACATGTCTAAGAAAATGTATGCAAAACAATAAGTTGATTATCTCTTGTGGGTAAAGTGTACAAACTCTGCAAAGTATAAATTATTTAAATAGTCGTGCCTACGGTCATAGGTGGGTATAGGAACATACTCGAATTAGTATGTACTATTTTGAAAACTTTGTGGATTGGATGAAAATTTGTCGGATGGATGTAATCCCAATTTTGGTTTGTCCTGGGTTGATGTAATAGGTGGATGTAACCCTAGTAGCATAAACTAGCATATAGTGGATAGAACCATATAAGATATAGATGAAACCTGCACTATTAATAGTACTGCACACTTCTACTGTATTTAATCGAAACATGGTTTAGTTAAAATGTTAAATCATGGGAATTCCTATTTATTGTAGTTTTTAAATAATGTTTTTAGTAAATAAAAGAACCTAAACCTACCTTTGTTGATCCTTACACGTATAATATTGCATCATGTGTGTTAGCTCACGGAGCACGGTTGCTTATGCTCACCCCTCGCTCACTAAATATCTCAGAACCTACGGATCAAAGTCACTACGCGTACTACAATGCTCTAGGAGCTAACGGAGAAGAAGATAGAGGAGATTAGAATAGTCTCTAGTAGTCTAGCTCTTACCCCCAATCAGTTGCTTGCCTGTGGCAAGGTGCGCCCTCTTCTTTCGCTATCGTTTTCGCATCCTCTTTATGTAATGTATCTATTTGGTCTGATCGGTTTTATTGTAAACTCGACTTAATGCAGTCTAAATTAAACTCTGATATATAATATTAATGTATGGTATAGTTCTTGTTATATATGAAATGGTTCAGTGATATATCTGTGAACACTATCTACTGATCCAAAGAATAATACGATGATTTCATAGAGAATTCTAAATTAGCTAAATTCGGATTCGACATTATACATATGTGGTTATGGAAGTGTATGCAAGTAACTCCTCTTACATCAATTACAAAATTGGTAGCGACCCTATGGGGAGCTGCCTGAAACGTGGGCCCCACATACCTGTGCCTACCTAGGCCTGTAACAGGACATCACACAAAGGCCCCCTCTCAGAGCAACCAACCAATCCAACTAACAAACACTTCCCTCTCTACATGGCTAATCATAGGACTATAACACACACTATAAGCTACTACCACCACTGCAACTAGTACTACTAGCTAGCTAGTGATAATTAACAGCATGACACATATAGAGGGGTGGGGATCAATGGCAAACAAAGAATCCTTAGGAGTTAGGACAGGGGGGATCTGTGGGGGGCACCCTTTCTCCGGTTGCCCAGTGACAGCACAATCTGAGGAAAGAACCCTCCCCCTTTCTTCCTCTTGACCACCTTTGCCGTCTCGTCGTCCTGCCGTGCACCGTCATTGTTGTCATCGGCGTTATCGTTGGATCCACCGCCGCCACCATAGTGATGGTGGTGCAGCGGGTCCTCGAGGATCGAGTTTGGGGTGATCTGACTGTCATCGGCGAGGTCGGAGCTATTGACACGGAGGTTCTCGAAGTGCGCGAAGGCGAGTTCGTTATCGGTGCGGTACTGCAGGATGTTGGAGAGGTCCCCTCCCTGCATCATCACATGGTCCACCTGCATACACACGGAAATTCAGCATGTAACGTACGTGCCGGGGTGCATGGCACGACACACTTTGGGGTGCGACAAGTTGTGATTAGTGAGTACCTTGCAAGAGAGGCAGCAGAAATGGAAGGGCTCTTGGAGGATCCTGTCACATGTCAAACAGACGTTGCCAGAGCCCTTGAAGGGCCTGGACTGAGGCCGAGGCTTCAGGAAGATCACCTTGGCGCTGTTGATCGTGTAGGGCTGATCGATATATCCAAGTTAAAAAAAAAACACACGTACACGGATCAAATTAATCAGACACTAGCAAAATTCAGTATCACGAGTAAAAGTACGACACCTGGACGTAGGAGCAGTCGATGAGCTTCTCGAGGTCACCCAGGCGGACGACGTCATTGTACACGTACCGTCGCACCTGATTTTTTTTTTTTGAAAAAAAAACACCCGAATCATCAGAACAAGGGAGTGCTTTAGGATTCGTGCTGAGCATGATTAATCAAAGAGCAGTAGTAGTGGTGGTAATTCTGGGTTCTAGGGCTGGTGCTAGTACTCCATTTCGGCAACGATGGAGGACCATGCTTTGACCGGGGCAGTATGGCAGTAGTACTCGTCATGATCCTCTAGCATGGGAGGCTCCAAACCCAAAGGTCACAATGCCCAATGATCAAACTGCCCCTCCAGGGTACTGTCCTCTAGGGCAAAATCCAAGCCAGGATTGGGGGGTGCAAATGTAAAAACCAGCCAGGGTTGAGTGGTGAAAAAATAAGTTGGGGAAGAAGCTTTTGGTCACTGGCAGCTTCACTGTGGCCTGAATGAACAGTGTCAAGGCCACCCCCTTGGACGGTAGCAGCCTACCAGGGTTGCACACAAGGGAGGAACAGTATTGAGGCTTTCTTTGGTAAAAAAGACGAGGAGTCCATTTACCATGTACGCATATCGTAAATCTGCTTGCCCCAGGCTGTAACAATCCTAAGATGCCCCCATTTTTACCACTGCGTGCTTTGCAGAGGAGAAGAGCGGGGATATGTTTCTATACATGGCGAAACAGTCCGGATAACCTGGCCTTTTAATGGAAATTGCCTGAAACCATGAGGTGATTATGGGCAATCTTCTCAAGCAAAAGGCCGAGCAATTGGGAATGCTGATTCACATGGAAAGGTAGAAAATTTTGGAAATGGTACGTGGATATTAATTAACCACCATCAAGGTCACTTTTGGGTCACAGCTTTCTGTGTTTGTGACATCGCAGTAACTTAGCAAGAACACAATGAGGAGGGGGGAAAGCATGAATGTAGTGGTGGAATTCACCTTATAAGAGTATGCCCATTTCTAGTGTAAGGCCAAGAGGCAGCAACACAACTTTTACCCCTACACCCTCGGATCAGTTACACCAACAAATACTGACCAAATCAGTTGCAAGAAAAAGAAAGGAGAAAGGGAACCGGCAGGAAGAGGACAAGCAAATTGAAGCAGAAAAGGAAGGGATGAAGGAATTGCTTGCATGCAAGAGAATTTCTACCTTTCACCCACAGAAGTTACCTATGCAATTAGTTACAATTACCTCCCAAAGAATTCAGTTAGGTAGAACCCTCTGTCTACAAAGTACTATGGAATTGTTGCTTTGTGCAAATCAGGAGATGGTTACAGGATGCAGTCATCGTCCTAATTCAAAGCCTGGAAAAGTGGCATAACCAAAACTCGCAAGACGACAATGGTGAGGACCCAAGCAAGTACAAGAAAGATTAGCATAGAATTTCAAAAGAGAGGAGGAGAAGGAGCTCTTATACAATTTGAGACCATGCATCAAAACTAAGCCAAATCTAAGAAAGAAAGGAACAGCACTTGAAAAGACAGCACAGGACAAAACAAAAGCAAGATACACCACCCCTCCCCTCTTGGCCTCTCCACCTTGTGTTAATTAATTGATCAAATTCCCCCTCCTAAACTCAAACAAAAAAGGCTAATTGAGGCATGCACAAGAACCTATGCCCCACAAAACTGCTTCTTTTTTACTTTTAAACCAAGCAGATCACTAGCAATAACTGCAATGTCAATAGGAAACAAGAGAAAAGAAAATTAGAGCTAACAGACGCAAGAATCAATTATACTACACCAAACCATGCGAGAAAGGAAGAAAGCAAAGTACTGAGGGGATCATCTCCATGTCAGATAGCACGAGCAAGAATTGCACATCTACCATGCAAGAAACCAGGAAATGAGTTGAGCGGGCAAAGGACTAATTAAAGGGTGATATAGATGCGCATGCACGTGTAGTTGTAGATATGTAGGGAAGGAAGAATTGGTTGTTGATCTACCTGGAGGAGAGGATGGTGGCGGTGCTCGGGGGCGCAGTGAGGGCAGATGCTGGTGCAGCAGCCGAGGCAGAAGATGTTCTTCTCGTTCTTCTTCCGGCTCTCGTGCGCCGGGCACCCCACGAAGAAGCTCTCCTCAACCAGACTCCCAACCCACCCTGGTCTCATCCCCATCTCTCTCTAGATCTCTCTATCTCTCTCTCTCTCTCCTCAAGCCTCTCTCTCTTTCTTGCCAATTCTCTTCTTGGTTTGATCTCTCTTTTGTTTCTTGGCAGTCAATTCTGTCTGTCTCTCTCTCTCTCTCTCTCTCTCTAGTTTAGTGGTGCTGTGTAAGGGCGTACATATAGATGTGGGTTGTCTCGTAGTTGTGGAGAGGAAGAGAGAATGTGGCTAGCTAAGGGAGAAACGAATCCATTGGGGAGCTATTTATAGAGTGAGAGAGATGATATGATGAGAGTGTATACTCGTTGAGGCTTTGGGTGTCACGGTACGAGTGTTGGGGCTGGTTGGATGTGTGTGTGTGTTCTTGTTTCAACATGGCAGGTCAAGGGGCTCCATCTCTATCTCCATGGCATGCAATGCAAATCCTAATTGGATGATTTGGGTGTGGGTCATGGGGTTGGGTGTGAATAATGGGGAGTAGAAGGTGGTTTTTGCATATTTTTGCTGTTCTTGGGTGATGATAGCGGCTTCTATTTGAGTGGGATCGATGGTGTGATAAAATTGGTGTTTTTTTTTCTCCTTTTCCGATTTCGCACCAAATTTATTATGTTTTTTTTTGTAGCGATGTACATAGCTTAGAATGAAAATGGGTAAAGAGAATTTCGAAATGCAATGTATATATCAGGGTTCAGGATGCGTGCATTATTGCGTTAGTAAGAAATAAAAGAATCAGTGCTCAAAATGTGTTGTATTACATATGAGTATAATTCAAAGATCCAGCCCTTCACTAGGACCATCTCCAAAGTAAACAGTCTGCACAAATTTACAGCATTTCTGTAGTACTTTCTATATTTCTCCTGTCAAAGAGAGAGAATTGATTCACAAATAGCACCTCGATTCCAAATTAACACATAATCCATTTCTCCGTTCTAATCCAACACTTTGGTGACTTTTTTCCCCTGGTCAGGGCCAGTCTAGATCAAGGACATCTCTCAATTACAAGAAGGGCAGAGAAGGAATAGGCTCTGAATGCCATGACTTCGCTTTAGTTGTCTCTCAAAAATGCAAAATTAGTCCACCGATCTCCCTTGAAATTTCGTTGTCCAAGACAATTTTAATCGATCCATGCCATGACTTTGCCTTTTTCCTTTCCTTTTTTCTTTGTTCCTTTACAGTATTCACAATGATATAACAGTTTTTTTACTTTTCTTATTTTTTTCTTATTTTTTATTAAAAAAACTAACAATTGTTGCAGTACAATTTTAGCTATAAAATAAAAATCACAATAAAAAATTTAACCTAAAAGCTAGTTACCGCCTCAGTTCCTACTTGTTTCCCCCGGGGGCTGCTTTGTTGTTACTTTCCCACGGTAGTAGTACCATCCTGGTGGCTCTGCTTTTCTTGTTTTACATGGCCGTTTGGCTCCCATATCTCTCTCTCTTTCACACACACACACTCTCTCTCTCTCTCTCTCTTCTTGGACTGTAGCGGCGAGTCCTCTTGCTAATACACGTCGTGGAACCGGTGTGAGTGTGTGACGCTGCCATTTGCAAAAAAAACTTCTTCTGAAGGTTAGTTTTGCCCAACCGGTTGTTCCAGGGAGGGGGTGGGGGGCCACCGGCCGGGTGAGCAGAGCAGAAAGCATGGAGAAGTGCAGTACAGGTGAATAGAACGGGGGATCGCATGAGCAAGCGAAGGGGAGACGAAAGCCTGGAACCGCAACAAATTGCCTGCACTTTGTGTTCCGCAATTGCTTAGCACAAAGTTGCCATCTTTCTGCAGCACATCATTGACCATTCGTCTTTTGCCATGCTCGGGAAAACGCCTGATCTGTAACGGGTTTCTTGCACCTGGCCAAGGAAGAAAGAGCTGTGAGATGAGAGATCCCCATCAATGATTAGCTCATGCATGCAATAAGGCACTATTTATTATATATATATATATATATATATATATATATATATATATATATATATATATATATATATATATATATATATATATATATATATATATATATATATATATACCTACAATCAAACTATCATAAAAAAGGCAACTGCAATTTGAATTTCAGTTCAAAATTGTTTGAACTAGTTAGTAAACTAGTTAAACTCGATATTGAAAATTTTTTAAAAATTTTCTCACACGATACATAAGGGAAATATTTATTTTAGATCATAGTGCCTAAACACCATAATATCTTAGTTTTATATATATATATAGCCATGTATGTATGTATGTATGTATGTATGTATGTATGTATGTATGTATGTATGTATGTGAGAAGTGTTTCATGCACTTAGGTGACAAGCGTGTGTGTGTGTAAGGAGTTTTTTTTTTCTGAAAATAAGATCAA
Organism: Dendrocalamus sinicus; assembly: GCA_036346575.1. Taxonomy (NCBI): domain Eukaryota; kingdom Viridiplantae; phylum Streptophyta; class Magnoliopsida; order Poales; family Poaceae; genus Dendrocalamus; species Dendrocalamus sinicus. The sequence goes on from CM070646.1 coordinate 16,916,612, forward strand.
GATTCAGGAGGCTGTTGCCATTACTTGCTGTGGTAACTAAGGTATGACAGCTGTTGTCCTATTTGGAGCATGAGATTACTACAGTGATTCGATACAAAACCCCACATCTAGTAAAAGTGAGAGTTACGTTACGTTTCCTTCAGAATTCTGACGGAATTCCTGTGTTCCAACTTCCAAGTGGGTCTTTGAATATAAAGTACCGTATGATATAGCGAGAAGTTAGAACAGGATCATCTGCATTATATGTAATTACTGCACAAGAGGCTATCGAACAAGTATCATTGCTTAAATTTTCCTCTGCGTATCAAGAAGAGTATCATACTGCCCAACTAATTATGCAACAAATGACCTAAGTTGGACGTCCTCGGAGTAGGGAGGCATGCGGGGATGGTTAGAGCTGGCTTGCTAGAGGTGCGAGGTAGCCATATGAGTAGCTACAAGCTGTCTTTCCTTGTCTTTGGAATTTACCTACTTCATCGAGACATAGAGTGATGGCATTTCAAGCTAGCACACCTATGGCCTTTGCCTCTCCCTCCTATTTAAACCTAATTCAGATACGTGCTATTCCAAATGAAAATTAATCAAAAGGGGTGCGCATGCACACAAAAGAAATTTCGTACAAATTAAACTTCATGACACCAATTGAAACAAAATGCTTCCTGGATTATATACATCCAGTTTTTGCAAAATTTCACAGAAAGGAGGCCACTCTTACAGAAAACAGAGCTCAAAATAGCCATGCATATGGAATTATGGAATCCCCATGTGACGGCCTTGGCTTGAGCAGTTAGTTGCCTGAGAATATAATGAGGTGGTTGAAATCAGTGATCATTTGATTGGAAATGGAAATGCGCTTAGATAGCTATAAGCAACACTGCAAAATGGAACCGTTCGTTTTGACTTCAGCTTCTACCTTCTAGTTCACTACTGCTTAATTTTGTCTTTTTCTACGGCTTTTTACTTTTTTTTTATCTGTTTGTATTGTCCGTGATGGGATAACCTATTTTTTTTTATTTTTAAAATTTTTAAATTTAATTACATCAAAAAAAGGCACCAGTAGCTACTGTACAAAATAAATCAGTTATAATACAAAAAAACTATAAACCAGTTTATATAAGCCGAGCTTAGCGAGGCTGCTAGCTCCTGTTCTTACCTCTTAGGCCATGTCCAATGCGACACTTGTACTAGGCGCTTAGGCAAAAAAAATCTGCCTTGATTGCTAGGTGGACCGCGTTGCATGCAGTAGACGTCCGAGGCGCAGCCAAACTTGGAGGCCGGCGCTCCGAGTGGTTCGCTCTCATGGAATTGATCTCTGGCAGAATCGGTGCTTAGGCTAGACACTAGTACAACATTGGAGACTATGGCTCTTACGTTAGCTGCTTTGTAATATAACATAGTTTCTCTCTCTTTAAGCATTTATCTAAGCGTTCATGTATTGGACATGGCCTTATGGAGAGGTTGGTGACTGTATCTTCATCAGTATGGTTGCTTATTTAACTCTCCTTTGCAGCTACAGAAAAGCTATTAGCTGTCTTGCTCGTTTGGGACGAACAAATAAAGTACTGTGATCCTTCACTCCCTTTGCTAGCTTCTCACTCGAATTAGGCATGCTTGTCAGGTAAGCTCTGATTAAATAGTTGAGAGGAGCCAAATCATGATTTTTTTTTAAAAAAACACCATTATAGATGGAAAAAAAATTTAAAATAGACCATTGTAGCTGAAAAAAACGAGAGAAAAATGAACCGATAAAATGATTTATTTTCTGGTTTAATTGAGTTAAGCTTGGAAGAGACACAATGGGATGGGAATGTAGAATTCCGATACATGTTTATTGTCCCTGTGAAAGATCATGCAAGGTCGACATATGTAGCTAGGGATGGTCCACATGCAAGATGGAGCTCAATTGGCTTCGCATGCTTGATGTCGAGAAGGAAATTAATGTGACAACGAAAAGGGAGGAAGAACGTGCACATTGCCTTTCTCGTACTCTAGTCTATTTCTCGAGACAGAGGAGGAGCCCCTCGACAGATCGATGCATTGCATCCTGGCGACAATCTTTGCGTACCTGCATCCATCCATCTAGATTCTAGACTGCAAGACAAGTACTGGTCACTTTGGTGTCCTACTCCATCCATTATTGTTTTGACTAGCTTCCAGCTTTCAGTTCCATTCTTCGCCCAAGTTTTTCATTTTCGTGACTGATTTTCTTGCATTCTTCGCGTAAGTTTTTCATTTTCGTGACTGATTTTTCTACACAGAGGAACTGCGTATCTTTGATCTAAACAAGAAGAGTGGAAAACTGAAACGACGGCTTGAACCACCAGAGACTTATGATCTATCGCCTACACTGGTATCCTTTTTTTTTTCTCCTCTTGAATTTAGGCTCTACATACCTTGTCGGTTGCTCTCCCGTACCAAATATGGTGCGAGAATTTGTCCATGCACACAGCAGCTAGCAGTACGTTTCAGAAGTTGCTTTTCGTTTGGAAAGGAACCAAATTAGGTTGTTAAGTGGGCCGTAACGGCGAAAGCCCATTAAGGCCCACTTCTCTTTAATTGGGCTGCAATGTGTTGTGTATGTTTTTTTCCGTTGGGACCCTTACTCATGCATGCATGGCCACTAACCTCGTAAAAAGGAAAGAAGCCGACAGATTAGCAGCAAGGACAGGCAATCTGGGGTGCCTACTTTAATTTTCAAGTGTACTGATTCCGATAAATCCACTGTTACTGAGGCATCGAACGCTGGAGAGTTCATTTAAATACACTTTATTTCTGAAAGTCACCGTAGTAGAAGTTTGCGTACAGTACTTACGAGCTCGGTTGATTTGCCTGTAGTTAGCGCGCACGCAGCTTGTGTTTTGCTCTGTCGCGGTCGATCCGAACCGTCGATATTTTGATCCGACGGCCCACATGCACGCGCAGGTATACTCAAAACTGCATGCCTGCGACGGCCGGCCGGCCGGGGCTCTGCATGCTTGACCACTGATGAGTACGTACGTACGTATTCAGAGATCGACCCAGGCGTACGTACTTACAGAAACGCATCATCATGTGTGTATCTGTACGTAGGACCACCAACAAGTAGCTAGCTAGCTACATCACGAATGATCGATATGGTTCTATCTATCGATCTATCCAGATTCTAAGACGTACGTCATGAGTGATGAGCCGATCAGTCATCAGTGGGGGCCAAGCTAGGCCAAAACACAGCAACAAGAACAACTGAACCATGCAGAGATCGAGTGGCATGCACTGCATGTCCATCGATCGGATCATCGTCAGATCGATCAAATCTGCAGTGCACTAATTAGAACCTGTAAAAAGCTAGGCATGCAAATGACAAACTAAGGCTGCATGCACGCGCACTTTGCTTTGCTCGGATGTGATGTTCTCCACCACATATGCTCTCTCACCACCACCACCACCACCACCATCACCACCATCACCATCATCATCATCATCGCCGATCACGACTTAAGTACTAGCAGCAGCTGCAGAAACTAGGGAAACATTTGCATGTATGCATGCTGGCTCCATCCAGCGCTTGGGGCTCCACAACGATCGACAAGCTAGCGGCTCAGTTTTCACATCCATCGACCGATCACGTCCATGTCACATATGCATGATGTATCCCTAACTGAAACTTTCGGCATGAAAGCTTACAATGCAAGTTGGCATGCCTGCCAGCGGCTCTGCCTCTGACTTACTACACTGCACTGCATGCATGTTCTTTGACCATGGTCAGGCCAGAGCACTGCCATTCATTCAGTAGTCAGGCAGGCAGGCACCAACGGTGAATGCAAATTGGGGTCCTAGCTAGCTTCAACTGTACTACAGGTTAACTGGTGATGAAACAACTAATAATCGTGTAGCAAATCAAACAACTTTTGGGTAGCCTCGATCCACTTTTCTGAACAAAACTTTCAAGCTTTCAGGGCAGAGATCGAAAAAAGAGACGTACAAATCAATGAAAGCGGAGAGGGCGCTAGCTGCTACTAACAGTGTACTGCATTGGAATCCAGGAACAAGCTAAGCTTCTGTATCCATTTCTTGCCTGATAATGCTGAAGACTGTTTCGTTTTCTTGGAGCCCCTCGCCGTCGTACCGCTGGGCGGTGGCTCCATTGATCCGGCCTGAACGTACGTACCCCATACACAGGCATTTCAGAAAAATTTTGACGCGTCCTGGACGACACTACTAGCTGCGATCGAGCCTGACAGGCAGCATTGCAACGCAAAGTTTGGATCCGGACACACAGATAACGCACTAGTGCATATCGAAAACGCAACTCTGTTACCGGTAGCATATGCTACCCCGCCATCCACCGTCTATTTTCCTTGAGATCCGTGAGTAGATATACCATACCCTTCACATGTACATTCCACTGTATTTGCCATGCTTCACTATTTTTTTCCCACTCATGGGGTGAGTTCTTTTAGACTGTGACTTATGACTTATGGATGTGGTTTTTGAATTCTTGTCTATTCGCGAGAGGCAGTACATACAGAAAAATAGTCGCATGTGATTTTAGTCAGTACAGCTAAACTCAATATATTTTTTACTACAATTAACCTTTAGACCCTGCCTCAAAAAACACCGTCTATTTTCCTTGAGATCCGTGAGTAGATATACCATACCCTTCACATGTATTCCACTGTATTTGCCATACTTCACTATTTTTCCCACTCATGTGTTCAGTCCATCATAGGGTGGGTTCTATTCACGAGAGGCAGTACGTACAGAAAAATAGTCGCATGTAATTTTAGTCAGTACAGTTAAACTCAGTATATTTGCGAGAGGCAGTACTCACTACAATTGGCCTTTAGACTCTGCCTCAAAAAACACACCGTTTTTGAAAAATCTACTGTAGCTACAATATATAAACATAAGCTATAAGCAAAAATGAACCCACCCATATCCCATTGGGCACAACTTCTTTAAGGAATTTCATTTAGGACAATCTATTCAGTACAACAAGATATGAAATCATCATTTCTCATTGAACACAATCACCATGGTCACCACACAATTCCTAATTGAATAACTACTGACATTTTCGAGCGAACAATTTTGACTGAACCAAAAAAAATCAAGATAGACACAGTTGGGGAAAAAAAATCGGCGTATAGCGGCTTGGATCTCATGGAATCATTACCAGGACAAAGTGCATGAACGCAAGAACATCACCATCACCAGGACAAAGTGCATGAACGCAAGAACATCACCATCACCAGGACACATTAGGGCCTATTTGGTTTATGACCAGAAATTGTCTAGCCACAAGTTAGGTGTGCCACAGTTTTTAAGTAGTTGTTTGGTTCACTGACGTAATTGTAGCATGCCACACTTTCTTAGCACCCGACCCCACACGTCATAGACTCAGTTTCTTGCCAAACTTTGCCACAAGTGTGGCTTAGATTTTGTTAGCCACACTTTCTGTGGCAACTACATATTGCCTAAGCTTAAGCATGGCAAACTTAGGCACCAACCAAACAGGCCCTAAAAATCACAAGCTGCCACTTCCACGCAACTAACAAGTTGAAAAATAGGAGAATAAGCAGAGACGTTCGTCTAGGATCATTCAAAGCATGAACCGATCATTGTAGATGAAATTGTTGCAATTTTGCAACGCCCTGAAATCTTAATTTGATCGGTTTGGTCTTGGATTCTCTGTGTACTCACTACTACAAAAAAGGTCATCATGGACGGTTCAAAAACGTCATCACAGACAATTTCGTGAGCCGTCTGAATTTATAGATTAGTAATGACATAAGGTCATCACAAACAGCTTTCGAACCATCTGTGATGTAAATTATCACAGACACTTTCTACTAAAAACAGTCTGTGATAGTTGATAGTAACTATCACAAACGGTTATAAGTTAATAACCATCTGTGATATTCTTTCCTATTGTAAGTCTATTTCTGGTTGTTAGCTAGCCTCGAGAAATGCTAGCCATGCCCTCTGAGACAAGCAGATCAACACGATACACATCCAATTCACATTCATTCATTTCAGAAATAAGAACATCCATTTCATAAATCAATTAACTAAAATAAAATAAATTATCCATTCATAAACAAATACACACATGTATAATTAAGCTCAATCTTATCCTAATCAAATATGTTCTACATTGTGGAACTCCACATCTTCTTTTATGACTTTAAATATCAAGAAGTACGCACACTATCCTCAAATTTGTCTAAGACCGGCTGTTCTACGCAGTTGTAGCGATGAACGCAACCTGTCGGTAGAAATACACACACACACACATTGGTAAGTATAAATTAATTATTGCAAAATTAACAAACCTGAGGATTATTGGTCTTTGCTGAATCGAGGAGTAGTTACATGTTGTGGCAAATATAGAATCCACAGGTGTTACCCAGCGGCTACTAATGGCACTGCAAAAATAGAATTTGTTAGTTCGAGTGGCATTACTATGAAGTGTTATGTATGATTAATGTGTACTAGCGAATACTGAAAAATCTAGATCGTGTTGCAGCGCATTGATCTCTCCCTTGGATTTCCGTACCTCGTTGTGGCAAACAACCTACGTGATTTCAAAACGTTAGCCTTAATCATTGGGAAAGAAGGAAAGACTACAATAGAGTTATCTATTGAGGAAATATGTTTACCTGTCGATTAATTATTGGACAACTATATAGTCAGTTTTGTTCTTTTTTAGAGAATCAAGGTATATTACCATGTTTCATTTTTGTATAATTACAATTAGAATCCAGTGGAACCTACACAGGTATATCGTCATGGTCATTAAATGTAAGTTCGTGTTGCTTATAAAGTATAAATCAACAAGTATAGCAACTAGTGCAGCACTTACCCCTGGTTGTAAGATATAAATATGAATTCCTTGTTGCAGTAAACGACCAATGCCATCGTCATGTAATTCTCGATGAAGAATGCATGCTCCTTGAAAATATCCATGGAGACCAAGTGTGGGTCGAGGAAATTAATCGGTGATTTCATTAATCTGCTTCAGTCACCATGCAAAAACACGCACATAAAAGTAATGAGTTATATATGACATTTATCGGTATTACATGAACGTAGACCGTGATCGTACACACTTACAGTGTCCAGCATCGAATGAGTGAGGCATCGAGTGTGAGGAGAAAGAATAAGTCCTCGAAGGTCACCGTGAAGACACGGTTATGAATATCGTGCTGAAGATGATACAGGCTGAACTTGACAGTGACACCCGAGCACTGTTGTGGCTTGTTGGTCTATTCCATGTACCATGCATACAATCTCTGGCAAGCCAATCCTAGGGGCTCTATCGGGATGACCAAGGCTCGCCTAGCACGAATTTTCAGGCCAATGGCAAGTAGAGGATATCATCATTGGTCTTTTTCAGTTTGCCCTTACCGCATCGGCTGTAGGTCAACTTTACGGTAGTAAACCAGGCACGAGATGTAGATACACCGTGCCCTTGTCATGTCGGTGCAGATAGCTTCGGTGTGGATAGCCCCCGTGGACTTGGCACTGATATATGTAGTTGTGGTGCGGATAGCCCCTGTGGATTTGGCACTGGTGCAGATAGCTCTTGTGGACTTAGCACCAGTATAGATAGCTCTCGTGGACTTAGGACTGGTGCAGGAGCCTTCAGGTAGATGTCCCTCTAGGGCCACTGGATGAATATTTCAATGGCTTGCCCTAAAGTCATGACCTCGTCGTTTAGGGGCATCTACAACGGGACGACCTCGAAATTGGTATGAACACTGTCCACATTCACTTTTGTGAAACCTGGTACTAGAATAACACCGTGGACCAAGGCTCCAGGACCGGATGGATATGCATGATCCCAAGTAGCGCACATGACAACGGAGGCATATCTCACTTGAAGCTTACACTTCGTAGCCACCTACACAACGATACAAAATTAGCTACTCCAACAGGCCTATCAATGGATCAAGCATTTCAGAGATAATAATTATTACTATGATGTTATTAACAGGAAATCTGTGGTCGCTTTCCAAGGTAAGGTTGGATGTGCAACTAATCCGACGGTTGGGGGGCTGGCTAGCACAGGAGTGGCAAGGGCTTCTTGCTGATTTTTCCTATATCTTTGAATCTCATCTCTAACATAATCAATGATCTCTCCTCTAAGGGATGCCTTAATCTCCTCTCATAGCCATTCCTTGCGCTCAGCTTTGGCTCTCTTCCTACTCTGATACACTTCGAAGTTCTTTGAAAAATCATGTTTCCAAGGAATATAAAGACCAAGGCTTCTCATGTGACCTGAGTGCTCCTTATTTCCCTTAGCTGAGAGTATATCACTCTCCCTAACTGTCTGGAATGGGCATTGGGAAGATTCTACACTTAGCGCTTCCTATAAGAGCCCGATATGTCATTTCCCTCCTATAAAGTTATGGAGTAATTACAAATTATATAGTTCGATATCTTACCAAGTGGTGGGACATTTCCTTGTCCACGGAGATTCGAAAGGAGATGGCCCCTGATGACATGGTAGATGACCTCAATCTTATCCAATTTCGGATGCGCTTATCAGGGATCTCGGTAAATGGCAGGGAGGCCTCCCGCTAGATTGCCTACTCATCCTCCTCCCTTTATTACATGATTTTACCCACATACATAGCGGTGCCGAGTCTGTGGGGTGCATATTTTTTGCTTAGAGAGCCCTGTGCGTCGCACTTTCACTCCTAAAATTATTTGTCATCTTCATTACCACAAACTCTTGCTATTGCGGTTCCAGAAATAGATACCTGTGGAAGAGCATCAGATCCTTCTCCACGTATTACTTGATAAGTAGGCTCTTGAATTTCTTCCATGCTTTGCACACTGCTAGCAATGCATGTTGTTGCACAGAGTCCTTGTGTTCTTCTGAGATCTCGAAAGATTGAAAAACTTTTGTCACCAGCTCATTTTTTTGAACTTCGGTCACAGTCTAGCACGAATCAAAAGTGATCTCAATCCATTCCAGCGCAACTATTTTGACCATTCTCCAGTATGTGGACACTTCTCGGCGAGAATTGAGAGGGGTCCCAATGCACTGACATCTGTGATGGTAAATCGGCCCTCGGGCCTTTTTGATAGTCATCTTTCACAGCTCTTGGATTTTCTATAGGTCAGTGCATTACACGCATTCGACGATGATGAAGAAGAATGAGCGGATGATATCTTCAAAATAGGATAATATACTTAAAACATAGAGCATGAAAACAATGAAAGCTAGCAAGAAGCCCATGTTTTAATGTGATTATTGCTCTTAGTTGTAAAATTGCTCAAGATTTACTCTTGGCCTTCTCAATACTTTGTCTATACTCTTCACAAATTGGAAATGATTATCATAGTTTAGATTTTGAGCTCTAAAAAGTTTTCCAAGTGAACAATTCACAGAAAAGGTCCTAACTAACAAGGAAACTACTTACTGCCAGTTAACTAAGTAACAACATGAAATAATGATCACAGAACTAAACTTTAACAGCTCTAGAAACTTGATCAGTAAAGACAAATTTTTGTTGGCCAGTAGAATATCAACAAAATGATTGATCTCACATAAACAGTACATCTAAACTAGATAATCAGACTAATTTTATTAGTAGACAGATCTAGAATGATACAGCATAGCTACTGAGCACTGAAAATACTAGAGATCACAGATCTGGAATGATACAACACAACTGATAGAGAATGTCTAATGGACTAAAGATCAAATGACAGCAGTAAGCATCAATCTTAGAGCTCAAATCTAAACTAGATAGTTAGACTAATTTCAGTAGTAGACAAGTATCTTCATTGGGCATTAATCTGAGCCCATAATCAATATTTTCAAAGTCTCTCGGTGCTAAGATAATTCATCGAAGTTAATTAACTAGCACGGCTCACAATGCTTGTAAAGCAAATAAGGGAAACCAAAAAATTCACAGAGCCGATGGTAATCGAAACCACCGAGAAGAATGAGGCCAAGGCACGCCTAAAGGTGCCGAGCTTGGGGGAGGCAGTGACGGGCTCGAGGGAGGCGGCATGCTCGGGGGAGGAGGACGGAACCGGGCGCGGGGGAGGAGGGCCACCGGAGTCGAGGGAGGCAGTAAGGAGCTCGGGGGAGGTAATGGCATTAGAGTGGGAGAGTAGCATTAGAACAGTAGGAGACAAACCCTACAACGCAATATATATATATATATATATGGGAATAATCACATACAGTTTTATTTAAGAACCATCTATGATATTATCATCACAGACATTTCTCAATTAAAACTATCTATAATAAGCAAATATCACAGATGGTTTTACTTTAGAACTGTCTGTGAAAAAACATCACAGACGGTTTTACTTTAAAACCATCTATGATGTTCCCTACTCACATTCACACACACACACACACACACACACACACATATATATATCACATATTCTTATATATATATATATACACACACAAATTCACATATATATGACTCATTCTCACATACATAAATGCAAATCCACATATATATCACATATTCTCATATACATATAAATGCAAATACAGAACATATGACACATAAACATTTCATTCATCATTCCACTTGCTTATTTCATTTAAAAATTAGCCCTTCATGATGATCGACGCGTATGTAGCTAGTTTCATCACATTGTTTTTCCACAACCCTTATGCCGTTTCCGAAAGGAGGCAATTTGTAAAATTGATTGTATTCTTCCGGATCCACTACATTCTCAACTCGATAATCCTCCTTTTTCCATAAAGAACTATGTGGCGCTTCTTATTTGCCTGATCAATTACATAAAAAACTTGAACAATTTGGTTAGTGAGTACAAATGGTTTGTCTTTATATCCGACACGTTTGAGGTCCACGGTACTAACACTGTACTTGTCAACTTTCACCTATAGAAGATGGACCCAAGGCACCGAAATAAGGGGATCTTGAAAAGCATGTAGTCGAGCTACTAAATCTCCTCTATGAATCCATAGTAGGAGTTCCTCAACCCATCGGTACTGAACGCATCTATGCGGACACCGCTATTCTAGTCAGTGCTCTTTAATCCCAGGCCTGCGTATAGAATGTGTACCCATTTATGTCATATCCTTACCATGTCATAGCTATAAATGTTGGCTATTTTGCCAACCATGTCAATATATCACTTGACGAGCTCTTAGTAAGTCATCCCATCAACCATTAGTTGAACCGACTATTGTGTTGTCTCGTAATCCAAACATCCGGCCGCTCTGGATTCTATTGTCAAAGCACGTCCTTGTGTTGGTTGATATACGGGGACACTTCAGTCATGTGTTGCAAGATCGTGAAATAGGTTTGAGCATACACATCCATATCTGGAGTGATTGCTTTCCTTCTGATGGTCCCGATACCCTTGAGCCTCCCCTCATGGCGAGATCTAGGTACACGTATCAATTCGACCTGACCTATGTAATCGACATAGAAATCAATGACCTCTTCGATTGTATAATCTTCAATAATGCTGCTCTTCGGCCGAGATCGATTCCGTACATAGGACTTGAGAATTCTTGTGAACCTCTCGAACGGGTACATGCTACGTAGGAACATGGGCCCGCGTATTTTTATCTCCCATACAATGTGAATAATGAGATTGTTGTAGGGGTGGCCCCCACCTAAACCCAGCAGGCCCGGTAGGAGGTTATAAGGCTCAGAATAGGCCATGTGTAATGACATAAGTGCCCCTGGAGGGGATGAACAGATGTAAGGGTATAACTGTAAGAGCACTCCTCATGTGTACATATATATGGATACAGGCCATGGGGAGAAGCCAGGCCATTACTCATCTCCCTCACTCTCCACTACCATCTCTCTCTGTTTGGTCTGTAACCACAACAGTTGGCGCCGTCCGTGGGGAGAACAGGAGTAAGCCCGAAACCTGAAAAAGGATGGCACCGAAAAAAGCTTCGTCAACGACGACGAAGGGAAAGAAGGCGGCCGAGCCGGAGCGTCGCATGGGTACCAGAGCTTCGGCATCGGCTGCGGCGAGTGCGGGTGGCGACGCAGGTGCGGTGATCGAGGACGCCGACGCCGCACCGCGACGACCAACCCCGCCACCGGCGCTGCGACGACCAACCCCATCACCGCATCGCGAAGACCAACCCCGTGGTCGAAGACGCCGACGCTTAGCGCGGCGACGATCGACCCCGCCGACGCGATGGCGCCGACTCGCGCGCTCGCCGCAACCCTCGCCGTAGCGCGGACCGGCAGTTCGAGGTAGCCACAACGAGCGACCGTAGCTCGGGAGCTCGCGACGCGGTCGTGCTCGCGCCGATCCGTCCGTTAGGCGTGCGGCGCACCGCCCGCACAGCGGTGAAAGCGCCGCCTGCGGCGCCTCAGCGTTCAGCAGAGCCGGGATCTTCGCGGGCCGCTCGAGACATACAAGAGGCTCGGAGCCAACAGCCGCGCCGGTGGTCGCGCCAGAGCCCACGCCGGAAAGGGCGACAGCCGCGACGCCTCACATCCGGCCGCGTCCCGCCACGGCGCGCCGATCCGAGTCCCCGCCGCAGACTACAGCAAGCGGCGTGGCCGAAGACTTCAAATTCCCGGTGTCATCGAGCCCTACAAAGGCGACACGACCCCGCGAGTTCGCAGGCGCGCACGAAACCGCAATCGAGGCCGCAGCGGAGATGACACCACAAAGGCGAAGGACTCCTCGCGTTATAAGGAGTGGCGCTCTCCGGTTTTTACCATAGAGCCGAACTCCATCTACGCTGGGAGCAGATCCGCGACCGCCTCCACAACAACTTTCAAGGAAATTATGTCGGGCGGGTCGACGCGGACCAGCTCTTCGCCGTAAAGCAGAAACCTTCAGAGAAGCTCCGGGACTACTTCAAACGCTTCGCGAAGATACGTTGTCAAGTCAAAGATGTTAATGAAACCACCGTTGTCAATGCAACCATACAGGGCCTTCGCCCGGGCCCGATGGCCGAGTACAACGCACGAAAGCCAATTAAGACAGTGACGAAGCTCTTTGACAAAATAGAGGAATACGCCAGGACGGAAGAGGACGCGCGACGAAGGCAAGGTGATGACTCCGACACCAACCATGCCGGTGCCTCGGCAAAAGCCAAAGATCCGCCGAAGGATGGTTCTTCGAAGGGAAAACGTAAGCAGGAGTCGTCCAGGGATGCGCTCGACCGCAGGGACGCCCCGCACAAGGAGTCGTCCGATAGGCCCAAGCGTGGCCAACAGAAGTCGCGGCGAGGCCGGTACGTCCTCGACATCAAAGGCGGTTCCGACGAAGACGCTCCCGCGGGCCGGGGCGGTCGGGGGCGCCGAGGCGGGCGCGCGCGTGGCCGGCCACGACGATAAAGGCCGTGGAGATCACGACGACCAACACCGGGCGTGGTGCGCGATCCACGGCCGTGGCAACCACGACACCCGCACGCACCTCTATCGCGGCGCCCGCGACAGCGTCACCGTGACGTAAACTCGAAGACGCCGCCGTGGTGGCCCACGACAAGACCCATACGGCCCCGTGCACATTCAGCACAAGGGACGCAACCCCATGAGGGTCCTCTCGCGGATTCGACCCACGCAGCAGCCTCGGGAGGGCTTTCGCAGCTACGTGCCCGAGGCCACCCACCGGCGGGTTATCAACGCCATCTCCGAGGCTCGCTGGAGTTTGCCTCGACGCAGCGAAGGCCTACGGCGGAGGCTACACCACGTGGCGGCATATCCAGCATGCACACCGCCGGATCGGGCACAACATGAGGTCACGTTCACTCCCGCCGATGCCGAAGGCGTGGAGCTTCCCCACCACGACCCCCTGGTCGTCCGAGTCGTTATAGCGGGATGCGACGTGGGACGTGCCCTGGTTGATGGCGGCAGTTCCGCGAACATTTTGTTCACGGCAGCCTTCGCCCATGGGGATCCCCGGTCGCCTTGGCCCATCGGGAGTCTCGCTACAAGGCTTCGAGGACAACCTCTACGCGCCGCCAAATATGCTCGCAGTCTCCTTCGACTAGGGCGACAATGAAAGGGTCGAAGACGCCACGCCGACGCCGCCGACCTCCCATACCCATACAATGTCATATTGGGGCGCCCAATCCTCAACTCTTCGGGCGTACCGCATCACGCTATTTATGCATGAAGCTCCCGGGCCGCGAGCCATCATTACCGTCGGCGACAGACATGGCCCGCCGCGACGAGCACGGCACCAGATGTCCCCGTCGCCGCGCGGAAGCGGCACACCTAGGATCGGCATCGCCGCGCGGCGCCCACGGCGCCATCCGGCGACTCCGCAAGCCCCGCCGATAGTGCAACTACTAGAGGCTCCGCCGCACGAGCACAAACGGTTAGTACCCCGGTCGTATGTAATCGCTACCCGCGCAAACGGGAATGTAATAAAGTTCTGCTTGTCGCCAACATATTACCGCTGTGCAAAAACGCTGGCGAGCACACGCGAGGCCTCGCCACGCATGTGCTCCCGCAAGATAAACCAAAGACGACGCTCGCGGTGCACTCTCCGTAGCTGTGGGTACAGCATGAGTATAAACCAAATACGCACGTCGCGTGTGCACTCTCTCGTGAGCTGTGGGTACGGGTATGAGTATAAACCAAAGACGCACGCTCGCAGTGCACTCTCCGTGAGCTGTGGGTACGTATGAGCATAAACCAAAGACACACGTTCGCTGCAGCACTCTCCGTAGCCGTGGGTACGGGTATGAGTATAAACCAAAGACGACGTCGCAGTGCACTCTCCGTGAGCTGGGTACGGTATGAGTATAAACCAAAGACGCGACGCTCACGTGCACTCTCCGCCAAAGACACGGTATGAGTATAAACGAAGACGCACGCTCGCGCGTGCACTCTCCGCCAAAGACACGGCATAGGTATAAACGAAGACGCATGTTCGCGTGTGCACTCTCCGTCAAGACACGTGCATGAGTATAAACAAAGACGTGTGGGGACGACTCGCACGCACTCTACGGAGTATAAATAAGACGCGATGTTCTCCCCACGCACTCTACCGAGTATAAACAAGACGCGAACCCACGCACGCCAGTGGACTTCGCCCTTGTGCGCATTCTCCGAGTATAAAATGACGTGGATGTCGACCCCACGCACTCCACGGAGTATGAATAAGACGCGGATGTTCTCCCTGCGCACTCTACTGAGTATAAACAAGACGCGAACCCCGCGCACGCCATGAGCTTCGTCTTGTGCGTACTCCCCGGAGTATAAATCAGACGTGGACGCCAATCCCACGCGAATCTTGCCTGGCTGCCAATCGCGCACCTCAGCGCGTTGAGGCTCGCCTTCGCACACCACGGGAGGTGTACGCAGGGGGTACTATGGAAACCAATTCCGGAGTTCCAGAGTACCGACGTTGCGCGCTGCAGGTCGCCCTGGCCGGGCGCCGCACGCGGAATATGCGATACACAGAGGCTGCCCCACCTCGGGGGGACGGCGGTCCGCCGCACGCGCCACCACGAGACTTTAAACAGTCATAGTGCGAGACCCGCCGCACGCGCCACCCACGAGACTTTAAACAGTCGAGCGCGAGGCCCGCCCGCACGCGCCACCCACGAGACTTTAAACAGTCAGTGCGAGGCCCGCCGCACGCGCCACCACGAGACTTAAAACAGTCGCGTGCGAGGTCCGCCGCGCGCGCGCCACCCACGACTCTAAACAAGTCGTAGTACGGCGTCCGCCGCACGCACCACCCACGACTCTAAACAAGTCATAGTACGGGTCCGCCGCACGCGCCTACCCACGAGACTTTAAACAGTCATAGTACGGAGGCCCGCCGCGACGCGCTACCACGAGACTTTAAACAAGTCGAAAGTGCGGAGGCCCGCCCGCACGTGCGCCCACGAGACTTTAAACAGTCGAAAGCGGAGGCCCACCTTCGCACGCGCCAGCCCACGAGACTTAAAACAGGTCGTGGTGCGGAGGTCCGCCCGCACGCACGCCCACGACTCTAAACAAGTCGAGTGCGGAGGTCCTCCTTCGCGACGCGCCGCCACGGACCATAAACAGTCAGAGCGGAGGCCCGCCGCACGCGCCGCTTCACGGACTTTTAGCAGTCGTAGTGTCAACAATCGCCTCGCGACGCGCTTAGCTCCACGGAGTACTCAATGCGTGAATTTCGCGCGCATTGGCACCCGGGCGACGAGCAGGAGGCAGCGCTCGCACGGTTCACACTAACGGCGAACTTGGAATGTGGGGATCTCGGCCCGCACAAAGACGACCGCGCATGTTCTAATTATCGAGATCTATATATCGGAAAATCTTTCAAGCACAGAGGCCCGCCAACATCCTCGCGCCTAAGTAGCTACTCGGCGTGCTCGCCCTTAACATGCGATAAGGACGGGTTCCGCGGAAGAAGGTCGGCCCACCCAAAAGTCCAGCGACTCTTCGGCCCTTCACCAGCGTCGCCGGGTCGCAAGGTCGGCCCCAGCAAGGAAGCTGCCCGGGACATAGGCGAAAGTCAGAATTTATGAAGCAAGCATGTACTTCATTCACAAAAAGAGGGGGCATTACAACGCACGCCTACACCTAGGCACCACGGCCACACTGCGAAGTTCCTGCGCTTCGAGGCCTCGCCGCCGCCGTCGTCGCCGAGGACCCCGCCCAGAATTGGCCAAGGCTCCTCCCCGTGAACCGACTCCGGCTCGACCGCGAGCATCCGCCCCGACGTAATCCTGCATCCGCTCATAGAAGGGCTTGATGGCGCGGCGAGCAGAGCGACGAGCCGACTTTACCCGCCCACGGCATCTTCACCGGGGTCCTCTAGCCCGGCGACGTATGGCAACCGCTGTGTTGCAGAGCGCACACCGCACATGCCTATGTGTACGCCGCAGTGGTTGCCGGGTCATTGCAGCGCGCGCGACGTTGGCGGCATCTCCGACCCAATGGAGGGTCCGCACAGCCTCCTCCAGCCAAGGCGTGGTCCGGCACTTTTGGCCATAAGCCCTGGAGATGGCTTTCCAGCGCTTGCATGACATCCCACGCAACCACCAAAGCCTCGCCAAGCGTCCGATCACGCTCCGCTAGAGTCAGGGCGAGTTCGCTTTTTCCTTCTCTAGCAAGGCGACACTGCGTAGGCCATCCCGCTCGCGCGAAATTCTCGATGCGCAGCTTCGCGATCGACTCGCGCGCGACACGTTTAGTCCCTTGGCGTGCGCCTGCTTGGGCGCACTCGCTTCCACCGGCGGATGCGGCATCGGGCGAACGGCTCCCGAGGCTTCGCAGAGCTCCTCCTCGGCGCCCGCACTTATCCTCAAGCGCCCTTTGGGCACGAGTATAGGCCGCTTGCAAGGCCCGCCCCAACACAAGTGTCGCAGAATGGAAATACTTAGCAAGCTCACCGCCTGTGTTGTCGATGAGTACTTACCTCACCCCGCACACCTCGGCATCCCCGAGGCGCCCGCCTGTAGGCTCGCAGCCGCTTGTCGGTCGACGCCGCCACCGCCACCCACAATCCCGCGCCACGCCTCGCCGTCTCCGGGAGGCACGGTCCGCGGGCTCACACGCGCGAGGTCCCGTGAGCCCGCCAAGCGCTCCTCCTCCGAATGAGCGACACCGCAAACAGGATGCAGTGAGCACCGCAGGCATAAAAGAATACACCAGGTAAGTTAAGCCGCCTACCTTCGTGAGCGTATGAGGGCCGGGACCCGCCCCTATTCTCAGACGAGGTCGCGGTGGCGTAAGCCCCGCAGAAAGCATGGTCCCGCAGCGAGCAGAAGCCTCCGCGTTCGAGGCCGGCGGTGACCGTTCCTGCACGGCGGGCGGCGTGGCCAGTGGGCACAAGGGGCGCACGCCGCAGGGTCTTCGGCATCCGCATTGGAGTCCCACAAGCTTCTGATGTCCGTTGCCACAACGAATCCCCGCGGCGTCTGGTGGAGCTCCGGCCGACACACGCCGCTAGCCGGGCAAAGAACGACACCGCCCAAAGCCATCGCCGGAGAGGCCCCCACGGCCGCAAAGACCGGGGCGGAGGTTCCGCTGTGGCGCTTCGCAGGGACACCGTGGCGCTTCGCAGGGACACCTCGCCGCTGCCGATGTCGGTGAAGGCAAAGACGGCCCGCGGCGCCTCACTGAGGGTGTCTCCGGCACCACAACGCCACGGCCCGGCTCCACTCAAGACCGCGGTCCGCGACGGATTCGCCTCGCGATCAGCGCGCGGTGGCGACTCCCTCTCCGGCCGCCGCGCAAGCCCGCCATACCGCCGAACCGACCGCCGCCGCGCCTCGGAGCGCTAGCAGCAGCAGAGCAGCCGCCACACCAAGCACGGCAAACGCCCCGCCGCCCTCTTTCGAGACGGCGCTTTCTTCCTCGCACCGCCGCCCGAGCAAAGACGGTCCCGCACGGCAAGGCCCAATACTCGTGATACGCGTTTATTCGCCCGCCCGCCTCGGCGGTGGCGACGCGCACGCCGTGCTCCCCGCCGCAGATACGCCCGTGAATACGCGCGCCCGCCCGCCTCCAAGCGAATCTCAAGCAAAGGAGATAACGTTAGCATATAACGATTTCGCGCGGAACAAAGGAGAGACACGGCCGAGGCTTACGAAGACCGGAGGGCGCCGGCAGAAGAAGCGTATCGACGGCAAACATTGTCGCCTCGACGCTTCGGCGGCAAGACGCTGGGCGCGGGCAAGCGGCGCCACGCCGACATCACGTACTCTTCGGCGAGGTCGCGATGTTGAAGCGGGCGCCACGCCACGAGCGCCGCGCCTCCGCTCGCCCTCATCATCGAGCGCCCGCCGGCGTGGGCTTGAACGCGATCGGCCGCTTCGTGCACTTAAGACCGCCTCGCTTCCACACGGTGGTAGAACCACCGCTTCATCCGTTGAGACTCCCACTTCCCGCGAGTGGAGTTCGCAGGAAGAGCTTGCCGCAAGTCGAACGAAGAATAAAGGTGACGCTACCGGCTCGACAGCCGCCCCGCCCTTCCGATCCTGGCCGGCACCGCGCCGTGAAGGTAGGCGAACAACGAGGCGCTGGCCAAGACGCCCCGAGCGCAAGGCCCACCAGACACCGCGAGCCGCCATGGCATTCGCGGTCGGGCTGCGCCACCACCAAGGTCCGCAGACATCGCTTCACGATCGCCGCCGCTGATGCAGAGCCCCACGCAAAAAAGGCAACGAATACGACCGCCCACCCCTGGGTGTGGTTCCGTCTCATCGGCCGCGGCAATCGTATCGCCCGCGCGCGGACAGACTCCCCCGCAAGCACTTGGATCGCCTTCTGGCCACGAGCGAGGCCTAACTCGCCGGAGAACGCGCTTCCTTCTCCGCCACCACCATCGCTTGTCCGCGCCGCCGGTCGCGTTCTTTGAGCGCATATTTCACCTCTAGCGCGAAGACCGCCGCGATGCCGCAGACACCACCCGCCGACCACGCTGCCATCGATGCCATAGCTTCTCCCGAAGGAGTATAGCGGTGAAGAATACTACGCGAGTATGGAAGGCGATGCAAGCAAGAAGGGGCGACAATCGCGGGAGCACGATCACGAGGGCTACTTGCCACCTCGCCCAATACCGGCATCGCGACGGTTCACAGACGGACGCGACCGCAGTCAGATAAACGCCCGCCCAAAGACAACTCCCATAACCAAAGGCGAAGGGCCACGACCACAGCGCCAAGGACCGTCACAGCACGATGCTCTCCAGCCGCCATTAAAGGCGCACTAATGGGCTATGGGATCACAACAGCTCCGACGCTGCGCCATTCATCGCCTGCCCCGTGTCCCCCTACCCTAGGGAAGAGGCGAGCAGCTGCAAGCACGCAACCGTTCACATCCCGCTGCGCACCAGTTATAAGCCGCCGCGTGACCTGTACGCGCCGAGGCGGATCGCACGGCACGGCAACCTAACCCTGGCAGATCGGGGGCCGGCGTGATTCCAGGAACCTTTACAGTGCTGGACCGCATCGTGAGATCTCAACCACCGCATGCGTGGCGGTGTTCTTTCGACTAGGCGCCAGCTCCGCTGCCACCCGTTCGAAGGGTAGGGGATGGAGCGCGCGTTCATTTGGCTAGGCGCCAGCCCGCCGCCACCCATTCGGAGGGTAAGGGACGAGCGCGCGCCTGCTCGGCTAGGCGCCGCCCGCCGCCACCCGCTCGCAGGTAGGGACTGAGCGCGCGCCTACTGGCCAGGCGCCAGCCCCGCCACCCGCTCAAGGGTAGGGACGGAGCGCGCCTACTTTCGGCAGGCGCCAGCCCCGCCGCCACCCGCTCAAGGGTAGGGGACTGAGCGCGCGCGTCTTTACGGCTAGGCGCCACCCGCCGCCACCCATTCGGCGGGTAGGGACGGAGCGCGCGTTTACGGCTAGGCGCCAGCCCGCCGCCACCCATTCAAGGGTAGGGGACGAGAGCGCGCGCCTACGGCTAGGCGCCAGCCCGCCGCCACCCGCTCAAGGGTAGGGACGAGCGCGCGCTACTTTGGGCCAGGCGCCACCCGCCGCCACCCATTCGGCGGTAAGGGACGGAGCGCGCTGCCTATTTCGGCCAGGCGCCACCTCCGCTGCCACCCGCTCAAGGGTAGGGGACGAGAGCGCGCGCCTACTTCGACTTGGCGCCATTTCGCCTGATCGACGCCGGCAGCTTGATACCGCGGATCCTCGCTTAGCCGAGGTACTTGCCGCCGCCTCGACCTCGCACCGAGAATAACGCATGCCGCCGCGGCAAGCAACCTCTGCGGCAGCTTCGACATGACCTAAACCATCGTGGATTCAGCCTCCGGCTTTCCATGTTTTAGGAGCGCAATGGTCAAAGCGCGGCAGGTTTTGACAGTTCTCGAGATGATAAGCTTCAGACATCAATGTTCCTTGACGATGGCCCTGGGCCAGACAACAATGGACGCAGATGACCTCCAAAGATATCTCGCTTCACGAACAAGTCAAACCTTGCCATCTTCATACGAGCGCGCGCGCAGTAGGAGGCCGTCTTCTCGATCGCCACACCACCGGCCGCGCCTCTACTCGACCTTGACTTCGAAACGGACCCACACGCGCAAACGGCAAAGGCAAGGGTCATGTCCCGCAAAGTCCGCCTCTGCTCTCCTTAACAGCCACCTACAACAGATCGCATTTTTCAAAGTGATACGGCAGCTCCATCAGAACACCGATCAAGGTAGGTCTAATGAGAACAGGCAAACCTTGCCGCCGTGCGTAAACGCAGCGCGAGGGCAGTGAAGCGTGGTCGCTACCAGAATCGACGACTAAGCTCCCAAGAAAATGGACTCTCCATAGTACATCAACATTCCCCAAGTCGCCGCCGCTAGGGAATGTTGATGCACCCGGGGGCCCGCTTTAGGGAGCGCTTCTATCAAAATACATGCAGAACAACACCGCACCGCCGCTTATATCCCCTATCGCCAGGGGAGCCAATCGCGAAGTCCAACCGGCAGGAGTCCAACCGCCGAAGTCCGCCGTTACATCAATGGTCGCGACGCTCAAGGCCCGCGACGCGCCAAGCACGCTTCACCACGTGGACGGCCGTAAGAACGAAGCGCCGCAGCGCCCCTTATCACTTAAGGCATATGCGCGCGGCTCAGGCCCGCTACGCTACATGTGCCGCCGCAACGCCCGACGCATTTCGACCAGGGCGCCGCCCACCGCCACCCGCTCAAGGGTAGGGACGAGCGCGCGCATCTACTTCAGCCAGGCGCCACCCGCCGCCACCCGCTCAAGGATAGGGGACGGAGCGCACGCGCTCATTTCGGCTAGGCGCCAGCCCGCCGTCACCCGCTCAAGGGTAGGGGACGGAGCGCGCGTTCACTTTGGCAGGCGCCACCCGCCGCCACCCGCTCGAGGGGATGGAGCGCGCTGCCTTTCGCCAGGCGCCAGCTCCACC
Organism: Dendrocalamus sinicus; assembly: GCA_036346575.1. Classification (NCBI taxonomy): domain Eukaryota; kingdom Viridiplantae; phylum Streptophyta; class Magnoliopsida; order Poales; family Poaceae; genus Dendrocalamus; species Dendrocalamus sinicus. Next base: position 16,938,415 of record CM070646.1, read on the forward strand.
GCCACCCGCTCAAGGGTAGGGGACGGAGCGCACGCGCCTACTTCAGCCACGCAGCCCCGGTCAAGTTCGAAAGTTCACAGCCGCAGGACGGAGGGGCCAACGACTCGGCAACATGGCTTCGCCCCGTGAAACCCTTCTCCATGAGAGGCTCTCGTTATAGGGTGGCCCCACCTAAACCCAAAGAGTTCGGTAGGAGGTTATAAGGCCTGCAATAGGCCATGTGTAATGACATAAGTGCCCCGGAGGGGATGAACAGATGTAAGGGTATAACTGTAAAAGCACTCCTCATGTGTACATATATATGGATACAGGCCATGGGGAGAAGCCAGGCCATTACTCGTCTCCCTCACTCTCCACTACCATCTCTCTCTGCTTGGTCCAGAACCACAACAGAGATGAACCATGATATCAAAAAATGACGGAGGAAAATACAAGTCAAGATGACATAGAGTCATCACCACCTCATCCTACAGAACATCTAGTCCTTCGGAATCAATGATCTTCTAAGTAATTGTGTTAAAGAAATAACACAATCTCATAATTGTCAGTGACCTTGATTGGCAAAATACTTCTAATTGCAATAGGGAGCATCTGTGTCATCAAGATATGACAATCAAGAGACTTAATACTAATTAACTTCAAATCTTCCATCAAAACAAGTTTCTTCATGTTGGTGAAGTAACCGCACGGAACTTGAATACCATGCAAGCACTAGCACGCTTTAGTTCTCTCTGCCTTGGACAAAGTGTAACAAATAGGGAAAGGTAAGTTCATCCTTTATTGGTCTTTATCGTGCTAACTCAGCTACGATGTCCATATCAATCAAGTCAAGTTATGCGTTGACATCATCCTTTGTTTTGTCATGAATGTTCAAGAAGAGACCAATTGTCGACATATACATTCTTCTACGCATGACGCCGATACATCAAGCTAACTTCTAGGTGCTCCCAATAAGGTAAGTCTCAAAATATTGATTTCTTCTTCTAGACGTTCTTCTCACGGGTCATCGATTTACGATCTTTTAAGCACAACATCTAAATCCTTAACCATATCATAGACCTCTTTTTGCTTAAATGCCTTGGAGTTAAACCGCCCAACTTCTCTCTCACAAATTGTTTCTTCATCCCGCGGTATAGGTGAGCCTCCAAAGGAACCTACAAATGACGCATGTACATAATTTTATGCGAGTGCTTTAGCCACACACTCGGTATCATTTAAGGAGTGAGTACAGGCTTTGGCCCCATTTGTACTCTAGCCCGGCAGTTAGTAAGGGCAGGATAATCATTTATGGTGCGTAACAATAAAAGCGCGAAATGAAGTTCTCTTAATCAGACGCATCCCATCCTATACCCCTTTGATTCATAGTATTTCGATCTTCCACCAATGGTGCTAGGTACACATCAATATTATTTCCTTGTTGTTTCAGCCCTTGGATAAGTATCGATAGCAAAATATACTTTCGCTTCATACACAACCAAGGAGGAATGTTGTAGATGCAAAGAATCACGGCTAAGTGCTATGTCACCGCTTCATGTTATCAAAAGGATTCATTCCATCTGCACTCAATCCAAACCTTATATTCCTCGGTTCGCACCAAGTCTACAAACCTCCTAGTGATGTTTGTCCACCGCGAAATCGTAAAGGTGTCTTAGCATTACATCCTTCTTACGCTCCTCCAAGTGCCAACGGCGTAGTTTTTGCCTTCTTTGGGTTCGCAAAAACCGCTTCAAACCGAGAATTACATGAAGATACCATGCCACTTTAGCAAGAGGTCCTTTCTTCACCTCTATTCCTCATTGTCATCCGGTTGATTTCTATGCTTGTATCGAGATGCGTTGTACATCGGACATACATGTATGTTTGCATACTTTTATGGTAGAGGATACAGTTGTTCGAACATACATGTATTCTTTCTACTTCTATATCAATGGACAAAGAATCTTGTTGGTTTTGTAGGTGGTTTTGGACAACTCATTTCCTCCGGAAGTATATCCGCTAAAATACCTAACAACGTCGTGAAACTCTTGTCGGACCAACCGTTGCTTGCCTTCAATTTCGTGAGTTCAAGCATAGCCGACAACTTCATATACTTTAACTTGAGCATGTAAACAAAGGTTTCTCCAAGTCCTCCATCAAACACTGAAATTTAACATACTCTCTTTTATCACGCTTTCTTCGCATTGCATAAGTATTCGATCCGATTGTCATGATGCAAATTATCCGAATCGGAAGCACAATCGACATCATCCAGCAGCATATCATTGACTTTGTCAGCAATGTCATTATTACTATCTTCCTGTGTAATCTACTCTTCACCATGACTGGTCCAACGTACATACCCCTTTTTGAAACACTTTCGAATCAAGCGCACTTCAATCTGCGCTCGGTTCTTAAACATCTTTAGATTCTCGTAGTCAGTGCATGGATAGTACATATATTCCACCCCCTTATTCAACATATCCTTCTCAGTAGCTCTTGTAAAAGCAGAAATGCCATTAATGTACTCTTCACTCACACGATTCCCAGCGTACATCCAACTTCGGTCCTACGTTACGCATATAACAATTTAGTACTAAATATTGAATTAATTAATTAGTATACTAGATATATACGATCTAAAGTAGCTATATTAGCAAAGAATAACTAATTAAATTAAATTAAATAGAAATGGACTATGAATCGACTAAACCCTAAACTATACTAGATGTAAACAATATTCTCTCTACATCAAGTTAGCTAGATCTAAACTATTTTCCATACTCCTTTCACCAAAAGGTATATCTAAATTAAATAATACAATTAGAAACAAATTACTAACCATAGATAGTTAAGAACTTAATGAATCTATAATCACTCTTACCAAATAGTCTCTTTTCACCAAATGGCCTCAAAGCCCCGTCTCTAGCTCAAAATATCAGCCTAGATCTGGAATTTAAGATAGAGGATCGATAGGTCTGCGCGCAATTAATATAGTGAAATTATGACAGATAGTTTTTAATACAAACCGTCTATAATGATTTCATTGTCACAGACAGTTTTTAATACAAACCTTCGTGATATTTGGTAATATCATAGATGATTCTTGTTAATAAACCGCTGAAGTAGTTTTCACCATGAACCATCTATCATAGACGGTTTTTACTATGGCAAAGAATACGTGACGGTCTCTAAACTAAAATCATCTGTGATTGTATTTAATACTGACAGTTTTAGGTAACCATTTGTAATGTAACGTCTAGTATTGGACTTTTTGTAGTAGTGACTACGTGTAATATGAAGATTATGCAAGTTTAAGCAAAATATAAATGTATATACTAGCTAGGTCTAATGTTTTCGTTTTCTTTTGTTGGGAGCTAGCAGATCAAGATTAGAAGCTCTGAAACAAAAGAAAGGGGGCAATTTTGGACTCGAGTACTGCCTAGCCTGTATTGCAGAAATGCTGAGCAGGGGCAAAATGTTTTGAAGAAGCGCGCGCGCAGAACCTCTCTGTATCTAATCCCAGCTCCTCCACCTTTAGACAGGCCACAGGCACAGGCAGGTACGGCTAATGGCTGCAGCGCCATACAACATTCATGTTTCAGAATGCAAGGTTCCATGGTGGTTATCGCCGCTGCTGCAAGTCGTTGTCCATGCCTTGCAGAGAGAGGAATCAGCAGCTGGGCTTTCACAGAGAGAGAGAGAGAGAGAGAGAGAGAGAGAGAGAGATTCAGAAGTACCAACAGGCAACATGTCGAGGATCGATCAGTGTCTGCTAATGGGGGAGACCCACATTCAGGCTAGGCTCGTGACTGATTCCTTAGGGTGCTTGCTGCCGGATCTTCTTCGCCTCCACCCTATGTGGCGCCACATGCATGCATGTGCATTTCCAAACCTCTGTACGAATTTAGTTTCTGACTTTTTAATTTTATTTTTTTTATTGTTTAGCTATTTAGAGCTTTTTTTGTTTTTTCTTGATTTCTTTGTGTTGTCTATGATGATATAACTTTTTTATTTTAAAAAAATTTAATTACTCAAAAAAGACTAATTGCGACTATATTTTACTTTCAGCATTACAGTGAAAAGAAAACCAAAAGCCATATTAAGCAGGGCAGGTTTTAGCATGCATACCAATAGGGGAACTTTATTATGCCTTGTAATCTAGAAGTGTTCAGAATTATATTAGAACATTTTCTTTATCTGTACTATTATATATAAAAAAAGAATTTCGTGATGAAATCTTTTGAGTTGGTGAGACCTTTCATGGATCATCCGTTAACAATTGCACATTTGATTGAAGGTGCAGCACGTACAGCTACAACACTTCATCGACATTTTCCTCGCTCCGGTTGTTTTCCATGTAAACTGACACGAAAATTTGCATCCGTAGGTAGGCGGTCGATCCCGTGTAAAGAACGGATGGCGGCACTGAAGATCCTGCCGATCGAACACTGGCCGGGGAGAGTGGAGAGCAGCTATCTATCTTGCAGGGGAGATCGAGGGAGGTGGGGCACCCATGGCGGATGCTCTTTCGTCTTTTGGATCGGTGGTGCCTCGTCCATGGAGACAGCCACATTGATTGCCAATGGCTGGGGACAGCTCTCTCTCTCTCTCTCTCCCTGACCCTGAAGCGTCAAATGGGTGCGTGCTTGCTGCTGCTGTGGCGCCATGATTGACCAGTGAAGCTCTGCGCGGCATCTCTCCCCAGCGCGGGAGCGGAGCTGGTCCAAAGAGAGAGAGGTCATGGTGGCTTGGCTTCCATGTGTGGTGGCAGTCTCCTGTGCCATGGCAATAATATAGAGCAGTATGCGTGCATGCAAGTACACACATCACCAACTTTTCCTGTCCTCCTTTTTGTTTTTCCTTTTGTAGTCAGTCAGTCAATCAATCAATCATCAGTAGCTGTACGTTTTAGTTGAGTTTGTGTGAGTGTAAAAACCTGAAGGAAAGCAGGTATGGCTATATATTTTGATGCTCATTTCATGCTCTTAGCAAATAGTTAAATTTTCCATCCTAGCAGATAGAGCTAATTAATTAAGCTATGATCTCAAATGCGCGGTAACTTTTTTAAGTGCTAGGTTTAGAATGAACGTGTGGTTTAATTTTGGTTATATTGGATAAAAACAAATTATTGCCTAGGTTATCATGCCTTGATCAAGAGTGAAAAGTATTCGCGAACGGAGCGAGCAGCACCAACTGAATAGGCACGTAAAAAATGTTACGCAAGCTACATGGACAACATGGCAAGAAGCAAAGAAACTACTAAGCCCTGTTTATATTAGTTTTAACTTCTTCTTAAAGAATTCAAAAGTAAATATAAATATCTAACTTTTTAAAGCAATTTTTTGCTCTCGTCTTATTTTAAGGATAAAGCAGAAGTCACAGGCGTATCATGCACTTTGCTCTTCCCACTCTTATTTTGCACATGCATCTCTTGCCATGTTGGCATCTATGGGCCATCACCCATCAGTTTAGCTCCTGATTCATCTGGCATTAATTCTTTGTACTGTTGGGGATGAAAAATGTGATGGGAAAAATCCCAAGATGTTTGTGAAGAAAGGCGTTGATTGTCCATCACTTCTGTAACATTACATAAAAGAATAATCTGTATCCAGAAGGGAGTCGTATTTATGTTCCCATATGGTTTGTATCCAGCGTCAGACTTTTTTTTCCTCCATATGGATAGGCACTGAATGTATACATGAGCTCCAAATTTGTTAACTTGCTGTCCTGGATTCCTCTGTTTCTTGCTTTAAGCATGTTTTGAATTTAGTTCTGCTCGTTACGTTCGTTGTTGCATTGCTGCTGCTTATTGTAATCTACTGTTCTCCAACCTGCTAGTTATTATTGCGATTTGCAATAGCCCATGATATTTAGAAACATAACACGATGCAATTAATGTGTGTACAGGAGACGCTAATAAGTTAACCGCAGTCTCTCAACTTGGTATCTCGTTCTGTGATAGTAGTTCACTTGCTACTGCGCTGCTAGCCTGGATAATGGCTGCAAAGGATAAACTAAAACCTCATAAGCACATCATCGTATATCAACCTTCAGATATCTAAAACGAGGCTGGTAGTATAAGCAAGGCTTTTGCATCATTTTAGATCGCTTACAACAATGTTTGCTCCTCTCCTCTGTGATGTATACATGATATATAAAGAAGTTTCTGTGGCAGATGGCTTCTGATCATCTGATGAAACAGTTGTCGCCTAGGGGGTGCTACGAGCTAGGGTAGAGGGCTACATCCTACACTCCTACAGGGCTAGCGATAAGGGCTGGCTACACTTCCATGCCTACTCAAAAACCCTACATTTGCTTTGCTACGACTGCTGGAACTCCTCTCATTACAGATACAGAGAGTTGGCAAACATGATTCCCGACGTAAGCTGTCACTGCCGATCCAAATTTGTTCTCAAGGTTAACCTCTCCAACAGCTTGAGCAGCAGCTTTCAACTGACAACAGATTGAATCAGAGTTAGTTGGTTCAAAAAGGAAGAAAACAACACGCATCTAAACTTCGACTAGAGTATATACAGGCTTGGGAGACAGAAAAGAAGTGGTAGAACAAAGTGGACGCCAATCACAATGTCCTATATTGAGATTAAAAAAAGGGAAACAATGCTTACATATCAAGCTACAATTTTTTGTACAGCAGAGACACAAGTCATCTTTGCATTGAACAACCACCACTTATTTACTATGCCAGCCAAGTTACGAAATCAGGCAGTAAAACATTTAAAGTTGGTTCAACCTTTTCTCATGCCGTAAAATAATTTCGACATTATCAAACTAGACTTTAACTTGTAAATCATATTCAGTCATGTCACAACGAGAGTACATGTTCCCTGCCACCTTAGTGTACATTTCCCTAGCAGACTCCTAACATTTGATTCGCATGACGCATGCACATTGAGCCAAAGGCAGGCATTCTGATTGTCTTAAGTGATTTTGGTACTAATGGTGGAAGGCAACAGGTGGAATAGGATGAGAGCAGGGGGGAAATAGATACAGATGGTCTACCTGATTCAGAAATTCATCCAGCCTTCTAGCTAGCCGGATGATGCTTCCTTCAAAAATGTCGGTCATTTCTATCACCTCTCCAAAGGTGGCTCCCTGTATGTAGAAAATTCAGGCATTAACATATAACTAATGAAATTGCAGCAGCAGTATCAATGTAGAGCATAATTGCATCTGATAGGGAGATTAGACAAGATAATAACCAAACATCAGAACTGGATGATAAGATATCTCAATGTCTTGAAAATTTCCAAAATAGGAAGAAAATATTTTCTAACATCATGATTTGCATAGTGCTGACCAACCTTTGACCAGCAGTATATGACGTCCATCAGGTAGGGTCTACAAGTTGATTCAACGTAATCCTCCACATTTACATCCAATTTGCATTCTCGTTGTACCTTAAACAAGAATGACAAATCAGATATCTCAATCAAGTACAGGGAGATAGCAAACTATAAATGATACAAGTAAGCACCTCAGCTACTTTTCTTGCAGCCTCCTGTAGCTGCATCATTGGCTTAGAAAGCTCACTTCTCAGGCGTATTTGCTCACTTGACTTATCACAAGGTATAAAGCAACTAGCAAGGGAAGCAACTTGATGATGATCAAGATCATTAAATGTACCTAGTCAGAGAAATTATATTAATGCAATATTGAATATAAAGTTACACAGAAAAAATAAACATAGATGATCATACTAAATGGGTACCATTAAACATAAGTTCAGTGATAAGCAGCTCATCCCCTGTGTCTATTAAACAGGCAGCACGTCCCTTTAACTGGAGAACACCATCCGCCAATATGACCAAGCATCTTCAGAACACGAGACCGGTTCTAAGTTCATCCCTAAATTTTTGTAGCTGAATGGAGGAGAAAGTAAGAACACATTTAGCTGTTTGAAAAGGACCAAGTGTGCAAAGATTCAACCAACCTGTGAATCCCGCATCTTTGACTTTAGTTGTTGAATTTCATGGTTCAGCTCGGCTTTCCTTTGGTACCATGACAGTTGCTGCTCACTTTGATCAGACTAAGAGACAAAAAGAGCACAAAAAGTCGGTCAAAATATAAAAGGGACTAGAAATTTCTTGATTGCAAGGTGATGACATGGCGACCTTATGAAGTGGGTGAGAATATAGTTTCTGCTCAAGATTCTCAAGTTTATGAACCAAGTCAATCAATTCAGGTTCTTGAATACCCATGTCCTATTAATTATATCAGAATATCAAAATAAATATAGCAGAATTTCAAGGAGATTGCTTTACAATGCCAGAGAATTTATTTTAAGATGCTCTGAGAAACTAGACCCAGTATGAGTGGAAGAAATGCCAACAGAGGGTAGAGCAAGTAGGCCATCAAGAGTCTGCGAATATGTTAGGCTAAAAATAAGCGGCTGAAGATCATGTCAGTATTTCAGCAGTACCATTTGTTTTATCTGCCTATGGATCGTGCATGGACAATGTATTGAGGAAAGAACACGCTATAAAAGCCCTATTGTGTATGCTTGCGTGTATGTTGGACCTCTTCTTTTCATCTTTAAAAGCTACTTTTCGGCTTTTCTACAGTAACTAGCTTTCAAATGGAACGTATTTTCAAAGCGAGGTCTACAAGTTAATTGTAGTACACACTATAGCGACTTCATTTACATTAGCCAAAACCATATTCGAGTTTCTGTTACCCCGCACTCTCTCTCACGAACAACAAAAAGTCACAAGCCGCAGCCATAAGTCATAAACCGAAATAAAAAGAACAGACTCGTTAACTACTAAGGGACCTAGAAAGATACAAGAAAGAACAGTATCAAGGCATCTAGAAAGCAGATACGAGAAGGAACAGTATCGCAAGTGTGGAAGACAGATCATCTGGAGTGTTGTGCTCATGTACAATTAAATCCTGACGCGATATATTTCAATTTTTAAAATTTCTCGAATTTTCAGCCTCTCTAAATGAAAATGGTACCTGCAGTGCAATCATAACAAAGATTGAAAGTGACTTTATGTAAGAAGTTTTTTTACCGTACTTTGATTGGATGTAGCTTTGAAGCCCTTGGGGTAGCGCTTCCTAGTTCTTGCACTGCAAAAGAATATTTTGCCTTGCTTCAGGTGGTCGTAGATCAGGAGGAATGTTGATTCTAACGCTGCTTAGACCAGCTACTAAAGGTAATGGTACAGGAACCTGCAAGACTCACATTAAGCAAAAGTAAATTTTGGGCCATACGTAAATGACCAGCTACTGATAGGCTGTTGAATTAAAGTTATGCCACCACAATAAAACCATTTGTCCATGAGCTTCAACTCACCACATGCATTTCGCCCTTCTCCCTGGGCGAGGTGGGCATGGCTTTGAACGTGATCCATTCTCGCCGAACTAGAAGAGCAGTGAAGCAAGGCATCCACTATATAGTTATTACTGCGAGATGCACTTAATGCAGGAGGGAGAGTACCGGATGCTGGAGGTTTCTTCACCACATTTACAACCACACCCCATCCCCAGTCTGTTGAACCATCCTCACCTTAACCTGCCATGACACAAATTGCTGAGTGCAAAGGAACTTGTACAAATTTTACAAAGCCTACAAGTCATAACTCATAACAAAACAACTGTTCATCAAATAACCAAAACAGTGAACTAGATATAGTATTCCTCCAGTTTCTCATCAGCCAAATACAAAATGGTGATGACTGATGAGCATATCCAACTCATCCTCTAGCAGGAACAGAACCTATGAAAATGGAGTTATGTACCAGCCTTCCGGGAACCAGATATAACAAAGCTCTCTCTGGTCTAATCATCTCAGACATGATTTTCTTTTCAAGTTCAGATATATCAAGCACCAATTTGTGATATTCAGCAAGATCAGTCTGTACAGGAAAAGTGTTGACTGTTAGTCAAACAGAAGCACAATAATGTGTACAACAATTAAACTAGCATACCTCTCCAGAAGAGTCAAGCAAGGTAGCTTCATTTTCCAACCTTGTAATCTTCTGAACCATTTCTGGCAATGCCTGAAAAGCGAGGGTAGCTAACCTTTAACATTGCTAACTATATATGTCAGGGGAGGCATCTACAAGAGGTCCTGAAAGAAACCTTCTCATATTGAAACTGATGGAATGAATTCTGATCACATGCTCAGCGGTAAATTGGCCCTCCGCACGACTCATTAAGTTCAGAATAGTGTAATAGCTCAGCCGGAAAGTACTGACGAGAGGTGCTGGTTTACCTAAGACCATGTCCTTGATAACACTCATTTCCATCTGCAGAGTTCGCTCATGTTAAGACCGATGCCCAAAAGTCAAACTAAAGAAGTATGTGAGCACACAACAAAAGCTTAAAGTGCATATAAGATAGCACAGAAGCACAAATTAAATTTGCATAAGAACCAGTACAAGCTAAGTAAATCTTGATATGACAAGCAAATCTAAGCATAGTATGGAACAAAACCAAAGTCTTGGGAGGACAGCTTCAACGGCACAAAATGAATCTTAACACAACTACTACTCAGAAGTCAGAACAGGTTAAGCATCTTTCAAATGTAAAGGTTCAATGTAGTTTCAAAACATATCTTGGCTCATGCTGACTTCATTAAGTCATACATGTCGTTTGTATACATTGCAAATGATAAAAAAATAAATAAAGATTAAACCTGACAAACATCTAGCACAATCAGAACCATGACTACAAGTGAAATAGCAACCATTTGCATCAGACAAAAAGAAAGCAGTTATCAATTGTCACATTAGATTTTGCCAACTGAACACAAAACGGCAACTGCAGAATCAGGATGCATTAGACCAAATTATTGTATTTTCCAAAGGTATCCCATGTTGTCAAGAATAGCATTTTGACTTAAACGTCAACAAAGGGAAACTAAACCTCCTGGCATGAACATCTTGAGTGATATATAAAATGTATTTAGAAAAAAAACATAGTTGCAACAGAAAACTGCAGGGCCTTACCTTCTCGTCTATCATTATAACACAAATTCCACGTTCATCCTTGCCACGCCGACCAGCTCTTCCACTCATCTATGAAAATGAATATGAATTATAGTAAGAAGGGCTTGTACGTCTCATTCCTCCTACTAACTATATCTGTATGCATGACTTGCACTTCATATATAAAAGATTTAAGATTTACCTGTATATATTCTCCAGAACCAATATAGCGGTTAGTATCACCATCCCATTTTTTGACCGATGTGAAGACAACTGTTTTTGCAGGCATATTCAGCCCCATGGCAAACTGAGAGGGAAAATCAAGATCATGTGTTGATATAATGCTGCTACTAAAGAATCGAAGGTGCATAGCAGAAAGTGCAAAACATTAGTTCTCTTGACTTTCCCTAGTTCAAAACTAGAAAGAAGTCCATTTGAGAGCCTCCCCGGAGGCACTCAGAACAAAAAAGGTCCATTTGAGAAATGCAACTCCAGATACATGTAAAGGTATAAAAACAAGTTTAAGAAGGATATGTAGAATAGTCAGGTTAAGGGGCTCACCGTCTCAGTAGCAAAGAGAGCTTTCACAAGGCCTTCTTGGAAGAGCAATTCTACCAGCTCCTTAATTATTGGAAGTAGTCCAGAATGGTGTACTGCAATACCACGTTTAAGAAGCGGCAACATCAATTCTATAGCAGGCAAACTTCGATCTTCCTCACTTAAACAGAAAATTGCACTACGGAAAACTTGCTCGATGCTATCCTTTTCTTCTTCAGAGTTGAAGTCAAGTTTTGACATCGACATGGCATGATGCTCACATTCTCTTCTACTAAAGCTGAATATTATGACTGGTTGAAACTTGCGCCCATAATCATCTGCAGATGATCATTCACCAAATTAATCAGGGATATGAGCGGCAGAAATTAAATTGACCATGAACAACTAAACAGTGAATATCTACAAGTGAGATGTCAAATGTGGCCTGGTCTTTTAACACAGTAGATTTTTCAAATTAGGAAAATTGCATGCATGTTACGGAAAACACAAGCTGTCTATTGTAATACTCAGGTAAATTCAGAAAGGACAATAATGCAAGAATACATCTTGCACTAAAATATGTCAGTGGTCATGTACCTTGACGATTCTGTATATGTCAGAAGTTCCAGAAGCACTTCCACCTTTTGCAATTCGACCACTGGCTTTAGGTCCACCACTCTTCCTGCCATCTAATTGATTACTTTGCTTTGTAAATGTGTCCTGCAGCTTCACAAAATTATCCTCTCTGAACTGACCATTTTCATCTACTACAAGGTAGAGACCAGACCCTCCTACTGGGAACACATAGTGCTGTAATGGTGTCGGCCTGAAGTCTGTATAGACCACGTGACAAGGCTGCTTGTGCAGATTGCATATCCACTCAGCAAACTCAGTTGCATTCGACATGGTAGCAGACAGAAAGACCATCTTGATCGCCGGGGGCAGGAAAATTATACTCTCTTCCCACACAACTCCTCTCTCACGATCCTTCATGTAGTGGATCTCATCAAATATAACCCAAGCAACTTCCTTGATCACCTCAGAACCCCTATAAAGCATCGCCCTCAGGATTTCGGTCGTCATCACCAGGCAAGTAGCATTCGGCTGAAGCGTGACATCGCCAGTCATCAAACCGACATCAGAAAACTCCTGGCTAAGCTCCCTGTACTTCTGATTGCTCAAGGCCTTGAGCGGGGAGGTGTATATAACCCTCTGCTTGTCTCGGAACGACATCGCAATGGCGTACTCGGCGACGGCTGTCTTCCCTGCCGAGGTGTGAGCAGAGACCAGGACAGACTCGTTCCGCTCCAGGCACGCAATGGAGACGCTCTGGAAGGGGTCGAGCTGGAACGCGTACTCCTTGGCCATCTTCCCATTGAACGCGGGGTTTGCAAGGGTGCCGTGTACGGCCTCGTCCTTGGACGGAGCGTAGCCGTTGGGGACGGCAACCTCATGGATGCACGACCGGGACAGGTTCCGGCGCTTGGCAGCCGCCGCCGAATCAGGCTGCGACTCCTGCTCCTCGCTCGAAACAGTGGATATGTTGCTCTCCAAGTCCAGCTCCGGCGCTTTACGCTTGCTGGTATTTTCCGCCTCTTCCCCCATCCGTTGGTTTGATACCGGTGACCTATCGCATCAGGAACACAGGCCAGATGCAGCAAGCAGGAGAGCACCATCAGAAGCATCACTTGCAGGATTGGATTAGCAGCACAGCTTGAATCACTGCTTATCATTGCTTAATACATAGAAATGAATCTCGGAAAATAAACTGCAACAAACAAATCCGCAGCGAACTGCGTGGATGGGAGGAGAGAAATAAAGAAAGATTTGGATGAGATTGCTCACGGCAAGAAAAGGTCACGCAGACCACGAGGATGCTGACGGGGGCTGGAGCTCACCGCGCCGGCCGCCGGAGAAGGGCGACAGATCTGGCGAAAGGTGGGAAGAAGGGAGGGGAGGAGCGGGAGGCTTCTTGTTCCTGCCGTACGTATGTATCCCCTCGGGACGATGCGGCCTTCAGACGACGGCGCCGCCGCCTGCCTGGGACGAGGAGAAGGCGGGCTGGGCTGGGCTTGCGGACGCCATGCTGCGCACGGCCCATGTCCCTTCGCTTCCTGGCCCAATCGGGCCTTCTCCTTTTTTTAACTCAACGCGCCGCCCACACATTTCCTTTTTTTCCCGCCCTACATAAAATGCATGCATGTACCACAACATTGTAACTAGGAGTGCAATCAAGCGGATACGGTCAGTAATTGCTCATCCCGTATCCTATACCATATTTTTTCTGAGTCGAATCGGACACTGATAGTGCTGATACGAATACGAACGCGATAGTATGGCCACAAATACGTAACGAATACGGAGCGGATTCGACACGTAACTATATTTCATCGGATAACACGCAAAAATAAAGATCCTAAATAATTAAATATAGATCATGCATATCGTGATAAATAATTAAATATCATACGTAAATATCATACATTTGAAAGTTAAGTACATAGATCAACTTGTATACATACCAACAATAATGAATGTGACTAGTCATCCGAATCACTACCGAGGAGTATTACTGTGGCATCCCAAAATTTTGGTTTTCTTTCTTACTTATTTATTTAATTGGTTTAATTGGATTTTCTCTAGAAACTAATTTCCTTTTTCTCAAATCCTTTAATTAAAGCCTAGAGAGCAAGTTATTAATTTAGTTGATTAATTTTGCCTAAACAAGTTGAACTTATTTTATTTAGATTCCTTACATTTTTCTGAATTTATGGGAATTTTCTGGGATTTATTTGGATTTTCCTACTATTTTCTAGCTTTTATTTTAATTTCTGGGATTTTCTGAAAATCAAAACCCAACATAAAAATTTAAATAATTTTCCAATTCGGATATTACTGAATAACCAGCATCGGATATTACTGATTATATATCCGGATATTCTCCTATCCGACGGAAACTACTCTCCCGAATCTGAATCCGATTCCGATACCATATTCGATAAAACCATCCGGTTACCGACTATTTTTCCGAAATACCATCCGAACTGACTCGGTCGGGCGGTCGGTCGGGAACTATCCGAAACGATTGCACCCCTAATTGTAACTTCCAACTAAAAGATCTTCCAAACTTTAAACTGTGATTTTCTACGACTTTTTTGTCCTCTTGTTTTCCCGTGTTTCAATCATCAATGAATGTTGTTAAGTTGCGTACCATCAAATTAGGCCGCTTCAGAAGATCCTCGATGTGTTTGACGCCGCTAAAACGTAGGGTACTAGCACGAAGAGACAAGATTACACGCACTAAAGTAACGCAGCCTAGGCTATAAACAAGCTAAATTCAAGTGAGCCTAGCCTTCCGTGCTCGAGCTTAGTAGAAGCTTGAACCGAACTCGAGTTAGGTTCGAGCCTAGATCTAGACTCGAGCTCGACTCATTGAAGCTCGACAACAATTAAAATAATTTATCATACACTATTTTTCAATAATAAGAAAATTTTGAGTTCAAGTTCTGCTCTAGTAAACTTGATAGCAACAAAATAATTTAAACATACACTAATTTTCAACAATAAGAAAAGTTCGAGCTCGAGTTCGACTCAAGTAAGCTCGTGAAGAATTAATATGTATCACTATTTATGTTCAATCAAGCTCGCGAACTATTCGAGCTGGCTCGCTCGAGATCAACCTCAAATTCACTGCTTAAAGTTCGGCTGAGCTCAAATCAAGCCCGAACAAGTCGAACTCGAGTAGCTCATGAGCTTCGAGATTTTTTTACAGCCTTAAACACAGCCTTCCTTATGATTTTTGCCCTAACGCGAGCATTTGTGTGAACGAACCAAATGCCGATAAGCTGCTTTGAAACAATGATGTAAAGCCATTTCTTTATTTGTTTGGGAGAAATCATAAGCTACAAACCAAATGATTATCATGGAGGTCCTTCAAGATTGGAGAACGACTTCTCCTTTGACATTGAGATAGTAAACTACACAACATAAAGTCACAATTCACAACTTACTTATTTTTGATTTAGATGAATGATGCCTACATATTTCATGGTAACACTAACATAGTTTTGCACATCTCACAATTTAAATGAGCTAGAGACAAAGTCAAATCCTATATCACACTTGATAGCTAAAACTATGTCGCTTGAGTAGTAATTATTTTAAAACACCCTTCCAATGCGATATTGTAGCAATAATATATACCAAGATGAGAAAAAGAGAGCCAATTATCTACAAAGTCTTCCATAAAGTAGTCAGACGACCCATATTGATATTTTTCAACAACCACAAAAGGAACATTAAAAGCATTATACACTTGGGTTTTAAAAGGTATGAAGCAAATCGCACACTCCAGTGTGTCAAGTTCTATGAAGCAGGTTATGGCTGATGTCTCTTCCTCCCTATCATGTTGCGTGTTTGGCTTAGTTGCTGTCTTAGATGTAAAGAAACTTTAGGTCGCCGATCCTTCATTTGTTTTTCGCTCCACATAAATGAAGGACACAATAGCCTAAATGTTCTTTTAAAGTCACAACACAAACGATTGTTTTACAAAACTGCTCGTTATATTCGATGTATCACGATTGCTTCTTTTAAAAAAATCATCCGTGTTGTGACGCTTACGCATAGCTTCTAAGTTAACCGCCTATGATAGTTTGCATCATGACGCTCAAAATCGCCTATGATGACCTTATGTCATTATTAACCCATAAATTTAGACGGCTCACGAAACTGTCTGTGATGATATTTTTGAACCATTTGTGATGATTTTTTTCTGCAATAGTGGTACATCACACTAATTTTATATTGAAACATGAAATACACCCTATATCTATGAACAAGATCATTAAAAAGAACTCTTACAAATTTAGGGCCTGTTCTTTTTAGCTGCGGCTTTTGGCTTGTGGTTGCGGCTTGTGACTTTTGAGCTGTTTGTACGAGAGATTACAGAGTAACAGAAACTCACATGTGGTTTTGTCAATATAAATGAAGTCAATAAATTATATACTATAATTAACTAGTAGACCCTATTTTGAAAAAATACTCCATTTAAAAACTAGTTATCAGAGAAAAGTCTGAAAAAACAGCATTTAGAAACTGAAAAGAACAGGATCTTATATGAATGGAGTAAAACTAAGTATAATACAATTCTATCGAATATCATAGGGTCGAAGGAGGAGTCAATTTAGGAGTATCATATCACCGGCAATAATGAAATTTGATGACGTCGGCTCATGGAGATGACCGGGCGTGCAGGGTGAGTGACCATGCCCATGCCTCCCTGCAGAGGTACTATCGTAGTACACCTTGTACTTGTCGTACTACAAGCCGTTCCCACAACATCCACCGTACCGTGCCGGATCATCAAGTGAAGTGTCACACGAGAACACATCACCATCGCATGATGGGCTCGTGCACGCAAAACTCGTCTTAAATCCCGAAATAAGCACACCAACTCCGTTATATTACTACACAGGTAGCTAGGCCTCTGTACTTACTGTAGAACCGTGATCGACCTTGTGGCGAGTTAAGACTATGCAGGCGCAGCCCGCAGGATTAATCGATGAATGGTTAGATCGACCAGATTGTTTCTTTGCTGTTCAATCAACAAATTAATTACAATAATTCCTTTTTTAAAAACAAAATATTGAGACAGCCAAGGACTAGAAGATCTGGAGATGGATGTGGAAGGTTCCAAATCAGCACGCACTATGTTCAGCTACGTACGCTCCTAGCTAGCTAGTACGTATGAAAGCTGCAGGCAAATCTTGCTTGCTACCGGCCGGCGGCCAGTAGTGGAAGACATGTCAAATTATTTCGATGAGGCATGCGTGCAGAAAGCAGTATGGTTCACTTCAGCACTGAAAATTAAGCAGCAACAAACACCTCACCCATAATTGGCACACAACAATAACAAAATCTTTTGTCCCAAATAAATTAGCATAGGCTACAAAGAAAACTTTTTCAAGATCAAAGAAATGAAAACCTTTAAAAAAATCTATAATACTAAAATCCAAATCGTACAATTTGCTATCTGAACCGAGACACTAGTCCAAATTAAAACTGATCATTGCTCCTTGCAAGAAACTCATGATGTCCCCTTTGCTTCTTGGCCCAATCGGGCCTTCTTTTCTTTTTTAACTCAACGAGCCGCTCCACACAATTCCTTTTTTTCCCGCCCTATATAAATGCATGCATGTACTACAACGTTGTAACTTCCAACTAAAATATCTTCCAAACTTTAAACTGAGACTTGTTTGTCCTCTTCCCCCCCCCCCCCCCACTTTCAACATCAATGAATGTTGTTAAGCTGCGTACCATCAAATTAGGCCGCCGATAAGATCCTCGATGTGTTTGACGTGGCTAAAACGTAGGGCACCAGCAGAGGCAAAACCAAAAATTAGACATAGAGAGGACTGAGAGAAATATGATGACAGAAATGTCATATTTAGTGCAAATGTTCTATACGCTAATACATCAACCTATTTGATTTGGATATCAAATCAATAAAGAAATTCCTTTAAACTTAAATGTAGCTATAAGAGAGTAGTTTAAAATCCGTGGGATTCCGAACCCCAATATATACAAAGCTGAAAAGAAAAAAGTGGGCATTTCTAATGTATCATGTATGGATTGGTGATAAAAACTAATAACTAATTTGATGACATCAATGATTACTTTGATTCGTATGCTAGGTTTTGGTGAAGCTATGTAAGGCATATATCATTAACTTTATGCTTAATGTGCGGTTACAAAAGATTACTAGTTAGATGATTGCAGAATATGTACTAATCATGTATTCCTATAATATGCTTATGGGTTGTCAAAGATGAAATCATCTAGATGGCGAGAAAGGCAACCAAAGAAACATAAAGAGATAGGGAAAAGATTAAAGCCGAATTTATTGTTCTCTAATGATATGTGGATCTTAAATTGTGAAAGATATGCGAGCAACTCATGGGCTTGTTAGCCTTTCTTAGTTTCGTTGTAGCATCAAGTGTAATTAACATGGCTTGGCAAATTAAAGAAGTCAAGAACCCCATAATCATATGGACACACATGAGATCATAGGGGGCCAGCCCGTGGCCACCCCCTTCCTCTCGCCCGGGTACTAGCACATCTCTCGCCATTTCTGGCTTCTCCACCGGGTTTCGACTTCTAACTTATAGTTTCTTAATTCTGTTTTTATGGTTTTTGGCTTTTTTTTTCCTTTTCTTTTTTCTGTATTCCTTTGCATTGTCTGTGATAAGCTAACATGTTTTTTCTATTTTTAATTTTTTAAATTTAATTACGCCAAAAAGCCACCACCAACTACAAGTACAACAAAGTGAAAAATATGTCATAACCCACAAAAAGCCCAAATAAGCTACATGCAAACAAGAAAATAAGTCATACGCCACAAAAAGCCCAAATGAGCAGGCACAGAGTAAAAAAAAGTTCAGATGTGTTTTTTTAGGTTACGGCTTATGGCCGTGGCTTATGGTTCTTTTGCCGTAGCACAACCGCTTGTGTGAATGAAGCTGATAAGCTGCTTCAAAAAGGTTGTCCCATAAGCCACTTCGAAACATTGGTGGAGAAGCCATTCATTTGTTTGTTTGAAAAAAGCCATAAGCCACAAGTGCTACAACAAAACACAATACTACAAAAGGCTTATATTAGATGCTTCACCACAGATTTGCTCACCAAAAAAACAGTGTTAAATGCAATCATCGATGTTTTAGGTTTAGAGACTGCTCGTGTTATCACACTCTAAAACCATATGTGAAGAGATAATATCACAGATTTGTTCATGGTGAGCACCGCTCGTGCCAAATATCACGAAGGTTTTTTATTTAAACTGCTTGTGATATTTCACGACGGTTTGTATTACAAACCATTTGTGAAATGAAGTTATTATGCACGGCTTGTATTAAAAACCATCTATGATGTGTTTCCGCCTTGCAATACCTAAAAATTTCATAATCTCCCACCCGAGTTCGAGTAGGATTCTATTCCGAGACATCTTTAGTAAAACAGGCATAACTTTTGCATACGGTGTCCGTTTTTGATGTTCTTGCACTTGTTGAAAAGCTAACGACGAGCCTCGATTCAAAAATGATCAGATTGCACTTATTGCCCTCTAAGACCCCCAAATTGGCCATCTTTGGCCTCAAATTTATACACAAGTTTTCGCTTATTTTTGCCAAAATTTTCGATCTTCTGCTCAAATTTGGGGTTCACCTCAACCGCAGTTGTAAATCTCAATAAATCTTTCAACAAGCATATAAGCCATATAAGGCTATGCTATTTTATCTTTTGAGACTAACTGCTTATATTGCATTGGTATATACATATATTGTCTTCGATAATTATGTATCATAGACGGTTTGTGGTTCAAACCGCTATGATAATTACGTATCATAGATAGTTTGTATTTACTCCGCCCTGCAATATAAGTACAACATGCATAGCTAGGATGTCATTGTTTAATTAATATTTAATAAAATCAGATCACATTTATCTCTAATAGAAGAAAAGTATCATGTCTATCTAATAGGAGCAACTACAAAATAATTCTATTGAATATTACTTAACTAGGAGTAATTATAGAATAATTCTATTGAATATTACTTAACTGCATACTCTTTAGGTATAAATGCTGAATTTATACGGTAGGACGGAAGGAGCCATTCACGGGCAACAATGAAATATCATGACGTTGACTCACGGATGACCGGGCAAGCAGGGGTGACCATTTCCACGCCCCTCCTGCAGCGGTACTGTCGTAGTACACCTTGTACTTCTCGTACTGCAAACCGTTCCCACAACATCAAGCGAAGTCACACCCCCCGTGTACGCCACGACTTGTCTCATTGAAGCTTCTTCCTGTCCGACCCTGCAATATTTACATCCAATCCGACTTGCTAATTTTCTAAGTGAGAGCTAGTGGCCCGACGGTGGCAACGAGGTTGCTTGTTGCCATACTTTCCTAGGATCGACATGTCATGACTTATTTAATCCAATACATAAGATGCTAGCTGCGTAGCGCGGGCGTGACGCCACGCTAGCTACCGCGTGGACCAAATAAAAGAGACAAAGCAATTGTGGGGAGTTTTTAAAAATCGAGGGCACGTGCGTAATTTCAGAAAACCAAAGATCTTTTCGCAAAAATCGAGAACCCGTAGGACCTATACGTAATTAACAAGGACCCGCACGTAATTTTGAAAACCGCGGGTGCTATCCAACAAAGAATACGCAATTTCGTGAAGTGGAGGGGGTCTTCGAAAAAACTGCAAGGATCTTTTTGAGAACCGAGGACCTTACGTGATTTCAAAAATACATGAGATTTTTTGCATAAAAGATGATATGGACACGCTCAGCTCGGGAACTCCCGCTATAATATAATTATGATGCGCCTACCACACACACACACACACACACACACACACACACACACATATATATATATATATATATATATATATATATATATATATATATATATATATATATACTCTCTAAAAGAGTTTACTATTGTTTTGTTTATACCCTGCAAATGGCACTATTTTTGTGCAAACTGAATGCATGAATATTGCTTTTGAACATGACTTGTTAGATCCTCATGGTTGCGTATTTTAATATTTTATGAGCATGCATATATAATGTTTGTTGTTGGTAGCATGTGCGATTCCTTAACTAGTTACCAAATTACCATGGTCTTGTTGATTTGGTGATGTCTTGCTACAAATCAAGCTATGCTTCGATAACAAGTTGTGGATCTTGTTGATCACTTGTTTGAGGAAACGTATGGGCCAATGAACCACTTTGCAAAAGCCGTACTATCCAAATTGCCAGGCACCAACTCCTTTCAAATTAATGGAAACCAAACGTAGCATCCACTTATGAAAACTACCTTTACTTTCCAAGCCAAAGCTAGCTAGTGCTACCGTATAAATGTACGAAAGATGCTGCCATATGGCATACTGATTGTTCACTCACTATTCGATTCCTTAAAGAGCCAATTGCTCTAAACAAAAATACAGTCGTCCATGTAGACATGTTCTTTTAGGCTACTATTTAGAGTTTTGGCTGTGATTTATTAATTTAATAAATATTGATTGCTGAAAGAAGTTGAAAAATGAATAAATATTAATTATTGAAAAAGTTGGAACAAAAACCAACTGAAAAGCAAAAAGAGTAGGACGATAAGCCTGGCGTTTCCAATCCATGCAGCGCGTGTTTCATTTCTTGCTGCCCATACTGAGCCAGCTAATGATCACCATTAGCCTCATTGCCTATGCCACTCTTTTTTATTTACTAAAGTTGATGCTTTGGAAAGAACAATCTAAAATTCTGGAGCTGCCTCCTCTTTCGTCCGAGACAAAAGTGACACACATTTGCATCAAAACAGAATTGGAGGAAAGCCTGTGACCCTGTCCAATGAAAAAGTATAGGCAAAACAAAAACAAAATTAATTTTAAATTAACGAGACTGGCTCAAACGTACTCGTAAAATTAGCGATCGAGTCAAACCAAACTAAGTGAAAAGCAAACAAGCAAGGAATTAACACCCGATTAACAAAGTCGTTAAAGTAAAAGGCCAGTTTCATGAGAACTGAGCGTTTCTCAGTTGGCTGGGACGCTTGCGTGCGTCCTAGCCTGTCCGGCCGTCTGGGATCGACTTCATCGATCCGTATGCTCACAGATATTTTTCATAAGTACATGCTGCGTGTTAAGCAGTGGCGGAGCTAGAGCAAAATGAAGGGGGTGCACCACTTCAAAACGAATGGGCTGGACAGGACGAGTGAGGGTGTTTTTTGAGCTAGGGGTACACCATATTGGGCCAAAGGGGTGCATAAAGGGTGAATATTTACTAGTAATAACTAAATTTTGTTTTGGAACCGGTTCCGGAACCCTCCGTCCATGTAGCCGCCTGGTGTTAAGTGAAACAAAGATGTTTATATACACACACAGTAGCGCTTATCCAGCGCTTTACGCACACTATGCATGATCCCGCTACCTGGCTTTCTAGTGCGTGAGTAATGATTCGTAGTAACTTTATGTAGTATTGTAGTGTGAAAGTTACCATCGACATACATGAAGTTATTGCCACCAGCTAGGCCAAACATCGCATTATCCCAACTAGATATGGTCTATTGTTACATGTGAAGTTATTACCACTAGTTAAGCCAAAAGTTATCATTCCTCAACTGTATTGTTGCATGCATGTGATAATTTAGTAGATTTGGCCGTGAGGAAAGTTATTGCTCATCGTGAGTAAAGCTACTGCTGCAGAGAAGAATTATTATCCACTGATATCGTGAGCGCTCGATAGTAATTTATACTATATATATATATAACATGCTAAATCAATGACTTTCTTTTCAAATCGATGCCTTTTAAATTAATGAATGTTAATACTTTGTCTCATATATTATATATTATTGCACTTGTATACAACTAAAAATAATTTAAAGGTAAAAGATTTGGTATTCATACAACCTAGTGTCTCTTTTAGTGTCATATATATGTGTGTGGGTGGAGGGGGTTTGTATTCGTGACTCCCAGATGCTGCCTACCTACCAAGCAAACAGTAGCACGTAGGTGTATCATTGCAAGACCTGCAACATTTGCGGAAACCCTCAAACTCCGCGCGCAATCTCAAACCGCCCCTCGCCTCTCATGTTATCACTGCAACCCCACCGCCCCACGAGTCCTTGTCTTCCCGTTCCTCCCTCAAACATTGCCACCCCTGTAATGACGGACATGGCCCACCTCCAGCTCTCGCCGTCGCCGGCGGCCACGACGACGAGATGGAGGAGGTGGCGCTGCTGGGCTCTTACGACGAGGAGGCTGCGGGGAGGCGGGCATGCGGCGGTGCAGGTGCGGTCACCGGCATGACGTGCTCCGCCTGCACCGGCGCCGTAGAGGCCGCCATATCCGCCTGCCGCGGCGTGCGGGCGCCGCCGTGTCGCTGCTGCAGAGCCGCGCCCACGTCGTCTTCGACCCCGCGCTCGCCAAGGTCCGTGGATTGGCTCCGTGATCCCTCCCCTCACCTCGCCTCGCGCGCACTGGAGATGTGGTTGGGATCGCGCCTTTGCGGCGAATTCTAGAGCTGTAGCTGCGGATTGGGTGGATTTTGGCGTGGTATCGATGATGCGCGGCTGACTTGCGGACCTCAAGGCGGGAAAATTAACTGCGGTTCGTTGGCTAAGGTAGTTAGGAACTTTGGATGGGAAATGAAACGGCTCTTAATTGGCGGGCTGGTTCGCTTTGGTGCGGAATTAGTGCTATAGGAGCTGCTTGATTTTTGCTCGTTTGTTCTTCTTCAAGCTGACGGTTCCTATACAACAATCCGAAATGACCGGTGCCGTGAATTGAATTTGTAGGATGCGTACAACGAAATGATGATTTTTTTCTCATCCGTAATTCTAGTGGGTTTGATGATCATGGGGTACAACCATGCTTAAGAAAAAGATGGGGGGGTTCTTTGTATCAATTTTAAAGGTGCGAAAGTGCAGTCCTAGTGTGGTGTTCTATGAAAAGTTCATATAAAATTTAACTGGTTCATGAGCAATCCTTTCAAGTAACAGTACTGTAACTTGCAATTGCAAACAATCTCCACAGAAAATAGCTGTTTTGTCTTTTAAAAGAACTCGACTGTTTGTTATGTTGCCAGTCTGCAACCTTTGTTTTCAAATAATTCGCTTTTACTTCAAGTCTCGGAAATGGTCCTGTCAGGACTGTTCTATTAGGATGTGTATATACAGTATTACAGTCTTTTAGTTCTATGTTGAAAGCTTGTTGCGCGCAGGAAGAAGACATTGTAGAAGCAATAGAAGATGCTGGATTTGAAGCAGAAATCCTCCCAGACTCTGCTGTTTCTCAGCCAAAGTCGCAGAAGACTTTGTCAGGCCAATTTAGGATAGGGGGAATGACTTGTGCTGCCTGTGTGAACTCAGTTGAGGGGATCTTAAAGAAGTTGCCAGGTGTAAAAAGAGCGGTTGTTGCACTAGCGACCTCACTAGGGGAAGTTGAGTATGACCCGACTGCCATTAGCAAAGTTGAAATTGTTCAGGCTATCGAGGATGCTGGTTTTGAAGCTGCACTGTTACAAAGTAGCGAGCAAGACAAGGTTTTGTTAGGTCTAACAGGACTGCATACCGAGAGAGATGTAGATGTATTGCATGATATCCTGAAGAAAACAGAAGGCTTGCGGCAGTTTGATGTAAAATTTGCACATGCAGAAGTTGAAATTGTATTTGATCCAGAAGTTGTTGGTCTGAGATCAATTGTGGATACCATTGAGATGGAAAGCAATGGCAGACTGAAAGCCCATGTACAGAATCCATACATACGGGCTGCTTCAAATGATGCACAAGAGGCTTCCAAAATGCTTCATCTTCTTCTGATCTAGCTTATTCCTAAGTGTAAGTTTGTTTTTCCCTGATATTCTAGAGGTTTTATGGTTTTCGTCATATTTTAGATCAGTGTATATTTCTGCTGATGTTCATACTCTTGTCATAGTTGTCACTGTAAATATAAATAGCAGGCCCATCTGACATGTCAGCATGCCCTGAGACAATTGCCATTATGCTGGCAATTATGCCATATTCTTACTGATATAAAATACAATTTAATATGAATTGTTGTTGTGTTACCTGCATACTGACTCTCTCCACTGCTTTCCTTGCACCAGATTCCTGTATTTTTTATGCGCACGGTATGCCCTCGCATACCTTTCGTTAGTTCATTCCTACTCATGCACTGTGGACCATTTCAGATAGGAGATTTGCTGAAGTGGATGCTGGTGAGCATAGTGCAGTTTGTTGTTGGCAAACGATTCTATGTTGCAGCTTATAGGGCCCTGAGACATGGCTCTACAAATATGGATGTATTAGTTGTTCTTGGCACCACTGCGTCATATGTCTACTCTGTTTGTGCGCTTCTTTATGGGGCATTCACTGGATTTCATCCTCCGATATATTTTGAGACAAGCGCAATGATAATTACATTTGTGCTATTTGGGAAGTATCTTGAGGTGCTTGCTAAAGGAAAGACATCAGATGCTATAAAGAAGCTTGTAGAGCTTGTCCTGCTACAGCCCTTTTGCTTCTGAAAGACAAAGGTATCTGATTCAGTACTGTACAAAACTTAGCATGCATACAATAATAATGATGAGCAGTTTTAACTTAGCATGCGACAGTAATAATGACGAGCAGTTTTAGAAAGCTCGATCCAAGTTATTTTCATGTAGTAGCTTCCTTTGTTTGTTTAAGGTATTTTCTTGTAGTTGCACACATCAACTCATAGCACTGTCCTTGAATCCAGAAGGAAAATATGCTAGCGAGAAGGAGATTGATGCATCCTTAATCCAACCTGGTGATGCCTTAAAAGTGCTGCCTGGTTCAAAGGTTCCTGCTGATGGTGTCGTCATTTGGGGCAAGCCATGTTGATGAAAGTATGGTAACCGTGAATCTGTGGCTATCTCCAAGGAAGTATCCAGTTTAGTAATTGGAGGCACAATGAACTTAAATGGCGTCCTTCATGTACAAGCGACTAAAGTAGGATCAGGACAGTTTTGAGCCAGATAATTTCTCTGGTTGAGACTGCCCAGATGTCTAAAGCCCCTATTCAGAAGTTTGCTGATTATGTGAGTACATTCAGATTTACAAGTTTTTGAGTTATGAAAATTATCTCTGTTCTAATCTTAAATCTGTAAAGCAGTGTTTTAGGAAGCTTAAATTATACTTCTGAACTGATGTACTAGTTAAACGACATTGACCTTATGTGCTTATGTTGTAATTTAAGTGCCTTGTAGAAGAAATTGCATTAGTCGTGGCGGATTTCTTACATTACTGTTTGCTTTCCCTATTACCTGGTATGACCTGGTTGATTTTTTATGAAGTATTAGAAAGCAGCTATTTTTTATCTGTGTATGAATTTTTTTAATAAAAAGTTTGCATTAATTGATGTCAGTGAAGTTGTCTTGGGCATTTACACATCCTTTTTAACATGCAGTGGCCTTTTGCTTTTTATACATCCCTACAATTGCCATTATTTGTTGTGAATGCTGACATTATACATCCCTACAATTCCTATTACTTGTTGTGAATGCTGACACTATCTGTGTTCTTTTTAGGTGGCCAGCATTTTTGTTCCTATTGTCATCACCTTGTCCTTCCTGACATTCTTTGCATGGTAAGTTTCATACATCTGTTTGAGTTCAGGACTGTGGATACTCTTACCTATGCATTATTGACTTTTCTAGGTTTGTATGTGGATGGTTGGGAGCATATCCAAATTCATGGGTTGCTGAAACTAGCAATTGCTTTGTTTTCTCCCTCATGTTCTCCATCTCTGTTGTGGTGATCGCCTGTCCATGTGCTCTTGGTCTGGCAACACCAACTGCTGTTATGGTAGCTACTGGAGTTGGAGCTAATCATGGGGTACTTGTAAAGGGTGGAGATGCATTGGAGAGGGCTCAGAATGTAAAATATGTTTTATTTGATAAAACCGGGACGCTGACACAAGGAAAGGCTACTTTAACAACAACAAAGATATTCTCAGGAATGGATCTTGGAGACTTCCTCATTTTGGTAGCATCTGCAGAGGTAAGGCAAAGATTTACCTAGGCTTTTAGAGTAACTATTATGCTTATCCACAGCAAAGTTCAAACATGGGAATCTTATTCTGTTCTTTTCCTGTAATTTAGGCAAGCAGTGAACATCCACTCTGTAAAGCTATCTTGGATTATGCATTTCATTTCCATTTCTTTGGAAAACTCCCCTCATCAAAAGATGATATGAAGAAAAGAAAAGAAGAGATATTTTCTCAGTGGCTCCTGGAAGTCGCAGACTTTTCTGCCTTGCCTGGCAAAGGGGTTCAATGTTTCATCAATGGGAAGAAAATTTTGGTTAGCTATCCTTGACTGTGTCTCTTAAAAACCGAAGGATATAATTTTATTTATATGTTATGCCTGAGTAAATCTGCCTGAGTAAATCTGATTATTTGACGCTTACATGTTTATGTAGGTGGGCAACCGTACTTTGATAACTGAAAATGGGGTAAGCATTCCTGAAGAGGCTGAAAGTTTCTTGGTAGACCTGGAACTGAACGCAAAGACAGGCATTCTTGTAGCATATGATAGCGACTTCATTGGCTTAATGGGGATAACAGATCCCTTGAAAAGGGAGGCTGCTGTAGTTGTAGAAGGCCTAAAAAAGATGGGTGTTTATCCAGTTATGGTCACAGGGGACAATTGGAGGACTGCACAAGCTGATTGCGAAGGAGGTTAGTTGAATTCACATGTTGCAGTGCTAGCATCTG